>JAQPPZ010002121.1:4800000-6000000 GCA_028583015.1 Wollemia nobilis
TGTAAGAAAAATACTCAGCTACTCAAGCATTGTCTTGAAATAATTCATAGGAGGTTCAGTGCAATATTAAGTATTACAAAAGAACAAACATTGTAAAGAAGGAAAAGAGCCATTTGAAAAGGTCATTGAAAATATTCCTACCACTTGACACATCAAAGGAGAAATACCAAGGGTTATTGGTAGGTGAAAAATACCTTATGAATAGCATTAAATACATTGGAAGAGGTTACGCTATAGAAGGCTAAGTGAAAATAAGAACATAGCCTGAAAATATTGAATCCCAAGCTTGTAGTTAAAGAGTGCTTGAAGGAGAAAACTATTTTGAGTGTGAGAAGCTCATAATTGAAGGTGAAGTTATTGATAAGTTTGAAGAACATATTCAGATCCCATTCACCAAGGATTCCAATGTGTTGGAGGAATGTAAAAAAGGTAAAGGTATTTCTGAGTTTGGAGAAGATCATTTGCCAAGGAGACCAACATGTTCGAGGAGCGCACACGTGGAGAATATTGAGATCTTTAAAGCTCCTATGTGGAGGACATCAAGAGCCTCAAACCTATTCACAAGAGGAAGTGAAAGGTCATCAATAACAAAGGAGTCAAGAACATAGATTTTATGGAGAACATAACCTACAATATAGCGTGGTTGTGTAGAGGAATTAATTTTTACTGATATAGAAGCCTGCAAGCAACCAGAGGGAGGTCAAGGTAGTGAAAAATGGTATTAATGTGTGCCATTCACAAGGAGGTAAATAAAATTTAATTTAATTCAATTATTGTAAAGTTTAAGAATCCATAAGGGATATTACTTCTAATTATTCTAAGGTTGAGATTAATTAATCTAGTACATTTTAGATTAATTGAATTAATGGAGAGATAAGGCAATAAGTTGAATATTTAGAACCTTAGAAACTATATTGAAGTATTTTGAAGTATTTTAGAAATACAATTTAAAATTTTTAGAATCATCTCATTATATTTGAAATTCAAGCCACATTGTTATATTTGCAAATAGTTTAACTTGGAGGAATAAGTATTTCTACATAAACTAAGAATATTAAAATTTGCAAATATATTTGTTTTCTAAATTTCTTATTTGGGAGTTATAAGGACTTCAACATCAAATTAGATTTTTGAAATTTAGAAACCATATTGAAAATTTGTGAGATATAAATATTATAGCATAGAGTTTTTTTTAAGTTGGAAAATTACATTAATATTAGTCTCTTGTTCAAATTAACGAGACATAAGGAATCCAACTTAAATTTCTTGAAAGTAGAGAGCCTTATCAAAATTGAAATTGCATTAAAATTATCTTTAAGCTTTCTATTCATAATTAGGAAGACAAAATGAATTCAACTTAAAGGAAAATTTTTGAAAGCTAAGTATTTAATCAAAGACATATTATATTCAAAACACTTGGGAGATACAAGGTATTCTACAATTTGAGAATTGAAAATATTATATCAAATTTGATCCCATACTCAAATTCCAAGTTGGCCAATAGATCTCAAAACTAGGGAGTCATAAGGTAGTCAACCTCAAAGGTTTTGAAAGATAAAATATTCTATCAAAACTATTCTCAATATTTAATACTAAGGAGCAAAAAGGATGTCTAATTGAAAGCACAAAAACTTGCACCATACAAAAGATATATTATTGAAACATGATGAAATAACAATGAAATGAATCCTTTTATTAATTTGTCCTTTGAAAGATGTTATAAGAGCATCCCCTCAGGGGGTGTTATTCAATGATACAACAAATACAATATGTTAACAAAACATCTCTATGGTGTAATATTTTATGGTCTTCGTTCTAGCACAATGCTTCAGAGGTGGGTTTCTCAACAACCACCACGTAAGAGTGGAATCTAAGACCTTTTACGATATCGAATCCTATAACCTATGAAAAAAGAGATAAAAGAGGAATCAATAGCATTTGCAGGGCCCACCGAGGTTGGACCCATGTTTAATCAAGGAATATAAAGTGAACTAAAAAATAGGATGCATGCATGAGATAAAAATGAATATCTACGCTAATGCAACAAGACAACATGCGTAAAATAAAAATATATAAGGCTATAATGACCATGCAATATGAAAATCTAAATTACCATGTAGAAAATAGTGAAAATTGGTCAGCTGAACAAGACCATCTTGGGTCGAGACGATCTTTGTCTACAGATCATCTCGAGGTGAGACAATTTTTATCACAAACCTACAACTCTTGGAAACCAATATCTATGGCATTGGGGTGATCCAAGGATGTCAAAGGAGGAGAGATCAGTTTGTAAAGTGAAGCACTACCAAAAATTCTATCAACTATTATGATGGACCCATCTAGCGCTTCAATAAGCGAAGGAACTGATGCAAGAAAGGTAAGTACGAAAATCTAAACTTTATATTTAAAATTAAAATGAACCAAATTAAATTAAATGGAAATGAATGGGGTGGGGTAGGGTTATGCATAGGGGTGAATTTCATAATTTAGCATGAATATTTGAATTTTCAAAATTTTAATTTTGCAAATTTTGGGACCATAAAGGTCGGCCCGTTCACTCAAAAATTTCGAGATCAAAATATTTTTAGGGTAAATTCACCTCATTATCATAAGGTTTCCCACCTAATTTTTGTTTTAAATTTATTTAAAAAAATATCCCACCCAATTTTCCCCTTGTATTCTATTATATATAGCTAACCCTGATAGTGACTCTATACAATTGCAACATTAATTTTCTCAGATAGCGAGCGATACAAGCAGACAACTGACACAACACAACTAATAAAATATGACTAATAGAAGGTGACTAGTAGAAGGTGAGTGGTATAAGGTGAATGGTAGAATGTGACTGGTGAAATGCGACTGAAGGAAGGCAACTAGCAGAAGGTGGCTAGCATAAGGTGACTAGTTGAAGGTGATTGGTATAAGGTAATTAGAAAAAAGCAACTGGTAGAAGATGACTGATAGAAGGTGACTGGTAGAAGGTGGCTAGCATAAGGCGACTGGCATAAGGCAACTGTCATAAGGCAACTGGCAGAAGGTGATTGGAAAAAGGATACTAGCAAAAGGTGACTGATAGAAGGTGACTTGCAGAAGGTTACTAGCATAAGGCGACTGGCAGAAGGTGATTGATAGCAGGTGCCTAAAATACAACTATCACCATTTACCTATAAGTTTCTTTTACCATTAATTTTCCTTTTTAACATTTTGTATATGGAAACTCAATAAGGAGGTTTTCCTATTATTTGGGCACCAATCTCAAGACTGCTTGGGATAGATATTTTGTTGTCTTGAGCAGTAGTTCTCTTTTTTACCAATTATTTTCATTTTTTAAAATTATGTTCATTGTTCATGTTACTCTTCTCTTCATACAGGTAAAATGTCACCTGATGGTAGTGGAAATAAGGGGGGCCAATCTTTCGATAAAAGGAGTATTCTCAAATACTTTCATAATATTTCAAAATCCAATCAACCATCAACATCTGCACAAATTGAAGGTATGAACACCTTTACTTACTAACCAGTTAATTTTTATACATTATTAATTTTATATATAATGTCTTCACTCATAAAGAATAGTGTTTTTTTTTTGATGGCTTTGTCCATTGTTTATCTGTATTTTTCAATAGAAGGTATGCTTTTAAATGCCATAATGATAATGACCCTACTATTGACACTAGTATTATCTCTATAGAAAACACCGTTGACCTTGGTATGCCTCCACTTCCACATATCCATGTTAATGAAAAGTCCACATATGAAAATATTCTTAATCAAATGGAACAAAAATGTGAAGAGATTCTTGAATCTAACACGTTAGGTGGAAAAAAAATAATAGTTCTTACGCAGTCCCTACTTCCAAAGAATCTTCTTCTAAAAAACATAAACATGCAAGGTTATCTAGGTGGACAATTAACAGATCATTTCAATCTTATTGGATATCATAATTTCTATTTATTGAGACAGTGCTACCAAAGAATAGTAGTGAGGAAATAATAGAATTGATATGCATAATTTGCAAATGGAAACACATAAAGGATCATAGATTGCAAGTAAAGAAAGATATAGTAGAAAATCATTGTGGAAAGGTTTATATCAAAACAAAATAAGGTGATTGACCAATACCAAAAAATTATAGGTGGAAGGATGCATCAGAGTGCACACCTATAAGAAATGTGCAAGAATATGATAAAGAATTGAAACAAAAGCAAATTTTGGTTGAGAAAGATGCAACGATTCAAGCCCAATTTTAAAAAATGAATAAGTTCACTTTAGCTTCAAAAAGTTTGTATTTTATTGTTGTATTCACTATTCTTAAAAAGGGTAGACCTATGTTTGATTTCATTGATTATAAATCTCTATTTTGACTAGCTGATGTGCAGAACTTACCCAGCACCCATTGGTCAGATCGAAGTGGTTGGGAAATGGTAAAATATCTCTCATTGGTTGAGCATGATGACCTCAAAGAGAAAGTAAAAAATGCCAAATTCATTTCACTTTCAATTGATGAGATGACTATTTTTGACAATACATATTGGAAATGCATGCATGTTTACACATTGGAATATCATTTAAGGCAACCTCATTTACTTGGAGTACGTAAGATGGTGGAAAATTGTAATGCAGAAAATATTTACAATATTGTTGTAACTAGTTTAAAGGAAGTAGTAGGAATGAATGTGAAAACACGAGATTCCGAAAACAAAAAGGAAATACTAAACAAAATTGCATTAAAATGAAAGAACACAAATGAATGAACACCAGATATAAAAGCAATATAAACTATGGCCCTTTTTATTGATATTCTTTTCAATTCGTGTTACAATGTGTCTCCTTCCTTTTTAGGGGATAGGAGCATTAGATATTGATCTCTACAACTTGTTCGCAAATATTTCCTCTTCCGCGTGCCCACATATAACATGGGCGAACCAAAACGTTGTCGTCGCTTGCGTTGATACAGGTCGATTCCTTGCTGCTCCTCCAATGCTGCAGATCTGCGTTCAAAGAAACAAACAAAGCATCAATAGCACCTGTATATGTAAAATAAAAGATAAATCTAACTATGACTAAAATGAATCTAAATGCTTTTTCCATGATCGGACGGATGGAGCAGCAAGGAGGAGGAGCGAGAGGTCTAGGGGCATCAAACCCTAGGTGTGGGACTTCAGAGGGCAGATCGGCGAGACGCGGGGGTGGGGGCTCGGCGAGATAGCGAGCCCCCGGGGCGGAGGATGTGGACAAGGAAGTTCTTTTGGAACCGGTCCAAGGGCGTTGGGCGGATGCGGTTGAAGATTTCTGCGAGGGGGACCGGGACTCTATGCGTCGGGATCAAAGGAAGAACCAAGAAGGAGACAAAGAGAAACCGGCAGCTGGAGACCTTCATATCTTAATGCTCTTCGCGGTAAGCAAAAATTATCCGACTCTTGTTTTAATCTAAAATCGTCAATGGTAGGTTGCACGTCCCGATTCCTTAGCTCGGCATGTGGCTATGGAGGGCGAGAACATCTTTGGTGGCTAAATTTATGGGGGTGAGGCGAGACATGGAAGTCATAAGGAGATGGCCCATCCAAAAATGGCGGCCAAGGGTCAGTATGAGGATTAAGGCTTTACCCAAGAGTTTTCTTTTGGTGACATTTCAATGTGAACGAGGGACATGGAAAGGACTCTCCAAGGAGGTCCTTGGTTTTTTGGGAAAAGGGGCTTGTATCGAAGCGTTGGTCCCCCGATTTCAACCCCCGGACTCGAGGTGCTTGGATTTGGCTCCTATTTGGGTTAAGATGCCGGGATTACCCTCGTGGAACGAACAAATATTGGGGGATAGCTACGGAGATTGGAGAACTAATAGCTATTGATCCCGCAACCTTGAGCAAAACAAGACTCATGTCGCCGCATGTGTGTGTTGGCGGACGAGTAAAGAGCTCCCTAAATCCATTATTTTGTCGTCTATGTTTGGCCTTCATACTCGGGTATTTGAATATGAAAATATGTCTTTTAAGTGTAGTGTTTGTGGGAAGGTAGGGCACCGGGGTATCCCCGCATTTCCAAGAACCCCCCACTCCAAAATACCGATCCTCAAACCCGAATAATATCCCTCCCCGCGGATCTCCATTCCTACCCAACCCGGCCTCAAGGACGTGGAGCTCAAAATCCGAATATCGGAGACCCCGTTCGCCCTATTGTAAGCAAGAGGCAACGTTTTAACCCTCCTCCCAAAAATTCCTATGCCCCAAAACCCTCTCACGGGGAGCGGTCCCTTTGATGGGAACCCCAAGCTCAACCCTCCTAAGATGATACGAGAAGCCTCGAGCCAAATAACAAAGGAAAGAACCCCATAGATCAACGCCCGGGGGAAAGTAAGTTTGATTGGGTGATACGGGAGGCCTATGGAGGCTCGGTGGAAGTGGTCCCATGCTGGAGAGGAATTTATGGGAAGAAATTCCAAGGAGATCAACATCCCGGTGGAGAGTTTGATGCATTAAATCATTTGAAGGGAGATCGGATGGACGGCCAAGAAGTGGAATGCGAGGTAGAGGAGACTCAAGAGAAGGATTTAGAGGAGAAAAATCGAAGGAAGGAGCAGGAAACTAATAATACGGGGCAAGGATACTCGGGAGGAAGAGGTGAACCACCAAGATCGGGGTAACCCCAAAGGGGGGAAAAAGAATCTACTAATCAAGAAGCTAAGAGCACGGAATCATCTCCACCGAAAGACGGAATCGGAAAGCGATTGTTACCCCAAATACCAAGACGGACCTACCCAAGATGGTTACTAGAAGCCAAGTGAATCCTAAGGAACTTCAACCTAGAGCGGATGTATGGGGATATGGTTCGGGAGGAAGAGGGAAACCTAGCAATGCCGCCTAAGGCGGAAAGAAGGGAGCGAGGAGTGGCGATGGCACTCCGGATTGCTCTTTGGGGCGAAGGCTCGAGGATCCAAAGCCCATAAATGAAGATTCTTTCATGGAATATTCGTGGGAGTAATCCGCAAAATAAGAGCTTTGTATGCTCTTAGACAAGAACACAAACCGGATATGATTTTATTACAAGAAACTAAAATGGAGGAGAGTAGAGTTATTCCTTTTAAGAATAGGACTTGGCGAGAAGGTGAAGTAGTAGGCCAAGAGGCCAGGAACAGAGGAGGGTTACGGTTATGTGGAACAAAAATGTGATTGATAGTAGAGTGATTCGAATGTCTAGTTGGTTTATTTGTCTCTTATGTGTGGATAAAACCACGGAGGAAGAGTGGATCTTAACGAATGTATATGCTCCGGTTAGACGAGGAGGAGAAGGGTTCTTTGGAGTCGCTAGCTGAATTGAGGGAGACGGTCCCCAACTACCCTTGGATTGTGGCGGGGATTTCAATTGCTACCTTAATCCGTAGATAAATTGGGGGGCTCTCAAAGAATAAGATATCACGAGTTTAGAGATTTGTTGAGAAATGAGCCGATGGATGTGGACGCGTAGATTCTCTATAATGGTAAAAAAGATTGAAGGAAAAAAATCGAAAGATAGATAGGTTTCTTCTTTCTCAAGAATGCCCGGAGAGGTTTGGGGACTCTTCATAACGGCACCAAGAACGGGCATCAAACAACTATGGGAAAAGGGAGGACTAAGAAGAAACGGACCTCGATCGAACTAGTGGCAAACGGGATCCAAGGACCGGTGCCAATGGTGGAAAAAGTATAATGGTCGAAACGGAAGTGGATGTAAATAAGGAATGTGAAGGAAATTAGAGAGTAGAAAAAACTCCTTGAATATTGTTAAAAGGGAATAAAAGAAGATCAATGAATACGGAGAAGTGAAGTCGAGCGCCGGAGGATCGAGAAACCGGAGAGGGAGATAGCGAAACCACACGATGCTAGGATGAGAAACTTTGAGAAACAGATCGTTGGTTAAAGGAGGGTGAAATAAAAGTTCTTCATGTCTCTACTTCGCCAGGGTAAAAAAATAAGGAGAAGATGGCGATGGGAAAAAAGATATGGAAGATAAGGAGGGAAGCGGTGAGTATTAAACTAGAGTGTAACGAATTGAAGAAGATGACCCGGGCAGCATCACCCTTAACATAACTTAATGGATTCTTACTTAGTCCTTCACAAAGGAGGAAAAAGAAGGTCGTTTTGACATGGATGGAAACCCCCAGACCGGATGGCCCCACCTTCGAAGTTTGGGATATTAGGAATATGTAGTGGAAGCTATAATTGAGGCTCAAAAGGATGGAAACCCGGAAGGAGTTAATGCTACTTTTTAGTCCTCATCCCTAAATAGTGGGAGCAATGGAATTCCAGCCCACAGTAAAGATGAAGATTCCAAAAAAAACGAAAGGGAAGGATCCTTCCTTTCATCATTGATATGAACCAAGGTGGCTTTGTGAAGGAAAAATGGATGGTAATAAATTCATGAGGTATTCATTCAATGGTGTAGTAAGGAAGGGGATGTATAAAGTTGATAGAATAAAGCCTACGACGGGCTCATGGCGGTCCTCACAAGATTTTGGGTAAGTTTGGCGCCGGATTAAGTGATTTAGTTTATCTCTATAAAGATGCAGTGAATGGGACCCTCCGGTACTTTAAGAGTGAAAGGGGTGCGAAGGAGATCCTTTGTCTCCATACAATAGCGAAGATTGGGTAGGAAATCAGAGGTGGGATGGAATTGAAGGTAAACAGCTCAAAGGGGGCTCACAAGGTGTGGATGATACAATATTGGTAAAGCCTGCCTAAGTAGGAAGTGAAGAGAATCTAACAAGTATGAGAAGAGAAGAATAAACTATAAGAAGAGTAGACTATTTTTTAAAGGTGGGAGGGAGGAAGATAGAACCTCTTCGTGTGGAAAGGAGCACAAAATATCTAGGATGCCTATGTCGAAGGAGATAAGGCTACTTTGTGGAACCGACCATTGAAGGATCCAAAAAGTTAGGGGGGAAGGCCCCACCCGAGAAAAGCCTTATTAGTTCAAACTACTTTACAGATCAACGATGCTCTATTTAGAAGGAAATGTCGAGCTAATTGGAGCTAACAACGAACTCTTGTGGTCAGTTCGGAGGAGAGAAAGAGAATTCATTGGTAGCATGGAACGTGTGTGCAAGCAAGGATCGGGGGGGGGTAAAGAGAATGAAAGAATACAAGTCATGGAAAAGTATGGAGATTTATCAATAATGACAATTGGGATGGGTAAAATTTTAAGGAAAAATACGAAATAATCGGACGAAAGGATAATCTTTAGAGGATCTATTTGGAATGTTGTGAATGTGGAGGTAGTCGGAAAGGCATCGGATGGAGAATTGGTAATGGAAGCAAGTGGACTTTGGAAAGACCCGTGGTTGAAGAGGCCCTCCGAAAGATAATTAGACTTCAAGTCCTCCAACATAAACTTCGAAGGAAATGGGAGGAAAAGTAGGGGATTTTATGCTAGAAGAAACTTCTTCTTGGAAGAAAAAATAAGGAGAAGAGAAGGTGGCCAACAAAAATATGCTTAAGGGTGCCCGATATCTCCGGGGAGGAAGAGAAGGGATTGGGGAAAACTACAAGTGGGATCTATTCGAAAAGCGCTATAAGTAATACTCGATTCAATGGCGGACTCGACGTATGGAAATAATTAACCCCAAAAAAGCCCTGGTGGAGCAAAATAAGATCCGAAGGATAAGAAAGAGAGGTCAATTCATCAATCGATGTATCTTGTGTGAGAAAGCAATAGAATATGTAAGTCATATATTTCTAACTTGTGATTTTTCTTGTACACCAAATGATCGCAAATTTCATATAGATTGGGCCAAATAGCATGCCGACCGCATACAAGGGCTTCCCCTTCGGCAAAGCTTTGACTTGGCTCGAAGACACCATTTTTATGGGGGATATGAATGAGAGAAATAAGAGAGTATTTAAAGGACAAGAAAGATCCAGGTTATGTGGCAATAAAATAACGAGCTTGAAAGAAAACGGAAACTTCTTCAAAAATGAGACCATGTCCTAAGGGAAAGGAGGATTTTGGGGGAGAGGAACTTCCAGACCTAGACATTACAACAAACCCACGGGATGGTGTCAAGTGGATACCCCACACAAAAGTGGGTTAAGTTTAATTTGACGGGGCGGCAAAGGAAACCGGGAGGAGCAGGAGGAGTTTGAGAAATGAGGAAGGAAAAGTGGTCCTTGCCTTTGCAAGCCTTTGGGAACTCAAACAAATCATTTTGGAAGCCGAGGCATGGGCAATGAGAATTGCCGGACTTGAGGGTTATAAGGAAGTTATCTTTGAAGGGGATCCGCAATATAATAAGGCAATTAAGGAGGATAAAGACCCCAGGACCATATTGGAGCTTATCCTAGAAGCAAGGATTCATAAATCTCATTTGGTTAATGCCGAATCCAACACACCTTGAGAGAAGGGAACCGGGGCGGATCTAATGGCAAATATTGAGTCGTTGGGGAGATGCAAATTTGGAAGGATAACCTCCCTCAAGAACTATTGGTGTTGGTTGCTAGAGAAGAGCTAAGATCAAACCGTTAGAGCATCGAGAGATCGGAGGGGCTGATGATGAGTAATCCGACGATGGAATTAGGCGAAAAGGCATCCCATTTGTTGGGGCACGGGAGGTGACAAGTGTAACGATGAAACCTAGTGTTAGTAAGTGCTAGGTGTTGTTTGGTTTTTGTTTTATCCCGAATAGTCAAGCGATAAGTATAGGACTGTGGACTCTAAGTATGGCTTAATGTGAGTCTTAGAAAGATCCATTTTGTATTTTGATTATACGGGCTTGATGCTAGAACCAGCCCATTTTGACTTTGTAAAAGGTTTGTGGACCTTATAACCACCTCTACCTTATACCAAAAAAAAAAAAATGAATCTAAATGAAATGAAAACTTGACAAAAGCATAAACATGAAACTAGCTAAAATACTATAAAAGAAATAAAGCGGGGAGGTGCCCGAAGGCAGACCACCCGCAGATGAAACTTTACTTCAACACCAATCCGCTTGAGATGGGTCCGAAACCTGATGTGATGTGTTGTCGGCAAATTCGTATACTATTGTGATCAAAAGAATGGCGTTTGGGCACAAATCGCAAGTACGTGATTTCTAGCACTTCGTCGCTCAAAATGCTCCTGTTCGGTCTCTTTTTGGGTGAGGAAACTCACCATTTTATAGACCCAAGGGGTCTCTTTGAATCAACATGCAAAAGTGTTTCTTTGCATGAATGCTTCTGTTTGTGAAGAGAAGACTTCTTCTTGATCAAGGGCTTCTTAACTGCCTGTGTGCATGTCTTTGTATGTGTTAGAAAAGCTCACTTGCACTCCCATGCAATGAAGGGATAGCTAAGTGGCAAATCTGAGTTGTCTTAAAAATCTTACTCTCATTCCCATGCAGTGAAGGGAAAGTCAATTGGCAGATGTGTGTTGTCAAAAGAACTCACTCGCACTCCTATGTCATGCATGAAAAGCTGAGTGGTAGTTCTGAGTTGTCATGCGCTGAGGTCTGACTTTTTGTTGGTCAAACCTGGCATTCGTCCCACCCAGAAGCGAGCACTAGTAATCGTCCCTGGGTGAAACGAGTACAAATCCGTACTCGTCCTTGGGTAGGACGAGTACAAATTCGCACTCGTCCCTGGGTGGGACGAATAAGAAATAAAGTGTCTAAAAGGTGCCAAATTGATTTTTGACTTGCAAAACTGTTGTGTAAGTGGTTAGAACCACTTGTTTAACCTCTGGGGGCTACCCTGGGGGCGTGTGTGTTAATGTGATCAGTGTTTGTAGTCACATAATCGGATTGGTGTTGTTTTGGTGTCTACAGATGCCCCTTTTTGGGAAGCGTTGTGCATGGTGCAACATCGAGCAAAAATAGATAACCAAAGCACTAATGATTAGGGTTTCTCAGTAACCTAACCAACTCTTGATGCCCCAAGTATGGAAAGGGCATGCATTCTTGAATCCTTGCTTCTGACGAGCTAAGGAATTTGATTTCAAGTATTAACCTATTTTGGTGAGGTGTGACTTGAGCTTGGACATTGATCAGTCATGAATAGGCAAAGGGCGCAACCTTTTATCCACGGGGGAACCTTGTGTTCATGCTTCGGGAATGCCAAGTGTTTGATCAATTTTGTGATTATTGCTTGTTTGCTGCCCCAAGCAGGAGCGTGATTGTCTTTGTCAATGATTCTTTGAATGCATGTCATTGCCTTGATTGGGTGTGTGTTTGTTGATTGGTGACTTAAGTGTGACTACCCCCTCAAGCGACGAATCGATGAAGGAAGGACTGCCATGAGAAAAGCGACGAGTCGCTTGACCCAAGATGACTTAAGTGAGGGTGCCTTTAGATGTTGTCCGTTGAATGCGCAAGCAATTTCTCGATTTTTGTGGACCTATTTTTGGTGGGTGTGAACCCATTTTGGGATGCCATTTGGGGTTAACATTGGCAAAAATCCATCTTCCCGTGGAGCGGTCCGGCTATGGTAGCCTTCTTGGGGAGTAGGATAACGACAAGGTAGACCCCGACATCAGTTTTCTTATGCCAAGAGGTTAAGTGCAAGAGCACTTTTGTCCGACAATTTTTAGTGGTTTTGTTGGCATTTGTCATTTTTATATTTTGGTTGTTTTGTTGTGTTTGTTTTTTTTTTTTTTTTTGGCGTGTTTTTATGTATGTGTTTGATGTATGCAGAGGCGATTATGAATGTGATGTTTCTAATTTGTATGATGTATGGATATGGAATGAATGAAATGAGTTGTTGATGATGTGTCGATGCACCATAGACTGTACAAGATTTGACTGACTTGCTATACTAATGGGATGACTTTGTGGAATGACTTTGCATGTGATAACTGTGTTTTTGTATTTTGCATATATTTTGATGGTTGTGTACGGAATGAAATGTACCAGTTGTTTGAAAATGTAGTTAAGCTTTTTTGAGATGCAGATATTTTAACTAACTAGCCAAGACTGTACATTTATCTCGCAAGACTTCTGAACAAGGTATAAATCCGACTTGAATTTAACCAAGTTATTTCACATCCCTGTGTGTGCAATTGAGTTCGTTTATGTGTTATTCATCAGGATACCGCCAGTGCCAGATGGGCTTTCAACCGAACCTGTATTGAGGATCACCTAATTAGCTCCACTAACTCCTTTATTGTATTTAGTCGGATTAATCTACGATGCTATCTAGGATACCATAAGCTAGCTCATCCACATGCAAACATTGATCTGCACACAAGTTAATGTGACAGATATATCGTCATGCGGGAGGTTTACCGCCAGTGACCGATAGGCTATCAACCAAACCGGTACTGAAGCTTGCCTCATGACCTGTCGAAATGCTGAGAGTTCCAGGGATTCAAGTTCGACTCCCTTCTTTTCTTCAATTGTATTGGGATACTTGCTCTTTGTAGTGATAAAATCACTGTTTATTTTTGTTTTATTTGTTTTTTTTTTTTTTTTTTTTGAGCAAGGGATTTGAATATGGAGTGACGAGAATCACTATTGTTTGTGCCTTTTGATGTGTGCACTGTAGGATGTCAAATTTTAGTGTTTTGACGTTTTGCAAATTTTTGGTGTTTTGCAACTTTTGAGAACTTGGGATTCATGGGGAATTGGGTAGGGAGGATGCTTGTCCTTTTGCCAACTCTCAGCATTCCTAGGGTCATTCGCACAGGGGGATAAGCAAGATAGTCGTTTCGCTTATGGTGACCTGGATTACGGTGCAGGTTTCATCTTTCCTTCACACAACTTAGGAATTATTATATGTGTGTTAATTTGTGTTGGGATGCTACGTAACAAGGCGTGATCCAAGTAAAACTTTCCCATGTAAAATCTGCTTAACTATGTACAGTTTTTGGCTAGAAATTTAAAGACAGCTGAATGATGAAAACCCTATATACATTAGGAGACAACTGACGATGCGAAAAATGGTGATGGTGCTATTCTAGATGTAGGCATTTATGAAAATGGATCTGATGTGGAAAAGGATGGAATTGCCAAGTAATGACTGTCTATGGTGCTTTTGACTTGTATGACCTAGCAAATGTATAATGTATGGATGCGATGCCTAATGCAACCTATATTTTTGTATTTTGATTTTTATGAGAATGCATGGAATTGGAATGCAATTGTTTTTGTAATTTTGATTTTTATGAGTATGCATGGAATTGAGATGCAATTGTTTTTTTTTTGTTTTTTTTTGAGTTTTTTTGTGATTTTTGATGATTTTATTGTTATGCATGGAATTGAAATGCAATTGTTTTTGTAATTTTTGATGATTTTATTGTTATGCATGGAATTGAAATGCAATTGTTTTTGTGATTTTTGATGATTTTATTGTTTTTGTTGATTTTTGAATATTTGTTTTGACCAAGCAGTTATGGTAACCCTTGGAGCTTTTGGCTTGACCAAAGGGTTTATAGATACCTTTGGGGCATTTAGGGTTGACCAAGCGATTATGAGAATCCTTGGAGCTTTTGGGGTTGACCAAGAGATTACGATAATCCTTGGAGCTTTTTGGGGTGACCAAGAGATTGCGATAATCCTTGGAGCTTTTGGGGTGACCAAGCGATTGCGATAATCCTTGGAGAGTTTGGGGTGACCAAGTGATTGCGATAATCCTTGGAGCGTTTGGGGTGACCAAGTGATTGCGATAATCCTTGGAGCGTTTGGGGTGACCAAGCGATTGCGATAATCCTTGGAGCTTTTTGGGGTGACCAAGCGATTGCGATAATCCTTGGAGCTTTTGGGGTGACCAAGCGATTGCGATAATCCTTGGAGCTTTTGGGATGACCAAGCGATTGCGATAATCCTTGGAGCTTTTGGTTTGACCAAAGGGTTTATGGACACCTTTGGAGCGTTTGGTGTAACCCACTGGCTCTTTAGGGAATAGAGGTACCCCCAGCTTGATGATCTATGTGCACCGGATCTGGCTCTGTAGGAATTGGCACGAATGGATCGGCCTTATGCACGGATAGGAGGGCAGGGTCCACCCTCGGCACTGATGGTGCTATGATATCTCTGGGTGGAAGTTGCTCACGATCTTCCCAAAGGAGTGGAATCAACATTTGATGCCAGTGGGCTGGGTCTATGCGCCACTCATGCCCTAGTCTTATGCCTAGTTGGGCCATTAGTTCGTCATGGGTTACAGGGTGATTGTGTCATCGTGCATGATTGAGATATGCCATCTCAGTTTCATCTTCGTAATCATTGTCGATGATCCAAAGGCCCTCATTGGCCTCGATAGCTATCTGCGACATGCTAGGCTCTTCTTGTTCGAGCATATTGATGTGGTCCTCATGGGGTTGTTCTGCGCTTTGCGGGGGGACCGGATTTTCTGGCAATGGCACGGGCTCGATGGGAGCCTCCAAAGGGAGTAATGTTAGGAGAATTTTGTGATGCTCATCCATGGGGACCACCTGTGAATTAATGTTGTCGGACTCGAATGGGTCCCATGGCGCTATTGCATATGCTGACTCATCTTTGGCGAGAGAGTCAAGCTCATCAGAAGCTGGTGATTCTGAGATAGGGAAGACCTCATCATCAGGTAGCTCTACAACTAGGGGTTGATCCTCTTTGAGAGGAGTTTCACGTGAGTTGGGCTTTTGGGGCCCCAAAATCTTGGTCTCTACCGACTCTAAGTGCTCGAGCAGCACATTGCTTGTATCGGGGGATTTGAGCTCCTCCACTTTGATTTGTTCCCGTTGCAGGTTGTGGGGAACTTGGGGCCTTGGGAGGGGTGGCCGAATAGCACCCCCCATGTCTTGGTAGGGCATTTCATCCCGCTCTTCTTCATGCTTAGGTTCCTTAGAGGCTTCTTGAAGAATTTTTGGGGGTGGCCCATGAACCTGGGTGGGCGCCTGAAGAAGGCACCCGTCATTGGTCTTAGGATTGGCCTCCCACTCAAGTCTAGGAGGCATCGAGGGCAACGTTTGATAAGGTCGTAGAGACCTATCTTGCACCCAGTTGTGTCTCTCATAATGTTTTGTCTTATGCATGTGAGGGGTTGGAGTCTTCACCTGCATAGTGTGTTGGAACAACTCATCCTCCTGGCTCTGAATGCACTCTTTATTTAGAAGATACGATTGCTCTAACTGTTGTTGTTCTAGCTCAAGTAGCGTGAGTTGCATCCGACGTGCAATATGCTTGGCAGATTCTAAGATAGTTGGTCCTATCATCTCATGTCTAGAAGGCCTAGATGCCTCTCCTAGATATCTATCTCGGTCATGGTGATTCGAGATCTCTATAGGTCGCCTCCCTCTATTGGGGGTAGCGGCATTCCCCCGAGGCTTTGGCCTCAGTAGGTAATCCTGATAGCTAGCAATTGCGGAGGCATATTGCTCCTGCGATGTATATTGCTCTTGAGGAAGGTAAAGTTTTTCCTCGTGATCTCTTTTGTAAGTGAAATAGGAATGGGCAGAGTTGGCTCGCCCGCCTGAGGAGCCTTGTGCTCTGGATTTGTCCTTGTAGTCCTGACAACTAGAGGGGGTGAAGGAGGGATAGTGTAATCATGTGGTTCCTCCCGTCGAACCCTATGTTGACCTAGCACTTCATCACGCGATGACCACTCATAGCGAGCATCTAAGGGAGCTCTCCTATGGATATACCTCTCATGGGAGGGTGTGTGTTGGGTGCTATGCTGAACAGGAGTGCCCCTAGAAGAGGTGCCCCTATAGTCCCTTTTCGTTAAGGTGTGTAGGGGACTGCCTTGTGTGTTAGGTCGCCAAGGTGGTATGACCAAATCTTGGGGACTATAACGGATGCGACTCGTGCCTCCTTGGACATTCTCCACAGCGTCTGCCCGTGAGTGGGCTTGACTACGGGTGAGCACCATGACGATGTCTCTCTAAAAACCCTAAAAATTGAAAATGAGTCAGATGGGGCCCAAAATTGGTGTGCGCGTCCCTCTTACCATAGATAAGCCATAAATAGAGTTTAAAGTCCTAACTCTAAATACATTAGGAGATATTGACCTCCGAACAGCTCAAAAAGCCTAAAAAATCAGGTGAGCAATTTTAAAACCTAATTTTGAGGCCCTAGATGATGGAATTTGGCCCCGAAAATGAGTTTTTGGGAAAATACAACTCGAAAGAGATATATTTTTTTTAAAATATCCCAACTAACTCCCTGTAAAATTTCAAGTCAATCGGAGCTACGGTTGAGAAGTTATGGCCCCGACAAGATGCACTAAAATTTAGGGAAAAATATAAAATTTTCCATATTTTTTTGGATGCTCCTGCATCACTTATGGGCACCTTCGGGGTGCTTTTGGGTTGACCAAAGGGTTCATGGACACCTTTGGAGCATTTTGGAGTGACCAAGCGATTGCGGGAATCCTTGGAGCTTTTTGGAGCGAGTGACAAAATGCGTAGATTTTTATCTTTTGTTTATGATTTTTTTTTATTTTTGATTTTTTTGTTACACTAAGAATAAATGAACATACACATACACAAATGGTGATTATCTCTTTTAAATATTAATAGTGTGCCCTAAATCTGGTTTAGTGTGTTTTTGTTGTTTGTTTTGTTTTTAAAAATTTTTGTGAAACGTTTAAATGCAATTATGAAGGCTCTTATAACTCCCAAAATGGTCGCCCCTTCAATATACCGACCGAGCCGATATACCAACCTCTCTATATACCCGCCCTTACGAGAGGGAGACTATAGGTACGTGAGAGCGGATGGTACGTGGTACGTAGGCGGTACGAAAGGGGGATTGTCCTGTTAATGGCACCTACCATAGAAGACTTATCCTCGCGTGCATGGGAATCACCCCAGCGACACTCGGTCAGCTTTCATCAGGATTTATGCCTAACAACGAGTTGACAATCGGGGAATGGATGCAAAGCTAAGCCAAGGTGGTGATGAACCCACCGTTGGTCTTGCTCAAGGGTTGGGGTCTTACGACCAACGCCTTGGTTTAAAATGTAACGTGATGTGTGGGGTTCGTTTTAATTTTGCAAAATTGAAACAAGCAAATGAAAAGAAATCTTTCCCTAAGCCATTCAAACTGAAAACCTAAAAACAGAAAAACAGAAATTTGACAGAAGCTATAAAAACCCCTACCTCTTCTCTGCCTAATCGAAAATTTTTGATTTGCTCTAAAAATTTGCACAGATCTATAATCGTCCCTGGGTGAGGCGAATAACAGAACCGTAATCGTCACAGGGTGGAATGAATAGTTTATTCGTCCCGGGGTGAGACGAGTAACAATTCTGTAATCGTCACTTGTAGAGACGAATAACAGTCCGATTGTTGAAAAATAGGTACCTGTAAAAAAACAAGCAAGCAATTTTAGATCAGTAATTTAACCTAAAAAAAAATAGAGGACAGAGGTCCCACCGTGATCGCCATTGAAAACACGAGATTCCGGAAACAAAAAGGAAATACTAAACAAAATTGCATTAAAATGAAAGAACACAAATGAATGAACACAAGATATAAAAGCAATATAAACTATGGCCCTTTTTATTGATATTCTTTTCAATTCATGTTACAATGCGTCTCCTTCCTTTTTAGGGGATAGGAGCATTAGATATTGATCTCTACAACTTGTTCGCAAAGATTTCCTCTTTCGCGTGCCCACATATAACATGGGCGAACCAAAACGTTGTCGTCGCTTGCATTGATACAGGTCGATTCCTTGCTGCTCCTCCAATGCTGCAGATCTGCGTTCAAAGAAACAAACAAAGCATCAATAGCACCTGTATATGAAAAATAAAAGATAAATCTAACTATGACTAAAATGAATCTAAATGAAATGAAAACTTGACAAAAGCATAAACATGAAACTAGCTAAAATACTATAAAAGAAATAAAGCGGGGAGGTGCCCGAAGGCAGACCACCCGCAGATGAAACTTTGCTTCGACACCAATCCGCTTGAGATGGGTCCAAAACCTGATGTGATGTGTTGTCGGCAAATTCGTATACTATTGTGGTCAAAAGAATGGCGTTTGGGCACAAATCGCAAGTAAGTGATTTAGCAGCACTTCGTCGCTCAAAATGCTCCTGCTCGGTCCCTTTTTTGGGTGAGGAAACTCACCATTTTATAGACCCAAGGGGTCTCTTTGAATCAACATGCAAAAGTGTTTCTTTGCATGAATGCTTTTGTTTGTGAAGAGAAGACTTCTTCTTGATCAAGGGCTTCTTAACTGCCTCTGTGCATGTCTTTGTATGTTTTAGAAAAGCTCACTTGCACTCCCATGCAATGAAGGGATAGCTAAGTGGCAAATCTGAGTTGTCTTAAAAATCTCACTCTCATTCCCATGCAGTGAAGGGAAAGTCAATTGGCAGATGTGTGTTGTCAAAAGAACTCACTCGCACTCCTATGTCATGCATGAAAAGTTGAGTGGTAGTTCTGAGTTGTCATGCGCTGAGGTCTGACTTTTTGTTGGTCAAACCTGGCATTCGTCCCACCCAGAAGCGAGCGCTAGTAATCGTCCCTGGGTGAAACGAGTACAAATCCGTACTCGTCCTTGGGTAGGACGAGTACAAATTCGCACTCGTCCCTGGGTGGGACGAATAAGAAATAAAGTGTCTAAAAGGTGCCAAATTGATTTTTGACTTGCAAAACTGTTGTGTAAGTGGTTAGAACCACTGTTTAACCTCTGGGGGCTACCCTGGGGGCTGTGTGTGTTAATGTGATCAGTGTTTGTAGTCACATAATCGGATTGGTGTTGTTTTGGTGTCTACAGAATGAAATGGAAATAACCACTAAGTTAATATGTGTCAGATCTGATGGTGTTGCTACAATGTAAGGACATAGGAATGGTCTTTGTGTTAGACTACAAATATTTGTTGCCCCATATTTGATCCATATTCATTGCATGGCTCACAGAATGAATCTTGCAAACAAAATTGTGGATACATTTACAAATGTTGCGAGAGTGGAAGAGCTTGTCCGTGAAATTCATGATTATTTTTTTCACGGTCAAAAAATATTTTTAGAGTTTCAAAAGTTTGCACTAGGAGTTACTGAAGGTAAAAAACTATTAAAAGATGTAGATACTAGGTGGATTTCGTTGTATCAACCGACATTTAGAGTTTTCAAATAATATCAATCCTTGATAAGGTTTACGTATGCAAATTGTAGGGTAGTTGATAAGGTTAAAGATTTACTATTTTGAATGAGTGACTTTGAAACACTTCTCACATTGTGTGGTATTCTTCCAATGTTTGAAGAAATGAATACTTTGATCAAAATTGCACAAGAAAGATCAATTTATACTATGTATTTCATCAGGTCAAGAAAACAAATTTGTATGCATATTGATATGATGTACGCATATGTTCAAATTTTTATGGATCCCATGTTTGAGAGTTGGAGAGCATTAACAAACGTGAATGATCCTCAGAACTTTTGAAGTTCAATATAAATGATCATTTATGTATTAATGTCCACGAAAAGGAAATACCTTTATATTATTTTGGTTAGCGAATGGATATAGCTACAAATAAATTTGAGAAAATGCCCATAACCTACAATAAATTTCATGTAGTTGTACACGATCCAAAAATTATACTAAAAACAAAATAGCAGAATCATTGACAAAATAAATAAGAGACCGTTTTCAAAGAGATGAATTGCTTGAGGCTATGGGTGTGGTTAATTCGATGTTTTGGAATCCTTGTAATGAATACCAGATTATAAATGGTTGTTTCTCACATACATGGGTATTATTGCTATCCATTTCAGTAAACGTGTGGTAATAAATGGTATTGAAATCAATGGTATTCTTAATAGAGATCTTTTGACAAAACAATCAAACTATTTTGGAACAACAATATCTTCTCAAGTTTCACAACTCACTAACCATCATGAAACAGGTTCTATTTCACGTGTGTGGAGAATATTACATCCCAGTAGCATCTTACAACATAGTATGAGTGAATATTTTCATTTATATGAATTGTGTCAAATAATGATTTTAGGATCTATGGAAGATGAAAGGGTATTCAGTGCATTATCATATGTAATATCTAAATTTCGAAATAGGTTGGACAAAAATTTGGAAAATTATTTGAGAGTATATGTGTTGACCTATGAGGTGGAGAAATTTCCTTATGAAAGAGCTTTGTCGTACTAGAAATCTATGGTAGAGAGAAGAGGTGTAATGAATATTGAGGATGATGACGATGATGGTAATACTGATCAGATTGTGATGACAAAAATTTTGGGTATGAGTGCAGACGATTTTCTACAATCTAAATTGAGTTTGTTCTAGCTTCTAGCATTATGATGCAAAGATGCTTTCATTTGATTTGATTTCACATATTATCATCTGATTTGATTTCACATATTTGAATGAAATGATGCTTTCATTTGATTTGATTTGATTTTAGCATTATAATGAAAGGAATATTGAGATTAAATTGTAATTTGATACATGTAATTTTAATATCATTAATCATATAATATGATATTAAAAATACTATTGGATACTCTGTATATCATAGCCCTCTGATTTGATTATGTATATTTGAATGAAATTGGATTATTTTATTAGACATACGTTGATCAAAACATTGGATTATCTTTTATATCATATATATGTTATTAGATATTTTGTATATCATTTTACATAAGCCTTGTTATTGAATTATTAGTCTAAAGTTTCAAATTTTTTAGTAGATTTGTATTGTATAAACCATTTATGGCAAAGTAAATATATGTGCTGCATTTCCAGTCATTTAAAATTATTTCATAAAACTTAAAAGAATATTTTATTGCATCCACATAATTCAAAATTACTTAATGCATCAACACAAATAATCAAAATATAACAATATTTAAAACAAATTTTCAACAAGATAATACAATTTTTTTGTAAATTGTCTCTTTCATTGATTTCAAAAAGATACTATTCTTTTTCAATTTACAAAAAAGATATGCAACATTTTTTGTTTCTCCTTAAATAAAAATAATAAACTTCTATTCTTTCTACATGGTGGCTGAAGTTCCAGCTGCACCTATCTCACTATCATTTGCTTCCAATGCACCAACCCTAACCAAAATTTTAGTTGTAGTGTTGATCCTCAATAACAATAAACCTTCTTCCTTTGTTGGATCTTATTTAAAAGGTGCATTCAGTTCTTTCTCATTTTCTTTCAATACAACCTCCACATCTAGGCCCTTATCTTTGATAAACTTCTTCAACCAATTATTTTCTCTAACATTGTATTGTAATATTTTCTTCACTTCAATAGCATTATTAATACTATTTTTTGTATTCTTAATCAACGTTTTCATGGCACTGACTTGTTGCTTTAAGTGCTGAAAATTAGACTACAAAATACAAGTGAAAAAGGTTAATATTTATAAACAAAAAATATTTAAGAAAAAAATGAGTTTTAGTTATATGTAAAACTTACATCAGCTGTAAGTCTTGTAGTTTCTACAAAAGCTACTTTCTTCTAATCTAGTGCCCATTCATTGACATATGTTTGGGCCTCTACATTAAGGTTTTCAAAATGATTCAAAACAATGGCCAGAACTTTATCAGTGTATGTAGACTCGGCCTCCACGGTGCGTAGTCAGATTTATGTAACAAAGCATTGAGCTTTTGGGGCTCATTCTCAACCTTTGAAAACAAATCCTTTCTCTTTGAAAAATTATTATATTGGATATTTATTGCTTTTATCAAAACCTTGGCCCGATATTCCCATTATTTCAATTTATCAATATCTACAAGAAGACTATTATGAACTGTAGCTTTACATCTATTAGCTAATAAAACATTTTCTAAAAAAATTACTTTATCATCATCTGTCAGATGATGGGCGATGACTTTTTGGGGGGGAAGAGGAAACTCTAGCGGCATCTACTTCAACATTATATTCTTCTTCATCATTGCCCTCTACATCTTGAAGCATATCACTTGCCTTTAATGGAAAATTTTCAGGATTCATATCCTGATAAAGAAAATCATCATCTAGATTTCCTGAGGGTATTTGAGATGCACTCTCTATATTTGAGAAATTCTCTAGGGTTAAAATTGGAAAAACAAAAACATTAGATTGAGACACAATGTGTATTTGGGAAACACTTTTGATATCATGATGCGACGATGTGAGGAAAATTTGTCCATGCATGCGTGATTAGTTCCTCACCGGTGGTACCTGCTATGGACAGACATGAACTTGTTGTGTTGATGGTTGAGCAGACGATGGATGCATGTACTTTTTTAGTATTTTGAATGTAATAGGTGCATCTACAAAATTTCACATGAAAATATAAATTATATCTTGTGTAAATAATAATATCATAAAAAGAGATTAATTTTAACCAAACATACCAGACTCAGACTCTGCATCCGTTGATGATGCAACCATTTACCCTTTCTTTAAAAAATATTTAAAATACATCAAACTAAACATAATTGTAAATCATTAAAATGCATTATTTAAAATAGTGCTTTTGAATAATAAGTTTACCTTGTGGGCTAGAGGTAACTTCTTTGACATTGACTGCAACACTTCCATAAGTAATAGGAGTCGCAGATGTATGCTGAATCTGATCACCATGAGACCTTACACATTTGGAGGGAGTTACTGGTGATGATTGTGACTGCATGTTAGAATCAGTAGATGCTTCTTGAATCCTAAATGCGACATCCCTTTTACTAGAAGACTAAGATGCTCTTCTCTATTTTCAAAACAAAATTAGAAAATAACAAGATTGATTGAAAAAAAAACAAAGATATTCCAAAAAATAATTTTACCTGTATTTCATTCTCAGTCATACCAATACCCAACAAACTCGGGTGCAATGCAGTGGGATGATTGCTTTGTTGAAGATTGAATTAAACTTCAATAAAAAGATAAAGAATAAATATTTTGGTTGTTACTGTATATGAAGATTGAATTGTCTAGGCACTGAGAAGGTCCTGTTTCAAGCAATTAGAAATGTGCGTGGACCAGTCAAATATTTCACCACCAATACATTGAATAAATAAATATAGTGCCCAAAAATGCATTTATGTAGGTTCTCCTACAAAATAAGCCTTACCTAGAAAAATTCAATGCAAGAATAAAGAAATTTGTCTGCAACGTTGGAAATGTTTAAGCCCATTTTGGACTTAGAAGAATTAACTGAAAAAGAGAGAGAACATTATTAGAAAACAAAAAGTAAAATAGGGAGAACATTATTAGAGAATGGAAACTACAATACATCAAAATTTAAGATAAATAAAATTAAAATTTTAAAATATACCTTTCAAATTGTCTGAATGAACAACATATTTAGATGCTAGCATTGATTGTCATCTTTGGTCAATGCATACTGGTTGTTCACCAATACACCATCTGAAAAGGGTAGCCCTGTTAGTCGTTGCACATTCAAGGGTTTCATAGAAAAATAATATCCTTATTATCCACTTTGATCATAATAGTGGACACGTCATGGTTGTAACAACTAACAATCTGTTGCATCAACAGAACATTAATGGTCAATTGTGGCATCTTCATTACACCAGCAATTCTAAAGGTTTAAATCCATTTTGAATCTCTTCTAGGAGTGCTTAAAATATTCTTGATGTTGGGGTAGAAGCTCTTGAAATTCACTTTAGAAGGTAGAGGAGAGAAAGAGCTAGCCATTTCTAAAAACATGTAATAAAATGCTCTGAAACACCTAGGAAAATGCTCTGAAATGCCCTAGAATATACTCTGAAAACCATCTAAAAATACTACAAAAACCCTCTGAAAATGTTGCAAAAACCCTCTAAAAATACTTTGAAAACCATCTAAAAAGGTTCTAAAACCACTGTGGAAAATGCTCTAAAAATACTAAAAAAAGCTCTGAAATTACTCTGGAAAATACTGTGGGAAAGGTGAAAAATGACCCTGCATATCTATATATAGAAGTCTGCATCACAAAATTTAATAGATGTGTGACACATAGTAGAGGAGATGACATGCGATAGCTTCTTATTAATGATCTTTGATGGTCATAATTTGATAGTCACCATCTTCTAGTCGTCATATGCCAGTCCCCATCTACTAGTTGCCCTATACCAATCACCATTTTCTAATCACCATTTGCCACTCACTATTTACCACTCACCATTTACCACTCACCATTTTCTATTCACCATTTACCAGTCACCATTTGTCACTCACCATCTACCACTCGCCATTTGCCACTCGCCCTATACCAATCACCATTTTCCAGTCACCATTTTCCACTTGCCATCTACCACTCACCATTTTCTAATCTCCATTTTCTAGTCACTATTTTCTAGTCACCTTATGCCAGTCACCTTCTGCCACTTACCATTTTCCACTCACCATTTTCCACTCACCATTTACCACTCGCCATTTTCCACTCGCCATTTTCCACTCGCCATTTGCCACTCGCCTTCTACTATTCGCCTTCTCCCAATCACCTTCTACCACTCGCCTTTTGCCACTCGCCTTCTGCTTATCACCATTAAAAAAATTTGATAATTCCTGTGCAAAAATTTCAAAAATTCACCATATTTTGATAAATTTTCTATAAATTTTTGAAAAAATCACCACAAATTTTATACACCGTTCACCTATATTTACCCTGATTTTATAAATACTTTTTCGGTACTACCCCTTATGCATAACCTTGGGTTGGGGTGGGTGAAATGGGTAGTTAGTAAAATTAAAAGTGGGTGGGTGATGGGTAGTTAGTTTTTTAATGTATTTTTCTTTTGGTGCTTTTGTATGCTTTTGTTCTTCATTCTTTGTTTTTTTTGTTTTTATTTGTTTTTGTTGTTTTTTTGAGTTTTTGAGTTTTTGAAGTTTTTTTATGCTTTTGTTGTGTGTTTGGGAATCATCTCGCTTGATACAACCTCTTTTGGGGACTGTCTCGCATCAAGATGATCTTGTGATGTGACCATCTTGTGTCGATACAATTATGGTTAGGGGTCATATTAGCTCGAGATGATCATGTGTGGGGGTCATCTCGGCTCGAGATGATCATGTGTGCTATTTTTTTTTATGGAGTATCTTTTTTTATTTTTATTAGCTTATTAGATCCCAACATCACTTCTTGAACCATTATAAGAAGGCTCGTATCATCGTGTTGGAGAGAAAAGATGATTGGAAGTGGTTGAAGGACCTAGGTCTTCTACACACAGCTCGACTGGAGTTCGTACATGCTGATCAGGCCTACCTGATGGCACTAATAGATATATGGAACCCATAAACCAACACTTTTACCATATCGATTAGTGAGATTATCGTTACTCTAAAGGATATCTACCAGATCTTACGATACCCAATCGAGGGAGCATATATATTACTGCGACTATGTAGAGAGAGGTAGTATTATGATGAGTTTAGAGAGAGGAGTGGAGACTGGTAGATTGTGATGTTGATAGCAGTAGTGTCTATATTGATATCAAGTATCACACATAACTATTGACAACCATACATGTATTGATAAAACTTATGTCTGATATTATCCTTCCAAACTCCTTTAGTAGTAGGTTCCCTTGGAACTTGTTGGGCCTTATCTAGGACTTGGTGGAGCAACCACATATTATGGTATGGGGTCCCACTTTGCTAGCACAACTCTATAGAGAGTTGTATGAGATCCGAGAGAGGTTGATAGGGCCTAGGATGCAACTTTCTTATTTAAGTTTAGGGATGGGAGAACTTTAGCATTGATCGACCACAAGGGCTAGCATGTAAAGAGACATGGTAGATAGGGAGATTCCCTATGCCATGTGATGGTTATATGAGAAGGATTGAGGTAGAAGCCATCCCTAGTAAGGTGATCTAAAGCACTGCATAGGCTCCTAGACTAGACTACAACCAAGCTAGGTAACACAAATACCATGGAGAGGAGCACCAGCCTGAACCAAGGTAGATGCACATATAAGATGGGTGAAATGGGGTAGATGGTTCACAAGGCAGTATAGGATAAAGCATGAGTACTTTTAGTACTCATGAGTGACCCACTAGCTTAGAGTGAGGTAGTATGTGCTAGAGGAGCCAGTGGTCTACATACAGTAGATGATCAAGATGCAACTAGCATGGCCATAAGTAGAGCCTTTAGAGGAGGAGGTTGATGAGGCTTTAAAAGACCTTGAGATAGATGATCTAGTCACTACACTTGAGTATGATGTCCAATTCATAATTTGATAGATTCATAGAGATGCAATGACTAGAGAGGAGATGAAGGCAACAAGGGATGGGATAGCTTAAAAAGATACTAAGGTAGAAGGGGATCTATCTCAGCAATGAGTGCATCACCAAGTGGATGAGGGTGGATCTTAGGGAGCTATGGAGGAGGCTCCTACAAGGAGCGAGGAGAAATATGGGGATGAGGGGCTAGATGGGGATGACCCTCAAGAGTAGATTATTGCTCTAAAATAACAATTCAAGATTCTCTAGGGGTAGTTGATGGACTAGGATACATCCCATGCCACGGTGTAGATCTAGTGGGACACAAATAGATAGAGATGGTGGGGTTGGGTAGAAGAGAGGGACACCTTGTAGATACAGGTTGTGAGCCTATAGGAGGAGAGGGAGAGTATCATAGTAGAATGATATGCTCTATGGGAAAAGTAGATATTTAGGTGGGGTCAACCACTTGCAAGTGGATAGCCTATAGAAGAGGTTGCCAGACTACAAGCAGAGGTGGCATAGCTACATGCTAGGGTAGCTAGATACATATCATGGCACCAAGCAGATCGGGACTATGTGGGGTGACTAGAGGATGAGATAGATAGACTTGGTGGGGTACTTCCCTCATGAGGATCATCATCCCAGTCACATTAGAGCAGCCATAGTGGAGCCTTGAGAGAGCTATCCATGAGATAGATTGTGCCATGATTTGTAGCACCAGGTACATCTTAAATGTTAGGGGCTAGCAGATCTAGGTATACCTACAAATGTGATATTGAGGGCAGTGGGGAGAGCAATGAGAGTGGTGGTACAATTCTAGCCTGAGGATAGATCCTTCTCATTAGCTTACATTTTTGGATGTGAGGTCTGAGGACCCACTATATTGTAAACTATAGGTATTTTTGTACCATGATGTACTTATGATTTTTTTGATATATATGAGATGATGTTTATTGATGCATATTTTATGTTTATTGTGCATGATTTTTATGTGATGATGATTATGGATGTATGCCTAGACTTTTAGGTATGATTATGCTTATATGTTAGATGGATGTTTTAGGATATGATTTATTTATGCATAGACCTAGATATGTATGTGATGTACTAATGACATGTGATGATTTTAAATGGTATGAAATATGAATGTATGTTTAAATGATAAAACATAATGAATTAATCTAAGATGCAATAACCAACTAAGTGTAAGCACCACAAAATGTATGAAAATCATGAATCAATATTGAAACAATTTCATCTAAGGCAATACACTAAAATATGTACCAAATGAAAAAAAATGTATATTGACAAAATGTGAATGTAATGGATGGTGATTAGCAAGAAGTCACCAAGGAACAAAAAGGCTTTCAGGAGACTCAAACACCTTAGTTGACCACTCAAAAGTTGTATACTAACCATGCAAGAACCTAAAAGATAAAATTTTGCTAGAAAGACCCAGATATTCAATATCCCTGTGTGTGCATAGTGAAGTTCATTACTTCGACTTTGTACTTGGTTGGACTTAACTACTTGGTAATGCAAGCCATCAAAAGCTAGCTCATCTGTAAGTTGACATTGGTATGTACAAAAGAATGTCGTTAATATGATAGACATGTAACCATGCATAAGGCTACTCCACTATCAGTTCAACGTCTATAACCCATTGTTGGCAATGGAGATTACCCTATGGTTTTTGAAAAGTTGAGGGATTCAAGCTCTTTTCCCTATATTTTTCTTGGATACTTACGCATTTTGAGGGAGAGCAAGGGATTTTATTTGCTTTTTGAGGGTTTTGCTCATTTTTTAGAGGAGCAAAAGGGATTTTTTTTGGGGGGTGGGAAGGGAGTTTGCTTGTTTTAGAGAAGAGTAAGGGATTTTATTGCTTTTGGGACTTGCTCATTTTGGAGAGGAGCAAGAGGATTTTTTTAGGAGGGGGAGGGAGAGCTTGTCCTTTTATCAATTTCTAACTTTCTAAACCATGTGCATAATAATAGAGCAAGGGAAACCATTTTCTTAAGGGATGGGAACTACTTTGTAGCTTCATATTTCCTTGTTCAAAATCATGATTAAGAGTGTGAAGAGGTGTTGGGATTTTGAGATAATCAAGGAATAATCAAAGCAAGACCCTACCACCAAAAATCAAGATGGTGTTCCATAAAATGTAAAAGGAAACTAGAAACGGCTGAATGTGGATGGGAATAAACAATGAGATGGGTTTTTGTTAGGGTAAAATAAGGTAGTGTATTGCATTACACTATGTGGGGTTATTACATTTACTTTTCTATGTAATTATGTAATTACCATGAGATATTTTCCTCATGGTTAAACTAGGTAAGTACCTAAATATCCTATGTTAGATATTTAGGTTAGTGTTATGGTTAGAACTCTCTACCTAGGTTAGTAGTTAGCTACACATCTCTCCTACCATGTTGGTTAGCAAGATAGACATTAGATTAGTTGATTATTATTGTTATATATTTTTTGGGCAATCTATTGCCTAAGCTAATGTTCAATTAATTATCTTATGAATTTATCTTCACACCTACATTGGTATCATTTGCCAAGGCGGAGAATACAAGGTCTCGCTCGTTCCCCATCGCAACGGACTCCCATGAAGCAGCTAAGATGCTCAACGTGGTCTCTCCCTCATGGAGAAGGCCCACAGACCTGGTCGTCGTAGTCGACGCAACCAGAAGGCCCACAGACCTAGCCATTGCAGTCGACATAGGCCAAGGGACCGCATTTTGGCCCACAGACCTGGTCGTCGTAGTCGATGCAGCCAAAAGGGTCCACAAATTTTCTCGTCGGCCTGGCTGATGTAGGTCAAGGGTCTATGCTCCACTATATCGAATGCAATCGACATCCTACGGCCATTCAACCTTGGCTCCCACGTTGGCCCTAGGCTCGTAGAGCCACATAGGCCACGCAGGCCATGTGGCCCAATCACAGGAGTGCAGAGAGGGCAGAAGCACATTCCCCTCCCCGAGGGACACGTCAACTAGATCGACACAGACTAGCCCTGGCATGCACCCCTAGGAACATGTCAACTGGACCAACACATACTAGCCTTGGCATGCACCCCAAGGGACACATGGACTGGATCGATGCAAACTGGACCCTGGCATGCACCTCGAGGTGCTGAATAGACAAGATCAAGACTGACCACATGGTGGATAGCCACTGGCAGACACATGGCAGATAGCCACTGGCAGATGTAGTCTAGACCAATACCAGACAAGTGGCAAACAGCCACTGGATGCAACTCGACACGTGGCACATTGCCACAGGACTAACCCGGATAGACTTGCCTACCCCTAGCGCCACGTGGCGACAACCAAAAGGGTAGGCGACTCTAGTCGATTGCCCGAAGGCAATCGACGGATAAGGGGAGCCCTCCGCCTTATCAACCCCATAGCATCCCACTGTGGGATGCATGTGGGATAAAACTCCTATAGTTTTTAAAACAAAAAATCATCGTCCGTAGAGTGTATAAGGCACGTTGTGTGCCTTAGTTCCCATCGGGCGCTTTAGCCCGATCGGTTGATCGGGTCGAGCTACGGCCCTAGGCGGGAGTCCAGGGTTCGACTCCCATCGGGAACAGAAGGCAATTTTTTGCCTTCGCCACTTCCAAGGTATTTTTTTTAATTTTTTTTTTATTTGCAATTTTTAATTAAAGTTTTTTCTTTTTATTATTTTTTTAATAATTTAAACTTGAACATATTTTTTATTAAATCAATTTTTATTTAAATATTTAAGTTGATTTATTTAAAAGATATATTTTTTAGTTTTTCATTATTAGTTAAAATGATTTATTAAACTTTTTTTAACTATTGCAAATTAAAAATTAAAGAAATATTTTTGCAACTTTGATATTTAAAGGTGCTAGTGTTTTTTCTCACAAAATAGAGATATAAGACATAGTAAGAGCACATTTTTTTTGCAAATTAGAAAAATCTTCTCAAACCTTGTTAATTTAGCATACAAGAAAGGATCACACTTGATTTTTTTTACAAATTAGACAAGAAGGAGCCTAAAAGTTTTTGTAAAGATCAAAAGTACAAAGAGTGCATTTGTTTTCTCCAAGGAGACATAATACATAAAATTGCACATCTATTTTTTTTTGCAAAATTGAGAAGACTTTGTAACCTTGGGTCCATAAAAACTAAGTCGTGTGTCGACTAGTTCTGGAAGCCTTTCAAACGCGGGTCGTGTGTCGACTTGTCTTGAAAGGAGTGCTCTAAATTCTACATTTTGTAAACATTAAGGGGGGATAGAATTCATTTTTTTTATTCTATAGTTTGCAAAATTGTAACAAAAAAGGGAGGATATTTCAGAGTAAGAAAGGTGCATTCTCGATTTTACTCGACACCTTCTCTTAAAAATTGCTTGTACTAGGTGCATTTTCGGTTGCATTCAACACCTAGAGTGATATAAATTTGGGTTGCTCTCATGTTTTGATTATTGCACTAACACTCATATTTTTGTGTGCAATTAAAAATTCAAATACAACATTAAAAGAAGCATTTCACAAAACCCAAACTTCACTCAAAAACCATGCTAAACTTTGCATAGGTTAAAACAAGTCATTTTTTAATCCCCATCAAAAGGTCAAAAATTCAAATCACCTTGATTCACTCTCTTTGTTTGGCTTAATAACCTCAAATTTTTCATCCTTCTTTAAAGGTGTTAAAGCAGGTGTCATTAAATATCCTAGAGGGAAAAATCAAAAGTTTTAAACAAACCTACCCCTATTTCATTTTCGCTATTTTGTTTGGCTTAAAATTCCTCCAACTTTTCATCCCTTGGTAAGGGTGTTAAGGCAGGTGCCATTAAATATCTTATAAAGGCAAATTGAAAACAACTTCCATATACTCTTTTGAGGGTATAGTGCAAGATATCACCATCTTAGTCCTATAAAATTTGAAACCTAAACCATGGCCATGATACACAAGTATCTCACTGAGAGCCAACTGCTCAAAGGTTCAAATTATTCAGCTTGGAAGACTAAGATGAAAGCTATCTTAACTATAGAGGAATTGTGGTCAATAGTGGATGGAAGTGTCACTAGACCTCAATCACCTGGAGCAGATCAAAGATACTTTGATAAAAAGGATAAAAAACTATCCTTAATGATCTTGCTTGCTATTACTGATGATATCCAACCTCCTATCAATGAAGCTACGACTGGTAAGGCAGCATGGGGTGCCTTAAATACCATCTTTGAGGGGAAGAACCAATCAACGATTCTTAACCTTCAAACACAGCTTCATACTCTACATATGAAATCAAGAGAAATAGTAGAGATATTCCTCTACAGAGTCACAGAATTGAAAACAAAACTGCAATCCTTAGGAGAGAAAGTGGAAGACCGAGTCTTGAACTCTATCATATTGAGAGCTCTTCCTGACTCCTATCGAACATTGATCACTTCACTACATTTTGTAAACATTAAGGGGGGATAGAATTCATTTTTTTTTATTCTATAGTTTGCAAAATTGTAACAAAAAAGGGGGGATATTTCAGAGTAAGAAAGGTGCATTCTCGATTTTACTCGACACCTTCTCTTAAAAATTGCTTGTACTAGGTGCATTTTCGGTTGCATCCGACACCTAAAGTGATACAAATTTGGGTTGCTCTCATGTTTTTGTGTGCAATTAAAAATTCAAATACAACATTAAAAGAAGCATTTCACAAAACCCAAACTTCACTCAAAAACCATGCTAAAATTTGCATAGGTTAAAACAAGTCATTTTTTAATCCCCATCAAAAGGTCAAAAATTCAAATCACCTTGATTCACTCTATTTTTTTGGCTTAATAACCTCAAATGTTTCATCCTTCTTTAAAGGTGTTAAAGCAGGTGTCATTAAATATCCTAGAGTGAAAAATCAAAAGTTTTAAACAAACCTACCCCTGTTTCATTTGCTCTATTTTGTTTGGCTTAAAATTCCTCCAACTTTTCATCCCTTGGTAAGGGTGTTAAGGCAGGTGCCATTAAATATCTTATAGAGGCAAATTGAAAACAACTTCCATGTACTCTTTTGAGGGTATAGTGCAAGATATCACCATCTTAGTCCTATAAAATTTGAAACCTAAACCATGGCCATGATACACAAGTATCTCACTACGATCCAACTGCTCAAAGGTTCAAATTATTCAGCTTGGAAGACTAAGATGAAAGCTATCTTAACTATAGAGGAATTGTGGTCAATAGTGGATGGAAGTGTCACTAGACCTCAATCACCTGGAGCAGATCAAAGATACTTTGATAAAAAGGATAAAAAACTATCCTTAATGATCTTGCTTGCTATTACTGATGATATCCAACCTCATATCAGTGAAGCTATGACTGGTAAGGCAGCATGGGGTGCCTTAAATACCATCTTTGAGGGGAAGAACCAATCAAAGATTCTTAACCTTCAAACATAACTTCATACTCTACATATAAAATCGAGAGAAATAGTAGAGATATTCCTCTACAGAGTCACAGAATTGAAAACAAAACTGCAATCCTTAGGAGAGAAAGTGGAAGACCAAGTCTTGAACTCTATCATTTTGAGAGCTCTTCCTGACTCCTACCGAATGTTGATCACTTCACTACATTTTGTAAACATTAAGGGGGGATAGAATTCATTTTTTTTTATTCTATAGTTTGCAAAATTGTAACAAAAAAGGGGGGATATTTTAGAGTAAGAAAGGTGCATTTTCGATTTTACTCGACACCTTCTCTTAAAAATTGCTTGTACTAGGTGCATTTTTGGTTGCATCCGACACCTAGAGTGATACAAATTTGGGTTGATCTCATGTTTTGATTATTGCACTAACACTCATATTTTTGTGTGCAATTAAAAAGTCAAATACAACATTAAAAGAAGCATTTCACAAAACCCAAACTTCACTCAAAAACCATGCTAAAATTTGCATAGGTTAAAACAAGTCATTTTTTAATCCCCATCAAAAGGTCAAAAATTCAAATCACCTTGATTCACTCTCTTTATTTGGCTTAGTAACCTCAAATTTTTCATCCTTCTTTAAAGGTGTTAAAGCAGGTGTCATTAAATATCCTAAAGGGCAAAATCAAAAGTTTTAAACAAACCTACCCCTGTTTCATTTGCTCTATTTTGTTTGGTTAAAATTCCTCCAACTTTTCATCCCTTGGTAAGGGTGTTAATGCAGGTGCCATTAAATATCTTATAGAGGCAAATTGAAAACAACTTCCATATACTCTTTTGAGGGTATAGTGCAAGATATCACCATCTTAGTCCTATAAAATTTGAAACCTAAACCATGGCCATGATACACAAGTATCTCACTAAGAGTCGACTGCTCAAAGGTTCAAATTATTCAGCTTGGAATACTAAGATGAAAGCTATCTTAACTATAGAGGAATTGTGGTCAATAGTGGATGGAAGTGTCACTAGACCTCAATCACCTAGAGCAGATCAAACATACTTTGATAAAAAGAATAAAAAACTATCCTTAATGATCTTGCTTGCTATTACTGATGATATCCAACCTCATATCAGTGAAGCTATGACTGGTAAGGCAGCATGGGGTGCCTTAAATACCATCTTTGAGGGGAAGAACCAATCAACGATTCTTAACCTTCAAACACAGCTTCATACTCTACATATGAAATCAAGAGAAACAGTAGAGATATTCCTCTACAAAGTCACAGAATTGAAAACAAAACTGCAATCCTTAGGAGAGAAAGTGGAAGACCAAGTCTTGAACGCTATCATTTTGAGAGCTCTTCCTAACTCCTACCGAATTTTGATCACTTCACTACATTTTGTAAACATTAAGGGGGGATAGAATTCATTTTTTTTTATTCTATAGGTTGCAAAATTGTAATGAAAAATGGGGGATATTTTAGAGTAAGAAAGGTGCATTCTCGATTTTACTCGACACCTTCTCTTAAAAATTGCTTGTACTAGGTACATTTTCGGTTGCATCCGACACCTAGAGTGATATAAATTTGGGTTGCTCTCATGTTTTGATTATTGCACTAACACTCATATTTTTGTGTGCAATTAAAAAGTCAAATACAACATTAAAAGAAGCATTTCACAAAACCCAAACTTCACTCAAAAACCATGCTAAACTTTGCATAGGTTAAAACAAGTCATTTTTTAAACCCCATCAAAAGGTCAAAAATTCAAATCACCTTGATTCACTCTATTTTTTTGGCTTAATAACCTCAAATTTTTCATCCTTCTTTAAAGGTGTTAAAGCAGGTGTCATTAAATATCCTAGAGGGAAAAATCAAAAGTTTTAAACAAACCTACCCCTGTTTCATTTACTCTATTTTTTTTGGCTTAAAATTCCTCCTACTTTTCATCCCTTGGTAAGGGTGTTAAGGCAGGTGCCATTAAATATCTTATAGAGGCAAATTGAAAACAACTTCCATATACTCTTTTGAGGGTATAGTGCAAGATATCACCATCTTAGTCCTATAAAATTTGAAACCTAAACCATGGCCATGATACACAAGTATCTCACTAAGAGCCAACTACTCAAAGGTTCAAATTATTCGGCTTGGAAGACTAAAATGAAAGCTATCTTAACTATAGAGGAATTTTGGTCAATAGTGGATGGAAGTGTCACTAGACCTCAATCACCTGGAGCAGATCAAAGATACTTTGATAAAAAGGATAAAAAACTATCCTTAATGATCTTGCTTGCTATTACTGATGATATCCAACCTCATATCAGTGAAGTTATGACTGGTAAGGCAGCATGGGGTGCCTTAAATACCATCTTTGAGTGGAAGAACCAATCAACGATTCTTAACCTTCAAACACAGCTTCATACTCTACATATGAAATCAAGAGAAACAGTAGAGATATTCCTCTACAAAGTCACAGAATTGAAAACAAAACTGCAATCCTTAGGAGAGAAAGTGGAAGACCAAGTCTTGAACTCTATCATTTTGAGAGTTCTTCCTGACTCCTACCGAATGTTGATCACTTCACTACATTTTGTAAACATTAAGGGGGATAGAATTCATTTTTTTTATTCTATAGTTTGCAAAATTGTAATGAAAAAGGGGGATATTTTAGAGTAAGAAAGGTGCATTCTCGATTTTACTCGACACCTTCTCTTAAAAATTGTTTGTACTAGGTGCATTTTCGGTTGCATCCGACACCTAGAGTGATATAAATTTGGGTTGCTCTCATGTTTTGATTATTGCACTAACACTCATATTTTTGTGTGCAATTAAAAATTCAAATACAACATTAAAAGAAGCATTTCACAAAACCCAAACTTCACTCAAAAACCATGCTAAACTTTGCATAGGTTAAAACAAGTCATTTTTTAATCCCCATAAAAAGGTCAAAAATTCAAATCACCTTGATTCACTCTCTTTGTTTGGCTTAATAACCTCAAATTTTTCATCCTTCTTTAAAGGTGTTAAAGTAGGTGTCATTAAATATCCTAGAGGGAAAAATCAAAAGTTTTAAACAAACCTACCCTTGTTTCATTTGCTCTATTTTGTTTGTCTTAAAATTCCTCCAACTTTTCATCCCTTGGTAAGGGTGTTAAGGCAGGTGCCATTAAATATCTTATAGAGGCAAATTGAAAACAACTTCAATATACTCTTTTGAGGGTATAGTGCAAGATATCACCATCTTAGTCCTACAAAATTTGAAACCTAAACCATGGCCATGATACACAAGTATCTCACTGAGAGCCAACTGCTCAAAGGTTCAAATTATTCAGCTTGGAATACTAAGATGAAACCTATCTTAACTATAGAGGAATTGTGGTCAATAGTGGATGGAAGTGTCACTAGACCTCAATCACCTGGAGCAGATCAAACAGACTTTGATAAAAAGGATAAAAAACTATCCTTAATGATCTTGCTTGCTATTACTGATGATATCCAACCTCATATCAGTGAAGCTATGACTAGTAACGCAGCATGGGGTGCCTTAAATACCATCTTTGAGGGGAAGAACCAATCAATGATTCTTAACCTTCAAACACAGCTTCATACTCTACATATGAAATCAAGAGAAACGGTAGAGATATTCCTCTACAGAGTCACAGAATTGAAAACAAAACTACAATCCTTAGGAGAGAAAGTGGAAGACCAAATCTTGAACTCTATCATTTTGAGAGCTCTTCCTGACTCCTACCGAACGTTGATCACTTCACTACAAGTTTCTGGAAGAACAGTAACTTTTGTCGAGTTGGCATGCTTCAAACAGAAGAAGCTAATCAACTCCAAAGAGATGAGGCATCAAACAATGCTCTTTTCTCAAAAATACAAGGTGGTAAGAAAAAGTGGAATCAACATAAAGGTTCTTCTTCTAATCAAGAAAAGGGTAAAGCCAAAGAGATTCCGAAGAAGAAGAAGTATTGTAAGATTTGTGACAAAGACACTCATGAAACCAAAAGATGTTGGTTTAAGAACAAATCGCCCAATGAACAAGGAAACAAAAAGGGCCAAGGAAAACCTAAGAACAAGAACAAACAACAAAAGGGACACATTGCAGTTGAAGATTCTAGTTCAGATTCTGAGAGAGCACACAAAGTGCTCATGACACATATAGATTCCTCCCATAAGGACTCTATGTGGTACATAGATTCAGGCGCTAGTAAACATATGATTGGCGATAAATCTTGGTTTGCAACATTTGAGGCTCAAGAAGGTAGACCGGTCACCATTGCTGATGATCAGACCCATCGAGTTCAAAGAGAAGGAAGTGTTTCTGTCTCCCTTCCAGATGGAGAATGTAATATTCAAAAATTTCTTTATGTACCAGGATTAAAAAATTATCTCTTTTCAGTTCCACAAATCCTGGACAATAACATGAATGTCAATTTTACAGTGGACAAAGAAAAGAAACGTTGCTTTATCACTGAAAAGGGAAAACATATAGCAACAGGTTCATACAAACATGGTTTGTTTGTCTTAGATGCAATTACCTCTACCCATACTATAATGGCAGTATCCACAAAAGAGGCCACTACTCTTTGGCATATGAAATTTGGGCATTTGAGTTCAGGATATTTACTAGATTTGAGTAAATATCAAATGGTGAAAGGACTTCCTACTCTTTCATATACCTTGTCAGTGTGCTCTGATTGCTTGTCAGGAAAGCAACATAGAGTACCTTTTGAACCTAACTCTTTTCGAGCTAAGGTACCTTTGGAGTTGGTTCACACAGATTTGTGTGGTCCCATGTCTATAAGTTGTGAAGGAAAATAGTATTTTCAATTGTTTGTCGACGATCACTCATGAAAAATGTGGGTCTTCTTCTTGCAATTGAAGTCTGAAGCATTTTCCTATTTTCAACAGTTTAAAACTCTTGTTGAGAAGGAATCAGGATGCTTTATTAAGACCCTCCGTTCAAATTGAGGGGGGGAATACACATCAAAAGAATTTTCCTCATTTTTACAAACACATGGGATAAAGAGACAGTTAACAATAGCCTACACTCCTCAATCCAATGGGGTTGTTGAGGGAAGAAATCAGTCCATAATTGAAATGGTTCAATGTATGCTTAAGGGGGCCAACCTTGAGCAAACTTACTGGGATGAATCTATTCAAACTATAGTATATCTTTTGAATAGGGCTCCCACAAGGGCTCTTGAAGGTATGACTCCTCAGGAATCATGGAGTGGTAGGAAACCCTCCATAACTCATCTAAGGGTATTTGGGTGTAAGGAATTTATGCATATACCTAAGGAGAAAAGAGAAAATAGATGATAAATCCCTACCTTGTATATTTCTTGGATATGATGAATTTTCAAAAGGCTATCAGTTGGTAGACCCATTTACCAAGAAGATACATGTAAGTAGAGATGTAGTGTTTGATGAAGCTTTCACATCCAACACTACATCAGTATACCTAGATGATGAGAAGGAACATCAACTTCCTTCTTCATAATATAAAAACCCACCCAAATGGTATACAAGCATAGTGAAAGACTCTAAACTCACTAACTGTTAGCGTACTATTTCCTATTTTGTTTTATTGCACGTATTTGTTATTCCTGTTGTAACAAATGCTATTGCTGCTACACTGTTACAACGTAACAGTTCAGTTACGTTGGATGTTCTATTCTCGGCACTGTAACATATTATTTAAACTCTGATGAATAATACAATTGTTAGTTCCTGATTTCTACATGGCATCAGAGCCAGCGATGAGCAGGGAGGCGTGACGAGAAGCCGAGGTTGGAGAAACTGGGCGGTTGTGCAGTTATTTTTTTTGTCGCACAGACGCGATAGAAGGAGAAAGCAGGCTGCTCGACCCACAGCGACCAGACTCCCCACCGCTTGTCGAAGCAGACGCAGCCGGCGCGCTGCGTCGCAGGAGGGCCCGGACCCCGTTGCGCGTGGCCGGCTGGAACGTGTGTCCAGGAGGGAGGGACCACTCCCCGCACGTGCGACTATCATAGACGCATGACACAGGAGGGCCCGCGCTCCCCCCCGCACGACGTCTGTCGCAGACGCGCGACCAGGAGGGTCCGCGCTCCCCCGCGCGACGTCTGTCGCAGACGCGTGACAGAGGAGCTGTCGCCACAGGCCCGTGCGACAGTCTGTCGCGCAGGCCGTGCGACAGGAGGGGAGCCCCCCCCCTTGGCCGACGCTGCGGGGGGAAATTTAAATTTCCCGCCCGCCGCGGCAGGGGGAGTATAAACCCCCCCGCCCGCGCGATCGCGCACTCCCTCACCCACCCCCCCCGGACGCGAACGAAACCCCCTGCTCCCCGCGTTGAGCGCTGCGCGCAGAGCCAGCACGAGCGTGGTTGCAACCGTGCAGAGGGCGGGACAGGCGGACTCGAAAAAAAAAAAAGAAAACAAAGGAGGCGGAGTTTTATTTTTCGTAAAAAAAAAAAAATTCAGAGCGCCGGTTTTTTTTTTCGTTTGCGTCTGCGTCGTCTACGGAGGAAGCCGCGACCGGGGAAGTGGCTTCGAGACGGTGATTTGTTGCAGAGGCAGTAGCCACGAGTGGCAGCGTCCAAGCAACCAGGCCGAAAGCAGAGGAGGAGGAGGAAGAAGGTGTTCAAAAAGGAGGAGGCTCTTGATCTCTTCCGGATCAGCCCGCTGGCTCACGTGGTCGTGAGCCGTGCGGTAAGGCTCAGGGAGCCTACAGGTCGGGGGTTCGAATCCCGTCGACTCCCCCAAGGTATAATTTCTTTTTGTCAAAGTCATTTTTTAATTATTATTTTTTTAATTAAAATTTTTAATTTTAATTTTTTTTAATATAGTTTTAAACTTTAATAAATTAAAATTTAATTTTAATTTATTTTTTTAAGTTTTAAAACTATATAAATTAAAATTATTTATTTTAATTTTAAAATTGATAATAATTATTAAAAATGCTTTGTTAAAGAAAGCTTTTTAAGGGGGGATATTTTTTCAAAAATCAAAGGGGGATAGTGAGTAATTTTTCGAAAAATAGCAATTTGGCATTGTAAAAGGTGCATTTTCGGTTGTGACCGACACCTTGTGGGTTATTCTTGTGGGCAATTTTTTTTGTTGTATGTTGCATATTTCATTTTTGCACTATAACATTAAAAATTAAAATCAAAACACTCCCTAAGTCCCCGGAATATAAAACCCATCTGTGCAATTTTATTGCACTGCAGCGTTCGGTATTTGCGATACCTCTGGCCAGCACTTACAGGTAAAGCTGTCGTGATTTGGCTACTGTATCCGCCACCTAATATAGCTGCTATAACGACGTCTGAGCTTGTTCTCTATAAATCATCGGGGAGGAATAAGTACGCCATTTTTGCATTTTTTACTCCATCCACTACCCTTTATCGCACTTGTGTTTAGGCGTAAATCTTGACGAAGTATTCTTCATAGTGTTTAGGGGAAGTTACGCCCCACGCATGAGAAGAATCTTCTATGGTAGGTGCCATCAACAAGGCGATTCCCTTTCAGTACCGCTTATGTTCCACGTATCGTATGATCTCTAAAACTCACCTATAGTCTCCCTCACGTAAGGGCGGGTGATTTTTTGTTGATCTTTCTAAATACCTATAGTTTCCCTCACGTAAGGGCGGGTATTTTGTATGGTATATTGGCCTAGCAAAAGGTATATCGAAAGGGGGACCAATTTGGTGATATAAGGAACCTTCACTATGGCCGTTGTTGCAAAATTGATGACTGATTCGCATCAGTTATTGAAAGGTCCAAATTATACACCATGGAAACATAAGATGAAGGCAATTCTCCAAATGGAAGATTTGTGGGATATTGTTACTTGAGTAGCAACTAGGCCTTCACCAACAGCAGGATCCACAGGTCCTTCAGCAGATCAGATTGCTTTTGACAAGAAATACAGTAGAGCAAAGGTGCTCATTTTGTTTGTTGTTTCAGATGAAGTGCAACCTCATATAGTCGACAAAGCAAGTGGTAAAGAGGAATGGGGTGCCCTTAGAACCATCTATGAGGGGAAGAATGAATCCACCATTCTTCATCTTCAACAACAACTTCATAACCTGAGTCTGAGGCAGGGTGAAACAGTTGAACTCTTTATGTGCAGAGTGTCTGAGTTGAAAGAGAAATTGAGTTCTCTGGGAGATACTGTGGACAAAAAGCTTCTCATTTCACTTGTGATGAGAGCTTTACCTTCTTCATTTGATATGTTGATAACCTCCATCCAGGTGTCTCAACGACAAATTACCTACATCGAGTTGGTCAATCTGCTTCAACAATAGGAGGCACGCCAACTTCATAAGGATGATTCTTCCAATACAGCCCTATACACCAACAGACAGGGTTCTAGGAAGAAAGGTAATGGGCAAAAAGGAGGCAACTTTCAGAAAGGAGGAAATTCTCAACAAGATACGAAAGGAAAATGCAAACAACCTCAACAGAAGAAGAGGTGGTGCAAGATCTGTGAGAAAGACAACCATGACACCAACAGGTGTTGGCATAAGAACAAGCAAAAAGGCCAAAACAAACCACAAAATAAGAACAAGCAACCCCAGGTGAATGTTGTTGTTGAAGAATCTGACTCAGATTCTGAATGGGCACACAAGGTGCTCATGACTACCACAGATTCCACTCAGAGGGATCCTATTTGTTATGTCGATTCTGGAGCTAGCAAACATATGACTGGCGACAAATCGTGGTTTGAATCATTTGTGGCCAAAGAGGGCAAACTTGTCACCATTGCTGATGATAAAACCTATAGGGTTCAAGGAGAGGGTACAGTTTCAGTCACTCTTCCTGATGGCAAGTTTCAGATTGACAAAGTCCTCTATGTTCCGGGATTGGCTAACAATTTGTTGTCAGTAACACAAATCCTGGACAGAAATATGGTTGTCAAATTTCGTGTTGAGAATGGAAAGAAGTGTTGTACCATTACCGGGAAGGGTAAGCGATTGCAACAGCTTCATATAAGCATGGCTTATTTGCACTAGATGTTATCTCTACTCCACATGTTGCCATGACTGTCTCTACCAAGGAGGCAACTTCCCTATGGCACAAGAGATATGGGCATCTTAGTTCGGGCTACTTACTTGAGCTCAGCAAGTATGAGATGGTAAAGGGTCTTCCTTACCTTTCTGCCACATTGCCAATGTGCTCTGACTGCTTGGCAGGAAAGCAGCATAGAGTACCATTTGAGAAGAGCTCTACAAGAGCATGAAAACCTCTGGAGCTAATTCACACCGATCTATGTGGTCCTTTCACACCCAATAGTGTTGGAGGGAAGAGGTACTTTCAGTTATTCGTAGATGACTACTCACGAAAGATGTGGGTTTTCTTTCTCAAACTGAAATCTGAAGCTTTCGCATTCTTCCAGCAGTTCAAGAAATCCATTGAGAAGGAGTCAAGAGCTTCTATCAAAACCCTCCGCTCATATCGAGGGGGAGAGTTTACCTCTAATGAATTTTTTGCATTCCTAGATAAGCATGGAATCAAGAGACAGTTAACAACTGCCTATACTCCTCAGCAAAATGGAGTTGCTGAGAGAAGGAACCGTTCTATAATGGAAATGGTTCGTTGTATGCTCACAGGAGCTACTCTTGGGCAACAATATTGGGCAGAAGCTGTCACCACTGTAGTGTATCTGTTGAATAGGGCACCCACAAAGGCCCTAAAAGGAATGACTCCACAGGAAGCATGGAGTGGTCGAAAACCCTTCATATCTCATCTACGTATTTTCGGATGTCAAGCTTTCATGCACATACCGAAAGAGAAAAGGAAGAAGCTAGATGAGAAAACATTGAGATGTATTTTTCTTGGATATTCTGAGCACTCTAAAGGATATCGATTGATAGATCTTTTGACCAAGAAAATTCATATCAGCAGAGATGTTGTCTTTGATGAAGCTTTCACATCACAGAGCACATCTACAGTACACCAAGATATTGTGGAAACTAAGGAAGAGATGATTCCTTCGTCAGCACAGACAGGAGGTCCTTCTACATCTTCTTCACCACCACCGAAGAAGAATCCAAAATGGTGTACAAATACAATCAGAGATGCAAATTTATCCACTCCTCCCAATTTGAATTTGGATAGACCTTGTACACGCAAGTATGGCTCAAAAGGAAAGAGAAGCCGAGAAACCGGTGAGGTTGATGATCTTTGTCAATCTTTTGAGGAACTTTCCGTGACTCCAAGTACGAAGTAGAGGATATGGATATTGATGATGACAGGGCATTCATGTCTACCATAGATAGTCTTGAACTCGCATCGGTGCAAGATGCTCTTAGTGAGCCTCGGTGGAAGGCCGCTATGGATACGGAGTATGAGTCTCTGATGAAGAATAAAACTTGGAAGCTTGTTGATCTGCCGCATGGAAAGAAACCTATTGGCTGCAAATGGGTATACAAAGTCAAGTACAAGGCAGATGGAACAATTGATAAGCATAAGGCCCGACTTGTTGCAAAGGGCTATGCTCAAAAGGAAGGCATCGACTATGAGGAAACTTTTGCACCTACTACTCGGATGACCACAATTCGGGTTATGTGTGCTATGGCAGCACAATATGGGTGGAAAGTTCACCAAATGGATGTCAAAAGTGCCTTTCTAAATGGTGATCTCCAAGAAGAAGTCTATATGACTCAGCCTGAAGGATTTGAAGTGGAAGGCCAACAGCAGAAAGTTTGCAAATTGGTCAAATCCTTGTATGGTTTGAAACAAGCTCCTCGAGCTTGGTATATAAAAATGGACAATCACCTTATGCAGCATGGATTTAAGAGATGTCCGTCAGATGCAAACCTCTATTTCAAGAAATAGGGTTCTGAGATAGTGTTGCTTGTACTCTATGTGGATGATTTGCTCATTACAGGGAGTTCAGAATCTATGATCTCTACTGTCAAAAGAAACTTGTGCAAATCTTTTGAGATGACAGATCTCGGACTTCTCCATTACTGTCTTGGTCTGGAATTCAGCCAGAAGGAGCACTCCATCAAAGTGTCTCAGAAAAAGTATGCCAAGACATTGCTGGATAAATATCGCATGACTGACTGCAAGCCAATGGCAACTCCTATGGAGAATGGACTTCAGTTATCGCGATATGATAAATCACCTCAGGTAGATGGTACTCTCTATCGACAGTTGATTGGGAGTCTCATATATCTGACCAATACTAGGCCAGATCTCGTATTTGCTGTCAATTATCTTTCGAGGTTCATGCAGGAGCCTAAGACTACTCATTGGAAAGTAGCAAAACGTGTTCTTCACTATGTCCGTGGTACTATAGAATATGGCCTAGAATACAAGAGGAACAACAAATTCTTCTTGTAAGGATACACGGACTCCGACTATGCCGGATCATTTGATGATCGCAAGTCAACTTCTGGATATATTTTTCATCTGGGATCCGGTCCTGTCTCTTGGCACAGCAAGAAGCAACAGTGGTTGCTATTTCATCAACAGAGGCAGAGTATCACGCCGCACGTGAAGCTGTGTGCGAAGTGATATGGTTACGTCACATTCTGACAAGTATGGGCCATCCATCAAAATCTCCAATACACTTGTTTTGTGACAATCAGGGTGTTCTAAACCTCGTCAAGAATCCAGTTCATCATGAAAGAACAAAGCACATTGACACACAATGTCATTTCATTCGAGATGAAGTTCCAAAGCACCGAATTCAGCTTCAACACATTCCCACAGATGCTCAAGTTGCAGACATTTTCACTAAGGCACTTGGACGTGTCAAATTTGAATTGTTTCGTAGCTCACTTTGTATTGCAAAATAATGTAAGGGGATGTTAGTAGTTTAGTATAGCTATTAGTTATTACATTACCCAAATAATGTAATAAAGGGGGATGTTAGCGTACTATTTCCTATTTTGTTTTATTGCACGCATTTGTTATTCTTGTTGTAACAAATGCTATTGCTGCTACACTGTTACAACGTAACAGTTCAGTTACGCCGGATGTTCTATTCCCGGCACTGTAACATATTATTTAAACTCTGATGAATAATACAATTGTTAGTTCCTGATTTCTACACTAACCCACCAGATCTTACTCTCAATTGTCCAAAGACAAGAAGCATGACACAGAAAGAAAATAATGAAGCATCCACTTCGATTGATGATCTTTGTGCAGATTTTCAAGATCTTTCTGTTGATAGAGAGTTACCAAGGGAAGATGATATGGAAATAGATGAGGAGAGGGTTTACTTATCAGCATGTTATGAGAATGAACCTTCTAAAGTTGATGAAGAACTTAGACTGCCTCAGTGGAAGGCAGATATGGATGCAGAATATAACTCCCTCATAAAGAATAAAATATGGAAGCTAGTGGATTTGCCTAAAGGAAAGAAACCCATAGGTTGCAAATGGGTTTAAAAAATAAAATATAATGCAGATGGCACTATAGATAAGCATAAATCCCGTCTTGTGGCAAAGGGCTATGCTCAAAATGAAGGACTTGACTATGAGGAAACCTTTGCTCCTACAACAAGGATGACCACCATTCAAGTACTTTGTGCTATGGAAACACAGTTTAGATGGAAATTACATCAGATGGATGTAAAAAGCACCTTTCTTAATGGTGACTTAAAAGAAGAAGTATACATGACTCAACCTCCTAGATTTGTAGAGGTAGGCCATGAGCAACATGTTTGCAAATTGGTCAAATCATTATACGGGCTAAAACAAGCCCCAAGAGCATGGTACATAAAAATGGATAGTCACCTACTGCAACATGGATTTAAGAGAAGTCCATCTGATGCAAATATCTATATCAAGAACACATGTTTTGAGATAGTGATTCTTGTGTTATATGTAGATGATATGATCATCACTGGAAATTCAAAGAACTTGATTAACGTCGTGAAAGATTACTTGAAAAATTCATTTGATATGACAGATCTATGACTTCTCCACTACTGTCTTGGCCTTAAGATAGAATAGAAAAAGAATCATCTAAGGGTGACTCAGACAAAGTATGCTAAGACTTTAGTAGAAAAATATCGTATGACTGATTGTAAACCCAAAGCAACACTAATGGAATCAGGGCTACATTTATCATGATATGAAGACTCACCACAGGTAGATGGAACACTTTATAGATAGATGATTGGAAGCCTCATCTATCTGACTAATACTAGACCAGATATTACTTATGTTGTAAACTATCTCTCACGGTTCATGCAAGAACCAAAGGTTTCCCATTGGAAAGCAGCTAAGAGATTCTTACACTACATTCAGGGTAGTGTCGATTATGGTCTAGAGTATAAGAAGAATAACTCATTATTCTTACAGAGTTACACTGACCCTGATTATGTTGGATCCATAGATGACAAAAAATCAACCTCAGGCTATGTTTTTCATCTTGGATCTGGTCTTGTCTCATGGCATAGTAAAAAGCAACAGGTGGTTGCTTTATCTTCAACTGAGGCAGAATATCATGCTACACATGGAGCTGTGTGTGAAGCGATATGGTTCAGTCACATCTTGGATACCATGGGCCTACCAAAGAAACTTCCCATTCACATATTTTGTGACAACTCAAGTGTTTTGAACTTGGTCAATAATCCAGTCGAACTAAGCATATTGATACAGATTGTCATTTCATTCATGATGAAGTTCCTAAGCATAGAATCAAGCTCCAACACATTCCCACCGACGAACAGGTTGCAGATATTTTTACAAAGGCACTTAGACGTGTCAAATTTCAACTGTTTCAGAGCAAACTTTTTATATCAAAGTAATGTAATAAAGGGGGGATGTTAGGGTAAAATAAGGTAGTGTATTGCATTACACTACATGGGGTTATTACATTTACTTTTCTATGTAATTATGTAATTACCATGAGATATTTTCCTCATGGTTAAACTAGGTAAGTACCTAAATATCCTATGTTAGATATTTAGGTTAGTGTTATGGTTAGAACTCTCTACCTAGGTTAGTAGTTAGCTACACGTCTCTCCTACCATGTTGGTTAGCGAGATAGATTAGTTGATTATTATTGTTATATATATTTTGGGCAATATATTGCCTAAGCTAATGTTCAATTAATTATCTTATGAACTTATCTTCGGACCTACAGTTTTTTCCTTATGAACTTTCAAAAATTAAGCGATGTACGTAAGATAGTTAGTGGTCGGATGAACACCATTGTTGATGGTCATACGGTATCTATCCTATATTACGCAGATCACTTAATAATCAAAATATCACAAGAAAAAGTGTAAGAAATGACAAGAGAAAAATCTTGATCAAGACAAATGATAATCATACAAACGTAGTGCTATGCTTATTGTGTAAGAACCATAATAGACTAATGTTAGTGTAATAAAATATATGCCTAATGCAACTAGACAACAAATATCACTAGATATGAAGACATCAAAATGCATAGTGAAATGAATGATGACATGTAATGCAATGGTAATGTGCAATGATATTTGCAATGGTGATGTGTTTTTATGCTTTTTGTGATTTGATTTTTTGTTTTTGTTATTTTTTTTATGTATAAAATACCTGCAAGTGGAGAATATTAAGGGGTTTAAGCTCCTCAACACCCTTAAGTGAAGCTAACTGATAAGTCCTTGGTCCCACCTTCTACTTTATTATGAATTGACCTAACCAGTTTGTGGTGAATTTATCATGCAAATGGCTAGGCAAATTAGAGTTCTACTGATTCTCCTTGAGCACAAGGTCACCAACTTGGAATTTACTAGGATGAACCTTTGTATCATTAGCTAGTTTAATACAATATTGATACACACGAAGGTGCTTAAGAGCATTAATTTATCTTTCATCAAGAAGTGTAATTTGATCACAGTGTGCCTATATGCAACATCAACATCGATGAATTCTTGTAATGAGATGTGCAATGAGGGAATTTCAAGCTCCAGGGGCATAATGGCCTTAGCGCCATATACTAGCAAGAATGGAGTTGCCCTTGTTGGAATCCTAATACTCATTTTGTAAGCCCAAAGTGCTAGAGGCAGTTGAATATGCCAATCCTTGTGATGATTATTGACTATTTTATTTAGTATGGTGATAACTATTTTGTTTTATGCCTCCACTTGCCCATTAGTCTGCGAATAGTAAGGAGTCAAAAAATTATGTTGGATATGATATGTATTGCACAAAGCTTGATCATCCTTATTTTTGAATGGTGGTCCATTATTCAATATGATTTTGGATGGGATACCAAAATGATATATAATATTATAGAGTAAGAACTTCGCGATGCGAGCACCTATTGTAGTGGTAAGTGGAAGAGTTTCAACCCACTTTGTGAAATACTCAGTAGCCATTAGAATAAAGGTGTGTCATCTCAAGGATGGAGTGAGATTTTTCCAATTAGATCAAAGCCCTATTACGAAAAAAGGCCACAGCGAGTGTATCAATTGTAGTGCTTGCAAAAGTACATGGGACAAATTAGCATGATGCTAGCATTTGATGCACCTTTTGATATAAGCACAAAAATCATGCTTCATTGTAGGCTAGTAATAGCCCATGTAGAGGATGCACTTTACGATGGTCATGCCATTGAAGTGGCCACCACATTTACTATCGTGAACTTGTGAAATGGCCTAATTAGACTCTTGGAGCTCTAGACATCGAAGAAGGACACCATCATAACTTTAATAGTACAATATATCTCCTATCAAGACATATTTAGTTGTTTTTTGCTTTAACAGCATGTGACAAGCCCGTAGAAGGGCTTCCATGCTTCAATAAATCTTTGATCTGGGAGAACTAGTCTTGATATTACTCAGCTTGAACTAAATGAACAACTTGCTCCTCTCTAGAAGTATCTTGCAAGAATGTTGATTGAGAGAGGACCTTAAGATAAATGGTTGTGACATTATAATAATTAACCTACGGGATTAAGGATCCCTAAGAAGCAAGTTTCAAGAACTCTTAAATTTGTAAGAACTAATCTTGATGTGGTTCAATTTGTACCATGTGGATGCTTTGCTCTACTATAGAAGAATCTCATAAAATTGTGGATTGTAAGAGCATTTTGACATGGATAGTGGTGACATCATCTGATGGATTTTGCAGAATTAGGGATCCCAAATAAGCCATGATATCTACAAAATAATTGAAGGAACGAGGGAATGCTTTGATTTCATACCATTCAAACTTTGCAAGAAACTTTGCCATGATGGTTTTGTAAGATTTCAAGACCGAAAATTTGCATTGGTAGATTTATTTTACTTGGTTGACTATGAGCAAGGAGTCACCAAATATTTTAAGTATCTTGACATTCATGGCGAGAGCTATTTGAAGACCCAAAAGAAATATTTCATATTCAACATTATTATTAGTGCATGGGAAATCAAGTTTGAATGAAAGTGAAATAGGAGCCCCTTGCAGTGTGAAAAACATAATTCCTACACCACCTCTTTGCTTGCACTTAGAACCATCAAAGAACAACATGAGATCCTCTTTGTGTTATGGTTCTTCTAGTTCTTCTAAGCTATATAATGTGAATATTGCATCATCGGGTAACTCAATTGTAATAGGTTTATCATCATAAAGAGGTACTTTTACTAGCTAGTTAGTGATGACCTGATCCTTGATAGACTTTTGTTCAATGAATTCTAGGTCGAACTCCATTAAAAGCATGATCCACTTTGTAGTATGACTGTTAGGATAATTTTGACTCATCATGTATCACAAATGGTTCTCTTTAGAGATGACATACATTTTCTAATTAATCATGTAGTGATGAAGCTTCTTGGTGGTGAAAACCATTGCTAGATAGAGTTTCTCGACATAAGCGTATTTGATTTAATACGAAAACATAGTGTGACTGATGTAATATATGGTTTGTTTCTTATTTATTATGTTCTTTTGGGTCAACATGGTCCCTAAGGTAAATTCAATGGTTGAGATGTATAGTAGAAAAGGTGCACTAGGTCTTAAAGAAGATAATACTGGCATGGAAGCCAAGTATTGCTTGATATCTTCAAAGGCTACTTGATAATCTTCATTCCAATGAAAAAGTCACCCCATTTTTGAGAATATGATTGAATGGATGACACTTGTTCGATACATGCACTACAAAACATTGGATGGTCTGTATATTCCCTTGCAAGCTGCAAAGTTACTTAAGGTTGGTAGGGGGGGAATTCTTGTGATTGCTTCAACCTTCTTTGGATCAACCTCGATGCCTTGTTTAGGCACAATGAAACCTAAAATATTTTTGGATGTCAACTTGAAAACACAATTCTTAGGATTCAATCATACATTATGCTCTAGGAGGCGATCGAAGACCTTTTCTAGAACACCGATATGGTCCTTTATGTAATAAATATTTAGTCAAAATATCATCAACGTAGTCGTTGACAATCTTGTACATGTAGTCATGAAAAATATATGCCATTACTTGCTAATAGGTAGTTCCAGCACTCTTTAAACCAAAGGGTATGACCTTATAGCAAAAAGTCCCCCATGGCATAGTAAAGGTTGTTTTGACCTGAACTTCAGGATTAACTCAAATTTAGTTGTATCTTGAGAAGCCATCCATAAGGGAGAGTATTTCGTGACCTGTGACTACATATACCAATGTATCGATGTTCGAGAGTGGAAATTCATCCTTAGGATTTGCTTTATTAAGATCACAAAAATTGGTGCATATGTACATTCCCCATTCGATTTTCTAATAGGTACCATGTTGAACACCCATTCAAGATAATCGATAGGTTGGACGAATCCTGCATCCAACAATTTTTATAATTCATCTTTTATCATGATGGCAATTGTTGGATGTAATTTTCAAAGTTTTTACTTGATTGGTTTAATGATTGGATTTAGTGTCAATTATGTGGACAACTAGGTTTTGATCCAGGCTAGGCATATCTCTATACGACCAAGCAAAAACCTTTCTATACTTCTTTAGAAGAGAAAAGAATACCTTGTGCTCTATGACTAAAAGACCCTTCTCCAACTTGAGAATCTAGGGGCATTCAGGATCATCGCTAACATCGATATCAACCGTATCTTCTTTTAACATATGGGATTCCTCTTCCAATTTAATAGGTGTAGGGATCAATGAATATCATTAACTAGATTGAATGAGTTAGATACATCGTTAGGCTCAATTTTAGCTTGTGAGACATCTAAATGAGGATGCGATGAGAAACACAATGGTTGCAACATATCCTCATAAGGGAGAACCTTGGATGGAAATGATGGAAGGGTAGTGCAATCAAAATCAATAGCCTCAAGATTAAGAGGTAATGATTGAGAAGGGTTACCATGATATTGGAGTGGAGTGGTGAGATCAATGGAGATCATATTGATGGATGGTGGATGATATCCATTCGTAAGTGGAAATAGGTGGTTAAATATGGGTGAATGCAAATATACAAGGGTTGGTTAAGGTGGAATGGGGATGATGGGGTGTCCTCGAGGTGGGACTGGTATGACTAGATCCTCAAGTAGGATAAACTAGTACCATATGGGTAGTGGTAATCTTGATAAGAGATAAAGATAGAATTCATCTAGATCTATGAGAGGCTCAATGGGAGAGGATTCTTCTTTTGAGCTAAATGAGATGATGGATAAGATCTCCTAATTGTCTTTGAATTCCAAATCATGTTCTAGCTCTTGATCATCTCCTGACTCATCATTTGACCTATCAAAGTCAGTAATAGATAATGTGGAAATATACAAATTATCACTAAGAAAATGAGTATTACCAATATCAACGTACTCATTACCATCAATGTCTTCCTCTAAACCTAAATTAAGGCATTGAAGGGAATTAGCAAGAAGCTCATCAGGCATACGCGTATGGTACCCCAAGCCTGATTTATCTATTGGAAGTTGATAATGTAGTTCTAGAGGGATTCGAGGGCCTTGCTCGTATCACCCTAAGCCATATCCATGCCAATTATGGTGATAGAAATACCGTATAGCAAAGTATGGGTTTGAGATATAATCAATATTTTCTTGAAATGGCTCTTCCTCATTACGTATAGGAGGGGTGTTTATGGAGGTATCAATACCACTATAGACAAAAATTGTTTGGCTTGGATAGGACCCAAGGGGGACTATGGTACCTATGGGAAATAGTTTACTACGTGAGTGATCAAAGTCTTTCTTTGATTGAATCTATGAGCAGGGTGAATGTAACATCTTGTACTAGATATTCACCAATACTCAGATTCATCATGCAAATTGTGACTTATGGCAACTCTGCTAGGAAATATGATGAAGATATGGGCTATGATGATATCTATGTGGTGATGGGTGGTTCTTCCTCTACGGGGGTAGCATGAGTGGAAGTTGCAAATATGGTTGAAATCGAAGGTGCAGGAGTTGTGATGGATGGTTGAGGTGTAAATGTATGTGTTGGCGAGGGTGGCAATTAAGGTGATGGTATAGGTGCCTTCTCTATATTTTGAGGGGGACGATCTTATGATGATGAAGGAAGTTTTGATGAAATCAATGGTGAGGGTTGAGATGGAGGTGGTGGTGGTGGAGTGATAGATGATTATGGTGTGAAATTTATGGTTTGGATGGGGTTGTTGGGTCGAATGTCCAGATGTGTGGAAGGCAAGGTGGACTCTTGGGGATGCAAAACCATATTGTAAAATTTGAAGGGATCCAATTTTACAGGGATGCAGTGAACTTGGCCTTCATGTATATACTTTATGCACTTATGCAATATAGAAGGCACACATTTCATGTCTCGAATCTAGGATTGGACAAGCAATATGTTGTATTACATGGCACCTTCCAAGATGTGACACAATACATGAATAGTCTTTTGTCCAACCTAAATAGGAAGGACTACTATGCCAAAGTGGAACATATGACATCATTGAAAGCTTTAAGGGTGAAATTGGATGACACGATGCATGATGGTGAAAGGTTGAGATGCTAGAGGGCGATAAAGGTGATGATATTAATTGATGATCCCATGTCAATCAAGACATATTTGAAGGGGATCCTATCCATACTAGTGATGATATGCAATGGTGGATCATGTACCTTAGTAGGTATCATCTAAATTTTATGATCCTAAAATGTAATCATAGGATCTTGACAAGTTTGAACATGCCCCACAAAATTAATGAAAGAATTAGGGTCTTGTGGTTGTAGTTCAATATATCTTAAAATTATCTGCTTGTTGTGGTGCAGTGGTAAATGCCCTGGGTGCTGGTAGAGGTCGACCCAGGTTCCATTCCCCTTGTCTTGATCCTATAGATATATTATAGTTAGGAATTTCTTATGTCTTTGGTAGAGGCCGACAAGGCTCCATTCCTCCTATGCCCAACCTGTTGAAAGTGGCACCTTGAAAGGGGTGTTTTCCACTATAAATTAGTTTTAAACCCAGGTGTTGTAGGTGAGTTGGAGAGGAGAGGGCAATCCTCCAAGGGAGGTCCCAGGTTCGAATCTCCACCCTACCAAAAAGCTAAATTGGGTACCCAAAATCCAATTGATAATGTTGGTGCGAGCAGGGCTGGGTGCAATCCTCGGGTGACTTTGACGGTGTAGAACCCCCTATTCGTGGTATCTTAGACCAAGGCAGCCCCGCAAGGGGTTTTTCACTTTAATATATATATATATATATATATATATAATTATATATATATATATATATATATATATATATATATATATATATATATATATATATATATATATATATATATCTTAATATTGCCATCAGAGCCTCTTGATATGGCTTTGATTTTTTAATCAACTCATAAATGGAGAGTCTCATTGATGATATTCTTAGACTTTGAGTAAGTTTATTCCTTAGTATGAGCACTTTGCGAGGTGGAGTGGGTGTGATAGATTTGAAACTGATGGTACCTATAATATTGATAAAATATTGGTAAGATTCATAGCTTGTTTGGGTTGCATTGGGTATCATCTATTCCTTATCACGATGTTGATCATTCCCATGAAACCTTGGCTAGGTGGGGTGGTACGCATTTGATTGACCTTCTTAGGTTGTTTAGTTTTGATAGTAGGTGTTGTGTTTACTCTGCACTGAGGTAAAAGGTCTTGGAAGATGCTTATATTTTGGTTGTTGGAGGTAAGACAATTTGAATCTCTTGCCTCTCAATCATATCCTACACTATATTCATGAATGCGTAGCATGACTAAATGTCATGTTATTTTTATCAATGATAAGTGTAGTATTAATCCTCCCTATAATATTTAGTTTTAGGATGATTCGAATCCAGTGGTTGGATCTCAGGGAGCGTAATTTCTTGCACCTTGCATAATTGATTAAATATTGATGTCGAGGACTTTGAAAATGGTGTATATTGCTAAGGTGACCAACGAGGTTGAGCTTGGAGTTATTTTTTTGTTGTGGGTTGGTTTTTTGAGTATTGTACTTTGATGGTGGAGGTTGGGCTTGATAATTAACCAGTTGTATTGGGGCTTGGTTTGAGGACCCAAAGACACTTAAGACAACTTGGTTCACTAGAGTTGTCTTAGGTTGGTTTTGATCACCCTTTAAATTTTTATTATTCCATTCCTTCTTACGGAGTTTAATTCTCCTTCATGTATCTTGATGTCCTTGATTACCTTTGCCTAGGCCAAGGCCTCCTCAAAATTTCTATACTACTAAAGTTATAATAATATTGAGATATGTTTGGTGCAACTCCTAGTAAACATTCAAAGTTCTCAGATGGGTAGGTTGAAGGGTAATTTGGCTATGACAGCCCTCTACCTATTCTCATAGTCCATGATTGGTTCATCCTCGAATTGGTGAAGATTATATAGATCAATCAAGGTGGAATTTTTCTTGGCATTTAAAGCAAAGTGTTCCAATAAAGCATCTATCAATTATTCAAAGGTTAAAATACTATGGCATGGCAAATGGTTATACCACTCCAAAGCACCCTCAACAAGCATTATAAGGAATATTTGTAGCATGAGGGGATATTTATCCTAAATATGGAAACAAGTGTTCATGAAGCTCGTCACATGCTCTTGTGCATCTTCATCACCCTTGAACTTATCCATATTTTTGCATCTCAAAGTGCTCAAGATAGGGCAATGACAGAATGGATGGGTACAAAGGCTGATTGGTGAGCTATCTTAGGGTAGTAAACTGTTAACTTTAACCTAATACTTTCTTCTCTAAAGATTTGAGGTTCTCGATTAACAATTTTTAGGCCTCTAGTGATATGATAACATCTGCTCACCTTTGGACTTTATTAGTTTGAAGATTCTATTGTTGAGGAGGTGGTATGCAAGTGTAACATAATGGATGGGTGCAAAGGCTGATAGGTGAACTATCTTATGGTTTGTTTCTGGTAATCTAAACCTAATACTTGCTTCTCTAAAGATTTGAGGTACTCTATTAACAATTTATAGACCTCTGGCGATATGGGGGCATTCGCTCACCTTTGGCCTTGATTAATTTGAAGATTCTATTGTTGAGGAGGTGGTAGGTGAGTGTTGTCAACAAGCATGTTGTCATATGTTGCTTAGAGGTATGTATCAATTGGTTTTTGATACTCATATTATTTTTCCTCGTAGGCTTCATGATCCTATTGATAGTGGTATGCTTAATATCATTTTAGTGAGTGAGGTTGATGATGATGGATCGATGGTGATCTAGGATGTTGATGATGAATTTGATTTGGGCATGGGCAAGATGGAAGATTCTGATTTGAGTATGGTAGAATATTGTGTTGTTGTGCTTGGCACCTTGGATTTTGTTGGGTTGGTTACCATTTTTGCATGGGCATGGGCAACCTCTAATGCATGAACCATTGCATTTGATGGTCCAGGGTTATTTTGGGCACCTAGTTTTATTTTTTCAGATCAATTGTATGGGACCTATTCATACACATGTGAGTGGTACGAATAGGTGTATTTTGTGCTTCACCTCCAAATATATCAATGACTTATTTTTTGGGGTCGCAAGAGCCCACATTAAATTAATATTGATGTCAAAAGGTAGATTTCAAGTAATCAAGAGGTGTTGAGGCACACTGTCCTTGATCGTACTGCATATCATAAGGTATAGTGGGAGGATGAAAATCACCATCCTTCAATCCACAAGCTGACATGAAAAATGCTTGATATAATGTGATATCATTGTTATGACCTTGAGAAGCATACGTGTTCAAATAATCATACTTACAACTCATCCAAGGATGATCAATTGGGGTAGCTTGAATGTCCTTGTTTGATTACTAGATGCGCTCCTGATACTTATCTAGGGGATTCATAGGTTTAGTTGGGATACGAATAGATGGTAGGGGTCTCCTAGATGTTTTATCTTGGATGCAGTTATCCCTATAAAAAGTGTGTAAGGTATCCTGATCCAAATAATCCATATCTTGCTCATAGTCAAAACTTGTGGGTGAATTATGAATGGGTATGCCCAATGTGTCAAGGTCGATGGAGTGATGGATGATGTTTGTGCTAGGATGGAGTGATGATTTGGCTTGAAAGGGAGTAATAAGGAGAAAGGAAGGTCATATATAAGTGCAAAATCTATTGAATGAAAGAAGGTTGAATAAGTGTTAAAAAAAGTATTCTTAAGGTGTCTAAAGACACCAAGGCACTATAGATTGAAGAAGATAGGGGTAAGAAGCATCCACTAAACAAGTGGCAAAACAATCATATTGAAGGAGAACCATTTTCACCTTTTAGACAAACAAGAAGCATTTGAAACTGCCATCAAGTTTTACTGAATAATAGCCACCAAAGGAGTGGTAGAACCACCAAGGAGAAGTTGAGCCACAACATTGAGAAGTGTAACCACCAAGTTAAGAAGTGAAATCACCTTACAATCCAAGGAGGAGGAATTTCATTTCATTCAACCACCATAGGAGCCACCAGAAGCTCCATCTTGAGCCATTGAATCATCGTCTATGTATGCAGTAGAGCATGCAAGTGAAGAGACTTCGAGAGGAAGTTGAAAGAATGTGGAGAAGACAATAAGGTCATTTGGAATCATAACAACCAAAGGAGAAGCAAATTTTTGCTTCCATAATCGCCAACATACTAAAGAGAACGAGGTTGTTGTTGCATAGTGAGGTAAAAAAAATGCTCAGCTACTCAGGCATTGTCTTGAAAGAATTCGTAGGAGGTTGAGTGTAATATTAAGCATTACAAAAGAACAAGCATTGCAAATAAGAAGAAAAGCCATTTGAAAAGGCCATTGAAAATATTCTTATCACTTGGCACATTGAAGGAGAAATACCAAGGGTTAGAAACAACATTAAATATATTGGAATAGGTTATGTTGCAAAGGTTAGAGTGAAAATAAGAACATAGCCTAAAAATATTGAATCTCGAGCTTGTAGTTGAAGAATGCTTGAAAGAGAAAACTATTTTGAGCATGAGAAGCTCATAATTGAAGGTGAAGTTATTGCTAAATTTGAAAAATATATTTAGAACCCGTTCACCAAGGAGACCAATGTGTTGGAGGAACATAATAAAGGCAAATTTGTTGCTAAGTTTAGAGAAGATCATTTACCAAGGATACCAATGTGTTCAAGGAGCACACACAAGGATAATATTGATATCTTTAATGCTTCTGCATGGAGGACATCAAGAGCCTCAAATCAACTTACAAGAGGAAGTGAAAGGTCAATCAAGAATGAAAGAGACAAGAACATAGCTTTTATGGAGAACATAGCCTACAATATAGTGTGTTTATGTAGAGGAATTAATTATTATTGATAGAGAAGCCTGCAAGTAACCAGAGGAAGATCAAAGCATTGAAAATCGATATTAGTGTATACCATTCATAAGGAGGTACATAAAATTTGATTTAATTCAATTATTACAAATTTTAAGGAGCCATTAGGGATATTACTTCTAATTATTCTAAGGTTGAGATTAATTAATCTAGTACATTTTAGATTAATTGAATTAATGGAAATATAAGGCAACAAGTTGAATATTTAGAACCTTAGAAACAATATTGAAGTATTTTTGAAATACAAAATTAAGGGAATAGAATTATCTCATTCTATTTTAAAATTCAAGCCACATTGAAATATTTGCAAATACTTTAACTTGGAGGAATAAGGATTTCTACATAAACTAGGAATATTAAAATTTGTAAATATCTTTTTTTTCTAAATTTCTTATTTAGGAGTTATAAGGACTTCAACATCAGATTAGATTTTTGAAATTTATAAACCATATTGAAAATTTGAGAGATATAAATATTACAACATAGAGTTTTTTAAAGTTGGAAAATTACATTGATATTAGTCTCTTGTTCAAATTTACGAGACATAAGGAATCCAACTTAAAGTTCTTGCAATTAGAGTCTTATCAAAATTGAAATTGCATTAAAAATTTCTTTAAGCTTTCTATTCATAATTAGGAAGGCAAAAGGAATTCAAATTAAAGGAAAATTTAGAAATCTAAGTATTTTAAAGTAGAAAAAAGTAATAGGTGTCATCTCGTGGTTGAATAACAGGGGTCATCTCACCCAAGATGGTTAAGATTGTGTACCTGCAAATAACCAAGGCAAGCAAAAATTTAATCATTTTGACTCATCAAAACAATAAAGTGATTGTGTACCTGCAAATCATGAAAACTTGCACCATACAAAGATATAATATTGAAACACGATGAAATGACAATGAAATGAATCCTTTTATTAATTTGTCCTTTTAAAGATGTTACAAGAGCATCCCCTCAGGGGATGTTATCCACTGATACAAAAAATACAATGTGTTAACAAAACATATCTATGGTGTAATATTTTATGGTCTTCATGCTAGCATAGTGCTTTAGAAGTGGGTTTCTCAGCAACCACTATGTAAAAGTGGAATATAAGACCTTTCATGATACTTGATCTTGAAACATGCACAAATGAGACAAACAAGGAATCAGTAGCATTTGTAGGGCCCACCGAAGTTGGACCTATGTTTAATCAGGGAATATAAAGTGTACTCAAAAACAAGATGCATGCATACAATAAAAATGAAGATCTACGCTAATACAACAAGACAACATGTGTAAAATGGAAATATCTAAGGCTATAATAACCATGTAACATGCAAATCTAAATAAACATATAAAAATTGTGAAAATTGATCACCTAAATAGGACCATCTCGGGTTGAGATGATCTCTATCTACGAATCATCTCGACATGAAATGAGTGTTGTCACGGACCTATAACTCTTGGAAACTAGTTCTTGTGGCATTAGGGGTGATCCAAGGATGTTTTATCGATAAATTATCTCATGAATAGGGACATGAGCTTGTTGATTCGAATGATCTAGAGCAACAATGTTAATCAAACAAGGCAATAAAAGGTGGTGTCAATGCTTGCATGGAAATCTGGTAGCATGGCAATAGTGAGAAATATTTGGCAATTTATTTTAGTATAAATATGCCCATATCGAGTCGAGATGATCCTGACTTGGAGACTATTTTAGGTTGAGATGGTCGTGCTTCCCATGGGGGAAAAGTGCTTTTTGCTAGATAAAAGCACCAAATTACCCTGAGGTTGCCCTAGTTGAGTGAAATGAGTTAGAAGGAGGTCTTTTGGAGAGTCTCCTTATGATTACACATTTTAGGTGTCTACACTACTTCAAAGAGTTCATTGAATAATGAAATGGAAAATGAAATTAGAAAAGAAAGAGTAAAAGTTATAAAATATGGAATCAAATTTTGATTGAAAAGTCCAAAGGGAAGTTTGACTTCGTTTCAAGTTTCATCTATAAGGAAGCATTAGAAGAAATTTTTGAAATATTATAATACTATCTACATGCGAGAATGTATGAAGCAATTGACAATGATAAAGATAGTGTTATGATTCCTTTGAATGTTACTAGTATAATATATATGGCATTACTTACACTTAAACATCACAAAGAGAAGAACTTGAAACAAAAGGAGTTGATTGAATCCCTCAAGAAGAAATAAAAAGTGAATGAATCATTTTTGGAAAAAGTATTTCATTATTCTTTTAATATTTATGCTTCAATTTCATCTAATTCAGGTTCTTACCATGATGCTATAAGTGAAAACTCAAAAGGTTCTATATTGAAGAAGACTTGTGATATGAAGGACAAAAACAAAGAGAAAATATTTTTGCAGGAATCTAATAACAACATGATATCCTTTGAAAGCATAAAGAAAAACATCAATGATGAAGATAAGAAAAAGGAGAAAGAACCTGATCAAGGAGGCATACAATGCAAAGTGAGTTGAAAGACAAAGACCATATTGAAGACTAAAGTCTTCAATAACCAAATAATGTAATACAGTGGGGTGTTGGAATATATTATATTATTTGGTACATGCTAATGTACCACCTTGAGTACATCTTTAGATTAATAATGTGTCTTAAATTAAGGTTTGAGTATTTACTTTATGCAATGTAATAAATGCACAAGTATTATTAGAATGTCCAAAGTATTTAATGATGTAAATGTTCATGTTAGTCCATGTGCACATGAGTTCATAGAATAGGAAAGTGAAGAGTCACAGGAAGATAGAAGGCCAAGAGTATTGTTGTGGCCTCTCCACACCTATCCCCAAATCTTGGGGAACCGCCTTTAAATTTTGGTTTTTGGAGGATTTTGTGCTCTTTAGGTGCTAATTTTAATAGATCCCTTCTCTTGAGTTTATTGCATAGCCTCAATGGTTGCATTGTAGCCTTGTGTGGTGTTGAGTTTCCTTTTTGTCTTTATTTCACTGTGTTTATATTTTGGAGGTTTTTAATTGTATTTGAGTGTTATGTTCAAATTTTAGTATGTAGCTAGTGTCATTTTCATTTTTTTTCCTAGTGTGATTTTAAGTTTTGGTCGGGTTTAATTTTGTTTTAATTAATTTTTATATGTTTGTTTTGAAAAATAATTAATTTTTATATGTTGAATTAAGTTAATTCAATCATTTAAAGTTAATTAAATCCATTTTGATAAAAAAAAAAAAACAATTAAATTTCAATAAAGAAAGAAAATAAAATAAAAATAGAAGAAAAAGTACAAAAAAAAAAAACAAATAAGAATAAAAAATATAAAAATAAAATAATAAAATAAAACAAAAGAATAGCATTTCTTTTTCTCATGGCACGTTAATATTTCTTTACATATTGGCTTGGTATTAATTTCTATGTTGACTGTATGATTTTATTAAAGATACTTTGAACTAATACTTTATATTGATGTTGGCAGGTTTCTAAATAAAAGAAAAGCATTATTTAATTCATTGATGGCAAAAACAAAACCTTGCGTTTCATTTGGAAGATACTTACAAATTTATTATTGGAAAAAAACATTATGGAAGAAGCGTTTCAATTAGAAGATATTTACCAATTTATTATTGGCAAAAATCATTATGGAAGAAGCATTTCATTTGGAAGATATTGCAGTTACAAAGAAGTTACGTGACTAAGCCAAAGAAAAAGGGGAGATAATGAAATGAAGAGTTTATTTTAGGGTTGGAAAGCTTTAAAAAGCCATGGAAGCAAAGGAAAGAGGGGGCTGGTTTTTTTGGAACAGGAAGCGATGGAAGGAGATTGAAAGCTTATTCAAACTACTGTGGAGCTGTTTTTCACCATTGTATGCAGAAAATGAAGTTTTGAATATAGATTTGTGTTTATTGAATATCTTTCTCACATGTACTAATTGTGTTTAATGGTGTTTATGCATGGATATGGTTGCACCATTTTAGTATTTTTATTACATGGTTTTTCTTAACTCCTTAGAATCTTGCCATAACTTGATTTTAGATTGTGTGAAGGAGATTGGAAGCTTATTCAAACTACTGTGGAGCTATTTTTTCACCATTGTATGCAAAAAATGAAGTTGTGAATACAAATTTGTGTTTATTGAATATCTTTCTCACATGCACTAATTGTGTTTATGCATGGATATGGTTGCACCATTTCAGTATTTTTATTGTATGTTTTTTCTTAACTCCTTAGACTCTTGCCATAACTTGATTTCAGATTGTGTGGATGCAGGTCTAACCCGATTGTGTTTTGTGTTCAAAATCTAAAATTTTTTGCAGCATATGTTGGATTTTGTTTGCAATAGTTTTTCTTTGGTTTTCTCCATATTCTGGTCCATATTCCAGAATTTCATGTTATCTTATTTTTATTTTCTAACCCTGTCTTTTTCATTTTTTTTAAGTTTTTAAAATAAAATAAAAAATGAAAAAAATATAAAATTCCAAAAAGAGTTACATAGGTTGAAATAATAAGCTTTAATGTTCCATTTAAATCAAGTACATTTTGTTTTAACTTAAGTTCAAAATTCCAAAATTATTTTAAGTTCACACTTTTAACAGGAATTTTTATTTCAGTTTTGCATGATTTCACAGTTTTAAGGAAAAAAGAATTTTTAAACTTTGCGTTTTGTTTTTCAAGCAATAAATTGACTCCCTTTACGAAAATTACCATTTCATTAAAAGGGGGTAATTTGTATGGCATGCAAAGGCTATTATACTTTCAAAGATCAGTTATTTACATTATTTTCTCTCATGTTTAAAGCAAAGCAAGACAAGATAAAATGAATTGAAGCATCATTCAGGATTCACATTTCACATTTAGTTTCAATCATTTTATTTTCTTGCTCAAACAAAGCTTAACCATCCAAGATAAAATCAATTTGTATTCAAAGGAGGGATTTACTAACTCCAATCTCACATGAAGGCAAATATAAAAATGAAGTGGTTTTCCACAACACTTGTTAATAGTAATATTTTAATCTAAATATAAAATAAATTTGCTAACAGCAAGTACTAACTCCAAATTTCACATTAAATCAAAGATAAAATGAAGTGGTTTGCCACAACACCTGATAATAGAACATTTTAATTGAAGATAAAAGGTATCTGCTAACAGGGATTTGGGGATAAATCACTTTAATAAATCAGAAATAAAATGATTTAGGATCAACTTTAAGCATTCATTCATCATTTTATTTATGCACATAAGGGAACTTGAGCCCTTTCAATTAATGAACAATAATAGCATGGCAAAATCAAAGTAAAATCAACACAGACCCCTTGTTAACAGTTGTTTTGTGGAGCATTAAGGTATTCCATGCACTCATTTGATAAGCATACATGCACATTTTTAGAGTAAAGGGAATCTTGGAGAAGTTTTGTGCTTCTTTGCAAGAGAGGGTTTTCTAAATAAATTCTAATTATGAGTTTGGTTTTGCACTTGGTCAAAATTACCACTCAACAAGTATTCCATATAAAGAGTCACTTCTCATTATATAAATAGGCATATATGTAAGTGTAATAAACACACAAACATACACACAATGTAGAGAAGTAAGGTAGAGATACAATGTAAAGCATGTATGAATTATGGAGAGTTTGAGATCTCCATTCTATATCAAAATACTATTTTCATGAGCTTTTGTTAATGGTAGTTTTTTGAATTATTGTAGAATTATTTCATGAGTTTTATATGCTTTAAATATTATCATTATCTTATATTTGATATAGCATATTTATTCTAGATCAAAAGCTAACAATTTCTTGGATTTATATTTTTGCTTATTCCCCCCACCCAAATCCAAAGTTGATTGGGTACCCTCTACAACCACTTCTCTCAATATGATCTCTTGATTAAGGGTGTCCCATGTTTGTCTTCATATCCTATATCTATCAATTCCTTTTTATGATTCCTAGTAACGTTGATAGGAGTAGCATATTATTTGTCCTTATTTCCAATATTAAACAAAGTTATCTTCTTATCCCCATCCAAGGGAGATTTTAGCACCATTTTTTGGATTTATATAAAAATAGATCTCTAAAGCAACTAGGTATGTATTTGGTTCAATCACCTCTTTATGGATTTCACCACATACATCAATAGGGTCATCCAACTCATCCCCTAGATATGTAAAGGAATTTTCTTGAGGAATATCATTATGAGCATTGAAAGGGTTTGAACCGAGAAGAGTTACCTGAGTGATGTTTTCAAAGATTTCTCCCTCCTCTATTGTTTCAGGTTCTTAAACTTCAATTGGGACTTTATGAATTTTAATCTAGCTCAAAATATTCTCCTTCAAATAGGTTGATTTTTCCATTTAATTATTTTTTGTTTGAAGGAATCCTTTCATTGCCACACTTGACACGGATTACTTTCCTTATTTTTGTTAGGGTAGTAATTTGTTGAGTGCCCTAGTTTTTTGCATAGATTACAAAAGGGAAACCTATTATCATATTCAATCTCATGCATCCAGTTCCCCAAATATGATATAAGTTCAATATAACTAGGAAGCTCCAACTCCATCAACATTCATGCACATCCTGGCATGGATCAACCTTGACATGGCTCTTGTTGTTGGATCTATGGTAACTAAATCCCCTATCTCTTTTGTAATACCCATAAGAACCTCCTCATGCCAAAACTAAAAAGGTAAGCCTAGAATTCTTACCCATATTAAAGCCTTATGGATGCTCGAGTATTTGGATTAAAAGAGGCCTCATTGCCCAAAACACCATGGTCTCCATTTTTACAAAAAGAGATCTCATTGCCCAAAAAACCATAGACCCCCTAGGTTACACGATCAACATCTTCTTAGCAGTTAAATTTTATCATGAAAAACCCTCGAGGTAATGCAACTCTCTCCATGTGCCCTTATGGGTGCTACTCCAAGAATATCTATTTTTGAATGGCATCCAAATCAATGTGAGCACCTATAAACTTCCCAACTAGATTCCAGGAACCATGAGCCATCGCCAATAATGTGAGTTAATATGAGATGTAAATTTTTCCTTGTTCAGGGCAAATATTAAAAAAAAATCCACACCTTTCAGATTTCCTTTCACGATATTTGACCATGATCTTGCTCCCAGGTCAAAAGGCTTCTACAAAATCTCTGGGACCTATTGTCCACCTAGCACCATTGAAAGACCCACCCCACAATCTTGTCTAAGGCCTTGCAAACCCTGGTTATCAACACAAGTATCCTTGTCTCCTTCCTCCATTGATCCTAGTGTATAAATTGCAATGACCCCTATCGAGGGCATATTTAATTAGAGGTTAAATCAGCCTAATTAAATTGATCATAAATTGAGACACTTATTATTCTCTAGTATACCTTTATTTATACTTATTGGAAAGCTCTTTTCAATCTTGATCCATTAGGAGTGATATTTCTCACTTTTGTAACCATTTGATATGTTTAATTGTGCCTAAAACTATATCTTGTAAAAATAAATGTATTTTTGGTAGCGCCCGACACTCCTAAACAAAAGCAATGATCTACTTATAAATATGGTCCAACACCCTCCTTGGCATTCACTAAATGAGCTATGGCACATTGAAAATTTGAAAAAATGATAACTTTAGCTAATATAGTAATTTGTCTAATAAATTTAATAACATGTAGGTCCAACCTCCCTTATCTAGGATAAACACTCATGGTACATGTTCTCATATCAAATGTGAAGTTAGCATCTATGATGGGTCTAGGAATCTTGAAGTATTCAATAGTTGAATTTTAGCCATTGAAACTTGGTTTGCTTGTAGCCAAATCCTTAACAATGATAAGGTTCCCTTTGCTAAGTTGAAAATTTTAGGAGTTGCTAAAATCTTGATTACTAAGCGATAGGCTACACAAAATCCCATCACCACTTGGGATCAATTGGTCATAGCCTTAAAGGACATGTTCTATCCATATAATTATGATGATGATTCCAATGGCGACAAGCTATTTATTTAGTAGAAGATTCTAGATCAAGTTCCCGCTTGAATATTTAACTGACCTTTGAGCATTAGGTTTAGCATTGAAAAGAATCTTTAAAAAGGCCAGGGGCATAGATGGGTGTATCTCTTTTTATATATTGTATCAAATTTTTGCTTCAAAGGAGGTTCCCCCATGAAGAGGCTTGCAATTATGTATTGTGATTATGTTGTGATCAATATATTTGTTGCATTTCCATTTTGTATTACAATATTTATGTTTTATTTTCATTAATTCTCTAATTATTGCAATATTTGTGTGGATGTGGTTATTTTAACTAGAAGGTTCCTAACAACAAACCTTTACCAAACTCACTCATCTTTAAGTATGGGGTAAGTTGTCGATGCAAACCATGGATTATGAAAATATATCTTGTAGATGTAGAATACGTCATTAGGTGGGTCATATTGAGATATTATGCCTAAGAAGAATCCAATAGAAACATATGTAGAGAACCGCAAAAGAAACTTATAAATGAATATGGATGAGGATGGTGTTAAACTTATAAAAAATAGGTCTAGATAGATGAAAGGAAGTAAATGATGGAGACTAATAAGTAAGGATATTGGAAGAAACACCAATTCTTTTGAAGCTTTAGCCTATGAAAAAAAAGCAAATCAAAGCTTAGAGGACATGTTATAGTAGGATCAAAATATTAACAAAGAATCATCTACCTAGTTTGAACCTAATTTAGGGATGAAGATTCCTTCTAAACCTAAGGAATGTGCCTCATCATATTTTGAAGACTATCTTAAAGTACCATGCACCATTCAAGAGAAGGAAATTGGTAGAGAAAATATAGTGTTAGATGTTAATATCTCTACCATTAACTAGAAAATACCAAAAAATGAGCAGGATAAGTCAAAAGCTTCCTTACCAACGCCAGGAGAGGATACATCTAATAAAAAGGAAAGTTATGAAAGAATATTTAGGAATGTGTTGGTCACGAATCTGCCACAGGAAAGGATTTTCTAAAAACTATGCACCCTAGACCCGGCCAACATTGAAAGGCTAGGAGAAAGAGATGTCTCCCAGACCAATCTCCAGAGAGGGCTGGTTCCCTTACTAAAACTAAGTTTGCTTTCAGATTAAAGTTGCTGGAAAGGAATTATAAATGTGCAGAAAGAAACAGGAAATACATGGAAAGAGATGGGAAATATAGTCGTAGGCCGAATTTGTTAGATCGGGAAATAAACTCAGCAAGAATTTCACCTCAAGCATGTAAACAACATAAAATAACAGAATACAGCATAATCCACTTATGACCTTGCGCAGACAACCTCTAGTATGGCATTCCATAACTCACTTTCTTTTAAGCAATATTCAAACTCAAATGCAGAATTTGAATCTAACAACAGATTGGAAAGACAAGCATAACTAAGAAATACATAGAATAGAAGGAAATCATTACACAAAAATATGCTTACAAAATCAGAGGCCAAATATTTCTTATTTACGCAAAAAAACTTGAATGTTTCCAGCAAAATGTCTCTCAAACTCATGATCCTTTCTTTCTGAGATCTACATTGGTTTATATAGAAGTCTTGCTCCTTTACAATCATTTAAAACTTGCGACGGACCTCCTCGAGATCTACAAACTGTGCAACGAAAACAAGGAAATGATCCCCTTAAACCAGCCTCGAAGAAACTAGACATTAAATGCAATAAGGAGTCGGTCGTCTTCATTAAATGGTCATCTTCGAAACACGCCTGAACCGTTAGAAAAATCACGAACAACAGCTTCGGATAATGGAAATATTTAATTCTGATGGCTTGGACACGTTCTTCTACCTTGTTTGCATTGGAAAGCAGCAAAATATTTAATTCTGGAGTGCCTTTAATTCTTGAAAATCGTAAAACTGCATCGGGCCGTTTAAACTGCATTCTGGCATGAAACTGTAATAGGTCGCAAAATCGCGACGTCTTTCTGCTCCGTACACTTATGTCGCTTTGGAACCGTGAAAACCATCCATGTCACGAAATCGTGACGTATTCGACTCCTTTGTCTCCTTCGCTACCTTGAACCGTGAAAACGTGACACATCACGAAATTGCGACGTTTCGTACTATTATGTTCCTTCTCTGCTCAGTTACCATGAAAATGCGACAAGTCGTGATTTCGCTACATTCTTCATCTTTTGTTCTCTTCGCTGCTTCAAACCGCAAAAACATGACACTGTGCAATTTCGCTACATCCTTCATTCAGCACCTTCATCGTTATCTCCAGGTCGTGAAAACCAAGCAAGTCATGAAATCGCTACACTATCTTCCCACTGCTCAGTCTTTGCTTTTATGTCGCGAAAATCCGACATGTCGCGATTTCGCTACCATTTTCATCCACACTGTACGATCCTGTTTCTAAGGCGCGAAAACATGACACTCTTGCCTCAAGTGCTTCTTCAATCTTTACCATGTCGTGATTTCACGACGTTTTTCATCTCTGTGGACTTTACTGCTCCTGACTGCGAAAATTCATCATGTCGCGAAATTGCTACCACTTTCTGCACTTGGTCCTTCCGTTCCACTATGTCGCGATTTCGCTACGTTTTCCTTATCTTCTTCATCATAGCCACTTCCTGTCGTGATGTCACGACGTCTTTGTCTTGCTTGGCTTCATCCCACAAATGTCGTGAAATCATGACATATTCATGCCTTAAGCCTTTCTGTCTGCATCTTGTCGTGACCACGCAACATGTAGCAATTTCGCTACGTCTTTTGCCATTCGTACCGTGTGCCATATTTTGTCGCGATATCGCTACGAAGTTGATTCTCATTGCCTTTCACTCAGTTATGTCATGATTTCATGACCTTTTTCTCTGCTCTGCTCCATGCCCATTATAAGTCGCAAAAACGCGACATGTGATTTCGCTACGTTTTTGCCGTGCTACCTCCGTTGACCATGTTGATCGTAATTTTGGAACACGTCGTGAAATCATGACGGTTTTACCCCCCTGCTACTGTTGACTGCGTTGACCGCAATTTTGGAACACGTCACGAAATCACGACAGTTTCTGACTTTGCTCTTTTCTACCCTTTTGCACCGTGAAACTGTGACAAGTCACGATTTCGGGACACCTTTGGCTTTTGAATTCTCTCTCTTCGAAAGACCCGCGATAATGCGACATGTCGCGATATCGTGACAGTTTTGCTACTGTGCCCTCCATGCTACTTTTTGTCGCGATTTCGTGACAGTCTTCGGACTTAGCTTGTTTTGCATCAAAACCTGTATAGAAGTGAGAATTTCAACATCTTATGCATGAATAATCGATAATCAACACAATGTGGCAAAAATGCCAACAGAATGTAATAATGAGATTTGCACCCAATACTGGTAAGCCAAAAATAAGAAAACCTTTAAATTATCAAGTGGAAGCTAGGGAAGCAAGAGCAAACATAGAGAAAGGAACACAATCTAATTTGGTTGAACTTATTTTTACCAAACAACAAAATTATATTTGTAATTTTTAGGAGGGGCTAATAGCCCCTAATGAGACATGATTACCATCTCATGGAATATAAATGGTGCTAATGCTCCCTCCAAGTAGAGGTGTATTAGGGACCTTCATTTAAGTAATAACCTTGATGTTCTTTGTATCCAAGAAACTAAAATAACAAAGGAAGACATTTTCAAAACTATGAAAGTAGTATGGGCAAGATGTGAATGGGATGATATGGATTCTAAAGGGGTAGCAGGGGGGATTCTAACTTTTTGGAATCTAGTTAGAACCTCCTATTAAACCATTCACAAAACTAAGCATTGGATAGCCTCATTAGTCATATGCTACTTTGTAGATATTCTTTTCATCCTTATCAAAATCTATCAGCCTACAACTCTGTAGCTCTAAAATTTTTGCACTTTTTTCCTTCATGCTAATGGATCCGTGCCTCGAAGGGGAATGGGATTATTATAGACGTACACCTAAGAGGAGAGGCACTTGATGTCGTGTCCTCTTTGGTGATTTGTCAACGAATTGGATGGGTTCACCATGAAACATTTATGTGGCAGTTTTCATGCTTAGGTTGGGAGTTTATTTGATGTGTTCATTTTAATTTACTTGCATTCACCTATTTTGGTCAAATGCAACTAACCTATGCTACATACAATTTAGATTCAAATGAATACAACACACAGTAGAGTACAAAAGGTAAATGGATGCAATGCTTAATTATAGAAGAAATTTTACAATCTTACTCAATCCGAATGGCTGATGTAGAATCTTTTTGCTTGCTATAGATGATATCAAACTTTGCAGGGTGATATTGGACATCCGATATGGTATCAACAGGTCCGATCTGATCGAAAACCTGCAATTTCATAATTTGATGCCAAAAACAAAAATATGTAGCATAATATAAATTGAATTAAGCATGTAACAAACTATATAAACTCATTACTTGCAATATCTGAAAAGAAACAATGTGAGTCTATGCTTATAAATGCAAAATAGTAGAATGAAATGGTATGATGGTGAACATCGGGTATGATAAATGAAACTAATGCTTAGATGAGATGATAAATAACATATGTAATATTGTAAATGCAAAATAAAGGACTATAAATGCAAATAGAGGTTTGAAGGTGCCCCCAAGTGATCTGTAGGTAATATTGAACTTGTTCTAATGATATCGAATGTCCGATCTTGTATCGTACCATCCAATGTGTACTTTTGGATCTTCAAACCTGCAAAATAATATGAAACTAGCAACATGCACTATAACACTAGGGATGCGAGAATGATTGAGAACCAGGGGAATCTAGGGAAAGTGCCTGGATTAAATAGGCAAGGTGAGTTAGAGGGGTTGGGCTAAAAAAATAGGGGAATTATGATTTCTCCCAATTTGGATGATATCTATTGATCTGATACTGTAATGTCCACACCGTTGGCCAGGTACGGAAAAAATGGTTACAACAAAATTTTATCGTTTTGTTATTTTGGGTATTTTTTTTTGGTCGAGATTGAACATCCAACCTTGTACAATAGAGTCTGATATCGCATCGGACAACCGATATCGTCCAAATGGAGCCGATATCGTCAGGAATTTAGAAACAAACTAGATGCGGGCGCGAAACTCAAGGAAAGTAGTTAGCAAGTGGTTTTAATTAATTATTTGAATGTTTTTGACTTAGGGTAGATTGACATGGGTTAATTTTAGCCTATTACATTTTGCACCCTCTTTAGCGCATTATTTTAAAAAAATGCATTAAAGAAAGATGGCACGCTTTACGAGAAAGCAAAAAAATATTGTAAAATTTTGTTGAAGCTTCAAATTTTTTTTGTAACTGCATTAAGTGTGATACCCCCTTCGATTTTTTATGCCAAATTCTATGTTTGGTGTAAAACTTGAAATTTTTGAATTTAGGGTAAAATGAATAAATAGAAAAGTTGGGTTAAAACCTAATTCATTTTCTTTTTCACTGCTGCTGAAACTATTGCTCTAAGGAGAAGATGGGGAAGGTCACACACCAAGTGGATGAGATGCGAGTGAGGACAGGGAGTGTAAGGGTAAGTATCTTGAAATTGTTTAGCTTAAAAATTTTCATGTTTTTACATTTAATTTTTGTTAAATTTGATCTTAAAGGGCATAGTTATCGTCGCATAGTCACGTCAGTAATATTGAGCCATTTGGAAATATCGGCCCTATTTTGGTGATATCATATCTTTCGATATCATCAAAATAGGTCTGATTTTGTCAATATCGGATAAATTTTGGCATTATCGAAGAATACAATATCGCAAAAATAAATTCGATATTGAGCAAATAAGTTTGATATTACGAAATTAAGTCCGATTTTAAAAATTATATCCGAGCTTGCAATTTTATGTCTGATTACTAACTTTGATTTTTTGTTGTTTTATTTTGTTAACAGAAACTAGCTTTGAAGAATAGGGAGTGGAGATATGGTGATCTATAGGTAGACTTGAATGCCCTTGTCGATACAGAGAGGGTCACTCTCAAGGCTACAGGATTGAGACATGTGACGAAGATACCACAAATTCCGGTTGATTTGAGGCTACTAACGGTATTGACTGAGAGGTGGTATCCAAGATCCTCATATTTTTGGTTATCGATGGGGGAGATGACCCCGACACTAGAGGATGTCTGGAGGATACTTAGGGTGCCTATCAAGGGTATGTTCATAGCTCCATCTGGCAATAAGGGCCAGGTGATGCAGCGGTTTTCTAGGGATCCGATATTTTTTTTTAAGAAGGGTGGAGTTAGCGTGGATAGACTTGGCCAGACACATTGGGTGTCTAGACTGGCAGTTGTACTTAATGATACGGTGGTAGGACTATTATTGTCTCATCTTAGCAATTGCCACCTACCATGGACTCTGGTAGTGGTTATAGCCGACATGAGGGATCAGGGTGTGCGATTTGCATGGGGTCTGTACATTTTGTGTCAATTGTACAGGACTCTCCATAGGGTGGTTTAAAGAGGAGGTAAGGAATTGATACTTACCTCTTTCCTACAGGTATGGTCTTGGGAGCACTAACAATTAGGAGACTTGTAGGGCTACCATTGGTAGGGGTGGAGGATGGGAGACCTAGAGTGTTTTGTTAGCACTTATGCAGAGGACACAACGGGCAGATTAGCCTCGACACAACGAGGAGGCTGATGGATGAGTTGATTATGGATGACATTCGATGGAGGCCTTGGAGAGAGATTCCAGGATGAGGAGAGGCTGGTTTTGAGTTGGCTTGCTGATGTAGGAGCCTATCTTTAGAGGGTTTTTTTAAAGAAGTTTTGAAATAGTTTTTTTATTAGTCAAAATGGAATTCTTTGATGCAAAAATAATTTACCGAAAATGGTAAATTACTAAAAAAGGCAAATTTTGATGAAAAAATAATTTTTCGAAAATAGTAATTACTTAAAAAGGCAGTTTTTGGTGGAAAAATCAACTTATCAAAAATAATATTTTTTTAATTTTTAGGGCTTTAAGATTTAGGGTTTTCTTTTAGGGTTTCTTTTAGGCCTTCAAGCTTTAGGGTTTTATTTTAGGGTTTCTTTGGAGATATATATTCCCTTGGTATTGCATTGTAAAAGGAGGAAGTGAATCTAGGAATGAGAAAAGAAAATATTTATTGGTTTATTTCCATGTATTATAGTTTTTATGTGAATGGAGGGTTTTACCGATTATTTCCATTTATTGCAGTTTTTATGTAAATGGAGGGTTTTACATATTATTTCCATTTATCGCAGATTTTATATAATGGGAGGTATTTGGTTTTGACCTCTTGCAGCTAGATTTACATCATTTTGTATCAGAGCAAGTTGGATCTTGCTGGGGAATAAAAGAGAAGAGCATAAAAGAGAAAAGGAGAGGAGAGCAAAAAGGCTCCAAGAAAATTGGCACTCTATGCAGTGCTTGCAGAAGGTTTGTAAAACCTTCGAGAAATAAAATGGCACTCTATGTAGTGCTTACAGAAGGTTTTTTCTTATGTAAAGCCTAAGAGAAAGAGATTGGCACTTTGGGTAGTGCTTGCAAAAGGTTTGTAAAACCTTGGAGAAATAAATTGGCACTCTGTGTAGTGCTTGCAGGAGGTTTTTTTATGTAAAACCTCATAAGGAGAAATTGGCACTTTGTGTAGTGTTTGTAGAAGGTTTGTAAAACCTTAGAGAAAGAAATTGGCATTCTATGTAGTGCTTGCAGGAGGTTTTTTTTTCATGTAAAACCTCGAAGGAAGAAATTGGCACTATGTGTAGTGCTTGCAGGAGGTTTGAGATATAGAACCTCGGAAGGAGATTGGTACTTTAAGGAGTACTTGTAGATGTGTGGCCCTATATGGAGAGCAATTATGAGTTTGATCAAAGGAACTCGTAGGAGCAGAGTTCTTTTCAACTAGAGGAGAATGATGTAGAAGCCTATCTTTAAAGGGTTTTATAAAGAAGTTTTGAAATAGTTTTTTTATTACTCAAAATGAAATTCTTTGTCGCAAAAATAATTTACCGAAAATGATAATTACTAAAAAAGGTAAATTTTGCAGAAAAAGTAATTTGCCGAAAATAGTTATTACTTAAAAAGATAGTTTTTGGTGGAAAAATAAATTTACCAAAAATAGTAAATTTTTAATTTGTAGGGCTTTAAGCTTTAGGGTTTTCTTTTAGGGTTTTTATTAGGGCTTCAAGCATTAGGGTTTTATTTTAAGGTTTCTTTGGGGATATATATTCCTTTGGTATTGCATTGTAAAAGGGGGAAGTGAATCTAGGAATGAGAAAAAAATATATTTATTGGTTTATTTCCATGTATTATAGTTTTTATGTGAATGGAGGGTTTTACTGATTATTTTAATTTATTGCAGTTTTTATGGAAATTGAGGGTTTTACATATTATTTCCATTTATCGTAACTTTTATGTAATGGGAGGTATTTTTTTTTGACCTCTTGCAATTGGATTTACATCACTTGCATGAGGCAAGTTATTTGGCTTCGGATGGAGTAGGGGGAGGTGGAGCTGCACCGTGTAGACCGAGTTCTACGATAGTTTGGATTGCAGTAGGATATCCCTATGACTAGGGATGTCACATTTTCTAGGGTGACTCGAGATGCTACGACAGTGAGTGGTGCTCCAGACATGGCTCACTTCATGGATCCTTTGCTAGATGATGATGTGGTGGCCATGATAGATGGGGATGATGTTGGGGTGACTACGAGGTATCCATAGTGGTATGCGAGCATCCATCCTACACGGATCACTAGGCCGAGGGGTGGGATCCATCAGGTAGTTGAGTAGGTCTTTCGATAGTGATGCACTATTGGCCAACAGTAGCAGAGGACACAGGTACCCCCTAGGAGAGAGAGACCTCACACTAGGGGAGGGCATCTGATCCAGAGGACATCTAGATCAGAGAGGGCTACTGGGATAGGAGAGGGGTCTAGGGGAGTGAGGGAGGAGAGGAGAGCATCTCCTCAGCAGGAGGGGAGACCTGACTCACCTAGGAAGGGCATGATGATAGAGGAGGGAGAGAGCAGTGAGATGGCAGCTCTATGGGTGGAGAACATGAGTCTGAAGACTCGGGTTTAGACTCTAGAGGTGGAGCTCACAGAGGCTTGGGCTCAGGTGGCTCAGGGAGCTAGGGTTCCTGCTCCGACATCTTCCCAATCGACTCGATCAGGGAGGAGCAGTTCAAGGGGAGAGCTAGCTCGGGCTCTTTAGTTGGTAGGTTTCTATCAGGGATTGTACTACGGAGTAGAGACAACCATTACCTATGGAGTTGGTGACTCCGAGCCGCTCGAGATCAATGTCTCGCTCGATGACCAGGGCTACTACTACAGGGGCGATAGAGTTTTGACCACCACGACCCCCTGGTGGGGATGATGATGCTCAGAGCTCTAGAGGCTCGAGAGGGTGATAGGGATGATAGACTAGGGTAGTTTTTGTGATATATCCCTAGTGACTGAGTATGCCGATTTTGGAGATTGTGGCATACCAGTTTGACTTCATTTTGTACTTATATTTTGATATATATATTGATCCTTTTTGTCTATGTGACTTTGAATGATTTGATTTATTGGATGATTTATTATATTTGCTTATGATGGTTGTGTTACATAATATTTGTAATCATGCTTTGATTTTTGAACATTTTTTATCATGCTTAACATAAAAGGAAATGATTTTTGTAAAGTGTTTTTGAAATATAGAAGATGTTTTTGTGTGGTGATAAAATTGATGGATTAGCAATGAACCTCAAAGGATGTTGTGTTGTTATATGACCGTTGGTGGAGATCGATGCTCGCTAGGTCATGAAGTGTATCCTGTTGTGAGGAAGTTTTGTATTGCTAATACCAAAAATATTGTGGGCTCAAGAGTAACCTTGAGGCTTATGATGATGAAAGAAGATGTTGATTTTTAAGAGAAATTGATTTTGAGAAAATAGGTTGATAAAGATTGTATTTGTGAGAGATATAGAGTGATTTAAGCATGAAAATTTGGGAAGGATGACTTGCGCTAGGCATAGAATTCCTAGTATGAAGTTTGAAGGGAAAGTTATTACTAGGAATTATACCATCATCGCGAAGTCAAAAATGCAATGCATGATAAAATGATTATGTATGATTTGAAAATGCAAGTTTTATTTTGAAAATAAATCATTGTGTCGCATGTTGGAAAATTTTGAAGACAATATATATATTATAGTTGCTAAAATGAAGTGATTTGTGGGGATTAATGCAAATGGTTACAAACTGATGTTTTCTAGCAAAATTTCAAAGAAATATTTTAAATTATTTCAAGGATAAAATCAAATTTATCAAGAACCAGTGTGTGATATGTGAGTTCATTATCCATCTTGATTTACATAATGATACAAAATCTCTCAAGGATCAAATGTGTGTGCTTTGTGAAGTTGATTTACCAATTTTGAGTGAGGTAATGATGCAAGCCAACTTTTATGAACCAATGTGTGTGCAAGTGAAAGATTCATTAACCATGATTTTGTGCATGCAATTGTACTAAAATACTATGTAATTCAATTCACCAAAATCTAGCTAATCCACAAGATGGCATTGGTCTATACAAAATAAGGTCGCTAATGTGATAGACATGTCACCATGCGTAAGGATACCATCATTGCCAAGCCGGCTTGATGCCACCTAACCTATAATGAGGATCACCCCATGGTATTCAAATAACTGAGGAATTCCAAGGATTCAAGCTCATTACCCCCTTCTTTTATTTTGATTTCTTTTGAGTAGGGATTCTTGTTCATTTTTGTTTTTGAACAAGGGGATTTTATTGCTTTTGTAGTAAGACTACTTTTTCTTTTCTTTTCTTTCTTTTTTTTCTTTTTCTCTTTTTCTTTTGCTTTTTCTTATTTTTCTTTTTTGGGATACTTGCTCAGATTAGACAAGGAGCAAGGGATTTTATTTGGGTAGGGGGAGCTTGTCCTTTTGCCAATTCTCAGTATTCTAGACCATGCACATAATAGGATAGCAAGGGAAACTTTTTTCTTAAGGAACTAAGACTACTATGTAGTATCATCTTTCGAATTTGAAAAAATCATTTTAAGATGTGAAAATGTGTTCTTGGTTCAAAAAGTAGCAAGACCAGTTCCCAAAACTCAAAAATTTTATTTAGTGAAGTAATAGTGATTTTGGTTCAAGAGAGATTTATAATCAAAATGATAAAATCAAGATTTAGTAGAAATGTGAATTAAGTGAGTGGTTCAAGATAAATTTTGAGTTTATCCAAAAGAAAATAAAATATGACTTTGAATTTTGGAAAACAACAAACAATAATGCAAAATGAAGACTTAACAACACTTTAACATATTTTTGAAAAAATTTCATATTTTTTTATTTTTTGGTATTTTTGATGATAATTGCAAATTGAATGCTAAAATATATGAAGAAGTTATTTACAATTATATACAATGATGGAACTTTTGTTTTTATGCATAATATCTCTTTAGATGCATGATATTCATTGGTTCTTTGAGATCTTTTCCATCCAAAGTAGCCAAGTGATATGCACCTGATCCAAATTTTGTAGTGATGACAAATGGTCCAAGCCAATTAGGTTGAAATTTTCCTTTAAGGTCTTTTCTAGCATTAGTATTTTTTTGATTTTCTTTAAGGACTAAATCACCGACCTCAAAATATCGACTATGAACTTTCTTTGAATATGATCTTTTGAGTTTATCTTGGTAAGCGCAAATATGCTCTAGAGCATGAATACACTTCTCATCTAGAAGTTCCAACTGACTTAGTCTACCAGCACGATATTCATCTCCTACTTTGACATCTTGAAGTAGAAGAGCTAAAGAAGGAACTTCTAACTCAAATGGGAAGATGACTTCAACACCATAAACCAAGACAAAAGGGGAAGCACCTGTAGGAGTACGAACACTAGTTCGATAAGCCCACAAGGTGGGATATAATTGCATATGCCAATCACGACCTGATTTATTAACCAATATTTTTAAAATCTTGATCAAAGTTTTATTAGATGCTTCAACTTGACCATTTCCTTGTGGATAATATGGAGTGGACCATCGATGTTGAATTTTATATTTTTGACAAAGTTTCTTAATGTCTTTGTTCTTGAAACATGTTCCATTATCAGAAATAAGTGTTGATGGAATCCCAAATCTACAAATAATTTGATTAAAAATGAATTTAGAGACTTGGACTCCTATGCAAGAAGCTAGTGGCATAGCTTCTACCCATTTTGTAAAATATTTTGTTGTTGTTATGATGAATTTGTGGCCATCTGAGGAGATGGGATTGATTTTGCCAATGATATCTAGGCCCCATTTGGAAAAGGGCCAAGGAGAGGATATGGCTTGAAGTTCTTGAGTGGGAGCATGAACAAGGTCTGCATGTCGTTGACACTTGTCACAATGATGCACATAATCATTTGCATATTTTTCCATGGAAGGCCAAAAGTACCCCATTCGTAGGAGCTTTTTAGCAATAGAACTTCCACTAAAGTGACCTCCACAAGATCCATCATGGACTTCACTTAATGCTTTCTTAGACTCTTCTAAATTGAGGCATCTTAAAATAATACCTTCAAAATATATTCTATATAAAGTATTTCCAATAATTACAAAGTGAACAGCTCACTTACATAATAACCTACGTTGGTTTCTATCTAATCCTTCTGGGAAAGTCCCTTTTTGGAGAAAGTTAAAAATATCTATATACCAAGGTTCTGGAGTTATCTCATTAATTAAAAACACATCTAATGGTTCCAGACAAGATTTTGATGAGGCAGGCTCTTGGAGTTGATGAATGATGATTGTAGCATATTCATCATCCAACTCTAAAGGTAATAGAGAGGCGACAGCAGCCATGGCATCTGTAGCACGGTTGCTAGTACGAGGGATAGCCTCAAGAGTTACTTTCTCAAATAAGGAGATAAGCTTTAAAACATAATATTTATAGGGATGAAGTTTCTCATCTCGTGTTTGATATACATTATTAATTTGATTTATCATGAGTTGGGAATCTCCAAAGACTAATAAAATTTTGATTTTTAGAGCTAAAGTTGCTCGTAACCCAAGGATTAGAGCTTCATATTCTACAGTATTATTTGTGCAAGAAAATTGAAGTTTAAATGATAAGGGAATAAGATGATTTTGTGGAGATATTAATATGATGCCTACACCTGCACCTTTCATACATCTAGCTCCATCGAAATATAAGGACCAAGATTCAGAATGGTCTTCTTCTAAGTTAAGACATTCATCAAGAAATTCAATGTTTAAAGGATGAGTAGACTCAAGAGGAGCAGCAACAAGTTGATCAGCTATAACTTGACCTTTGATAGATTTTTGACCAAAAAATGTGAGTTCAAACTCACTTAGAGCAAGAACCCATTTAGTTGTGCATCCTGATAAATAAGGTCTACTCATCAGATATCTTAATGGATCAGATTTAGCAATGACAAATGTCTTTTGGCTAAGCATATAATGGCGTAGCTTTTGTGTAGAAAACACAACCACCAAGAAAAGATTATCTATGGGTGTATAACGGGTTTCATAACTTATTAATGTTCTACTTATGTAATAAGTGGCTCGTTCTTTCTTATCATCATCAAGTTGAGCCAACATTGCTCCTAATGCAAGCTCAGAAGCAGAAATATACAAAATAAAAGGGCATTCTGGTTTAGGTGGAACGAGCACTGGAGGGGTAAGAAGATATTGCTTAAGGGCTTCAAATGCTTCTTGGCATTCATTATCCCATTGAAATGGGATATTTTTCTTAAGTAACTTAAGAAAAGGTCGAGTTTTATCTACCAATTTGTCGATGAAGTGATGGATAGATTGAAGTTTACCTTGTAGACTCCTTAATTCTGATATATTTTTGGGTGGTGGCATATCAATGATAGCCTTAATTTTGAGGGGATCTATCTCTATGCCATGCATAGAGACAATAACTCCTAACAATTTTCTAGATTTTACTCCAAATACACATTTATTTGGATTTAAGTAAATTTTATATTCTCTAAGTCTATCAAATACTCATCTTAGATTAGTGATATGATCTTCTTCTTTAGTTGAGTGAGCTATGATATCATCCACATAGTCATGTAGAATGTCATACATCATGTCATGAAAGATATATGTCATAGCTCTTTGATAAGTTGCACCTACATTCTTTAAACCAAAGGGCATTACTTTCCAACAAAAAGTTCCCCAAGGTGTAATGAAAGCAGTTTTAGGTTGGTCTTCAGGAGCTATTCAAATTTGGTTATATCCTAAAAAACCATCCATAAGGGATAAAATTCCACTTCCAACTATAAAATCGATAATCTGATCCATGTTTGGGAGTGGAAAATCATCCTTAGGACATGCAACATTGATGTCTCTAAAATCAGTGCATACTCTAATTTTAGTGGCTTCTTTCTTGGTTATTGGAACAACATTTGATATCCAATTAGTATAATCAATGGCTTGGATAAAAACAACATCCAAAAATTTTTGTAATTCATATTTAACTAATAATGCTACTTTGGGATGCATTTTTCTAAGTTTTTGTTTTACAGGTTTTGCATCTGGGTGCACCACTAAATGATGCATGACCATAGAAGAGTCTAGGTCGGGCATATCTGCATATGTCCAAGCAAAGACATCAACATATTCTATGAGAAATGTAATGTGTTGATTTTGTCTTTCTTCACTTAATTCAGCTCCAATTTTAACTAAGCGAGGGTTGGTTTCTGTCCCAATGTTGACTTGTAGAACATCTTCTACTACAATGTTTAAATCTCTTTCAAAATTAGGAGGAGTGGGTGAGACACCCATTTCTTGGAGTTCCTCTAAAGTTAACTTAGCTAATTCTTCTTGTGGGGTAGTTGTTTGAATGTGGGCTATACATGGTATAGACCCATCAAAGAAAAATCCATTCCTCAAAATTTCTTCAAGAGAAATATTGTGAAAAACATCTCCTTCTAAACATTCATCCGGAGAAGCAATCATTTCAGGATATGCTATTGACAACATGTTACAAAAATGTGTTTTCTTATTTGCTTTTAAATATTCTTGATGTTTTAAGTACTCTTCATATGTCACAAGATGGTCATCATCATCAAAAGGGAATGGTTGAGTTTTTGTAGGGATGTAGCCAATACCACATCGGGCAGGCCATTCCTCTATTTCTAAAGGTTCATGTATACCATTTTCAAAAGGACCTAAACCTTTACCTTTATAACCCATGTTACACATCATTTGTTTTGACTTCACATATCCATGAGAAAAATAACATCGAGCAAACCCATCTTGATCAAGTGTAAAACTCATTTGAATATTAATTTTACCAAGGTCATACCCTACATAGATAAAGGTGCAACTCCCTATATGATAGATACTTCCTAAATTTCATGGCAAGCCCATCATTCGAGGAGATGGTGGTAATTGGGATAAGACAAGGGAGTCTTGTGTAGAAAAATTAGTATGCTCTGAAGTTGTGAGTATTGTAGATAAATCCGGTAAAACTTCATCCGAAAGGGGATATGAAGTAGAAGGATTATCTATTTTAGTTGTGGTACAAGATGATGTGGGTTTAGTTTGTGAAGAAGGATTCTTAAGAGGATTAGGGTTTGTTGAAGATACAATAGGACAAAATGGGACTCCAATTGGTTCTGCCATTGCACACATGTCAAAGGGTCTAGGGTCACCATGGATAGTGACCAATTGATTTTTAAATTCAAATTTAACACATTGATGTAAAGTAGAAGGTACTACTCTCATTGCATTAATCCAAGGTCGACCTAGAAGAATGTTGTATGATGTAGGGCAAGATACAACAAACACGATCGTATCTAAAATTCTTGGACCAACTTGCAATGGGATTGACAATACTCCACAAGTTTCTTGGGTTTCATCATTAAAGGCTTTGATAATCATTTCAGTTCTTTTTAAATCTTCAGTTCTAAATCCAAACCTTTGAAAGAAATCATATGTGCATATATTTAGTGATGATCCATTATCAATCAAGACTCTTTTGACACCCACATCCCCAATTAAGGTTGTAATATATAAAGGATTATCTCTATACATACTTTGAGGAGGAATGTCTTTATCATGAAACTCTACATAATTTATACCATGGGAAACTACAACATTGACCACAACAGTAGGTTCTATATCTTGAGGTACCATCATTTTGCTTAAGGTACTCATTAATTCTTCTCTATGTATAGATGAAGTTCTTAAGAGATCTAAAAGGGAAATTCTGGTTGTAATATTAGCTAATTGTTCATTAATATCATAAGGAGGTTTTTGTTGTGGATTTGATACATTATTTCCCTTTGTGGGTGCTTTTAACACAAATGGAGGTGATTTTTCATTTGTTGTTTGAGTTTGTGTTTGAGAATTTTGATTTTGAACTTGTTGTCTAGTGATGGCTCCAATAGTACCCACAATGTTGTTGTTTTGTAAGTGACCAAAGTGAGGTCTAGCATTCATTGTTTGTTCAATTGAAAGTGTTTGTTGAGATGAAGGGCGAGTAGTCATTCTTCTAGGAAATGGTTCTTCTAGAACTAATAAATCTGTGATAGGAAGAATTGGATCTGACTCATCTTCAGAGCTATTTGAATTATTTGAAGTAATGTCCATTTCACTTTCTGTTTCACTTTCTGTGTTACTTCTTGTATCTTTTGAAGATGAAGATTGAAAATATTGGATTGGCCTAATTGTGATTGCAGATTGAGTAGGCACATAAGAAGTTTGCAAATTTTGATGGGGTAAGAAATTGCTAATGGTTCCCACATATCGAGTTGGAGGAGGAACATTATGATGTTCTAATTGATTCACAGCCTCTTTACCATGATTGGGTAAAGGATGTTGGAAGATGTCTAAAGTTTGATTAGCATTTTGAGTTTGTTGTTTTTGAGCATTGTTTGGAGGGAATTTTTCTACTTCCATTTTACCTTTATCAATTAGATCTTGTATCATATGTTTCAATCATTTACAAGAATTAGTTGAATGTCCATCCACTCGATGAAAATTGCAATGTAAATCAGCCCTATATCCAGCTGCAGTGGTATCTAGTTGTCGAATTTTTGGCAATCGTATTAAACCTTGTTCTAGTAATTGAGGTAAAATCAAGGTTAAGGGCTGATTCAATCTTGTGAATTCTCTTGGAGGTTTATCAGGAATATTTAACACAAATTTCTTTATAGCTTCAATAGTATTGATGTTTGAGGTGTTTCTACTATCAGTAACTCCATCACCTACTACTTGTTTGTTTTTATATTGGTTTTTGGAAGATTTATCCTCATCCTTTTTCTTGAATTGTCCTCTTCTAATAAGGGCATCTTCTACCCTTCTTGCTAAGTCTATAGCTTGATCAAAAGAAGTTACTGTAGCAGTAGCAAGTTCATAAGATAATTGTTCTTGTAAATTACCAATGAAGATTTCCAACATTTCTCGGTGAGGTAAAGCAAAGTGCAATTTCCCTAGAAGTTGTCTCCATTTAGCTAAGAATTCAGCAAAGCTTTCATATTTTCCTTGTTTTAAATTATATAAATCCTTAATAGTGACATGCCTTTCTATGTAGGCACTAAATTTATGAACAAACATTTCCATTATTTCTTCAAAATTTCTCAAAGAATTAGTTGGTAATTGATAATACCATTCTAAGGCCATGCCTCCGAGACTTTTAGGAAATATTTTTAGTAACAACAAATCATCATAGGAAATATCATGACAAGTTATCCTAAACATACGAAGATGTTCAATAGGATCTTCGGTTCCTTTATATATCGGAAGGACTGGCATGGGGAAATGTTTGGGGTAAGGTTGAGCAACAATAATAGGATCCAATGGTTGACTACACATCTCTCTATAACTGTATGAGGGATGGTAAGGATCTATCTGATCTAGACGTGAAGCTAATTGTTTGACTATAGCTTCAAGTCCTTGTGGTTGCTCACTAAATTGATTTTGTGTTATCATACTATTGTGCATTTGATGATATGGTTGTGTTGTCATATAAGGATTTCCAGTAGAAATACTATTATGTAAAGTATTTGTAGGAAGGGTATTATGAAGTTTATATGGAATTGCATTTTGTTGAATTTTATGTTGATAATGATTAGAATTTTGTATTTTCTTAGATGCTTGTTGATTAGGAGCTTGAGAGGAAGAAGAATGTTGTTTTTATTTGGAATTAGATTGTGTTGCTAGTTTTTGAGTGTTCAAATCTATGTTTTGATTGATGTTTTGAGATGGACCAGCTTGATCTTGATCTATTCTATTTATGTATGTCAATGGATTTGCATGTAGTCGGAAAGCAACTTCTATAGCGGCCTCCATTGAATAATATCCCATTGGGAGTAAATGTTCTATCTTTAACACATGATTGATTTCATCTATATTACTTTTTAGAAATTCAGTAAAGTGTTGGACAGATTTAAAACTAACATTGCCTTGAGGGTCTACTAAAGGCTTGGTAGGATCTTCTACTTCCTCTTCTTTATTATCATCCTCACCTTGTTCTGTGAGTTTATCATCTTCAATAAGTACCCTATCATCAAGGTTTTCTTGATCTGGCTCATCATATTCTATTTGTTTACCATTTCTCAGGATTCTAGGCATTTTGTCTTTAGGGTGTTTTGTTTTTTAGTGATATATATATATATATATATATATATATATATATATATATATATGTTTTAAATTTTTGGGTATATATGTTATATATATACCTATATAAAATATTGTAGATATGTAGATATATATTATATTTTTGTTTTTGGTTTTTTGTGTTTTTATTTTTGAAAAGAAAGTAGAAATAAAGATTATAATATTCTAGATAATATACTTAATCTTCCTGAAATAGTTTATAAATGTCATTGATAGGCTCAAGTTCTTCAGGTGTCATATAATGCTCTTCTTCAAATTGAAAGTTTGCTTTTAGGAATTTGACAAAGTGAGCTATAGTAATGCTATCAATTTTAGAATCTTGAGCATAAAAATATATTTTGTGATAATATTCATGAAAATGGACTGCCCTAGGAGTTCTATGATATCTTCTTTTGTTCTCCAAAACTATCTCTTGATCTTCTATGTGTGCTAGAAATCGGTGTACAGTTATGGCATTTTCAAGATAATCTTCAAAAGTGTAAACAGATGAAGAAATGCTTGCTCTCTTATCAACTAACCACCTCTCACATGATCTTTGAATATCAAAGTAGTGAGAAGAGTTATCGAGTCCCAAGATTCTAGCTATGTTGAATCTCTTGATTTGACTAAGTCTTGGTGTGTTGGCTTTTATGATGTCAAGTCTCTTCCAAAGTTCAGCCCACTGTTCTTGAGATGGGATACTAGAGTTTTCAACCACTAAAGAGATTTCTTGTGTAGATAATAATGCTCTAATATCTATGATTGCAGATTTTCCTATATTGGTATCTACCATCTAAAAATCTAAAAATATGCAAGTTTAACTAATGATATTTTTGGTTTTTCTTTTGTTTTATGTTTTTTTAATCAGAATGATGCTTATGTAGTTCACGTCGGGTTCACCAAAGAATGTAGCTCTAAAATTTTTGCACTCCTTTCCTTCAGGCTAATGGATCCGTGCCTCGAAGGGGAATGGGAAAATGATAGGTCTACACCTCAGAGGAGAGGCACTTGATGTCGTGCCCTCTTTGGTGATTTTTTGATGAATTGGGTGGGTTCACCAGGAAATATTTATGTGGCAGTTTCCACGCCTAGGTTGGGAGTTGTTTGATGTGTTCCTTTTAATTCACTCACATTCACCTAGTTTGGCCAAATGCAACTAACCTATACTATATGCAATTTAGATTCAAATGAATACAACACACAATAGAGTACAGAAGATAAATAGATGCAATGCTTAATTATTAAAGAAATTTCATGATCTTACTCAATCTAGATGGCTGATGTTGAATCTTTTTGCTTGTTGTAGGTGATATCGGACTTTGCAGGGTGATATCGAACATCCGATCTGATATCGGTAGGTTCGATCTGAGCAGAAACCTACAATTTCATAGTTTGATAGCAAAAATAGAAATTTGTAGCATAATATGAACTTGATTAAGCATGAATTAGATTATATGAAATTCATTACGTGCAATATTTGAAAAGAAACAATGTGAATCTATGCTATAAATGCAAAATAATAGAATGAAATGATATGATGGTGAACACCAGATATGATAAATGAAACTAATGCTTAGATGAGATGATAAATAACATATGTAATATTGTAAATGCAAAATAGAGGATTAGAAATGCAAACAGAGGTCTGAAGGTGCCCCCAAGTGATTTGCAGGCAAGATCGGACTTGTTATGATGATATCGGATGTCCGATATCGTATCGTACCACCCGATGCGCACTTTCGGATCTTCGAACCTACAAAAGAATATGAAACTAGCAATATGCACTATAATACTAAGGATGCGAGAATGATTGAGAACCAAGGGGAATCCAGGGAAAGTGCCTGGATTAAATAGGTAAGGTGAGTTAGAGGGGTTGGGCTAAAAAACAAGGGGAGTTATGATCTCTCCCAATCTGGATGATATCGGTTGATCCGATACCGTAACGTCCGCATCGTTGGCCAGGTACGGACAAAATGGTTACAACAAAATTTTGTCATTTTGTTGTTTGGGTGATTTTCTATTTTGGATGAGATCGGACATCCGATCTCGTACAATGAAGTTCGATATCGCATCAAATAGAGCCGATATCATCAGGAAGTTAGAAATAAACTTGATGTGGGTGCAAAAATCGAGGCAAGAGGTTAGCAAGTGGTTTTAATTAATTTTTGAATGTTTTTGACTTAGGGTAAATTGACATGGGTCAATTTTAGCCTATTACAAACTCAATCAGGCAGATAAAAATTATGGAGTGGGATTGAAGCCTTTATGATAAGTAAAGACCAAGAAACCCACTTATGATCATATGAGATTTTAATGCCATAATTAAGTTTGATGAAAAATTTAGAGAAATTAGAAAAATAATCTGAAGTATGAGAGATTTTGCCAAATTCACTCCAAACAATAATCTATGGAAGGTTAAGCTTGAAGAGGACAAGCATACATATACCAATAATGGGATAGGCCAAATCCTAATAGCATAAAAATTAAACAGATCCATACTCTCAGATCATTGGCTAGATGAAGGGACTTATGATAAAATTAATACCTTGACAAAGATTGGTTTAGATCACTCGTTAATAAGATTAAAAATGGTGGTAAATGAATTCAAAAAATATCATATTTCAAATATGAGCAAATGTGGAAAGACCATCCTCAATTTTTTGATATGATGGCATAAATATGAAGTTCTTTAAAAAATTGTGCATCGTATACACTTCCAAAATAAATTAAATGTTGGCTTTTTAAGTCTTATAAGCATAAAATATCACAGGTCCCAATATAAAATATCCATAATATTAAAGGTCAAAATAATAATATAAGAGTAGAATAATATATGAGCAAATTAATATGTATATCAAGGCCAATATAATAAAGAAAATAACATTCACTTATATAATCAAATATGAATGTAAAAGGCCTAAGTCATTCATGAACTATGCATGAAGAAAAACTTACAATATTAATTGCTCAAAAAATTGTATACAAGCTTAATTCCTTTTCTTCCTATTACAACTTTGTAATATGATATTCAGATTACATCCTGTGGGTAAAATTTTGTGCCCTTCACCCACCCCTCTTTTTTAATGTTAAGTATTATTCAAAAGGAAAGGACGGAGAATAAGTTGTACATATAATTAGGCTCTATTTTAGGGTAGTGCTATCATAAAACACCGCCCACTAGGAGGGTGGAAACTTAGGCCAGCCAGAGGGCAAAACTATCGTAGATCATTGCCTGCAAGGAGGATGAAATATTTTGCCTATCATAGGGTGGAACTTTGGGGACATCAGAAGGGTGGGACCTTGGTAAAACCTTTCCCAATGGTGAAGAGCATGACGAGTGAAGTGTAGTAAGGAAAATAGGCCTTAGGGACCTATCGTACATTGGGAGTTGCTAAAGCATCAGGTTTATGGGGAAGCAAGCCTTCCAATTGGGAGATAAAGTGAAATTTAAGACATGCAATCCAGAGAAATTTTAGATTAAGTACCCACCCTCATTAATAATATCACCATGGGCAAAATATTGGGTAACTGACAATAAAAGAAGCAATTGGAATGATCTCTCGGTACCTGAACTTCTGCCATCATTGAGAATTTTAAATAGGAGGTATTAATAACTCCAGCTATCCAATATGAGTCGTTCTTGGACATAGAGGTGGTGATTTAAAAGCATGTAACTCTCAAGGCAATCAATTCCAGTCATTCACCACCTACCTAAAGGATCGTCGATCAGTCGAAGAGGTAAAAGTAGATGAGGATTAAATAACCTAGCAATAATGTTATAATCATCAATAGTCCAAATTCATGTAGAACTACCCAACTTCTTTCGAACGATTGGTATTCTTCCAAGAAATAGTCTCTGCTACGTCCTTGATCAGTCCAAAAATGCATTACCACCTAGCACCATTAATGCATGTAATTTGAATTTATTGTAATATTTCTATAAATACTAGGATGTTAGACATCCTAGGGGTGGCTCTTTAGCTATTACAATTCACATGTAATATTTTTCACCATTGTGTAAATACAAGTGTGCAACTATTTGGTCTTTGATTAAGCCTTCACATTTTTTGTGTTTGATTTAGAATGCTTATTTTTGCTATGGCTATCTAAGTAAATCTCATTTAATTATGCTATCTAGATTTTGTGGGGTTTACTGGGTGGTTCTAGAATTCGTATTAGTATTGGGTTGGGGTTTATTTTTGCTCAAGCTGTTTGGGTGGGAGTGCTTTAATTTTTTTGTTTGGATTTCATGCACCCACCCACTAGTCTTGTAATTTACATTCAACCTGCTACACCAAATGATAAGTGGGGCCCAATCGGCTAATTTGTTAGGTGGCATGCCTGTATTTTCATTAGTGGTATTGAGCATGCATGTGTCTTGATCCGGATATAATCCATCCTTATGAGTTTTGGCTATGTCCTTTTATCTCTTTCTCCTTTTTCTTTTTTCCACTTTTTAGGTGTAGGTAGCTAGGACTCCCCTTGAGGAATCAACCTTCTCTAGATATCGATCGCCTTGCCCAGCCTCCCCTTGGTGTAGTGGTCATTCAATGTTGGTGCAGGTTCACGCAAGTGTTGGATATCTGACCAACACATCCTTATGGAGTATTATTTCCATAATATAGCCATAGTAATGTGAATCTTCAAGTACTGTATTATTTCTCTCCATGTGAAAATTTTCATGACCTTTGGCTTATCATCTTGCCACTTGCATACTAGACTCTTCAAGTTCTTCTTACATGGATACTTGAATTTAAGACACTTGTACACATCTATATGACTCTTACACTTCTACATGCACTCTTAATCTAAGACACTTATGCACATCCTCACATTACATATTTGCATACTTACATACATGACACATGCACATTATCTCAATCTACACCTGCACTCTAACTTACATGACACTTGTGCATTTCTTGCACATTGCACTCTTACATGACACTTGTACATTTTTTGCACATTGAAACTTACATAAAATGGGAATATAAATCATACATCTAAACTATAGACTCAACCCCAATCTATTACATATTTAAAATTGTACCATGAAGGTACATTGGGGTACATTAGCATATACCAAATAATGTAATATTCCTCAACATCCCCCTTTATTACATTATTTGGTTATTGAAGACTTTAGTCTTGAATATTGGTCTTCATATTTGTCTTCAATCTTCATGTTACCTTGCAGTGTTCATGAACCCCTCATTAAGATTCCTCTTCAACTTCTTTGAGTTCTTCCATGAGTTCTTATTTATATTAATTATTTAGATTCTCAGTCTTTGTATCTTCATGATCTACTTGAGTTTTGTATTCAAGTTCATATGTATGAATAGCTTGAACTTCTTCTTTGTCTTCAATCTTAAGATCATCTAATTATTTCCTTTCTTTTCCTTTGTAATCTTGGTATTGTACAGTAACTTTTGAACATTCACTTAGAGCATCAAAATAATTTCTTGAATTAGATGAACTTGGAATGTCAATATTGTATGAAGAATAAAATATTGTTTTTAGAGATGATTCAATTGAATCAATCTCTACTTTTTTCTTTAGAGTTTCAATCAACTTTTTGTTTTAGATTTTCATTTTAATGAAGTTCAAGTGAAATAAATGCCATATACATTATGCTATACCTATATAAAGAGGTATTATAATGCCATCATTTGAATTACCAAATGCTTCAATACGTTTTCAGTGTAAATAGTATTCAAATGCCTCAAAACTTTTATCCATAGTTTCTCTATAGATAAATTGTATTGCCATATCTAGCTTACCCTTAGATTTTTATATCATTTTTCCAATGCCATATTTAATAAATTTTAATATTTCCTTTTTTATTATTGATTCAAGATTTCCATCCATAATGATCAAAGATTCCTTTGAGGTAGTAATCCTTATATCTCACAAGTTCAAATAATAACTAGAATATGAAATTTGCAAATTATAAATTTTCTAATTCTTTGATGTTGAAAACCTTTAACTCCCTAATTAGATTTGCAAAAATTCAAATTTTAAATACTCCAAATTTTCAAAAACTCCAAAGTCTCAAAGTTTTTAAACTTTTTTAAAAGAACTTTAAAAATCTATCAAATAACTCCAAATCATAAATTTAATACCTTTAACTCCTTATATATCCTACTCTTTCTAATTTTTCAACTTTTTAAATATTAAAAAAACAATAATAAAAAAACTTTAAATTAAACCTTATATCTCCAAATCTTATAACCTTAGAGCTTAATTCAAATCTATTCCCTCCAAAATTATTATGTGTTGGATATATCAACTATTATCTATGGATGAATCAAGTGGCATTAGCTCAACTAATTAGATTCCTCAACATTTAAGAAGAAGACCTAGGTTCAAATATTGTCAAGCAATACATGGATAAATAACCAAGCTTTGTTATGATACTATTATGTGGTGATGATGTAATATGGGTGGGATCCATTTCAATCCCATATAACCAATTGAAAATAATTATTACTTGTGGATGCATCGATGGTAAAATAGCTAACTATTCTTGTAACACCTGATGTAATCAACATTCCTCCTTTTGCACTCACACTACATGAACGTCTCCTAAATCATCCTTTCTTTTAGTTCCTCTGGCTTATTACATTCTGCACTCACGCTGCATGAACGTCTCTTGGCTCGTTCTCTTTTTTGATTCCTTTGGTTGGATAGTTCTCATGTGGTGTCATATATGATTTGTTTCACCTTCAAGTGTTTTTGGTTTGTCCAACATACATTCATATGTCTGGTTTGCCTTCCTTCTCTAGAGAACCAATGCCTTGTTTCTCTAGAGAATTGGCACCTTGATTCTTTAGATAATTGATGTCTTGCTTCTCTAAATATTGATTTGCCTTGCTTCTTTAGATCTTAGTTTGTCATTGTGTTACCTGATGAACCATATTCTGGTTCATTTCTCTCCTTGCAACCCGGTTTACCATTCCTTAAATAGCATACCTTTTTATTTAGCAATTCAACGTCTATCCCTTTTCCTTAACATCTCGCTTTGTAGTTCTTATCTGTTCTCAAATGGGTAAATTTTTGGTTCACCCTTCTTCTTATTTGTTCTCAAATGGGTAAATTATTGGTTCACCCTTCTTCTTCTTTGTTCTCAAATGGGTAAATTTTTGGTTCATCCTTCTTCTTTGTTCTCAAATGAATAACTTTCTGATTCAACATGATTCTCAGGTGACTTATCCCTGATTACTGACGTGTTCTTATCTTATAAATATTTGGCTCACTAATATGAACTTCCTTTAACGCTCTAATAATGCTAACAATTTTTCTCCAGTATTTTATATATGCTTTCTTGTTATGTGTTCTTTCTTTAGCACCTTATAAAGATATCACTAACACCTTACATATAATTTTATGTAGGTTGTTTGTGATTCTTTTTATATGAAGATATTTTGGACCTTTTCTATTACTTTGGCCTCTCAGGACTCTTCAATAATGCAGACCTCTTAGGCCTTTCCTTCAATTCATATTTCTTGAACCTTCTCTTCAATGTAGGTCTCTTGGACCTTCTCTTCAATGCAAGCTTCTTTGATATTTTCTCTACTTTTTGAATCTTTGTACTTGTTGCTTCTTCTTTCTATGATTTTTTTTTTATTCTATATGCTTACTTGATATATGCTTTTTTTTCTTACTTCTTGTTGCTCTGCTTCGTTATTTCTTATAGGAATCTTGAATATTTCTCTCTTTTTCAATCTCTATAACAATGTTGCTCCTCTCTGTCTATCTCTAAAATCTTCAATGTCTTAGATCACACCTAATAACCCAATATGACTCTCATCCTTGCTATAGGATCCAATATCAATGATAGTGTGGCTTTGAATGTCCCTAAATAACCAACTTTCTCCTGAGTTGATTCTTCCTCAATCCTCAATCTTTAATATCCAACTTTTCTTCTGAGTTGACTTCCTCTATATCAAATGTCCAACTTTTCTTCTAATTTTGCCCTTTCTATTAATCTATTCAAGTCCTAGTCTTCACCGGTTTTCCTTCAACCAAGTGGAAAGACCCTAGCCTCCAAATTGGGGTGAATAATACTTGTCTCATCAAACTATACTCAATCAGACCTTTAAAAATAGAGTCCAAGTCTAAGTTGGCTTAAAAGTGGATAGACTCTAAATTAACTTTATCAAAAATGGATAAAGTTAAATATTTATAATGGTGGCTAAAAAATTAACTCTATCAAAATGGATAGAGTCAAGTGGTAGCTATGATACCACTATTGGATTTTTAAGCCTTACTACCATAAAATATCATAGGTCCCAATATAAAATAACCACAATATTAAAGGTAAAAATAATAATATAAGAGTAGAATAATATATGAGCAAATTAATATGTATATCAAGGCCAATATAATAAAGAAAATAGCATTCACTTATATAATCAAATATGAATGTAAAATGCCTAAGTCATTCATGAACTATGCATAAAGAAAAACTTAAATATTCATTGCTCAAAAATATGTATACAAGTTTTATTCCTTTTCTTTCTATTATAATTTTGTAATCTAATATTCATATTATATTCTTATGGAGTATTGTCTCCATAATATAGCCATAGTAATATGACTCTTCAAGTACTTGACTATTTCTCTCCATGTGACAAGTCCCATGACCTTTGGCTTATTATCTTACCACTTGCATACTAGACTCTTCAAGTTATTCTTACATGGATACTTGACTCTAAGACACTTGCACACATCTACATGAATCTTACACTTCTACATGCACTCCTAATCTAAGATACTTGTGCACATCCTCACATTACATATTTGCATACTTACATACATGACACTTGTGCACATTCTCTCAATCTACACTCACACTCTAACTTACATGATACTTGTGCATTTCGTGCACATTGCACTCTTACATAACACTTGAGCATTTCCTGCACATTTATACTTACATAAAAGGGGAATATATATGATACATCTAAACTATAGACTCAACTCTAATCTATTACATTTTTACAATTATACGATGAAGGTACCATGGGGTACATTAGCATGTACAAAATAATGTAATATTCCTCAACATTAAATAAATGACATATATACTAAAATAATGGAATACAAACACTTTCAAAAACATTTCTGAAAAGAAAGAACTAAAATAGAAACTTTAAAATTTCTAAAAATACGAGTGCAATAATCCAAGCTCGGAGGAAAGGGAGTTGCTTAGTGAATATCATAATATTTTAAGGAAGATAAATTTTAGAGACTTAAATTGATACAGACTTGGTTAAAAGGAGATAAAAACACAACAAATTTCATATAATGGCAATATTATAGAGATCAACATCTAGAAAGAGTAGAATTAAATCAGTAGAGGGGGTTTGGATTGAAGACCAAAGCAAAATTAGAAAGGATGAAATAATTTTTTACTAGAATATTATAGGATCAAATGAGATTGAAGTTATTAATGATAAGCTATTATAATAAGTATCTTCAATTATAACACATGAAAACAATAGCAAACTAATGGAGCCTATTACTCTAGAAGAAGTTCATTTAGCCCTTTTTTTTTTTATAAGGATAAATTCCCAGGTCTAAGTGGACTCTTTACAACATAGTATCAACATAATTGGGAAATAGCGGAGGATTCTTTATTGGTGATAGTGGAACATATCTTACATACCTTATAAAATAAATGCAACATATCTTACCCTGATTCCAAAAAAGAAGGATGCATAATTGTTTGATTCATTTAGGCTCATAAGCCTACGTAATATGGCATATAAGATAATCTGTAAAGTGGTTGTAAATTGGTAAAGACCACTATTATGCAAAATGATTTCAAAGGAGCAAGAAGTACTTATGAAAGGGTGAAAAATTCTATATGGGATCATAGCAACTCATAAAGTAAATCATTCAACGACCTTTAGTAAAGAGAGCAATGATATTAAAACTTGAAAAGAATAAAGCCTGTGATAGGGTTAAATGGATTTTTCTTTTTATAGTATTAGAAAAGTTTAGATATGAAAATAAATGGGTTAGATGGACTAAATATTTTGTCTCTACAATATCATATTCAATGGTGGTCAATGGGCTAGTAACATGATCATTTAAAGCCAAAAGGGGTCTTAGACCTATCATCATATTTTTCATTATGACTAAGGTATTGGAAGGAACCTGAAGAAGGTAAAAAGGGCTAATAAGCAGCTTAAGTCTATTAATAACATTGAAAACATCATTCATCAACAGTTTGTAGATGATACAACCCTTTTTTAGAGGGCAAGGAAAAACAAGGCCAAAGCTTTGAATAACTTATTAAAGGAATATGAAATATTGTTGGGGCAAAACGTTAATAGGAAAAAATCTAAAATTTACTTCCTAAACACTCTAGCTAGAATCAGATAAGGGATATGCAAGTTACTTCAAATGGAGGAGGTAAGCTTACCAACAACATATCTAGGGATGCCCTTATTTGAGGGGAGAATGAGGAAAGAATTGTGAAATCCAGTTATAAGTAAAATTTAGAATACACTACTAGCATGAAAAGGTAGATGGTTATCCTTAGAAAGAAGAGTGCAACTAATTAAATCACTCTTACAAACCATTCCAGCATATTATAAGTTCTTTATTATTATTTCCAAAATTGATAGAAACAAGTTTAATATATTATGTAGCCATTTTTGTGGTCAATATTACATGATAAAAAGAATTTTCCTTTAGTAAAATGGAGCAAAGTGTGTGATGATAAATATAGGGGAGATCTTGGTTTATGAGTTCTTATGAATGCAAGCTTAGCTCTAAGAGAAAAAGTAACATGGATATTGTACAAAGAGAGTAAAAGACAACGAGCAAGAATTCCGTTAGAGTATATTACATTATTGGGTACATGTCAATGTACCACCTTGGGTACATAACTAGAGTAGGAGTTTACTTTAGAGTAAGGTTTGAGTAGTTACTTCATGCAAGTAATAAATGCACAAGTGTTAGAATGTGCAATGATGTAAATGTGCATGTAGTCCACATGTACATGAGTCATAGGATAAGGTAGATGAAGAGTCATGGGTAGAGTAAAGGCCAAGGACCATATCTTCCTATATATAGGCCTTTAAGGTATAGTGAGATAAAAGAGTGATGTGAGAAGATAGAGAGTGAGAGAGACAATGTTACTATAGTAGTGAGTAGGTACAATGTAGTTCTTCATTGAAAATTTTGGAGTGTTCAAGTCCTCCATTATATTGCATTGTACTATTTTTGTGAGCTTTCATTAATGGCATATTACTGAGTTATTGCAGAAGTTTATCTCATTATTTTCCTACATATTATAGTGCCATTATCATATACTTATCATAGCTTACTTATTTCACATCTTGTGGTTGCATTTCCTTTAATATACATCCTCAAAAGCTAACAGTGGTATCAGAGCACATGGTAGATCGATAGGAAATAGGGAGAGCCACAAGAGATATTGAGAGGAGATCAAAAATCTCATTTTCAAAATTTCTAAAAATTGCATTTGGCTAGAGTCTTTCCATAGGGTTGTAGAAAAACTTGTGAAGACTAGGACTCAACATTGATTCCACTAGATTGACAAATCAACTAGTGAAGATTGATTATCTCTAGATTTAGAGTTTCTTCCATTACAGTTTCTAATACTTTGTTGCAGGAAAAGAAGATTCAAAGAAAGTTGGGAAGCTTCCTACAAAGATCTAGGAAGAATATCTTCTTTGGAATCAATCTAGTACCGAAAGCAACAAATGGAAGATTGAAGATTTGGAGGCCTAAGCAAAAGGTCCCATTGCAAGAGTTGTAGACCTGTAGATTGCAGAAGAGAGAAAAGGCCAGAGAAGCCTTATTGCAGATTGAAGGAAGAAGAGACTCCAGAGAAGATTCCAGGAGAATATTGGAGGTTGGTGATCTCCATTGAAGATTGAAGACTATAGATTGCAGATTGAAGGAGGAAGAGAAATCAACCTGAGAAGTTGAAGAGACCCACAAGAGGTCCCATTGAAGAACTTCCAGTTTTGGAAGATTGAAGATAGAGAAGGACTAGCAAAAGTCCTATTCTAGATTCTAGAAGCAACATATTTCAGAGATCCAAGGGAGATCTCATTGCAAAAGTCTTGAGAAGAAGACTAGAGAAGTTGTGAGATTGAAGACCCTAGAGAAGAGGAGTCAAGGAGAAAGAAGGAGAAGGCTAGGAAGGCCATTGAAGGAAATTCTAAGAAGGCCATTGGAGAAGAGTTCCTAGGAGAACTCATTGGAGAAATTTACCAACAAGGAGGAGTTCCTGATAGAGGAGAATTTGGGACAATTGTTGCCATTCAAAAACAAGCCCAAAGGAGAAGGATTTGGCAAGGAGTTTGCCAAAATTTTGGAGGAGAATAGTGAAGACCTCAAGACAGTCAGAATCTTGAGAAGAAGGCCACTAGATAGGCCAATATTGAAGCCAAAATTTGATAAGGAGGTTGAAGGAGAAAGGAGATAGAGAAGCCACCAAATCTAAGAGATTTGGGGATTGCCATTGAAGGCTTGAAGGTTATTTCAGAGATAGGAGGTTGCTGAATTTACAGTAGAAAATTGAAGGTCTCTAGGAGATAAATCTCAATTGCAATTTGGAGGAGTTTCCTACCAAATTTGGGATATTCAAGGACAACATTTCGAAGGAGAAATTGACTATGAAAGGGTAGCAATTTGGGCAGCATTACTAGCTACTAATTTACAGAATTCAAGGGAGCATCATGAAGGAGAATTAAAGCCACCAAACTACACTTTAGGGAAGCAAGTTAGAGGAGTTTCAAAGCTACAAATAGGTGAGCTAAAGAGCTGTTTCGGACAACAAGGAAGAGCTGTGATTTCATCCATTACAAGGCAAAATTTAGGTGAATCTAATCACCAAGATTTCCATCATCTACAGAGGTCATTGAGGTAAGCAACTTTGGTGCAAAAAGTTCATTACTTGAACATTACTTATTTGGTTCATTATTAAGTTTCGTTAAGCACCATATTAGAGTTTAAAAGTTGCAAGGAGAAGGTTGCATATTTAAGTCTTCAAGGGAGTGCAGAAGATAGTTTCTTATAAGGATAATACCTGCACATCAAAAATAGGAGTTAGATATATTTCGAAAGAAAGAAAAATATCAACATCCTATATTTTACTAAAAATAAAGAAGACATTACTCTTAAGTGAAGGTTGCATAGATTAAGAGTTCATTTACAGGAGCAATAAGGAGAGATTACTATTGCATCATAATAGTTATTAAAGGTGCACTAAGTATTTAAGTGAAGGTTGAAAATTAGTGCAAAGTTAAGCCATCCAAAAGGGCATTTTAGTTGCATGATTAAAAGCTTGGATTCATTATTGCTAAGTTAACCAAGAAAAGGAGATAGAGGAGAGTTTGCCACCAAGGAGTAGAGCAAGTAGCCACCTCATCAAGGAAGAAAGAAAGCTTGCAAAAGGAGATTTAAAGACTTCAAAACTTTGGTGCAAGTTAGGGTATTTTATTCTAACTATTTGCATTACATTATTGCACCATATCTCTCTTGTCCTACACAACAAAGGAGGATAGAAAATAGAGTGTCTCAAAGACACTAAAACAACAAGCATCCTACGTCTACAAAGCGGCCAAATCATCAAGTTTGTAGAGAAAACTTCAAGCAAGGGAAGAGAGCCATTGAAGGGCTAAAATAGCTGAGTTTCAAGGTGTCTAAAGACACCAAATCTATCTCCAAATCAAGCATCTACAAGCAACATTAACCTGCAACATCAAAGCCTACGTAAGGTAGCTTTACATCCATTACAAGTCCAATGTAAAGCAAGGAGAATAACATGAAGGATAAATAAGTGTAAGGTACAAGACTAAAGCTTACGTAAGTTATAAAAAATCAAGGTGAAAACAAAGGTATATTACCCAAGCAATAGATGAACCACTAGCTAAGAAGAATCATCACCTAAGAGGGGAGCATTGAAGCGCCATAGAACCACCATTGTTGGAGTAAAATCATCACCATAGAGGGTAACATTGGAGTACCATAGAACCACCATAGCTAGAGCCAACTTCATGGGAGAACAACATCACCATTCGCTTGAGAGAAAGCATTGAAGATAAGACTCATAGTGCATTTGTTGGCAAGAAGTATTCAGGGAATAAAAGACATTGAAGGTATCATTACATGCAAGGGAAAGGAGCACCACTTGCAATCTAGAGCTAAGGCATCTTGTGCCACTTGGCACAACAAAAGAAGGTGCCTCATATTTGTTCTAATGCCTGCATAGGAAGGGAGCACCCATGACAAAGTAACACCCATCATGAGCATTGAAATAATCATTTGAAAGCTAGAAGGAATCATAATTATTGCAAGGAAGATAAGAGCACTCATCAAGAACATAACCGACATTCACCCAAGCAACATATGCACCATGCAACCAAAACATCAAGAAGGGACAACATCTATTAAAGCACCCAAGTCTAAGCAGAGAGAGAGAATAGAAGGCATGCAGTCAAGCATTAAATAAGGGAGTCAAAGCACCATTAAGGAGGAGAAGAAGGCATCCATGAACATTGATTGATCTCTACCATACACAGGAGACCAAAAATACACGCTTGGATTAAAGAGTCACTCCATAGACCAATCAACTTGCACAATACACTTTACAAGGAAGGTAAAAGCTTTACATTATTTAATATTTGCTTTCCTAAGTTTAGGGAGTTATAAGGTGCCTAATACAAGGTTGAAAGTTATTTATTAATGCATTGAAATATCAACCTTAGAGAGTAAGAAAGCAATTTTAGCAAAGGAAGTATATCCTAGAAGATATTATAAATTGCTTGAGATTTAAACATTACAATATTTACAAATAATTAATTTAGGAGATATAAGGTTTTCAACATTGGAAAATTTGAAATATTAATTTGCAAATATTATTACTTTCTAAAATTCCAAATTAGGGAGTTATAAGGTATACTACTTCAAATTTTAGTTTCTTGGAATTTAGAAAATTGAACCATTCAAAATTGAAGGAGCAAAACCATTAATTGCTTAGAAGTTGGAAATTGCATCTTACATTAGTCTCTTACATTAATTTATGAGACATTAATCCAACTAAAAGGTCTTGAAGGAAAAGAACCTTATTAAAACTTGAAGGTGCATCACTATTTATCTTTAGCTTTCTACTTACTAATCAATAGGGAGACATAAGGCAATAAAGTGAAGTTGAACATTAGGGAGTCAAAAGGAATTCAACTTAAACTAAGAAAGCTAAGCATACTATCAAGTTTCATAGTGCATTCAAACACTTGCTAGATAGAAGGAATTTTACAAAATTTATAAAATTGAAAAGTTCTTAGCAAGATTGAGCATATACTCTAAACTAGGGAGACATAAGGTAGACTACTTCAAAGGTTCTATCAAAAATATTCTCAAGTGCTAAAATAATTCTACTAATTGAGCATATACTTAACACTAGGGAGTCATAAGGTAGACTACTACAAAGGATCTATCAAAAATATTCTCAAGAGCAAAAAGAATTCTATTAATTAATCATACACTACAAGATTTGATTCAGCCTAGAATTCAGAAAAAGAGATACAAGGTCTACAAGTCTATTAAAACTCTAAGGAGCTCTAAGGAATTCTACCTCATAGAATAATTTAAAAGAAACATGGATGAAATAGTGAGGAATGCATTCAATAATGAGGAACTATTCCATGAAGTGGAATTTTACTCTCAAAATTTAATAGATACTTTTGAAGGATACAAGTATTTATCCACTAGCAAAAAAGAAATATTCTCATTATTCCTAAAAGAAGCAAAATAAGGAAATTTTACAACTCTAATTAGTTATCTTCATGAAGTGCTTTTTAGATCTTGATGGAATACTCAAAACATAGTTATATTCATATTGAAAGAATGCTTGATGATATATCTATCATTAATAGTTTTTGAACTCTTTCAATATATGAAACAAGATTACAATCCTATTCAATACTATTGTGATGATATACTAACTCATCATGAAGAAGATATTTCTCTAGTAAAAATGCAAAAAAGAAGAAGAAGAAAAAGGAGAAATAAGAAGCATCACAAAAAGGAAAATATGACAATGAAAGAAAATACTTTCAAGTTGAATACAAATCAAGATGAGCTAAAGAAACAAGATGAAGATACTCATCCAAACTCAAACAAAGAGGACAATAAAGGAAGTAGGAGAGAAGAACTTGAATTCTAGAACCAGATCAAAGGCAACATGAAGACCAAACCAAATAAAAGAGAAGGATCGATTCAAGTTGAAGGATATTTGAAAGATGAAGCTCAAGCAAAAGATCAAATCCAAAGTCACTTGAAGAATGAAGACAAAGACGAAGATCCATATTGAATACTAAAGTCTTCAATACCCAAATAATATAATATAGGAGGGTGTTAGAGTATATTACATTATTGAATACATATCAATGTACCATCTTAGGTACATAACTAGAGTAGGAGTTTACTTTAGAGTAAGGTTTGAATAGTTACTTCATGCAAGTAATAAATGCACAAGTGTTAGAATGTGCAATGATGTAAATGTGCATGTAGTCCACATGTACATGAGTCAAAGGATAAGGTAGATTAAGAATCATGGATAGAGTAAAGGTCAAGGCACATATCTTCCTATATATAGACCTTTAAGGTACAGTGACATAGAGTTATAGTGATGTGAGAAGATAGAGAGTGAGAGACAATGTTACTATAGTAATAAGTAGGTACAACGTAGTTCTTCATTGAAAATTTTGGAGTGTTCAAGTCCTCCATTATATTACATTGTACTATTTTTGTGATCTTTCATTAATGGTATATTAATGAGTTATTGCATATGTTTATCTCATTATTTTCATACATATTATAGTGCCATTATCATATACTTATCATAGTTTACTTATTTCACATATTGTGGTTGCATTTTCTTTAATATACATCATTATAAACTAACAAATTCTTCTAAGTACATTGAGCTTAATGAACCAATCTTAATATTTATTGCATTCTCACTACCAGATGGTTCTGCATTATGGAACGACTTAAAAAATCAACTGATCTAGTGATTAAAGGTCTAATATGGGTGGTGGAAACTAGAGAAAAATTTTCTATTTAGATGGATTATTGGTGTTATAAAAGACCACTCAATCTAGATCCAATTTTGAAACCATGAATGAGATTACTTCAAGATAAATATAGTGATAGGGTTTCAGGAACTATGTACAAGGATAAAAAAATGAAGATACAAATGGAAAGAAGATGTTTTTATAAGTATACCGAATGTTGGTACTAGGAGGTAGTTGAGCAAAAATATAACAATAATGATTATTTTGAGGGAAGCCAAGGACAAGTAGATTTGGAAGTTGAATAACTTAGGAGAATACATGATAAGAAGTGGATATAATATATAACACCAACAAAATAGGAATATTGCAAAAATATCGAAAGATTTGTTAAAGTATATTACATTATTTGGTGCATGTCAATGTACCACCTTTGGTACATTACTAGAGTAGGATTTTACTTTAGAGTAAAGTTAAGTAGTTACTTCCAGCAATGTAATAAATACACAAGTGTCAATGTGCAATGATGTAAATGTGCATGTAGTCCACATGTACATGAGTCATAGGTAGAGTAAGGGCCAAGGAACCTATCTTCCTATATATAGGCCTTATAGTGAGTGAAATGAGAGGGTAGAGAATATAGAGAGTGCATAGTATATATTGGTAGAGGAGTACAATGTAGCTCCTTAAGAATAGTTTATGGAGTGCTCATGTCCTCCATCATACTGCATTGTACTATTTTTGTGAGCTTTCATTAATGGCATATTTTTGAGTTATTGCAAAAGTTATCTCTTTATTTTCCTACATATTATTGTGTCATTATCATATTGTCATCTTATATTGCTTATATTACATCTTGTGGTTGCATTTCCTATATCATATACTCATAAAAATCTAACAATGGTATCAAAGCACACGGTAGATCGATAGAAAATAGGGAGAGCCACAAGTGAGATTGAGAGGAATCCAAAAATTTAATTTTTAAATTTTTTGAGATTGCATTTGGCTAGATTCTTTCCACAGAGTTACAAAAAAACTTGTGAATACTAGGACTCAAAGTTGATTCCACTAGATTGACAAATCAACTAGTGAAGATTTATTATCTTTAGATTTAGAGTTTCTTCCATTACAGTCCTAATACTTTATTGCAGGAAAAGGAGATTCAAAGAAAGTTGGGAAGCTTCCTACATAGAGCTAGGAAGAATATCTTCTTTGGAATCAATCTAGTACTAGAAGCAATAAATGAAAGATCAAATATTTGGAGGCTTGTAGAAAATGTCCCATTGCTAGAGATTGCAGACCTACAGATTGCAAAAGCGAATAAAATGCCATAGGAGACTTATTGCAGATTCGAGGAAGAAGAGACTCCAGAGAAGAGTCTTAGAGAAGATTGGAAGTTGTTGATATCCATTGAATATTGAAGGCTACAAACCAGAGAGAATGTCTTGAAAAGAAGAAACCATTGAAGGAAGAAGAGACTCAAGGAAAAGAGTCCTAAGAAGATTGGATATTGGAGATCTCCATTAAAAAATTAAAGAGAAAAACCATAGAAGGTCCCATTTCAGAAGTAGTAGAATTCGGAGATCCAAGAAGGAGATATCATTGCAAAAATCCCATAGTAGAAGGTTAAAAGAAAGGTCTCATTGATAAATACTAGAGAATTTGTGAGAATGAAGATCCTAGAGAAGAGGTCTCAAGGAGAAACAAGGAGAAGGTTTGGAGAGCCTCATTGAAGGAGATTAAAAGAAGGCCATTGAAGGAGTTTCTAGAACTCATTGGAGAAATTTACCACCAAGGAGAAGTTCTTGATAGTGAAGAACTTGGGACAATTATTGTCATCCGACAACAAGCCCAAGGGAGAAGGATTTGGCAAAAAGCTTGCCAAATTTTGGAGGAGATTAGTGAAGACCTCAAGACTTTCATATTCTTGATAAGAAGGCCTAGATTGAAATCAAATTCAACAAGGAGGTTGAAGGAAAAAGGAGATATATAGGAGTTGCCAAATTCAAGAGATTTGAAGATTACCTTTGAATTCTAGAAGACTCATTCGGAGAAAGGAGATCTACTGGTTTCTACAATAGAAAACTAAAGGGTTCTTGAAGAAAAAATTTAGCTACTATTTTGAGGAATTTCCTACCAAATTTTTGAGATTCAAGGATAGAATTTTAGTGGAGATATTGACTGCTTTACAATCTAAAATTTTTATATTTGAGGATAGCAAGAAAGCAACAATTTGGGCAACATCAATAGCTACTAAGTTTCAGATTTCTAGGATACATCCTGAAGGAGAGTTAGAGCCACCAAACTACAATTTTATGGTAGCAAGTTAAAGGGTTTCAAAAACTGCAAATATGTGAGCTAAAGAGTTTTTTCAGATAGCAAGGAAGAGCTATGATTTCATTTATTACAAGGTAGCAATTTGGTGAATCTAATCACCAAGAGAGACATCATCTACAGAGACCTTAAAGGTAAGCAACTTAGGTGCAAAGGGTTCATTATTTGAACACTTATGTTTGGTTCATTATTAAGTCTCATTAAGAACCATATTAGAGTTTAAAAGTTGCAAGGAGAAGGTTTCATATTAAATTCTTCAAGGGAGTGCAAAAGATAGTTTCTTATAAAGGTTAATACCTACACATTAAAATAGGAGTTAGATAATTTTTGATAGAAATAAAAATATCATCTTCCTATTATCTAGTTACAACAAAGAAGACATTACTTTTAAGTGAAAGTTGCATAGCTTATAGTGCAAGATTCAAATTACTTTTAAGAGTTATTTACAAGGAGGAATAAGGAGAAATTACTAGTGCATTATACTAGTTACTCTTAAAATATTATTAAGTGCATTGGTTTTTAAGTTAAGGTGGAAGACCAAAGTGCACAAATCAGCATAATATCAAAGTGTCTAAAGACACTATTAGTGCAAAAAACTTGCAGCATCTTGGGGCAAGGAGAAGCCACCAGAAAGAGCAAGATAACCTCCAAATATTGGAGAAGGAAGTCACCTCATCAAGAAAGGAAGTACACTTGAAAAAGGAGATTTAATGATCTCAAAAATATAGGTGCAAGTTAAAATATTATATTCTAACTATTGCAAAGATATTTACATTACATTGCACCATATTTCACTTGTCCTACATAGCAAAAAAGGACAAAGAGTAAAGTGTCTCAAAGACACTAAAACAAATAGCATAGTACAATCATCAAGCAACCACATCATCGATGTTAAGGGGCAGATATCAAGCATAGAGGTAGAGCCAACAAAGGTCTCATAAACTGAGATTTCAAAGGTGTTTAAGAGACATTAAATCAATGCCTACATAGTAAGAAACTTTTTGCATAAAAAAGAATCACAACACTCATTGTAAGGTGGATAGCACTAATGATAACAAATCACAAGTTATATAAAATCAAGGAGCAAATAAGGAGTGCATTACGTAAGTGATTATTTAGATAAACCGCCAGCTAAATCTCCCAAGAGCTACCATCGATTGGAGATGAATCACCAGCTAGGAAGACAATGATTGAAGCACCCAAGAACCATCAACCAAGAGGGCAGCATTGGGGTATCCTAGAATATCCATAGTTGGAGCCAACCTTGTGGGAGAATATCACCATCATTCATTGTAAAAAGTGTTGAAGCCAAGAGTGAATAGCTTGCATCCATTGGTAAGAAGTATTTAGGGTTAAAGAGACATTGAGGGCATCCTCACATGCAAATAAGGTGCTTCCATTTGTCTTGACACTGTGAGGAATCAAATGCCACTTGGCACTAGGGAAGAGAGAGCATTCACATTCTCTCATAACGCTTACACTTAGGTAGATGAGCACTCAATGTTGGTGAAGCTTCCAAGAATATAGCCTCCAAAATACCATGAAGCATACGTTGCTAGCAAGAACATGCCACTTGGCATTCACATCAAGGGAGGTGTAAGGTATTTAATAGCCGAAGACTAGAAAGATAGGCAGAAGCGCAAAAGAGGAGTGATTCAAGCAAGAGTGGTCAAAGTGCACTAAATAAAGGAGGAAAACCATCTTACGAGGAGTTCTTGAACATTGAGCATTAATTGCTCATTGCCATACGAATTCAGCACTAAGGTTCAGATAAAGAATCAAATCAAAGGGTCAATCACAGTGCAACATAATACATTCACAGGAAGGTAAAGTTTCATATAGTTTTATATTTGCTTTCTTTGAGATTAAGGAGTTATAAGGTGGTTTATTATTTAAGGTTGAGATTATTTATTATTTGCTTGAAGATATAGGCAAATTCCAACCTTAGATATTAGAAAGCAAACTTAAAAGTTTATTTCCTTGAATGATATTTCAAAAGTGCCCTAGTAGAAATATACACATTATAATATTTGCTTTCATTAAGGAGTGATAAGGCATAGTATATAAGGTTGAAATCATTATCATTTGCATTGAAGATATTGCAAACTCAACCTTAGTAAACTTGAAAGCAAATTAAAAGGAGTTTATATCCTTAAATAGTATTTCAAAACACATTAGTTGAAATACAAGAATATTAATATTTGCAATTAATATCATAGGAGATATAAGGGTTTCTACTTGGAAAAAAAATTATTATTATATTGCAAATATCATCAATTTCTAAAATTCCAAATTAGGGAGATATAAGGAGTGCTACATCAAACTTTAATTAATTGGAATTTAGAAAATTGAACCATTGAAAAATTTAAGGATAGAGAAGCAAAATTATTGTTTGCTTGAAAGAGTTGGAATTTATTGCTTATACTTATCTCATAGTCACATTAAAGGGACAAAAGAAATCCAACCATATAGAACTCCATCAAATTGAAAAGTGCATAGTTCAATAGGAGAAATAAGGTGAAATAGGAGTTGATTATTATCATTCCCAAAACATTACAAAATCAACTCAAAAGGTGAACTAATAGTAGCTAAGCACTTTATCAAGATTATAACATACTCTAATCACTAGGGAGTCATAAGGAAGACTACTTAAAAGATTCTATCAGAACTATTCTCAATATATTTATAATACTAAGGGGTTATAAGGTGTCTACTCCAAAGAACACATTAAATAATGTAATTAGAAAAGGAGCAAGAAAAATACCAATATGACTTAAAAGCATGATTGATGATTTAGAGAATTTAATGGATAATAAAGAAGATGCAAATGGAAAAGAAGAATCAATAAGACTCAAAAGGATTTATGAAAACTCACAAACTAATAGTTTGGTGAAAGTAGATTCTTTAGGAACATCTTCTAGTGAGATAGTAAAGGGAGTTGTTGCTAATTATACTAATGAAGATATTGAAAATCATATTCAAAAAGTAGAAAAAAATATTGATGAAAAAGACCTCATATAGATTTATGAAAAAAGTAAAGATGGAATAGCTTCAATTGTACATACATGGTTTAACTATTTCATCAAGGAAATAGATAAACATGATATTCTTAAAATAGACAATAAAGGAGTTGGGATATTTTTACTATGCTCCTATTGCAACCAATTTGGTCATGAGAAGGTAAATTGTTGGAGTTTCTATCCCTATAAATATTGTGGAGGAAAATATCATTCATCTTACTCCTATTACTACAAAGACAAGTACTATAAAATATTTGAGGAGAGACTAATATTTAGATTAGATTATTTCTTCCAAGTTCTTATTTTAGAAACATCCACTAACAATGAGTTCAAGCTTGACATTTTTGAAGATCAAGGAAACATGCCATACAAAAAACCAACGAACAAAAAGGATTGAACTTTGATCCACGTATGACTTGCAATATTGTAATATCACTAGTACATCAAGGATATCTAGAAGACTACAAGATCAAATACTCTTCCAAATACTTTGAAACAACAAAAACCAGTGAAATAAAAAAGACAAGAAGAGACAACATGAAGATAGAAGCTAAAGAAGAAGAACCTGAACAAGATGAAGATACTCATCCAAATTTAGACAAATAAGACAATGAAGGAAGCAGGAGAGAAGAGCTCAAATTCCATAACCAAGACGAAGATCCATATTGAAGACTAAATTCTTCAATATCCAAATAATGTAATACAAGGGGGTGTTAGAGTATATTACATTATTTGGTACATGTCAATGTACCACCTTTGGTACATTACTAAAGTAGGAGTTTACTTTAGAGTAAAGTTAAGTAGTTACTTCCAACAATGTAATAAATGCACAAGTGTTAATGTGCAATGATGTAAATGTGCATGTAGTCCACATGTATATGAGTCATAGGTAGATTAAGGGCCAAGGAACCTATCTTCCTATATATAGGCCTTATAGTGAGTGAAATGAGAGGGTAGAGAATATAGAGAGTGCATAGTATATATTGGTAGAGGAGTACAATGTAGCTCCTTAAGAATAGTTTATGGAGTGTTCATGTCCTCCATCATACTGCATTGTACTATTTTTGTGAGCTTTCATTAATGGCATATTTTTGAGTTATTGCAAAAGTTTATCTCTTTATTTTCCTGCATATTATTGTGTCATTATCATACTGTCATCTTAGATTGCTTATCTTACATCTTGTGGTTGCATTTCCTATATCATATACTCATCAAAAGCTAACAAGATTTAGGATAAACTTAACATTCTAAAAGTCAAAATGTTTGTATGGCTAATAGGTCACAAGAGAAATTTATCCTAGGATAACCTAATGTAAAGGGGTTTTCATGGCCCCTTACAATGTGTTCTATGTAAAAAGAAAGGGAGTATAGACCATATCTTAAGACAGTGTTAATAGTCTAGGAACTATGGCAATATATTCTTATATGTTTGGTAAATGCATGGTGATGAATTACAAAATTGAAGAATGGTTAAACTAATGGTAAAGAACTTTTAAAATTGAGGCATCCCAAATAATTTGGGATACATCAAAAGATACAATACTTTGGATCGTATGGCTAGAAAAGAAAAATAATATTTAAAAGAAAGAAAAGCAATTTAAAGGTAATGAAAAGGAAGATTTGTTTAGCCATAAAGGACTCTAAACCAACCTTATCAACTCACCCAATCTCTAATCTTGAGGCAAAGAGCCTTGATAGATGGAGTCAAGTCATTACTTGGAATTATGATGGTGGGTACAAGAGAAACAAAAGGAAGGCAAAGAATATAAAGTGAAAACCACTAAAAGCAAAGTTGGTCAAATTGAATTTTGATGAAATAATTAGAAATAAGAATGATGATATTTTGTCACATTACACTTCCGGTAGTGAATTTAAGATAAATAATGAAGTTGAAGCTTGGGAAGATTTGGAAGGATTAAAAATTGTAGACAAATGGAATAGAACAAAGTATGAGTGGAAGATGATTCACTAATAGTAATAAATACATTTTTTAGGAAATCAAAGGCTCCATGGAACATACAAGAGATCATTATGGAAATACAAGACCTTGCTATAAAGTTTGAAGATATTAGGTTTATACATATTTTAAGGAAATGGAGCAAATGTGCAGATAGATTAGCCAATAAAGGGATTTTAATAGAAGATCGTGAAATTAATTTATCTTTTCTATGGTTAGAGGAAGTAGTAAGCTTAGCTGAAGTTGATAAGAAAAATATGGAAAGAATAAATTCAAAATAATGTTCTTACAAAATGTTTTAGAGAATCCATTTACAGATCAATGCATTGGAAGAAATTGATAATCTAGATTTAGAAAAGTTGACTATGATTTCATGAAGCGAGTAAAAGTTTTGTATGTTGAGTAGGAGAAGATTTCAAATGAACTTCATTGTTGAATGAATTAGTTGAGTTGTTGGTTAGATTATAAAATAGAGTATGGATTGAAACTTTCGATTTTTTATGACTATTAAATTATTTATTAAAACAACGTTATAATATGAATGAGATTCATTTCATAACTCATTAAAATAATAAAATGTTATTTTTTATTTGGGATTAAAATGAAACCCAATTATATTATATGATAACCCATAATTTAATTATTATACTATATCTCTTGATAAGATTTAAATATAAGCTTTCAATTTTGTTGAGACCGTTAAACTATTTATTACAATTCTTTCTTGTAGGTGCACTATACATCACGAAGAAAACTAACAATCTAGGGCTGTTAAAATAGACTATGATAATGTGAAGTTTTGAAAATATTACTATGATAATGTGAAGTTATGAAATAGAGTATGGATTGAAACTTTCGATTTTTTAAGACTTAAATTATTTAAATTATTTATTAGAACAACATTATAATATGAATGAGATTCATTTCACAACTCTTTAAAGTAACAAAATGTTATTTTTTATTTGGGATTAAAATGAAACCCACTTATATTATATGATAACCCATAATTTAATTATTATACATATATCTCTTGATAAGATTTAAATATAAGATTTATTACACTTCTTTCTTGTAGGTGCATTATACATCATGAAGGAAACTAACAATTTAGAGCTGGTAAAATAGACTATGATAATGCGAAGTTTTGAAAATATTACTCTACTAAAATGCAATACGAAAACAATAAAGGTGGAGTTTGGTATTGTGAATATTGTTGCAAGAAAATGTCAAAAAGAAAGATGTTGAATTCTGAATATTAGTATATTAAAGAAAATCCAAAAATGAAAATTAAGAATTCAATCTTTTTATTTAAAAATATGTATCTAGTTATATAGTTATAGCAACTCAATTGAAACAAGAATTGAATCTTTGTATAAAGTATTAAATTAAAAAAAATATTATTATTATTTTTTATGTTGAAGTAACATGAAGTATAACTAGTGGCAAAACTAAGGGCCACATTCTTGGGGGCATAACAATGGGCCTCCCTCCCATGATTTGAATTCAGGTCACCGACATGAATTGCAAATGATATATCATTTATCAAATTATGATTTGCAAGAAAATAAAAGTATCCAATTATAACTTTTTTTAAAAGAAAAATCATACATGGCATTTCTTACCCCTTCCAAGAAAAGAGGAAAAAAACCATATGCCATGTATAATAATATAACATGTGAAAGTCATACCTGCAAGGGATACCATAGTGGTAAGTCTTTGGGTTTTTATCCAAGAGACCTAAATTCAAACCCCGATACAACGAGATCAAGACCCCTCGTAAAAACCCGTGTAAACTTAAATTTTTGTTCAACAAGGACAACATAATGGTTAGGGCTTTGGCATCTTTTGAGAAGGTCCAAGACATACCCATAAGGGATAGGTTTGGGTTGACATACCCAAAAGGGATAGGCTAGAAGCCCCCAAGGGCTAGGTGGATTGGTAGTTGCTTGTCTGGCCAGACACTTACCCAGAAGAGACATGAGCTTAAACCTTGGGGGTGCCAATTTGCAAAGGTAGTAGTTTGCTCTGAATCCTCTAAGTGCGCATCAAACCGACGACAATGGTAACCTTGGGGGTGTCAATTTGCAAAGGTAGTAGTTTGTTCTAAATTCTCTGAGTGCACATCAAACCGACGATAATGGTACGAATCCCGAGCGATCAATGTTCTCCCCCTCACACTCGGTCAACAACAAGTTGAAATAAGCTTGTTGGGAGTAGCCCCTTTGGTTTGAACCCTGCGCTTGTCAGTTACTAAAAATAATGTGGTTGTTACCAACTCCCCTATGTATCCTAAAAAAAGAATAGACTAGATGGTAGTGGTCGAGTGTTTGCCGATTTACCTTAATCTCTAGTTCAATGTCGTGAAGGGTAGGGATCTGCTAACTTAGTATAACCCAATTAGGGCTTTGGCCTGTTTGCCTATTTACCCTTATCCCTACTTCGATGCCGTGAAGGGTTGGGGTCTATTGACTTAGTGTAACCCAATTACGGCTTTGGCCTGTTTGCCGAGTTACCCTAATCCCTAGTTCGATGCCTTGAAGGGTTGGGGTCTGCTAACTTAGTATAACCCGATTAGGGCTTTGGCCTGTTTTTCGATTTGCCCTAATCCCTAGTTCGATGCTGTTAAGAGTTGGGGTCTTCTCACTTAGTATAACACGATGGGCTTTACAATGGGCTTTGACCTTTCTTTGGGAAGTTCTAAGGTTCAAATCATCACATAAAAAAGGATAGGCTAAATGGTAGCGGCTAAGTGTTTGCGGTTAGTTACCCTGGTTTAATGTCATAAAGGGTCGAAGTTTGTTGACTTACCCTAATTTGATGTTATAAAGAGTGGAAGTGTTGTTGACTTAATCTAACTCAATATAATGTTCTCAATTCCATATATATATATATATAATATGTGAAAGTCATTGTAACTGACGCCGCAGCATGTTCTTCGTCTTGCTTGCAATTAGAATATTGCCACTTTGATGTGTACATGTTTTCTCTATGTAATCAGTCACTGGATTTTAAAAAATTGAAACGCCAACAACGACAACATAAAGTCAGTCAATTTCGCATCATGTCCCTAATCATGACATCCCACACAGATCTCGTTTCGTCTCGCATTCACACCAGTTGTCGCCACTTAAATTCTCACGAAACAAAATCATTTTTACACGCCACACTATGTGACTCCTAAACGTTTACTTATTTATCCTCCCCTAATCTCGGGTCCCATAAAGTTGAAGCTCATCTCTACCGTTCCATAGGATAGGATCTTCGTACACACATACGCATGTAAAAAGATTTTTTACCTCGTCGATCTAGGCCTCGGTTAGGCCTCGGTTAACGGAAACCCTGCAACATTTGAGAATAAAGTACTTAACTACATAATAACTTGTAGCTTTCCACAGTCATGTCTAGTCGCTTTTCAATCCCCATGTGGTGGACACTTCTATAATGATGTTGATGTACGTCTTCCATAATAAGATATATGCTCTTTTAATCTTATTAAAATTAAACTTAGGGAGATTTTTTTAATGATTCGTACGAAATACGAAACTTCCCGCCTCAAAACTTTCCAGACTCGTACAATTTTTTATCTATAAGAGGTATAGATTAAATTTATAAAAAACAAAATCTTTTCCTAGGCAACTTGCTAAACTAAACTACAGGTTTGTTGTAGCTGTTTACAATTATTTGTTTATAAATTATTTGGTTGCTTTTTATTTTTTAGAAGGTTGAAGTTTATTAACCTAATTTTTACCTAAGATATCAATATACGGAGTGTTTACTGATGGAATACCTCTTAGACTTTCCAAAACAAAGAATCATTTCGTCACACAAGCGGACATAATATTTGTTCGGTATGTCTGTTGGTATACTTTAGTCGAGCTGTGGTCCGGAAATCAATCTGGATGCCACACTATTTCATGAAAAGGAACGCTATTGGAGGGGAGCAGACTTAGGAATAATCCTAACCGTCTGATCAATTTCCTGCCACGCAAGCACATACAGTGGTCCCTGGCAATTAGATAATTATTGACGATATGCATTAATGGCATTGATGATCACTTAAATATATATTTTATATTTTAAATAATTAATATTTTGTATAAATAAAAATTTGAATTTTTTTGACGCTGCGCTGATCAAACAGAGATCACTTTGGGCGCGATAGAGAATGCTTTTCGTCTGGCTTTTGGTGCTTGGACCGCTGCCTTAAGCGGAAATGGTCGTGTATTAACTGCGTAAGACTTGCTCCTTCAAGCCTGTGCAGGGGCTGAGCTGGGAAGAAGAATAGGAAGCTTTATTTATTTATTTGTTTTGCATGTGACAGGCGATCGGATCCGAAAATGGGCAGAAAACGGTGTAAACGATTATGACTTTTCGTCTCGGTGCAAAGTCTTTTGTATCGACGATTTTTGTTTGGCTTTTATGATGTCTTTTGAGGGATTTGGCGGCGATATGGTGTTTATTCGGTGATTGAGAAGCATATCAAGTTATTTGCGAGGTAATTTGTCTTCGGTTAAGCGGTCTGTATGATTTGCCTTTGTGAATTTGTAATATGGCGAATTTGGAATGAAACGTGCGAATTTTGAGCACTGTTTGATTTGATTGAATGAATTTGATGGGTACAAACATGGAATTTGAGTTTTATAAGAGGTAAGTAGCGAAATCGGGCGTTCTTAAGTAAATAGCCATGAAAATAGAGCTGCCGTGATTTTTACCTGCGAAATGCGAGCTCATGCTGATGTGCTTGAGCTGGCAGAAACTGAGAGGTGACGTTTGAACTCTTGCAATTGTGAAAATTGAGCTTGTGAAACTTTTTGACTTTTACCTTTTTGTGAACAATTTAAAGTTTTGGAGCCCTAAGTTCAGCACCATTTTATGATTTCACCTTGTTTGTGAACGACTACTAAATATGTTTATGTGTAAGATTATCCTCAGTATGCAGATTTTTTTTTTCGTTATGTGGCCAACATATTTGAATGTTTTTGACACTGATTTTTAAGTTTTGGAAATAATTTTGAAGTTGTAAGCTGCTTGTTGTCATGAACTTGGAATTTCTTTTGCACATGAATTAGGCCTTGTGAGTTTAAGTGATGAACTTTATGATCTATTTCGAACACATTGGAATTTCTCTGTTCGGATTGGGCTGATTTGACTGGCTTAAGTTGGAAACATTATGTTTTTTAAATGTTTGTAAAGTATTAGTTTTGCTTAATAATATTTATATTCTTGAAATTTGTTATAAATAAACGTCTGCTGTTTTTGAGTGAAGACTTTGGGTGTAAGTTCTATTGTGAACGTTTTGCAATGTCTTTTCTGTAATTAGATCACAATAACTTGGGTAAATTGTAACGACATTGACCTCCGAAGTTTGTGATTATTTAGGCACCAAATACCCTGTTGTGATTTATGCTGAATTTTAACTTCTATATGAGTTTGCATTGGCCATTTTGAAGTTTGAGCTTGCAGTTTTCACCTTATCATCAACGTCTTCCTAATATATGACCCGTTTAAAGAAAGTTTAAAGTTTATTTTAGGTCAAATTAAAAGGCCAAGTTTAAGATCACTCACTTAAAAAGGTTCTCCTTGTCTGTCAGTCGCCTTATCCTGGATTCGAAGGATGGAAATTAGTCTGCGATCCTATATTGGTTTCTCTGGACTGAAACACTGGCACTTTTGTTTGGCAGTCGGTGCTCTAAAAATTTAAGTTGTTTGTTTTCAGTAATTGTTTTTCATGGAGGAGCTTTTCTTATAACCATTTGGAAAGTTTCTTGATCATACAAGAACAATGAGATTTAACATTACAGGAAAGCATGACCTATATATAGTAAGTACTCTCATATAAATGGTTTCAAGTTTGTTAATGGAGGAGGTCAATACTTTTAATGTGTACTTAGAATCTTCTTGATTCAAATTGGCAATTTAAAACCTTCTGAGCTTCCCATAACGATTGATTGGCTGGCACTGTGTTGATCGGAGCTAATGTGTACTGCCCTGAACTAGAAGGTTGCTGTCTAGAACTTTCCTTTTTTTTTTTTTCTTTTTTCATAACTACTCGGAGCTTTTTTCTGATAGAGTCTAACAAACTTTGATTGGATTAGAAGTATATGCCTGGCTTTGTGATTCATTTTTTAAATTCATTTTAGTTGGGGATCTGCTCTTTGAGCTCTTTTCGATGACCACAAGCTAAAGAACTTTTCAGGACCTTTTCTTACATATGAACTTGAAAACCATCATGATCCTGAATACTCTGGGTAGCATTGATTTGGACAAAATGGTAAAGCTGGAGCCTCTATTTAAAGTTCGAACACCTGAGCTGGGAATTGTGATGGATATGAGAATCTATGTCTGATGTAAGCTGAGCTTCTGCTCAAGATTTTGTAATCTTCCAGAATATTTCTTGTCATCATGGCCCTTTCATCACTGTTAACTTCCACCTATGCTAATCAATGGGTTATCTCAGAATGCTAATCTTGATTGTATAGCATGATTTCCCCCGCTTTTTGGTATTTACTGCATTAGATTTTCTATGCTATGGCATTGTTTGAGGTATTTTGTTTGACAATTTTCCTGATTACTTCAAACATTTTCTTACTTGTGAAATCTCTTTTGTTGTACCAGTGCCTCCTCATTTTCTAAAAAGGGGAAATTCACATGGAATTGACCTGGAGTAATCTGAGTTAAGCATCTCTATTAATGGTTGCAAGGTACACATTGAGTGATTTGGGGGCAATTGGAGGAGCAGCATCTACCAGATCCAATGAAATCAACTGTATTGTCTATATTTTCTATCTTTGAAGCACATAAGTATGTGACTACTTGTGTGGATGCTATTTTCAAAGAATGATCAAGTATGTGGAATTATATTACTTCTGCAGAGCTTCCAACTTCTTATGTATGGGTGTGGTAAAATTAATTATTTGTTTGCAGCAAAGGAAATGAATTGGTGGTTCTTAGCAGTTCTTGGCGCACATGATGTTTGTTACACATTTAGGTCAAATGGTTAGAAAAATATATTCTGTACTTTATTCTTAGCCCTTCAGCTGAATGTCAGCTTTTCTTTATCATGGTTGTAATATTTGGTTGTTTGTCTTCTCAATTTCCACAAAATGCCCATCATTTTGGTTATCATTTTGTATTCACATTATCTTCCCAGTTTTATCTTGAGATCTCTTGGAGCTGTGCTAATTCCAGAACAGCTGTTTTACTTGGATGATGACTATAGCATCCAGTGACATCTCAGAAGTTCTCTCTAATAGGAATTTATATATCCAAGATCACCTTAGAAATCATGCACATCTGACCAATTGTATTCATCTGAAGAATCACATGCACATGCAGAAATCCAAAATTATGTTGGATAATCAGTTTTCAGGGGAGAGCTCTCTTATGAAAGATTTAAGTATTCTACAACGGTCCCGATCGCTCAGGGACCCTTCTACAAGCCCATCATGGAATTCTCCTATTATAGGTTCAGTGATGAAGAAGCTAGAAAAGGAAGGTGCATTTAAGGAAAACAATTTTCGGGGCATAAAGCCATTGGTTGGTAAACATAGAAAAGAGCCAAGAAAGGCTCTCACTGCATCGCCACTTTCTCAAAGTGATGCATCGAGGAAAACAGCAAGTGCAGTCGGAGGATTCAGTGTGAAAGATTCAAATGAAGATGATAGGAGATTGAGGAGGAGAAAAGTCATTGGTTATGCTCTTGCTGATAGTAAGATAAAGCATAGAGACTTGAAAAGAAAAGAAAGGCAAAAAGGATTGAGTGGTGAGAAGGGAAGAAGTGATTCTGAGCTTCAAATGAGGCCTAAAGGAAATAACTTGAACAGCAAAACAAGGCCTTTGAGGGATGAATGCAGGCCTGAAGGAAGAATGGAAGCTCGTACAGATTCAAGTGCATTACATCGAAGACACACAATCAAGGATACAAAAGATCTTAAAGATAATATCTCAGTTAAGGGTAGGTTGAGACACATCACAGCAAGAAGTTCTGACGTTTTTCCTTCATCCACAATTCAAGACAATGACTATTTTAGGAAAGATGTAGTCCATAGTGGAGAAGTAGAGACAGGTTCTGCAAGGCATGTTCGGATAAGGAAAGTGAAGAAGTCCAAAAAATACAAGTTAAAAGGGATTGAAAGATCTAATTTTCGTAGCCCTAAAAAAACAGGACAGAATCTCGAGTCTTCATCGCTATCTGCAGCTTTGAATTCTGTTGGTCAGGGTGGGATTAGGGTTAAAGATTTCCCCGATTCACAAACAAATCCAGTTCAAACAGGACATAGGAATTCAGCAGTCACTGATGTTCCCAAAAAGGGTTGTGGAATTCCTTGGAATTGGTCTAGAATTCATGATAGAGGCAAAATTTTCTTGGATTTGGCAGGTAGAAGCCTCTCTTGTGGGCTCTCAGATTCAGCTGCAAGAAAAATTGAGGGTCTTGCATCACAAACCCATTCCAGTTCTCATAGAGAATTTCCTGCTGCATTAGAAACCTCTGATTATTCTACTTCTTCTTTGGATTCAGATTCCGAGTCTCTTCCCCTCCTAACCGAGCTAGGTGGATCTCAAGAAAGTGCAGATACAGATGCACAGGGAGCATTTCTTTCAGGCGAGTTGGATCTTTATGCTGACCACCAAATCAGTGTTAAACAAAACAGTGTTATGGATTCAGAAACCCTATTGACAGGTAAAATTGAACAGGGACAGAATATTAAGGTTAGTGTTTTTTCTAAACACAAAGTAACTCGCATCTTGTCTGAGAAGTATGTTCCTAAGACATTTAGAGAATTGGTAGGGCAAAATCTTGTTACTCAGGTTCTCATGAATGCGATAGTGAGAGGAAAAATTGCCCCAGTTTATGTGTTCCATGGTCCTCATGGAACAGGTAAAACTTCTTGTGCTAGAATATTTGCAGCAGCTATGAATTGCCATTCTCTGGAGGGGTCACGCCCCTGTGGACTGTGCCGCTCATGCTTAGCTCAGAGTCTTGGAAAGAATTCAGATGTAAAGGAAATCAGTGGTGTTGGGGCCCCTGGAATTTGTTGTTTTCAGAGTGCCCTTGACAATGTGGTTATGTATCCGCCGTCCTCTCGCTATGGAGTCTGTATAGTTGATGACTGTGATATTTTGACAAATGATGATTGGAATGCATTTTTAAAAGTGCTTGATGAAGTGCCTTGGAATGTAGTTTTTATTCTTATTGCATCCAAACTAGACCAAATACCTCATTCTATTCTCTCGAGATGCCAGAAATTTTTGTTTCCCAAATTGAAGGAAGTTGATATTATGAATAAATTGCAGATGATTGCATCCCAGGAAGATCTAGAAATTGACAGTGAAGCATTAACTCTCATAGCATCAAAGGCAAATGGATCTATGCGGGATGCTGAAATGACACTTGATCAATTGAGTCTTCTAGGGCAACGTATATCTCTATCATTGGTTCAGGAACTTGTAAGTATGTGTGTTACTCCAACTATTTCCTTCGTCTTTAAGTAAACAGTCAAAAAACAGAACGTTGTTTTTTTTTCCCTAATTGGTTATATGGGATTAAAATGGGCCCCATCCGTATTATATCATGACCACATAGTGGTATTACAAGATAACTGGTTGAGCTAATGCCATTTGATAAAAAACAAAACTTTGTTGAAGAGTAACCTATCATATGGTTTTTTGGAAATCATCCTCTTATTGTATAAGGATTTGGATCAACGTTGAGAAATATAATGGAACCCTTAGGTAGATTTGTTTGTTGCTTTCTATTTGTTTATCATTCTTTTCTGCTAAGATGCATTTTCAAGTCTAAATGTGATTGTCTATACAAAAAGTATTCTTAACTGCCAATTTAGATATTTGGATGGAAATGCTATCTCCGTGCCTTTAAAATGAGCAGATAAAAGGGTAAACTATCCCATTCACTAATTTGTCTGCTTAAAAGCATAGTATCTCCATTTTATATAAACATCCATTAAGCTTTTTACCCTTGAAAGTCCAAATAGGCTTTAAAATAGACTAGAATCCTTAGTCAATATAGAGATTTCAAATAGATGTGCATTCCTATAAAAATGTAAGATCTTCCCTTCTATCCTTATTATATGTGTAGACATCCATTCTATGCTTGTTCTAAGCTCTCATTTGCTTTTCTGCAATTGAATTTCAAATATGTTCCTCTCCAATACTGGTCTGATTCCAGCAGTTGGAAGCTTTTATTAAAAAGGTCCAGTCAGGAATCCTAAAACAAAATCTTGTATTTGGTTTCTTTATCCATTCAGATCTTTTACCTGATACAGGTAAACTTTCCATCATGGAAATCATCATTATTACTGCTAAATTTCTACACATAAATTGAGCTCTCAGTGAAGATTATTAACCAATCTCACCCTTTGAGTCATATCGGTTTTCTTAGCTTTAAAATAAATGAGCTGATTTTCAATCCTTGTTTGTCTTGCCCTCTAATTCTTCAATTATGAATTGCTGAGAATGAAATGCTTTAGAACAAATACTATGCTCAACTAGGTTGAAGGCTTGTTTCTTGAGTGACCATTTCCAAAGTCACTTCACAGGGTGCAAATAAATGGAGGTTCATTGAAAGTATTAAGATGAGTTTGGACTTCCAAGGAAATTATGAGATAGCATAAAATCACATGTTTTTTTTTGTTGCAATCAATAGGTTTGAAGCAGTAATCAAAACAAGCTCCCGTGTGAAAACAACAAAATGATAAATATGTTTGCAATGCAAAATTTTAGTTTAACTCATGAGATCAAGGAATCGATTCTTGATGCAAGCTAATACTAAATAAATAAAATGCAAATTATTACGCAATTGCTGAATGGGAATTTGCACCAGGAGCTTTAATCTATGGGCAAGATGCGAAGCTAGAAGTTACTGATTCTTATGCTTGCTTAGTTGAAGATGTAGAGGAATAAAATAGTGGCTTCCTTGTTTTAGACATGAAAGCAAAAATGGGGGCATATATATTGGTAATTATATATTTTGATTGCTGGGCCAAGAAGGGATTTGCAAGATATCTTTCTTTTCCTTTTCTTTCCTTGGTTAATGGGAATTCTGTTCATTTTGTCTTGTGCCTGTTTCCCTTTACTCCTTAACTTGGCAGATTTTCAAAACATATCTTCAACATTCTTCCATTTTGCGCGTTGTTTTCAAAATTTAGGAGCATAACATGCTCATCAAAATGGTCATCCTTTGATCTGAGGATAATAGAGAGACTCAATGATCTGGAACTTGGGATAGCTGTCCACTTACTGGAGGTGGTTTGCAACAGAACAGCAACCCTCTCCTTTCCCTCTCTTTATCCACAGAATAGTATATATTTTGAATAAAGAAAAAGGAGAAGCCAAATAGATAATCTGGAAAAATTCCGGATTTTGGTAGGCAATACATCTATTGTCTATTGTTATTATCTTTTGATTTCTGCCTTGTTTTTAATGGGGTAGCTTCTATTTCTGCCTGGTCTTCATTATTGGTATCAACTATAAACAATGCATACATTCAGCGGATCCTCTATGCCCATCTATACATTTATTGAATATAGGGTTTTGGGCATCAAATATATAGCTCTACTTTCAGATTATCCTCTGGCAGTCAAAAACAATGTTGGTAGGGAAGAAGAACAGAAATGAGAAGAGAAAACACCTTCTGTTACATCATGTCCAGTACAAGCAATCAAACAATTAATGCAATACCTTACAGAAGCCCTCCAAACGTATCAATCAACTGGAATATCTGTCTCCACAAGTATCCAAAAGCCTCTATCATAGGTTAAAATCCTTTTAAAGTTCAACTAAATTTTAAAATTCCAAATTTGGATGGAAAGTTAGATGCAGATGCTATTGACAACCAGTACAACAGTTGGAATCCCATTGTGCAGTCAATCCCTTCTCAGACGAGAAGAAAATAAAAATTGATACACTAAAGATGACCATGCTAGTGTTTTGTTGGTGCAAATCTTTTTGCATGGCGAAATGAAATTCCTTCGAATGAAGATAAATCCATCAATGGCAAACCTTACTATTGGTGGTTTCCACTTTATATTCTTTGCCTTCTTTTTGTTTCTCCTGTACCCAACATCATAATTCCATTTGATGGCTTGAATCCATCTATCAAGGTTCTTTACTTCAAGATTAGGAATTGGGTGAGTTGATAGGGTTGGTTTAGACTCCTCTATGGCTAAACAAATCTTCCTTTTCATTACCTCTAAACCGCTTTCCTTTCCTTCAAATATTCTTCTATTCCTTTCTAGCCATATAGTCCAACGTATTGTATCTTTTGATATATCCTAGTTTGTCTGTAAAGCCTCACTTTTAAAAGTGCTCTGCCATTGCTTTAAACATTCTTCAAGTCTGCCATTCATCACCATGCATTTACCAGACTATTGAGCAGTATCCCAAGAGATGATCTATACTCTCCTCCTCCTTTTTACATAAAACACATTGTAAAGGGCCATGAAAACCCTTTTCATAAGGTTATCCCAGGATAAAATTCTTCTATGACCTACTAACCAAACTAACATTTTGACTTTCGAAATGCTTGGTTATCCCAATTTCCCAAATATATCTCCGTATTCTTATGGTATTCTTATTTTGTTGGTGCTTTACATTATATCTGCTTCTTGTTGTGTATTCTCTTGAGTTGTTCAACTCCCAAATCAACTTATCCCGGCTCCCCTCGAAATAATCATTGTTGTTATCTTTCTACTCAATTGCCTCCTAGCATCAATGTCTTGTAGACTTGTCAAAAAATCTTCTTTTCATTTGTATCTTCCTCGTTGATCCTTGTGCATAATGTTTGAAATGCTATCACCATATTTGTCTTGAAGTAATCTCATTCATGGTTTCAAAATTGGATCTAGATTGAGTGGTTTTTTTATCACACCAAGTATCCATTCAAATATAAAATTTTCTCCAGTTCCCACCACCCATCTTAGACCTTTAATCACTATATCAATTGATTTTGTAAAACCGTGCATAGTGCAAAATCATTTGGTAGTGAGAATGTAGTATATATTAAGCTTGGGTCATTTGGCTCAATGTACTTAGAAACTTCTTGCCCATTGTCTTTGACTCCCTTTGCACAATCTCTAAATTACTTTTCCCCTAAGAGATAAGTTTGCATTCGTAAGAACTCTTAAATCGAGACCTCCCCTAGTTTTATCATCGCACACCTCGCTCCATTTCACCAAAGGAAATTTCCTGGTCATGTAATCCTGACCACAAAACTGACCGCATAGTATAGTTTAAACGTTTTTCTATCGAATTTGGCATAGTATACAAGGACATATAATATGTTGGAATGGCTTGTAAGACTGATTTAATTAGTTGCACTCTTCCTGCTAATGATAATCTACCTTTCCATGCTGATAGTTTATACTTATAACTGGATTCTACAATTCTATCCTCATTCTCCCCTCAAATAAGGGCATCCTTAGATAAGTTGCTGGCAAATTTGCCTCCTGTTGGCAATTTTGCCACATTAAATTTTTTTGATAAACTTTGGCCTAAGTATGGAGCTTTAAAGCGGCAAAGAGCATGCGGAGGTGTTCGGGTTTTCGCGGGCCCTAAACGGGGATGAAAAAGTGGATGAAATGAGCTTTGGATATTCCATCATTGCAGATCTTTTCGCAAGCTTTCCGACGATATATTATAATAGGCGATCGGGTCAGCGGATCAAAAGTTATGGCCCCGGGAAGCAGAACCAGGAAGCTCAATTTCAGGCCAGAAAATTGGCTAAGTGTTCAGCCCGCCCGACTTTGCTGGCCGCCCGACTTCGCTGCGCCGTCGCCCGACTTCGCTGCGCCGCCCGACTTCGGAAGAAGAAAAGTGCAAAATTTGGCTAAGTGTTGGCCGCCCGACTTCGCTGCGCCGTCCGACTTCGGAAGAAGAAAAGTGCAATATTTGGCTAAGTGTTGGCTGCCCGACTTCGCTGCGCCGCCCGACTTCGCTGCGCCGTCCGACTTCGGAAGAAGAAAAGTGCAAAATTTGGCTAAGTGTTGGCCGCCCGACTTCGCTGTCTTCCTTAAGCGCCATCCGTCATTTCCCCCTTCATCAGCGGACTTCAGATCATGGACAAGTGTGCAGTTTCGGGATTTGTGCCTGCCATGATATGACAGATAATGTGTTGTCAAGGTACGGGGTAGATGAACATTGAAGAACAAACTGTACCGCATCTACCACATTTAACCGGACCTGGCTTTCCCGCCCACCAGACCTGTCCGAAAATGTACAGTTTTCAGAACAGCCATATCCAAAGTACAAGTACAGCCGACAAGGGTCTCATCAGAGCAACTTTTTACAGCTTTTGCCGGTTCTTGGGATCTGTGCATGATTGTATTTTGGGGGAAAATTCCTGCTATAAAAGGAAGTTCATTTCATTGTAAAAGGGGGGGGAACATATTGCTAGAGGACTCTGCTGTGACGGACCACCTTCTACTTAATTCAAAGCATCCTTGGCTCTGCTTCTTGTCTCTGTCTTTTATGCTGCCTTCTGCTAGTATTTTTGCTTCATGTCCATTTATATTTCTGTCCGTTTGAATTTTGAATCCTGGATTTGAGCATTGGTGATTATTTGGATGTGGAATACAAAACAGAAGGATACATAGGATAGAATCGAAGTTGCAATTTCTGTTACATGCTTTGTTTTAATTGTTGTTGGTTCGGATGCAAATTTGCGATCGTGTTGCTTGTTCTCCCCCACCTGAAACACATGATATTTACGTCTCTTTCCTGTTCCCTTATCTTTTTCAATCTCTTTCCAGTTCCCTTTCCATTTTTAATCTCTTTCCTGCACTCTTATCTAAAACCCCCCAAGTAGGTTAGGAAAGGAGTCGGCCTTCTCCGGAGATCGGCACGGGAGGCATCCCTTCCTCCCGGCCTTTCAATGTTGGTCTGCGGGTCTAGGGCGCATTGACACACCAAGTCCTTCCCAGGTGGCGGATCCGTGGCCAACAGTTTCTGGCACGCCCGGTGGGACGAACAGTCTCCATATTTTAAGGAAGCCCGAGTTTGGTGAATCTCTGGTTTGCCTTCATCTGGCAAAATCACCTGGCGACTCTGACTGAGCTAAAGATCCAGATTTCTTGATCGCAGGCGCTTTTTTTTAAGCTAATAGAAGACACCCCGGAGGAATCAAGGTTTGGTGAGCAGCCTTGACCTCACAAGCGGAGAAATGAATGTTCACCTACAGTCTCCATATTTTAAGGAAGCCCGAGTTTGGTGAATCTTTGGCTTGCCTTCATCTGGAAAAATCACCTGGCGACTCTGACTGAGCTGAAATATGGAAGCCCGAGTTGGTGAATCTCTGGCTTGCCTTCATCTGGCAAAATCACCATGGCAAATCCCTCATACTATGCAAAGACCTAGAATGCAGCTGTGTGGAGCTCAAGAGGCAGATCTCGTCCAAGGCCAACGGTGGGAATATGCAAACACCACCCAAGCGATGAATAATTTGGTTGCTTGCAGTTTCTATCGGGAGACGGGCCAAGAGGAGGAACAAAATCCAGTGGCAAATTCTGAGTACAAAGAGGGCACATTTTTGCACCCTTTTTGTGTCCCAGGGCATAGCACGCAAGCATTCAGCCAAAGCCCAATAAGCATGCCTCACCAGGAGGTTGATCCTGAGGAGACCCCGACAGAAGGCCTATCGCCGGAAAGCTCCTGCTATCGCATCAAGGAGTTGGAGGAACCCGTGCTCGAGAGCCCACAGGCGGTGGACTCTCTAGAGTGGTGGTATTGGCTCCAACCATCACCGCAACCGGTACCCGAAGAGGGCTCCCGTGTGGCAAATCTCCTTGCCACATTGTTCATGGGTACCGGCATGAATGATAACCTGCCACGTTGCACCATGTTCGCAACCTGGCAAACTTTGGGAGGCCAGCCGGACTTCAAAGATCAACTGAAGTACAATCAGATCTGGTCCGGACACTGCAGGTTCACTGGATAGGCAACCAAAGCTAGATTTGTGGTGGCGGCATGCCAATCATGTCGTAAAATTTTGTGTAAATAATATAAATAGACCGGCTAATAAGCAAAGTTTCAGTTGTTTTCTTAGTTTAGTTTGTGCAGTTTTTTTTTTAGTGCGCCAAGGGGGGCCATGGGTGCCAAGGGTTTGAGAAGGAGGTTGTTGCCGGCAATGAGTATCAAGAGGACAGCGAGGGTGACTCTGTTGCCCAATGGATAAAGGCCTGGGTCCTCACATTGAGGCGAGCTCAATGCCCCGTGAGCCGCCAGGAATGTTGGCAATTTTGCCACATTATATTTTTTGATAAACTTTGGCCTAAGTATGGAGCTTTAAAGCAACAAAGAGCATGCGGAGGTGTTCGGGTTTTCGTGGGCCCTAAACGGGGATGAAAAAAGTGGATGAAATGAGCTTTGGATATTCCATCATTGCAGATCTTTTCGCAAGCTTTCCGGCGATATATTATAATAGGCGATCGGGTCAGCGGATCAAAAGTTATGGCCCCGGGAAGCAGAACCAGGAAGCTCAATTTCAGGCCAGAAAATTGGCTAAGTGTTCAGCCCGCCCGACTTCGCTGCGCCGCTCGACTTCGCTGCGCCGTCCGACTTCGGAAGAAGAAAAGTGCAATATTTGGCTAAGTGTTGGCCGCCCGACTTCGCTGCGTTGTCCGACTTCGGAAGAAGAAAAGTGCAAAATTTGGCTAAGTGTTGGCCGCCCGACTTCGCTGCCCGCCCGACTTCGCTGCGCCGTCCGACTTCGGAAGAAGAAAAGTGCAAAATTTGGCTAAGTGTTGGCCGCCCGACTTCGCTGCGCCGCCGCCCGACTTCGCTGCGCCGTCCGACTTCGGAAGAAGAAAAGTGCAAAATTTGGCTAAGTGTTGGCCGCCCGACTTCGTTGGCCGCCCGACTTCGCTGTCTTCCTTAAGCGCCATCCGTCATTTCCCCCTTCATCAGCGGACTTCAGATCATGGACAAGTGTGCAGTTTCGGGATTTGTGCCTGCCATGATATGACAGATAATGTGTTGTCAAGGTACGGGGTAGATGAACATTGAAGAACAAACTGTACTGCATCTACCACATTTAACCGGACCTGGCTTTCCCACCCACCAGACCTGTCCGGAAATGTACAGTTTTCAGAACAGCCATATCCAAAGTACAAGTACAGTCGACAGGGGTCTCATCAGAGCAACTTTTTACAACTTTTGCAGCTTTTGCCGGTTCTTGGGATCCGTGCATGATTGTATTTTGGGGGAAAATTCCTGCTATAAAAGGCAGTTTATTTCATTGTAAAAGGGGGGGAACATATTGCTAGAGGACTCTGCTGTGACGGACCACCTTCTACTTAATTCAAAGCATCCTTGGCTCTGCTTCTTGTCTCTGTCTTTTATGCTGCCTTCTGCTAGTATTTCTGCTTCATGTCCATTTATATTTCTGTCTGTTTGAATTCTGAATCCTGGATTTGAGCATTGGTGATTATTTGGATCTGGAATACAAAACAGAAGGATACATAGGATAGAATCGCAGTTGCAATTTCTGTTACATGCTTTGTTTTGATGGTTGTTGGTTCGGATGCAAATTTGCGATCGTGCTGCTTGTTCTTCCCCCACCCGAAACACATGATATTTACATCTCTTTCCTGTTCCCTTATCTTTTTCAATCTCTTTCCAGTTCCCTTTCCCTTTTTAATCTCTTTCCTGCACTCTTATCTAAAACCCCCCAAGTAGGTTAGGAAAGGAGCCGGCCTTCTCCGGAGATCGGCACGGGAGGCATCCCTTCCTCCCGGCCTTTCAATGTTGGTCTGCGGGTCTAGGGCGCATTGACACACCAAGTCCTTCCCAGGTGGCGGATCCGTGGCCAACACCTCCATTTGAAGTAACCTGAATATCCTTGCTTTGATTCTAGTTGAGTGTTTAGGAAGTAACTTTTGGATTTTGTCCTATTAACTTTATGCTCTGATTCTCTTTCATATTCCTTTAATAAGTTATTCAAAGCTTTGGCCTCGTGTATCCTTGCCTTCCCAAAAAGGGTTGTATCATTTGCAAACTGTTTATGGGTGATGTTGTCGATGTCATTACTAGCGTAATGTCCACTTATTAGCCCATATTTGTTAGCCTTCTTCAAGTTCCTACCGAATACCTCTACTAGCATAATAATGAACATATATGGTGATAGAGGATCTCCCTGTCTAAGACCTCTCTTGGATTTAAATGATTCTGTTACTAATCCATTGACCAATATTGAATACGATACTGTAGAGACAAGTTTTATTCTATCTGACCATTTCTTTCCAAATCCAAACTTTTCTAATACTGCAAAAAGAAAATCCCATTTAACCCTATCATAGGCTTTACTCATATCAAGTTTTAAGATCATTGCTCTCTTTTTTCTTGAAGTTGTTGAATGCATAACTTCATGAGCTACTATGATCTTGTCCAAAATTTGTCTCCCTTTCACAAATCCTCTTTGTTTTTCTAAAATAATTTTTTCTAAAAGTGGTCTTAACCGATTTGCCATCACTTTGGAGATTATCTTATATGCCATATTACATAGGCTTATGGGCCTAAATGAATCGAACAATTCTACATCCTTCTTTTTTGGAATTAGGGTAAGATATGTTGCATTTATTTTATAATGTATGTACTATTTTACCCTAGACTGTTCCATTGCCACCAATAAAGAATCTTTCACTATATCCCAATTATGCTGATATAATGCTGGAAAGAGCCCATCTAGACCTAGGGATTTATATCAAAAGAGAAAAGAGCTAAATGAACTTCTTCTAGAGTAATAAGCTCCATCACTTTCCTATTATCTTCATCAGTTATAATTGAAGGTACTTCTTGTAGTACTTTATCATTAAAAACTTTAAACTCCTCCGATCCTAGAATATTTTGGTAAAAAAACCTTGCCTCCTTTCTGATTTCACTTTGGTCTTCAATCTAAACCCCTTCTACTAATTTAATTCTACTAATTCTGGATGTTGATCTTTGTACTATTGCCATCCTATGATTATCTCCTTTTAACCAAGTTTGTCTCGATTTTAATCTCCAAAATTTCTCTTCCTTACTCAAAATATTATGATATTCACTAAGCAACTCCCTTTCCTTCGAGCTTGGATTATTATGCTCACCTTTTTGGAATTTTGAAAGTTTCTCTTTTAGTTCTTCTTTCTTCTAAAAAATGTTTCCAAAAGTGTTCTTGTTCCATTCTTTTAATCTAGATGTCATTGATTTAATTTGTTTTGGAAGTGTATACAACCCATCCTGAAGAATTCCTTGCTTGCGCTATCATATCAACACATTGAGGATGGTCTTCTGACATCTGCTCATATTTAAAATATGATTTTTTTTTTTTAAATTCACTTACCACCATTTTAACTCTTATTGGCCGGTGATCTGAACCAATCCTTCTCAAGGTGTTAATTTTAGCACAAGTCCCTTCATCTACCCAATGATCTGAGAGTATGCATCTATCTAATTTTTCTGTTGTTAGGTTCTGGCCTATCTTGTTGTTGGTCCATGTATAGTTGTTCTCTTCAAACTCAACCTCCCATAGATTATTGTTTTGAATAAAAGCTAAGAAATCTCTCACACTTTGGGTAATTTTCCTAATTCCCCCAAAATTTTCATCCAGCTTGGTTGTGGCTTTAAAATCTCCTATGATCATGAATCGGGTTTCTTGGTCTTTACTTCTCATAAAGGCTTCAATCCCACTTCATACTTCTAATCTGCTTGATTTGAGTTGTAGGTCCATAGACATTGATAAGGATGAAATGAATATCTGCAAAGTAGCATGTGATTAATGAGGCTATCCAATGCCTAGTTTTATGAATGGTTGCACATGACGTTCTAACAGGATTCCAACATGTTAGAATTCCCCTTGCCGCTCCTTCAGAATCCATAGCATCCCATTCACATCTTCCTCATACTGCTTTCATAGTTTCGGAAACTTCTTCCTTTGTCATTTTAGTTTCCTGGATACAAAGAATATCGGGTTTATTACTTAAATAGAGGTCCTTGATACACCTCTGCTTTGAGGGGGCATTAGCACCCCTTATATCCATGTGATTGTAATCATGTCTCATTAGGGGCTATTGGCCCCACCTTTGAATTACCAATATCATTGTGTTGTTTGGTAAAGAGAAGTTTAACCAACTTAGATTGAGTTCCTTTCTCTATGTTTGCTCTTGCTTCCCTTGCTCTTGCTTGATAATTCGACTCTTTTCGTCTTTTTGCCTTTCCTATATCTGGAGTACGTCTTATTATTCTATTTCTCAATATTCTTTCACAACTTTCATTTTCATTAGATTTATCCTCTTCTGGCTTTGCTACGGAAGCTTTTGACTTGTCTTGCTCATTTTCTAGTATTTCCTTATTAATGGTAGATGTATTAACATCTAACACCTGCATTTTCTCTACCATTTTTCTTCTCCTAAATGGTGCATGGTACTTCAAAAGAGTCTTCAAAATATGATGAGGCACATTCCTTAGGTTTGGCGGGAATGTTCATCCCTAAATCAGGATCATACTGAATAGATGGTTCCTTGTTAATATTTTGATCCTGTTGTACCATGTCCTCTAAGATCTGATTTGCTTTTTCTTCATACGCTAAAGCCTCAAAAGAATTAGTATTAATTCCAATATCCTTCCTTACTAGTCTCCATTGTTTATTTACTTTCATCTATCTGGACATTTTTTTTCGAAATTGAAAACATCCTCATCCATATCCAATTGTAAGTTTGTCTTGTGGTTTTCTACATATGTTTTTGCTAGGCTTTTTTTAGGGCATGATCTCTCAATATGCCCCACCTGACATCTTCTACGTCTATAAGATATGTTTTCATGATCTGTGGTTTGGGTCCACAACTTACCCCCATATTTAAGAATAATTGATTTTGGTAAAGGTTTAGTTATATCAATCATGACCAATATCTGAGCATAAATAGCCAAAAATCCATCTTTTGTAGTTTCTATAATCTCAAGGAATTCTCTTAGAGTGTTGCCTATTGCCTTGAAGGTGTCCATTTCCCAGAAGTCAATGGGCAACCCATACATCCTAACCTAGACTGGTACTAAGGATCATAGTCGAGAAAATCAGAATCAGACAGGAATTGGTATGGAAAAGAACGGGGAACAATGGGTAATTTTTCATTGAAAAAACCGAAGAAAATGCAAATTTTCATTGAAAAAAGTTATTTTCATGCATATTACAATTTTTTGGAAAAAAATCGGCAAAAATCAGCAGGCTTTGAATCGAGAAAAATTGGCTTGAATTGAGGTTTTTTGCAGATTTCCCCAACTATGGTGGGGATAGATTTATTTTTTCAGGTGCAAAGCCTTCATAGCCGTGGGTAAAGAAGAGTCCTTCTCTTCCCATAAACCAAGGACCCCCTTTTAGAGTTTATCTCTTTCTTTTCTAGAACAAAAAATGGCTAGGAAGAACCCTTTGGGAAGAATGGATAGACTCACTCATGGAGACTTCCAACTCTCATCAATCCATTTTCTCAAGGTCAAAGTCCTTGGGCAAGACCCATTAAATTTACCAATAATTGCCCTATGTTTGAGCAACAAGGATCGCTTCTTTGTGAGATCCTTACTAACTACTACTACTAGGGATGATTATAAGGATTTAGCTGTAAATCAGTTTATGGGAAGGAAACTATAAGTTACTGAAATTTACCAATATATCGATTATATTATCTGAAAATAAACCTATAATAATTTGCATGCAAACCTTCTAAAATAATGAAGGGAAAAAGAAACTTAGTTGAAAAATTCTATGCCCAGACAAAATATCTTGCCTCGTTGATGCCCTAGCTCTCCATTGCTCCTCCCATTATCTGAAGCCTAGCTGATAGATATTTGCAATTTCATTTTTTGGGACTTGAAAAATCGTCACTGCCCTTGTTCTCAATGGCTGACTTCACAGTGTCGTATCTCACTCAATATCATTTGTATTCCTTCATATGATCACTCATTTTAAAGCTCTTCAAATTTTGCACAAATTGATCCAAGAATCATTTGAATCGCACAACCCTTCACAAAGACATGGATCCTAAAAGATGAGATGATTTTCAGGAAGAATTTGTCCTAACGCTGCCCTAGTTTCAAACAGCCGTACTGCTTGGATTCTTTCGAATGACCTCTCATTTCAAAGCTTTTCAAAATTTGCACAAAATGGCACAAGAATTACATATGCCGGTATAGATATGAGGATACCAATATATACATTTTAATATTTAAAATATTTAAATGATCTTTTATATATATAAAATTTTAACTAAAACCATTGTTAAATTTTGTTGTTTAAATATTTTTATTGGATTTGAAGTCATTATACATTTATATATGAAAAATAAATATTTCTAGTTTGTTTGGATGCCTTCTATATCCTCGCTTACAATAAATATATTCATATCTAAATATCACCAATTATACAAATTACTTGGGCAATATCAATATAGCAAATTCTGAACCCATTAATAATTAACAATTCAAAATTTCATTACATAACCCTTAGTGGTTGAATTATGGTTTTTATTTCTTATTTTATATAAGTAATAAGAGTCATCCGCGTGCAGTGGTCTACCGGCAAGGACGCCACTTGCATTATCGGTGATGTGATCCGGGTTCAACCCCCACGGCGGATATGTATATGTATAAGAAGTATTTACTCAATTAAAAAAATAAAAAAGTAATAAGAGTCGTACATCTAGTTTGTAGACGACGGAGTCTTCTTCCTTTTTACCTAGGCTCTTTAGATCTCCGCCTCTGAATTTTTCCTCCTGTCCTCTTTTTTTGTTTCTTGTTCTTATTGTCCCACTCCTTCCTCCTCTCTCATTTCCTCACTTCCATTAAAAGATAAAGCAAATTAGAAACCAATTACAATGGCATCTTGAGAATTAATTGGAAGTTAGAACATAGTTAAATAGGAAGCTACTTCTTCTTAAATAAATTACAATGGAAAATTACAAATAAATTACAATTGTGTCTTTGGACCTTGTAGGAAGCTACTTTCTCTTAAATATGGTCCCCATGAGATTTGGAACAGATTGGTGATACTGCCTCTAAATTATGTCATATTTGGGTTTGCACCTAGTTTGCAATGTTGAATTATTGAAACCTTTTATTCTCCTTTGATGGAGCAGTCTATTGCTTTGAATTTTATTCTAACAGAGATTGAGCTCAAATAGCAGACCCCACTGGTAGTAAACATCATTGTTTAACAATAGACAAAACAAATCCTAAAGAAAGCATTTGAAATGTTTCAGGTTGGTAAGGCTGAATAGATTCCAACACAAGGTAAAAGGTATTCCATTGAACAGTTGTGGACTATGTTTCCTCATTTACTTTCCACAGCAATGGAGACCATCACTACTTAAGGGAGGAGGAATGAGTTGGATCTTGCAATAACTGTCTATTTTAGTTAGCATATGTGGAGGTTGTTTGCAATTCAAAATAAGACTTTCCCTTTCTTGTTTGTATCCTCCATCATAAGATGCAACAAATTTTATAAAAATGTTTGACTTTTGGTGAATTCTTACCTTAGGCGAACAAATTCAACGAGCATGTTTGAACAAACAATAGTCAATTAAAAATCGCTTATATAACTGTTGTCACATTTTGCACGGGGTGCAATGTCTTCAATATTGTTTTGTAACAGTGCTGCTCTTCTTTTCCTCCTTCCGTTTTTCTTCCTTCTCTCCCTTTCCTTTTCTTTCCCATTCTCTTTCTCTCCCCCCTTTTTTCCTTGGAGTCCCCCAGTTGATTTTCCAGCTTTCCAGCAAGTCTATCTGAAATTGGCTAAGTCTGGGTGCGAAGTTCGCACTTCGCCCAGTTTTGGTGCGAAGTGCGTACTTCGCCCGGTTTTGGTGCGAAGTTCGCCCTTTTCAGTCGCTTCGCCCCACTTTCGGGCGCACCTTGCAGCGGACGGCGGGTCAATGCGAGAAGAAAGATAAAATGCCGGAGCGAGGTCCATATGGCGGCGGACACCGGTGTTCGCACTGTGCGCGATTCGACTTCTCAACGAGTCGGAATGCGCCCTTGGCGAGTGTGCGGTAGGGGAACAAACCCGGAATTTGACCAAGGCTTGAAGGCCTTCCCCGGCCTGCCGATTTCTGCACGCATCCCAAGGAGCCCCGATCCCAAGCGAAGATGGATAGGCTGCCCTCTAAGGCGGGCATGTGTCACACGACATAACCCATCATCGGACAAGTGTCCGGCTTCGGGATTTGAACCAAGGCTGCCGACCAAAAGGGATAAGCATGGGCTGCTGCACCGCTGCGTTAATATCCTCATTCAAAGCTGATCTGAGGTTTCACCTGCTCCAGCTACCAGCGAGCCTGCCGACTTGAAGTTTTGCCCAGCACTCCGCCACGTAGCTGCCCGGCTTCCGGGAAGACCATGCTGCGGGTACAGCCCGGTCCGACAAAAGGTCAGCATTTGCGGCTCTTTCGCCGCTTACGTCAGCTTATGTTTGGTCGGGACTACGTGCCCATTAATGTAACGGGTGGGACTCGGGCTATAAAAGCCCATCTTGAATTCATTGTAAAGGGTGGAAGGGGAATGTTTGTTAGGGAACTACGTGCTTCTTCGTAACCGTGCTTACGCTTATGAATACAATCTGTATGCACAGTTACATTCTCTTGTCTTTATTCTTTTATCTTTGTCTTTCATTATATGCCTTAGGCCCACATGTATCGCGGCTCGTTGATTCATTTCGGCATTTGGCGATCAGGTTCCTCTAGCATTGCTTGTTTAAAGCACCTTTTGTACTTCATTAATTTAAAGCATTCATATAATAGATGTGGTAGCAGTTCCATCAGTTATGTGTGACGTTGCTGGCCCGTATCACAGTGATTGATGCGATCCCTGCTTGTTAGTTCCTTGTAGGGAATGTTTGCTAGGGAGCCATTGAAGCTGTGCGGTTAAACTCTCTGCCTAACACATATACACAGCTCACGACATCTCTAGGTTTACTTTCTACCCCTGTCGGTGTACGTATCACGGTGATTGATACGATCCCTAGTTGTTAGTTCCTTGTAGGGAATGTTTGCTAGGGAGCTATTGAAGGCTGTGCATACGGCTGCTGGTGTATCGGAAGTACGCCTAGGTTTTGCGGTTCCTTGTCATGCTCTGTGTTTGTATGCAGTAAGTAGCGGTGATTGGTGTGTTCCCGTACTGTTAGTTCCCCCCACCAACCTTTGGACATATTTGTAATCTCTTTCTGTACATTTGTCTCTTTCCGTTCATTTATTTCTTTCCTGTTCCCTTTGGCTTAAATCAGACCCCCCCAAAGGAGCCGGCCTTCTCCGGAGATTGGCTCGGAAGGCATCTCTTCCTTTCGGCCTTTCATGCTGGTGGGCGAATCTGGGCGCATTAACCAAAAATCCTTTCCTCATGGCGGATTCGTAACCAACGGTTTCTGCGGCACGCCGGTGGGACGCTTGTCCCACGATTTAAAGAAAGAGTACCCGTCCGGTTTCCACCTAGCGCAGCGGTTCTTCGACCCGCTCGGCGGAACACGGGTCCCACATCGACGAGAGATTTTCCGATCGGTCTCCACACGGCGGCGACGGTTCTGAGCTCTTGGTGAGACAAGGAAGTTTCTCACCCCGACGAGAATCGAAGCACCGGTGTTCGCTTCATTGTTGTTCCAAATCCGAACACACGGCGACTACTGCACGAACAAATCCTCTGAGTCTAGAAGACCGGTCCTGTCACCTTCATGCACACGAGAAGGTGGCGAACAAGAAATCCGAGAAGCCCGCCTGAGTTCTACGAACTAGACATCCACGCTCGAGGCGAGATACCCAGGCTGGCTGATCCGCGAGCTCGTTTCGACGAAGCCGAGGCTGAGGTCGGAAGAGCCGAGTACGAAGTAGAAGAGGCCGAGGAAGAGGAAAATCCTGTACCCTCGGAAAGTACCGAGCACCGAGTACACAACCGACGGCGGAGAAGAAGAAGAAATGGCTGCTCAACAGCCGAATGACGATGATCTCTTCCCGGCGGTGGACTCTACGAGGGCCTTTGGCCACGATCGGTCGACAAGCTGTGCCCCTGCTGCTTTAAAGTCTATTCCCACATACGACGGCTACGGTAAGACGGCGTACGAGCACATCCGGGACATCCTTGCCACGGCCGCACCGCATACCATCACCGATGAAAGTGTGAAGACCCGTCTGCGGGCCCTTTCCCTGAGGGGAAAGCTTCTCTACTGGTGGAGATCGCTGCCAGAGGGATCCATCACTGGGTGGCCCCAGCTTGCCAGGAGGCTCGTAAAAGGATGCAACGAGTCTGCTGATCCTACCTCTCTACTGCATCAGTTCCAAGCAATCCAGAGGCATCCTCAAGAGGAGGTGTATGATTTTAACATTAGGTTTGCGAGATCCTGGAAACGGGTACCTCGCGAACTTCGGCCTTCAGCCGGCATGGCTGCTCACTACTATCTGAGGTCTTTCAACTCAGACATATGCTCTTGCTTGAAGATCGCCCGAATTGACGAATTCCTGCACTATACGAAGCTGCCCGACAAGTGAAGGCGACATTATCTCCATCGGCGGGCTTCCGTCCGAGTGCGGGAGCCGATTCATCCCGACTTTCCCGGATCGCGGTATCCTTACGCTACGGTGGTGTGCCGTCTACTTCAGGGCAGCAACCCCAGCCGCAGTGGAATCCGGCGCCGGTCGTAACTCAATACGGCCCGCCTCAGTTGCATTACCCTCATCCGCCTCCTCCCGCTCCGCATTTTCCGGCGCTTCCTGCTCCCCCGCAGTATGCGTCTTATTCTAACCCTCCTCCATTGGCCGCTTTGCCTCCACCGGCACAGTTGCCGCCTCCCGACTGACGGCATCCGAACACGATTCTACAAGAAGTGCGGGCTTTGGCCTCCGGATATCATGCCATGTCCAATGACATGACCGCTATGAAAAAGAAGCGGGCCCAAATGGACTTTGCTCCTAGAAGGCCGTATGCGCCACCGGCGCGACAAAAGATAAAGCCCCGGAAAACCAACCGCGGAGGCGTCCGCCTCGAGAAATCTTGCTATAGATGACCCACCTGGTCCTCCCGACCGAGTCAGCCGGTGCACTACGTGCAATGACCCGCATTCGGAGGAAGGCGCACTTTGCACCGGCACTACATCCGGACCTTGGCCGGCGGCACTATAGAAGATGATGAGGTGTACATGATCTTGGACGGCGAGGCCAATTTTGCCTGCCGAGAAGAGAATCCGGTGACGCCCGCCAAGGAAGAAAAGAAAGGCTGCGGACGCGGCTAAACCTTTGCGAGTATACGCGAGAAGAGAAAAACCGCAGCCCGATGGGCTGCCACCGTCCTAGCGGGCGTGGCCTTACACAGCCCAGGAGAAGGCGTCCAAAGATAAAGCTCCCGCTAAACCTTCTCCGGCAAAGGCCGCTGCTGTTCCAGCTAAGCCTCCAGCAAAGGCCCCAACTCCCGCTAAGCTTCCTGTACTTCAGCCCCCAGCCGAAACCAAAGAACAAGCCCAGGGAGAAGCTGAAGTACCCGTCTCGACCAAGAGACGGCGAGTTGAGGCCACCCAACGGTACCGGACCAGGTATGAACCGGCTAAACCAGCGGAAGGAGCTAGTACCTCGGGCTACAGCATTGTAGACGAGTTAAAGAAGACTCTTGCCAGAATCAGCATGTACGATGCTCTTACGCTTCCAGGCCAGGTAGATCTGCTGCAAGAATCAGCGAAGAACATGAAGAACGGCAAGCAGATGCGACTGCTGTCCTGAGTTCAACCTTTGACGATCTCCGCCATTGGGAAGAGCAGGACCGCCACCCTTTTATACGTCTTTGCGGATGCAAGGGCACATAGTTCCTAGCTGCATGGTGGATTACGGTGCTTCCTCGGCTGTGATGCCGAAGGCCGTCTGCGATGAGATCGGGATGGAATACACACGGAGCAGCCAAGGTGTGCTTGCAATTAGACGGCACCCTGTCAAGGCAGGTTGGTGTCATAAAGGACATCCCTATCCGGCTGCACAAAGCTCTCGACATTGTGGTCATCCAAGAGGTCGTGATTGTTGACCTGGAGCCTTACTTCGGCATGTGTCTCTCTCGGGAGTTCACTGCGAAGTTGGGCGAGTACCTGTCTCTAGACTACTCGCACATGGAAGTGCCCTTCAAAGGAAGGAGGCTGAAAATTTTCAATGAGAAGCCTTCCCCTTTTCTAGTAGACAAGATACCGGAGGAGAGATGGGCTGCATGGTCCGGTTGTCGGAAGGAAGAAGCGGTGACGATGGAGCCGGCCGAGCAAGCTCTCGAAGTGCTACAGCTTGAAGACGAGTTCTCGTTGCAAGACTTCAATGCTGTAATCGGGACAGAGCGAGGTCGTTACTCCATTAAGCAGCCCGAGGAGCTTGACGTGTCCGTTGCGAAGGAAGTAGGACCTGCACCCGAAGAGCTGTGGAAGCTTTTCTTTGACGGCGCGCGTTGCAAGAATGGCGCCGGTGCAGGGGTCCTCCTGGTTTCCCCAACCGGAGTCCAGAGGGACTATGCCTACAGGCTGGCCTGGAGCTGTACTAACAATTCGGCGGAATACGAAGCCCTGTGCTTGGGTCTGCGAAAGGCGGAAAGGCTCGGAATCAAGCATCTCCAAATTTTCGGAGATTCAGAGTTAGTGTGTCATCAAGTTACGAATAAATGCGCGTCTAAGCATCACTATCTTAGAGCGTACCGCAATCGGGTGCGGGACTCGATGGAATCGTTTGACTCATTGAACGTTAAGGCAATATCGCGTGAGAGAAACAAGCACGGCGATATTACGGCGTCTGTTGGAGCCAGTGCGTTCGGTGAAGACGTCGTCCGAAGCGAAGCCGGTCCGCACCATTTACGGGCCTTACGTGCACGATAGGGATACCTTACAGCGGGTATTCAGGTTGTGACGAGGAGATCGTCACATTCCTGGTTAACGAAGTGTGTGTAATCGAAGGTAGAGACCCTGATGACGAGCAATATGAGGGGTTGATACAGTTACGGAATAATCACGTCCCAAAAGGATTGATTACATTAGAGAGTCTCTTTGATCGAAATGACGGAGCAATATCCCACGGGATCAAAGTAGACCCGAGGCGGTATGCTGACACTGGAGCTCGAACACTGGTAAAACCATCAAGGTCGGAGCAGGCTGCACGTCGGAGGAGGCTGGTGCGGATTAGATCAGCTGTGCCGGGAGTTCCCCGACATCGTGGCACTGGTGCTACGAGGATTTGAGGGGTATGACGGATCTGTCATCCGAGCATACCATCGAGCTAGAGGATGGCGCCAAGCCGTTCCGACAAAAGCAAAGGGCCGTAAATCCAAAGATTGAGGCCATGATGAAGACCGAGCTCTTGAAGATCTTTGGAGGCCAAGATCATCTACCCCATCAAACATTCATCCTGGGTCGCGAATTTGGTGCCGTGAGGAAAAAGAATGGCGACATACGTCTATGTGTCGACTTCAGAAACCTAAATTGGGCTTCCCTCAGGGACCACTATCCGCTTCCCCAAATCGACCAGATTCTGCATATCGTTCTTTGGAGCCCAGAGATTTTCACTTTTAGATGGATTTTCCGGCTACAACCAGATTTGGGTCAAAGACGAAGACCGGCATAAGACGGCGTTTACCACCAAGTGGGGACGTTCGCCTATCAGCGCATGCCGTTTGGCTTATCCAATGCTGGTGCCACGTTCCAAAGGGCCATGGACCTGGCCTTGAGAAAGCTGCTCAACAAGATTATTGTCATCTACCTTGATGACATGATTGTTTTCTCTCACCGACGAGAAGATCATGTTTCGCACTGCGGCGGATATTTGAAAGTTGTCGAGAATTCGGCATCTCTATAAACCCGAAGAAGTCTGTCTTCGCGGTAAAGGAAGGAAAGGCTCGTTGGGACATGTCATCTCCGAGGAAGGCCTCGCCATTGACCACTGACGGAGCGGAAGCCCTCGTTACGCTTGCCGCCCATTGCGATAAAAAAGGGCTGCGAGTCCTTCTTCGGTCGGATTAACTTCGTGCGGAAGTTCATTCCGGACTTCGCACGGGTGATCAAGCCTATGGCCGAGCTGTTGAAGAAAGATACACCTTACGAATGGAGTGATGAGAGAGAGCAAGCTTTCGAGGAAATCAAGGCTCGAGTTGCGCAAGCTCCGGTGTTGACAAACCCGGACTACTCCAAGGACTTCATCCTGTATGCGGTGGGAGAACCCGAAAGTTACTGCTGCGAGTCCGACTCGAGAAGGGAGACGACGGTGAGGAGCGCCCCATTGCGTTCCTAAGCCAAGTGATTTTGCCGCACGAAGAGAAGTACAATTTTATAGAGCGGCAGGTCCATGCGGTCATGAAGTCCCTTCGAAAGTTCAGGCACTTTGTCTCCCAGAGTAAGACCACTGTCTTTGTGATTCACCCCGATGTTCGCAGTTTCATCTTGCAAGGAGAACCGGGTCACAAGAGAGCGGGATGGATTGCCAAGATCCAGGAGTTTGACATCGAAGTACGGCCCACCAAGCTTATCAGAGGCCGAGCCTTGTGTCAGGAATTGGCCCGAAGCGCTGTAGCCGGCATCTCCGCTGCAAGTGGGAGGACACGGCGACACGCATCTACCTAGCCAACTCCTTATCGGAGGGGAGTGATTGGACGGATGAGCTGGTGAGATACTTACGCACGGAAGATGTCCCGATCACTGAACGCCTCACAACGAAGGAGATTTCGGCTAGGTGCACTAAGGTACACTCTTCGCCCAGAGGGCTTTACTTCAAAAACATTGACGGCATCCTGTTGCGGTGCGTCATAAAATATGACCAGCCTAGGATCCTCGGAGACTTTCATTCCGGGATGCATGGGGGTCACCATTCTTCAAGGCCAACGGCCTTAAAAATAATAAGGGCTGGATACTATTGGCCCACTACGTTCGCAGACGCGTATGCGGTCTGCGCCAAATGTGATCAATGCCAGAGGTATGCTGGCCGAAGCAGAAAAGCACCCCTGCCCCTTCAACCGATTCAAGCCGAAGCTCCGTTCCAGCAATGGGGTCTAGACTTCATTGGGGTGATTTCTCCCCTAACTCCTCCGCTGGCCACAAGTTTATTCTCACGACTACGACTATTTCACACGGTGGACGGAGGCGATCCCGACCAAGAACGCCGACCAAGAAGCGGTCATCAGGTTCATTGAGAGCCTGATTACCCGCTTCGGGGTTCCAGAGTCGATTGTGACAGACAACGGTCCGGGATTTGTAGGCGCTGTACTCACGGAGTACACCGGCGGACTTGGCATCTATCACAAGATGTCTTCTAATTACTACCCGCGGGGGAATGGCCTTGCCGAGTCTACTAACAAGAACCTCCTGAAAATTCTCAGGAGGACCATTGAAAAGAATAAGCGGACTTGGCACTTGCTCCTGAACCGGGCGCGTGGGCGGATAGAGTTGCGTTCAAGAAATCCCTCAAGACGTCCCCCTACGCGCTCGTCTATGGCAAGCAAGCTGTTATGCCATCACACATTGAAATCCCCGCCCTGTGGATGGTTGATGAAGACAGGAGCGGCGGAGACCCGGTAGACGACAGATTGTGCCAACTCCTGCAGTTGGAAGAAGACAGAGAAAGTGCATACCGGGCCTTCGCGGATCACATTGCGGCCACTAAAGGCTGGTTTGCCAAAGGCACCATTGCCGAGTTTTGAAGTCGGGGACACAGTGCTGAAGTGGGACTCATACAAGGCAAAACCGGGTAATCACGGAAAATTTGACGCTCTGCGGGAGGGCCCTTATCGGATTGCCGGGTGAATCGGTTCAATGCCTACATACTTTCGGATATGGAGGGTCGGCTCCTCCCCATCCCCGTCAACGGGTTCCACTTGAAGCTTTATCGTTGTTGAAGGCCCCGAGTGGCCCTTCCTTGTAAAAATTTTTCCTTGTGTTTTTTATTTTTCCCCGCATGTATAGTTTCCAGTTTTAGCTTTCAGTTTATTTTTCCTTCTTTGAGCTTAAATGCGGCATGGGAGAGAAAGACAGACTTCGCAGCGAAGTACGTCGTTGCCCGCGAGGAGGGCGAAGTTCGGCTATGCGAGAGAAAGAAAGGAGAAAAAGAGCAAAAAATCGACTAAGTGTTGGCGAAGCCCGACTTCGCAGCGAGCTTGACTCGGCCCGGCCGAGTGCGAAGTTTGTTCGAGAAAACACTGAAGCACACAGAAGAAGCTCCGCTCATCCTTTGACCGAAGTACGCACTGCGCAACCCTTCGTGCGAAGTACGCACTGCGCGCAAAGTTTGCGCGAAGTGCGAACTTCGCAGCGAAGCCTGACTTCGGCCAGCGCTCGCGCGAAGTGCGCGCTGCGCTCTATTCTCGTGCGAAGCGCGAACTTCGCGCGAAGTTCGCACTCGCACCAAGCTTCGGCGAAGTCCGAACAAAGTCAGCATCGCATTGCGCAGTTCGGACAACGGGCGAAGGTTGCAAAGATGTGTGAAGCCCAAAGGCGGCAAAGACCCAGACCGCGCCCGAAGCCTTGGGCGCAGCAAGCAAGCAAAAGAGTTCAAGCACGCGCTTCGCGCGAAGTTCGAACTTCGCCCGAAATTCGGGCGAAGTCCGACTTCGCCGGCGAGGTCGGGCCGCGCCCAACTGGGCGAAGCCGGCTGCGCCTAGTTTTCCGGGCCAGCGTTGGGACGCGTTTCAAAAGAAAAATAATAATGAAAAATTCAAAAACCCCCAAGGCTGGGCCCAAGGCGCGCTTGCACTTGTTTTAATGCGGGTTTCCGCGCCAAAGGTTTTGTCTTGAGCGGTGTGCCCAAGTGGTGGCGACAACGTCGGCCATGGTGCGGTCCCCAACGCTGAATTAATGATTGCGCGTTTTTCAAGGAAAAATGCAACTAAAGAAGCAAGGCACGTCTGCAGGGCGCGTCTTTTCTCAAACGTTCTCTGCGCGACCACCAAGGGTTTTAACTCAGCCGACCTACCCCTCTTGCGTTGCATTAATGGCGCTGTTTTTATCTAGAAAAGGGGGTCGAGAATCATGCCAACATTCCAGTTTGCAGAGATTATTCCTCGGACGGTGCTAATTATTCCTACGATAGCGAAATTTGTTGCGAGACGGCTGAACCTGTCATTATTGCTGACTCGGAGAGATGGACAAGGGAAAAAGGCCCGTGTCGGCGCGATCCAGTAGCAATGAACCGGGGGATTTGCCGCGGCCGGGGAGTTTTCAAAGGCGATCCTCCGCCGAGAGAAAAAGTCAAAGGCCCGGACGAAGAAGGTACGGCGTGGGCAATCCCCACCACCTCCGGTGAATTACCAGGCAGGATATGTGGACGGCTTGTTTTCCATGAGCCTAACTCGGCTGCGAGCGAATGTGGAGAGGCTGGGCGACAAAGTTTCGCCCTCCCATCATTTTGGAGCGGCGTACAAATCAAATCTCTTGATTCATGTGCCCTCCTGTCCACCAATGCCGGAGGTGATAGACTTAATTGTTAGACATTATAAACCAGCTTCCGGCAAATCTGCGAGTTCCGTTGGCAAACCCTTGTTCGCACTGCGCGAGGAAGCTGTGCGACCGGCTTTCGCCCCGGGGCTGGAGTATGACTCCGGCACCATCCTCGAAAAAATCGGTGCGGGCGAACAAGCGGGACGTTTCACGCACACCAAGCGAATGAGGGATTTCCTCAATTCAGAGCTCAACGCCCCGCTTCCGGTCGGACAATGGCCGGCGGCCCCATGCCTTTGGCGAAATTTCGGAGCAAGTATCTATATACCATCTTGGCATGGATCCTCGAGTGCGACTCCGATGGTGGTGCACCCGTACCAGTGGCGGCGCGAGAATGCCTCTGTGTGGAGAATCTTACGAACCGGCGGCGCGGCGGAGCGGAAAGCGCCCCATCTCTTTCGGCCAGGCGGACGGTGGCTTACGCCATTCATTCCAGACTGTTGAAGATTCGAAGAGAGCGATCAACCGATTTTCGTTTCAGTTCCGTTCTGGCCTGGCTTTGTTTGTACCATCTGCACCCCCAAATGCCGATCCTGAACCTAAAGAAGGTTAACGAGAAGGGAGAGCCCGGCCCGTCTATAACTGGACGGATGACTTATACCGGAAAGGGTCCTACTACAAGTTCAACTTCAACTTTCTGGGATTCGTCATGTCGGTCTTCACCGAAAGTGAAATCCCCCGTCCCACAAGAGAAATGACGAGTGCTTTGATAAATCGGAAGCTCGGGGACGTTTTTAGACGACGCGAGGGATTGTGATCGAGAATCTACGGGTTCAAGGGCAAACCCTATTTGCTGCCCTATTGGTGCTCGGAGCATACGGTCGGGATGGAGGTTGCCCGACAGATGGACTATGTGGAAGAAGAGTTTGGCCTAGGGAAGAAAAGAGGACAGATTTTCCAATACCCTCTTTCCTGGGCCAACGTTGAGATTGCTGAGGTAGGACAACATGTCTACCTAGAGCAAGCGCTGTCCCGGATTGGCCTGGTTTCTTTGCCGCAGTGGCTGGAAGTATGACCCTCATGGGATAAGGGGAAAGTTTGCACATTTGTGCCCCCGGGATATAACCGAAGATAGATGCGACGTGGTCCATGTGGACCTTGACTGGGAGATTGAATTAATGGAAGCTTCTCCCCCCTGGCAGGATTTCTATTGCGAGGAGGTGACATATGACCCCAAGCGAAACCCGGACCATCACTTCTCATCTCCGGGGTTCAAAAAATTTCTGTCCAAGATTGCGAGGCCTTAAGCTGGTCTAAAGAAAAGATTACCGAATCTTTGGAAAATGAGATGCCGCACGCGACACGATAAATCCACAAGGAGAAACCCGGCCGTAGATGACGACTTCTCGGTTCTCTATGACCGGCATCATGACGGTGGCGGCCGTTCGCATATCAAGGTTACGTTCCCAGAGGCCCCTTTGAGGATCATAAAAGTGGGTCTCCTCCCAAACAGTTGTACACTTCGGCAACTGCCAGCGCAGGCCCGACAAGTACCCAGGCCGATCCAATGCAGCCCGTGGCTCCTAAGGCGGCGCCTGAAAAGGCGAAAGAGTTAGTCAAGGCGGCGCCGAGGCACTTCCTCGAGGCAAGAAAAGCGCCGGCGCCGCCGAAAGCGGACCGGTCGCGGCGGACCTTACGCAAGTCAAACCCCGGTACAAGTTTACCGTGGGAGCATCGGTCACTGCTTGCACACCGCCGTCTCCTTCCCACGATCCGACGGTTGTTCCCGGAAGAGAAGAAGCGGAGGAGAGTTGAGAAAATCGGGCGACCCTGGCACGATAGTGCGGCGACCGATCGCGGAGCCGCGGCCGCGTCCTGCCGCCGCGAGAGGCAATTCCTTTGGGCGAGTCCCAAGCCGGCCGCCGAGACAAGAAGCGAAGACATTCACCCGGCATCGGCTCGGGGCGGAGCCCGCGAGTACGTTTGCTGTCCACTGTCTCTCTAGTCTCACCCGAGTTCTACTTCCACTCGGTCCCCCGCTCAATGCGGGCGAGCCATGACCACATCCTCCTCTCCGTCTCCGCGTCCTTCTAGCGGCCCCCATTCTTTCGATCAGTTTGCTCAGAACCCTAACGTCTCTCTTTCTGTGAGCACAACTCCAAACCCTTCGCCCGAGGTCGGTGCTGAGGCTGTCCGTTCACCATCACATCCTCCGCCTCAGCCGCTTCAAACCCTCACAGTGTCAGCCGCTCCCATTTCCATTTCCCGGTCGCCCCCACAAGCGACCGATTCTTCCAAGGTCTGTCCGGTTCCTCCTGATCCCATCCCCGCGGGAGAGATGTCTCAGCAGATCCCTAGGCTGGGGGAACCAGATTTTATGGACGACCTTCGAACTCGGATGACTTGCCCACGGCAGCGAGAGCCGTAGAGTATTACTGTCTCTTTCCGCCAAGACACAGAAGCGGAGGAGACACGAAGAGATAGCCGCCCGGCAAAACGCGCAAAGTATGATTTCGGAAGGAGAGTGATTACAACGGAGAAAATAATCCCAATAGTGAAGAAGCCTCTCCAGAAATGACTAAGGCGGACTACGTGCTCCGGACAAAGGAGAAAAGCTTTGACGACATTGATAAACGAGTATGAGATTCGGACGATCATGCGCAAAGGCGACAATCTCTTTGTCAAGAGTGCGGAGGAAGCGGGGAAGAACTTTTCGCGTTGCGGGACAAAGTAAGGCAACTTGAAGAGGACCTATCTAGGTCCAGCGAGCGGTGGAAGCGGCGCGGCGAGAAGCAGAGATGAATTCAAAGCCCGGCTGGCCGCTTCTCGACAACGAGCCGCAACCGAAAGAAAGCGGCCTCGGAGCAGATTTCTCGGCTCCGGGAGTCTTTGAAGCGAGCGCGATCGCGGCTTGCGGAGAAAACATCTCAAGCGGTTGTCTTTTCAAAGACAAAAGTTAAGGAAATGAGGGCTGGTTTCCTTGAGGGAATGCAAGCCCCATACCTTTAAGGCGATGGCGGTCCTGGACTTCGCATCCGGGATTCAAGAAGTTTACGCCGGGAAAGCTTGTGGTAGAGGAGGCCGAGCGCCGAGGCAAAGCAATGGCTGGACACGGCGATAAATCTTCGGGGAGCGCGAGCGCGGCGGCGTCCTTTTTCCCCCGTGTCCTCATTCGGCTGCAGAATGGGCGGGTGCAAGGGTGACCTTGCACAAATATTTCAGAAAAGTTGAAGAGGTGAGAGTGGCCGGACGAATGCTTGACGCATTCGGACATGAAAGAGATATCATGTCGGCCCCCTTTCACGCTCTTTCGAGAACTTGGGTGTCCGAGGTTTTGTTGAGAATGGCGAGCTCCTCACCCTAGATCGGGTAAAGAAGAATTGGCAGTCCTTTGAAGCGGATACGGCTGAAATTGATAGGCTGGGTGAGCCAATTCAAGACGAGTCGAGTCACTCGGATGGTGTCCGGATATTCCGGGATCCGCTCCTATTTTCGGGAGTTAGAGAAAAGATACCTCACCATCGACACACGCGGTCGTCTGCTTTTCACGGAGCATTAGAAGATATAGGCGACCGCAAGCCATTCGAAGCGGAAGCATGGCACTCAGCCCAAGAGGCGTACACTCGCATGTGCGAGGCGAAGCGAGGAAATGGAGAGCTTTCGGAAGGAGATGCGGTGAGGCAAGCGACAAAGATGAATACGAAGAACGGTTGCCGCAAGGAGAACGATTAGAGCAGCAAAAGGCAGGGGAGGTAAGTTCCTCTGCACCCAAAGGATGAAGGCATGGATTCTTTGCGCCGAGGCGAGCTCGACACCCCGCGAGCCGCCAGAAATGTTGTCACATTTTGCACGGGGTGCAATGTCTTCAATATTGTTTTGTAACAGTCTTTGCTCTTCTTTTCCTCCTTCCGTTTTTCTTCCTTCTCTCCCTTTCCTTTTCTTTCCCATTCTCTTTCTCTCCCCCTTTTTTCCTTGGAGTTCCCCGAGTTGATTTTCCGGCTTTCCGGCGAGTCTATACGAAATTGGCTAAGTGCGGGTGCGAAGTTCGCACTTCGCCCGATTTTGGTGCGAAGTGCGTACTTCGCCCGATTTTGGTGCGAAGTGCGACTTCGCCCCACTTTCAGGCGCACCTTGCCTTGCGGCTGGCGAGGTCAACGCGAGAAGAAAGATAAAATGCCGGAGCGAGGTCCATATGGCGGCGGACACCGGTGTTCGCACTGTGCGCGATTCGACTTCTCAACGAGTCGGAATGCGCCCTTGGCGAGTGTGCGGTAGGGGAACAAACCCGGAATTTGACCAAGGCTTGAAGGCCTTCCCCAGCTGCTCGATTTCTGCACGCATCCCAAGGAGCCCCGATCCCAAGCGAAGATGGATAGAGCGCCCTCTAAGGCGGGCATGTGTCACATGACATAACCCATCATCGGACAAGTGTCCGGCTCGGGATTTGAACCAAGGCTGCCGACCAAAAGGGATAAGCATGGGCTGCACTGCACCGCTGCGTTAATATCCTCATTCAAAGCTGATCCGAGGTTTCACTGCTCCGGCTACCGGCGAGCCTGCCGACTTGAAGTTTTGCCCGGCACTCCGCCACGTAGCTGCCCGGCTTCCGGGAAGACCATCCTTGCGGGTACAGCCCGGTCCGACAAAAGGTCGGCATTTGCGGCTCTTTCGCCGCTTACGTCGACTTATGTTTGGCGGGACTCTGTGCCCATTAATGTAACGGGTGGGACTCGGGCTATAAAAGCCCATCTTGAATTCATTGTAAAGGGTGGAAGGGGAATGTTTGTTAGGGAACTACGTACTTCTTGTAACCGTGCTTACGCTTATGAATACAATCTGTATGCCCGGTTACATTCTCTTGTCTTTATTCTTTTATCTTTGTCTTTCATTATATGCCTTAGGCCCACAGTATCGCGGCTCGTTGATTCATTTCGGCATTTGGCGATCGGGTTCCTCTAGCATTGCTTGTTTAAAGCACCTTATGTACTTCATTAATTTAAAGCATTCATATAATAGATGTGGTAGCGGTTCCATCGGTTATGTGTGACGTTGCTGGCCCGTATCACGGTGATTGATGCGATCCCTAGCTGTTAGTTCCTTGTAGGGAATGTTTGCTAGGGAGCCATTGAAGGCTGTGCGGTTAAACTCTCTGCCTAACACATATACACAGCTCACGACATCTCTAGGTTTACTTTCTACCCCTGTCGGTGTACGTATCTGGTGATTGATACGATCCTCTGCTGTTAGTTCCTTGTAGGGAATGTTTGCTAGGGAGCTATTGAAGCTGTGCATACGGCTGCTGGTGTATCGGAAGTACGCCTAGGTTTTGCAGTTCCTTGTCATGCTCTGTGTTTGTATGCGGTAAGTAGCGGTGATTGGTGTGTTCCCGTCTTTGTTAGTTCCCCCCACCAACCTTTGGACATATTTGTAATCTCTTTCTGTACATTTGTCTCTTTCCGTTCATTTATTTCTTTCCTGTTCCCTTTGGCTTAAATCAGACCCCCCCCAAGGAGCCGGCCTTCTCCGGAGATTGGCTCGGAAGGCATCTCTTCCTTCCGGCCTTTCATCTTTGGTGGGCGAATCTGGGCGCATTAACCAAAAATCCTTTCCTCATGGCAGATTCGTAACCAACAATAACACCTAAAACTTTTCCCACTTCCATATTTTATTCCAACATCTACTTGATTCTTTTCTACATTTATAAAAATAAAGATTAAAACAAAACAATTCAAAAGAAAAGCTAAAAGACAAGGAAAATGATTTTGGAGCAACTTGTTCATAGATCCACTTGCATGTTGTAGAAATGGAATACAATATACTGCAACGCAATTCCATTACCACTTAAATAAACAAAGTATACAATGCGAATAACTTACAATTACAATGCATAAACTTGCACACAACATTTATCAGACGACCTGGCACAAACTGCCCAACACAATAGTTTAGACGACCCAACACAACAGTTCAGACTGCCTGACACAACAGTTCAGAGTACCTGACATAGTAGTAAGACGACTTGGCACATTAGTTCAGATAGCCCTGTCTCATGGCTGATTTTACCCAACTTCTACTATGTGCAATGCCAACATACAATACCAGCCTTTTCTACCAACCTTCAATGCCTTGCCAACCTTTGAATGAATGAGGGAGTGGTCTTATTTATACAACTAAGGAGGTAGTTGCATCCTCCAACTAACTACCCGACACCTCATCATTTTCTTAAATTACATTTGACATGCATTTGACTTACATTTACATTTCATTTCATGACTCATTTTATGACTTTATTAATTACACGTATGCATTTTGTCAAACACTTTGTGTACAAACTACAAAATAACACAAAATGATAAAACTTATTTATTTATTATGCAAACATGTCAATTCACTTGCGTACATCTATCCCCTCCTCTAGACTTGTTAGTGTCCTTGATGACACATGAGCTGAACACTTGGGATAGAAGTATTGAATTGCCATACTGGAATCTTTTGTCATGCTCCTTCCGCTTTCTTCTATTCTAGACATCTACAATTGGCATCACTTCAAACTACTTCCATCAAACATTATTCTTCGATTGTTCATCCCACTTCCTGCAATTGACTGTATGACCAACATGACAGGCAATGCTTGTCGCCACCTTTGTTGGGGTTGATAGAGAAACCATTGAAACCCTCATTGTCACATGCAAATAACTTCTTCTTAGTTGGATTTTGGTAGCTTTCAAATGACCCTCTCAAATAGCTTCTACTCAACTACAAATAACTTCTCTCTAGCGCTAGACAACTTCTTGGCTTTAGACAACTAACCTGTTGGGTCAGATGGCCAACCTCTTGGGTCAGACGACTCACTTCCTGGCCTAGACGGCCCACCTCCTAAGTCAAACAATTTTTGGAGAGACGACCCACTTTCTGCATTAGACATTTTGACTTCGAACGACCTAGCTTTGGATGGCCTTCTACTAGACGACCTTGCTCTAGACAATCTTCTCCCATTAGACAACCCTCTAAACAATTTGTACCATGCATACTTCCATGTCTTGAACTTTGTGCCATTTCATCTTGATGGTCTTCTCCTCGCTTTGGACAATGCTTCTTATGGTTTGTGCGGTGTTGCTCAAGCTTTAGACGACTCTCTATTTTGTTTCTCTGTGCTTCCATCGCTTCCAACACTCAAATTATTTCAAAACCCTAGTTTGTTTTTTCAACAAGGGTTTGGAATTGTAGCTTCCTTGGCAACTACGTTTCGTCATTGCAAATGTCTCACCTGCACACAAACTTGAAAATTTTGGGTTGTTAGACAAGGGTTTTCAGCAAAACCCTTTGCTTTTGCTACTATCTTGGCATGCCCTAACTTCATTGTTCCTGTGCAATCCTCTTCTTTGTATCTGTTTCGCCCTTCTCCTCCATTGCTTTTGAATTATGCATGGTGAAATGTGGTTTGTTTGCCTATTAGACGTCCCAATGTATGCCCTAGGCCGTACCCTATCTAGCTCAAGTTTAGCTAGTTGGTGCACTCTCCTTTGGCTCTTCCTCGTTGTTTCTTGGTTCCATGCATAAGAATGAGCAAGTGAGAGTTTTTCACCTCTTTTTATAAGTTGAGGAAGATAGGGGGACACTAGGCTTACGTGTAGCAAGTGCCCCTTCACTCCCTTAACTGCCACTTCAACACTAGTAATTGCTTTACATGCAATTGCTCATTCCACTTGATGTTTTCGTCTTTTTCTTGTAGTTTGTCTCCTTGGCATGGTGGGCCCACTAGAAAAGTGTGCGCGCCCTATCTCGTATTGCGTCAATAGTTCTGCTTGGATGGCCCAGGTAGCACGACTTGCGTAGACATCCCGACGACCTTGTATGTGTTTGATCTAGACGACCTACTTGGTCATCCAAATGGCTCTATCCCTTGTCCTCTTACATTGTCATGAATTTCATCCTATTCAAGTCTTTCTTCAAAAGCCCCCACTTGTTCTTGCATGTCTTCATCTCGGACTTCGGAAGACTCATCCTTTTCCTTGGATGGCTCTATAGGTTCTCCATATGGCCCGACGTCATCTTCTCCCAAACATGGATTGTAAACAACCATACATGACTAACAGATGGTTGTGGTCTGTCTTTGGACAGCTTGGGGTGTTCGTTTGACCTCTTGAGGATAGTCTAAGGCTTAGATGACTTCCTCAAACGACCTAGGGACGGTCTAGAGGGTCCTCCCCTTGAGAATGATGATCCAAGGGCCGCTTAGGGACCTTTTATCTTTGCTAGACGGTTAGGGTCCCAACTCAGACCACCTAGGTTTAGATGGTCTAAGCTCGGATGGAAAAATGGCCCTAGTAGATGGTTAGACATCGAACAATATTTCTCTTTGCCATCACTCACTTTCTCGTCTGCATCAACCACTTATGCAACTTCAAATATTTGTTCAATATTTGCCTCCTAATTGCAGTCAAGTTCATCTTCGTTGCTTCCCATCTAGGGCTATCATTCTTCTCCGGTGCATCGACCCTCTACATATCACTGGTTCATCTCGACTAGCATCACTTTGACATTCTCGGGTGAAGTGCCCCCATAAATGGCATTGCCAACATAGCACAATGGGTTTGCCCTCAGTATCATACTCAATTCAGTGTCTTCTAGTTTTTTTGCAGTTGTCACAAACCTCAACCAAGTGGCATCCCCACTTGGTACAATCTCCCTTTATGCTGCATATACCTTTGGGAATGATCTTGTGCTCTTTGAGTTGCATTGATCCTCGGAGTTATTGTTCTTCTCTTTAGAGTCACTTCCTTTGCTAACTTCTCGACCCCATTAGTTAGATGACGAACTACTCTCATTTTCAAAATCATCACTCGCATTTCTAGATTCACTCTCAATATCAAAGGCCTGTTTATCTTCAGGGTCACTCTTGTCCATATGACCCCATCACTTTGATGATGTTGGAGGGACCACCTTGATCTTCTTCTGGTGCATAAGAAGAAGTCCCTCCATGAACCACCTCTTCTTCAATGCATCTGATGGATCTTCCTCCAGATGGGTAAACAACCTACTCAACCTTTGATTGTACGAATGAATATACTTTTCCTCACCCTGTTCCATTGTATAAATTTCAACAATGACCTCATTGTCATTGTGGAACAAGCAAAATTCCTTCATGAATACTTCATGCGACTCTTCCCAAGTCTGGTACTTGCCCTTTGGCAATCTTATGTACCGATCTATTGCGATTCCACGAAATGCCACAAGGAATAACTTCCTTTACTCTGTGTCATTATTCTGCCCATTCACTTTACACATCATGAGGCAGATTTTCCGATGCCTAGTTGGGTCCTTTGTTTCCCCACCATGGAACATTGGACACTTACATGATATGCCAAATTTGGTCTTTGTTTTAATAGGTTGACTTGACATTAGAAGTGGTTGTTCACTTGTCTCACCCTCTTCATGCACATCATCAAGTACACCCCATTGCAATTGCTCTTGTGCCAAGCTCTCGTCCCACGCACCATGAGACATGCCAACCTACAATTGCTTTGATGTCAGACTCTCATCCTGCTAACCATCGAGCACGCCAATGCAGTTGCCCTATGTTAGACTCCCGTCTCGTGCATTGTTGTACACGCCATCTTGCCTTTGCATCGATGTCGGACTCCCGTCTTGCTCACCATCAGATATATCAACTTGCAATTGCTGCAGCGCCATACATACTTCGCCATCAGACAATTCTTGATTTGTTGTGTAACTTGTCATCGCATGATTCTCCACTGTTGCAAAGGTAACTCTTTGTTATCACGTAATTCACTATCGCCGACATGCAACTCTCTGTTGTCAACATGCAACTCTTTGTCTTTGTCACATAACTCTCCACTACCATCATACAACTCTTTGTTGTCGACAAGCAACTCTCTATCGTCATCATGCAACTGTTCGCACACAAAATCTTGTGTGTCTCCATCATTTGTGTCCGCTTGCGCGTCTGGTTGTGCATCCACTTGTACGTCTGCTTTGTGTGTTGGCCCTTCGTCAACATCAACAAACAAGTTTGCATCTTCATCTGCTTTGTTGGCTGCATTGTAATCATTCCATTATTGTCATCGTGCATCTTCCCAAGTAATTTGCTCATCACAACTTCATGTCACCAAGCTTGACCCAACTTTGAACAAGCAACGACGTTAGCATGTAGAATGGAATACAACATACGGCAACACAATTCCATTACCACTTAAATAAACAAAATATACATTGCGAATAACTTATGATTACAGTGCACACACTACTCACACAACATATATTTGACGGCTTGACACAACAATTCAGAAATCCCGACACAACAGTTTAGACTACCCGGCACAACAATTCAGAATGCTTGGCACAATAGTTTAGATAGCCCGACACTGTAGGTAGACGACCTGGCATAGTAGTCAGATTGCCGAACATAGCATTTCAGACTGTCCGACACAACAGTCAGACGAAAACACACAACAATTTTGATGGCCCTGTGTCTCATGTTTGATTTCACCCAACTTCTACTACAATATGCATTGCCAACGTACAATACCAACCTTTCCTACCAACCTTCAATACCATGCCAACCTTCGAATGAGTGAGGGAGGGGTCTTATTTATCCAACTAGGGAAGGAGTCACATCCTCCAACTAACTACCCAACACCTCATCATTTTCTTAAATTACATTTGACACGCATTTGAATCACATTTACCTTTCATGTCATGATTCAATTTATTACTTTATTAATTATACATACGGATTTTGTCAAACACTTTGTGTACGAAGTACAAAATAATGCAAAATTATAAAACGTATTATTGATTATGCAAACATGTCAATTCTCCTGCCTACACACGTCAATATCATTTTTGTATAAAATGTGAAGTTCTTTGTACATATTTACATTTTTTTTAGATATTTACACTAATGAAACTATTTATTTTGTTTTTGAACATCATGATTTACAGCTTATTGTTTCAATGATGATTTTTTTTTCGTTAAATTTTATCCTTGTCGAAATTGAACCTGAAGATGAACATGGTAATTTAACTTGTATAGGACATGTGAATTTGAATAAAAATAAAGGAGAAGCCAGATAGATGATTTAGAAAATCTCTAGTTTTTGGTAGCCAATACATTTGTTGTATATTGCTTTTAGCTTTCTGTTTCTTCTTTGGTCTTGATGCTGTAATTTCTATTTCTGCTTTCCAGGTTTGAATCAGATCACTCAAACTTGGCAAATAAAAAATATTAAATTATAATGATTTTCACAAAAAATGCATGTTTTTCCCCATCTCACATCAGATTATCATTTGTCACGTGAGAAATTTGATCAAATAAACTTGAAAAAAAAATCCATTTGCACATTAAGGAGAGAACTAGAATTATGGAGTTGCAATTTCATTTTAAAACTTATGACTAACTACTTAACATATATATCACAAATGTGAAGTGGAATTGCATCATGAAGATGGCCCAAACATTTATGACATAAAGTGAATGATGAAAACTAGTTAGAAGTTGATGCCTTCCCCTTCCCCTTGCTCAGTCCCTTCCCCTTGCACTAGAAATTGATGCCTTTCTCTAACTTGTACTTGCTGTCCATGATTTGTTTGTGTTGAAGGCAAAGGTTTTAGTGGATGAAGACCATGCCATATAATCGTTTTTGAGTCAATTGGTGGTGCTTCTTGGAGGGTATGTTTTCAAACACATTTTAATTGTGCTTAAAACAAGAAGCATTGCATGGTTGGCACAAAATACGAGTGACAGGATTTTGAAGGTTTCTATGTTGGTGCCATAGTCCTCCCACCATAAATCTATGAGTAAAAATTAAAAAATTGAATAAGTAAAATATTGATTTTGAAGTCAATAAAAAGCATAAGTTTATTCTAAGATTAAAACCTAAAAATTTTAAATTGTACTTGGCCTTTTTGTGTTCTTTGCTCAAATGCACTAAGGTAAAGAAAAGAGATGATCCTTCTCATGCTATAAATTTGCAACTCATATTTTATGCTATCTATAGTCTCCTCATTAGGCATTATCCTCTTAATGCATATTTAGAGGGTTGCTACAACCTCTTCATTGGATATGGAGGACTCATCGTAATTACGTTTGGGGATTAGCTAGTATCTAGTTGCACATAAAGGAATATGAAGTTGATTTGGCCATGTAAAGTATATGATGTCCCAAACAAAATGAAATTTGCTTTCTAGGTCTATAATAAGACAGTCATGTTTTTGCCACCATGGCCTCATAAACATACCTCATAGGTGATTTATCCCAATCAACAAAATAAGGAATCATTGCCAAAGTATTTGCCACCTAGAGGAAATTAAAATAACAATTTTTGAGTTAGGAATTTGGAAACTTGAAGTAGATGCAGTGGTAGAAGATATTGAAATGTAAAAAAGTAAAATGAAAAATTAAATTAGTGTTCACTATTGAACTTTGCAATGTGTTTCATCTAAATGTGGGCTAACCAAGGAAGACACTACACCATGTAAGTGAAGGCAAACATTGGATCAGGTCTAAACCTAGATGAAACTCCAAAGAGCAATGTGAAGATGGGGAAGGTGAGGTTGAAATCTAGTATACAGGTCCCCCTAGGGGATGATCCAAGTATGGAAGAAGATATAGGTGATAAGTATGGGATGATACGTATGTTTCTGAAGACACATACACACAACTAGTAGAATCTATTCTAGTGTATTATCAAAGTAGTTGACCATGATAAATATAAAGCAATTGACCATTTGTGCAGAGTAAAATAGTGAAAAGCAAAGAGGAAAGAAGAGATATGCTTGCAATTATTCTTGTGTTCAATTCAGCATTCTATTTCTTTTGCATATTGTGGTTTTTGTTTGGCTAATCTTTTGCAGGAAGATCACAACACGCCTCTCTCTCTCTAAATTAGTTATATGGGATTGAAACCAGCCCTTCCTATATCACACCATGACCATGTTACCATGGTATTTCAGTGAACAACATAATGGTATTGTATTGCCTGGCATGATTTGATCTTGGTCCTCCCCATTGAAAGCCCATATTTTCAACCACTTGATCTCATGCCATTTGATATCATGTTTGTCTCTTTGACATGACAAATTCTTGCAATATGTATGGTTATGCCACAATATTGCAATCTATCATTCGTATATCTGAGAAAAGACCTTTGTTTCTAGGTTTGCCTTTCTCATCGGACTATTTGTTTATGCAATGGATTTTAGATGTTTGCTCTCCCAATTCTGTAGATTCATTGATTTCTTCATGATCATGAGTGCCTTTACTTGTGGTAAGGTGATCTTGCTCACATTTCCCAATTTGCCATCTCTTTCCCAATTTGTGAAGTAAGGATCTTGTAAAATGTATCCCAAGTCATTTGCTTGTCCTCCACTTGCATTTGAGTTATGTAGGTTTTGATATTTGTTTGGAACATTTCATAATGTTCTTTCAATTTCCTTGTGATCATGTCAATTAAAAGGTTTTGTCTTAACAAAGTCTTGTCCACTCATTTAATTGATTTGTATCTCATTGATACACATAAGGGAATTCTCCATCCAATCAATAATTGAGAAAATCTAATTTCAATAGTCCTAAAAAGACAACCTTGTTTTGGTCTGCCTTGTCAATCAAATTTTGTAGCTTTTTGTTAAGAACCTCTCTTCTCATTAACAATAAATCATTCACCAATATGCAGAAATATACAACATGCATCCACAAATAAATTCCACAATAACAATCTACACAAATAGAGATAGATAATACTCTTGAGGTAGGGCAACACCAAGAATACGCCTTAAGGAAGGAATCACTCCACAAGATCTCCAACTCCACGAGCCAAGACTACGACAAAGAATACTTCATATGACTTCTACAATTGGGGTATATCTCTCTTTATACAAGAATGTTATGGTTCACCTTCCATGAGTTACAAGATCACCCATGCGGTGGTTCACCTTCCATGAGTTACAAAGTGCATAATATGATAATATGGAACTATGCTACTTTTTGTTATTATTTTATGTGTGACCCATGCCATAATACAATATTATATTTTATCCCCACATGCATATACTTAGGTACCTAACACTTTTCTAGATCTTTGTTGGGTGGACGAGACCGTTGATGTGAAACCTCATTTCCTTTATATTCCTACCATAGCATATGCTTGGGCATCATATTTCTCCTTTTTGGTCTTACGTGGAAACTTCTACTATTGCCCAAAAAGCATTGGAAGTGCTTAGACTAGTTGAAGTCCTTGATCTAATGCCATGTTAATCATATTTCATGAGTTGGATTCAATTTCCCTCAAAGTTTTCACCCCTCCATGGGTGTCCCATTGCAAGTAGCCTTCATGTATTAATAGTTGTCTTGCTTTGATTGTCCCTTTGTAATTCAAAGACATCCAATTATTGCATGCTTTAATCGCTCTTAGATATTTCTCTCTTCAATTTTCATGTCTCTCTAATGGACTTCTTGTCTTGCGAAGCCTTTTTTGCTTTGATGGATGTGCCACTCCAAGTGACTCTCATCCTCTGGTGAACCCCCCATCATTGCATTCTTGAGTACACTATAGATTTGTCATACCTTAGATCTTACTTCAAATTTCACTTTTTTAATATTAGGCTTCTTGACTTCCCTCATATCTAGGTTTTTACTAATTGTCTTTAGATGACCTTGAATTCACATCAAATGCCTTCCTAGATCACAAATATAGGACAAATGATGCCATCCAATCTTAGACTATAACAACTTCTATGCACATAAACTTTTTTTTTACACGAAAAAAAATCGTAATTTTATTTCAAGAGTGAAAGAAAATTACACTTCTCAGGTGCCTTAGCACAAACAAAAACCCAGATAAAAGCAGATTACTGGGATTCAAGATATAATTACAGTCGGGTAGATCAAAGAGGAAAAAAACCCATCTTCGAAATAGCATGGGGGTAACAAGGATAAATATCCTTATATATCAATACTTAATCATCCAAACAACCTCCATAACCAAAACCTGGATAGAAATCAGTGAAAAAGGAACCAACAGAAGAGAAAAGAAACAGTTAGAAACTACCATAAAGCTCTAATCAAATGAAACGGGCCCACAGTAAAAGACCTAGAGCTAGCATAGAAACTAGGGATATGATATGTGGGTGAAAGAAGAAACTCCATTCTTGTTCTCTTCCATTTGCAAGAAACCTTCTGGAACTTGACGACCTTCTTTTGATAACCTATCTACTTCTTGATTTAATTCCCTATAAACATGTGTAAAAGAGATATTTTCAAAAAGGGAAATCACCTCTAGTAGTTCATCTCTCATTGGTCTAAGCAGATTATTTTTTAATTGAGTAGATCTATGTCAGATTTGGACCAGGAGGTAATAGGTAATATTAAATAAATCTTAATATTAAAATAATTGCGAGTAGGCTAATTACATACAACCATAGGAAATGCCCATAATATATACGGAGAGAATAGGGAGGAAGTCGGCGGGAGGAGAGGAAAGGAAGGGAGGTTGGAGGAATAAGGGGAAAGGGAGTTGGAGGGATAAGGAGGACGAGGGAATAATGGAGGAAATGGAGGGATAAGGAGAAAGTAGAGGAAGGAATATAGGAGGAGGATAGAGAGAATAAAAAATAGGGAGAAAAATTAATCGTGCCGACAAATTGAAAACTTGCCGACAAAATATAGAGGTTTTCACACTTAGGACTAGAAAACTAGATTTTTCTAAGTCTCTTTAGTGAGAACCCTATTCACATTTGCAACATTCTCCCCCTTAAAGTTGAGAGGACTGACTACACAGTCTCTCAGCTTTACAAATTGAGCTTTAGTCATCGCCTTGGTGAAGATGTCCGCGACGTTCTCCAAAGTGTGACAATATTGAAGCTCAACAATTTCATGTTCCACCATATCTCTGATGAAGTGGTACTTCATATCAAAATGCTTCGTTCTGCTATGGTGGATAGGATTATATGCCAACTGAATGGCACTGATGTTGTCGCAGTAGACTCTGGTCGGACCACTTTGCTGCTCTCCAAGTTCTTCTAATACCTTTCGTAGCCACAACGCTTGAGTACTAGCATGAGTGACCGCTATATACTCAGCTTCTATTGAAGATAGTGCTACTACTGTCTGCTTCTTGGAACTCCAAGTTATTAGTCCCGATCCCAGACTAAAACAGTTCCTTGAGGTTGATTTTCTGTCATCAATGTTGCTACCCCAATCACTATCATTGAAGCCTACAAGCTTGATAGTGTTACATTTCTGGTAATGGATTCCAAAATCCCATGTACCCTTTACATATCTAAGAATTCTCTTAGCTGCCTGCAAATGCAACTCAGAAGGGTTAGACATAAATCGAGAGACAAGAGAAACAACATATTGTATATCAGGTCTGGTGTTGGCGAGAAACATCAAACTCCCAACCATGCTTCGAAAGTGGTCACGTCAACTTTTGATGCTCCATCATCTTTGCTTAATTGGATCCCATGTCCAACTGGAGTTGCAACTGGTTTGCAATGCTCCATAGCAAACTTCTTAAGCATGTCCCGAACATACTTATGTTGACAGATGAAGATCCTTGTATCTGACTGAGCATCAAGATCCTCCTCCACAACATTGGAAGAAAACATTTCTCTTACGTTTCCTCCAATCTTGTATCAAGTAATCAAAAGTTATAAAAAACTTGTGGTGGCACTCCTTCCACTCTTCATGTGGGATCTCCTTCATCTTTGTTGCTACTCTTTCCTGCAAGTAACCGAGTGCCCTCTTTTGATGAGCTACTCCCCCTTCATCAAAAGCTTCTACAAAAAATGACATTCCCATAATGTCACATGTATTGGTTCTCACTAACCAATCTAGCACATTTCTTTCATTATTCTTTCTATGATCTTCAAACCATATTTCATCTCCTAATACTCCTCCTGAGTATGTAATATGCATTGGAATTTCATTCATCTTTGATGTTGCTCCTCCATAACGCAAATGCTTGAGTGCCATCTTTTGTTGATTAGCTCTCCCTTCAACAAAAGTCTCTCCTCTTGTGGTTTTCAGCAACCACTCTCTTACATCTTGATCATGATGGTCTTTAAACCATACTTTCACATTTTGATCATCTTTTACATCTTCATCACTAAACAATACTCCACATGAGTATTTACAATTAATCATCTCACATAGATGATTATACCATACAACTCTTTCAGATATTTCTACACAAAATATCACAACAAATATGGCCATCCAATGACCAATTACATATGCAACATAAAGTTGCTCCTCACACAAATGTTCTCTCAAAACAATGGCTTTACAATATTCCTTCTCCCAAGGAATTTTAAACACATCATTTGGATCCATGTGACCCAAGTTCTTCATTACTGTCTTCGCTCCAAGAAGACTCTTTAACAAAGTTGTCTCAATGAGACAATCACCTTTAAATAATGCCTTTGGAAGATATTCTCCTTTCTTTTCATACCTGCTCACAAAAAACAAATCATTAATCATAAAAATATTACCTTCACTATGATTAGATTTGGTGCTTCCCATAAAGCTGCTTTGTGGCAATTCTCCTTCATTGTATGTTGCTTCAAGAGCAACCATCAACTCTTCACTAAGAGTTCTCCTCCTTTGTTCAAGCCATGTTGGTGTGTTGAAACACCATTCATCCAAGCAATCATTCATTGTTGCTTTATCAAAACAAATCTTTTTCTGCAATGTAGTCACTCCAAGTGAGTGATCTCCATCCACAATTGTCTCTTCAAGACAATTCTCAATCTCCTTTGATGATGCCTCCATTTCACCATGAAGTTCATCAATGACTATCTCCCTATTTTCTAGCTCCTCTTTGAGATAGTTTTCCTCATACAAAATAGTTTTCACTCCTGATGAGTGATCTTCAATCATGAGTGATGTTTCCTTGGCCATTACAACAAGAAAATCAGCAGTCACATTGTTATTTTCTGTTTCTATCTTATGTGCTTTCTCACTTTTCTTCTCCCAAATGAGATAATCTTTTGTGCTCTTTTCTTCACACAACATATTGTCATCTTTGAGATTCACAAAATCTCTCTTCACATAACCTTCTTGGACTGATGGACAAGAAGTATCTCTATTTGTCACTCCTGATGAGTGATCTTCACAATTGAGCATGAAACTTATAGTCTTCATCTCCTCTTCATCAACAATGTCATGGGAATCAACATCCCATACTTCTTGTGAATCAATCTCATCTTTATATTTATCATTTTCTTCCCCCTGTAGAGGAACAATTTTATCATCTCCTTCAAGGAGATTTTTAGTTGCTCTTTCAAGAGAGCACACAACCATTCCAAGTGAATGGTCTTCAAGCCAATGGTCTTTCTTGAACATTGCTTTTCCAGCATCATGCCAACAATCTTGGTTGAGGTCATTTTCATCATTATTCTCATCCATGAGAATTTTAGGTGCATTCTCCATAATACACTCTTCATTTGTCTCTGCTTTATGTGAGTGGTCTTCAACTATGCAACACTCCATGATGAGGGTTTCTCCATCATTATCTGCTTTATGCTCCTCCATGAGAATTGTAGATGCTTTGTTCATGAAGCATTCTGCAACAAATAACTGATGTGGTGTCTTCTCCATAAGACACTCTTTTTCATATGTCTCCTCCATGAGACATTCTTCATCATACATCACCTCATCTAGGTGATCTGCAAGCAAGGAACACTCCAATGTGAGTGTTTCTCTTCCTTCAACTTCAAATTCTGCTTCCACTTTTGAATGATCTTCACAACAAGATCTTTGAGCAATTGTCTCGTCATTGAGACATTCATCCTTTTTGCTATCAATGTGAATGATTTCAAAGCATTCCATTCCTGCAAACAATTCATTAGTACAATTTTTCTTTTCATCTTTTTCTCCTCCTAAAAGAAATAATTGACTATTACAATTTTCAATAACTGTAGGTGCCTCCCCCATGAAGCACAAATCTGGAATAGCAATACTTGGAGATTCAATCTCCCCCTCAATCTCAACAATGCATTTGTCAAGGGCTTCACAAACAACCTCTTCATCTGCATAACTCACAAAGCTTCTACAAGAAGCAAAACCTCTCTTGCCTCCTCTTCCTTTTGTAGCATAAATACCTCTTCTTCTCAAATTTTCCTCATAGACTTTATAAGCCTCTTCTTTCTGCAAAGAAACATCTTCAAAGAATAAGGGCTGATCTCTCTTTTTCTCATCCTCTTGTCCATGAAGGGATTTCATATCTTCGTCTTTCTTGTCTTCAAGAAGTTCATCATCACTCTCTTCGTCACACATGTCGTCCTCTTCAAGGAAGAATTCAGCATCATAAGAATGTATGTATTCTTCAAATGACCTACCTTCATATGAGCCTTCACAAGAGTCTTCAAAAGCTCCTCCTGCAAAAGGATCTAACTCAGAAACTTCTTCAAGGAATCAAGGCTCCTCCTTGCTTAAACAATCTTCTTGATTGTCACTCATGACTTTATGGGTGTCTGCATCAAACCCATAAGCATCCTTCAACACTTGCCATGCCATTGTAGCTGATTTACAATTGGCTATGAGAGGAAAAACACTCTTTTCCATTCCTCTCCTCAAATCCATAAGGGCTAAGCAATTTTCATATTGCTTCCCTTTCATATCTTTACTCTCATCTCCTTGTAGCTTGTTCCATGTGGGTTCCTCATATCCTTCTTCGACTATGTCCCAAAACCCTTTTGCAATCAATAAAGTCTTCATCTTAATTGCCCAGAATTGATAGTCTTTACCATCAAAAACTGGCACCTTCACATATTCAAACTTGGTGTCCATTTTGTAAATGTCCAATCATCAATATTCCATCACAATATTTAACCCTTCAACGGGGTTCCAAGGGGCAGCGCCCCTCTCCCCTGGGGAGTCCAAAATTTTCTAGAAGCACTAAACGGGTGCTCCAGAAGGCTTCCCGTCAATTTTCTTACCTCACTTTTGATGCAAAAAATATCCCTCTTTTAAAGCCTTTTTACAAGGATTGCCTCTAGGGCAATTGTGCCAATCATTTACAAAAATTGCCTCTTAGGCAATGTTTCCTCTTTTTTTAAATCAATTTTCCAAAATTTATTTTAATAAAGCCTAAAAAAAAATTTAACAATTTTCTATAGATATTTTAAATTAGTTTTTTTTAAATAAAGGTTTATTTAAAAAAACTTAATTAAAAATATAAATAAAAATTATTAAATATTTTAAAAAACTTTAATTAAAATTAATAATGAAAAACTTAAAATAAAAAAACCTTTTTGATTTTGTGTCGTCGCGAAATCCCCGACGGGATTCGACCTCAGGACCTCCGTGTCCTGCCTGCAGCCTCTAGCCGCTACACCACGCGGCGCCGGTGAGACCAAAGGGGACGACCGCCGTATTAAACTCCCCGTCGTCCGAAGTTTCAAAAAAAAACAAACAAAACTTTGTTTTAACTCCCGGTGGGAATCGACCCCGGGACCTCTCCTCCGCAAGCCAAAGACTCAGCCGATTGCGCTACGCCCGTCGGCTGGTGTAGAAAGGAATGGGCAGTTCCTTAAACTAACGTCGAGGCAAAGTTTTTTTAAAAAAACAAAATGATTTATCCCACATGCAGTGGGCGGAAGACAATTAAGTCTTCAAATATGCGCGAAGGCGCATATACTATCGATTGCCTTCGGGCAATCGCTCCTCGACACTATGCTCGCTCCTCGACCAATCCGCGATCGCCACGTGTCTGTTTCGGACGAATCTCTGCTCGCCACGTGTTTCAACCAATTTTTGCCACCTCAGCGTGCCACGTCGACCGCCACCTTAGCATGCCATGTCAGCGCTCTGTCAGCACTCGCCACGTGTCGGTTGCCGCCACCTCAGCACCTCGATCCGCGTGTCCACGTCAACTGTCGCTCCGCCTACCACGTGTCACCTCGAAATCCGTGCAGCATCGAAGTCTGTGCCCAGCTCTGCCACCTCCTCGATCCGATCGCCAGCTCCTCGGGATGCGTGCCCAGCACGCTCGCCAGCCAGTCACCAGCTCCTCGAGATGCGTGCCCAGCACGCTTGCCAGCCCATGCATCCTCGAGAAACGTGCCCGTTCGATCTCGGGAATCGTGCCCGTCGGCTCTGATACCAAATGTCAGATTTGGACCAGGAGGTAATAGAAAATATTGAATAAATCTTAATATTAAAATAATTGCAGAGTCTAATTACAACCATAGGAAATGCCCATAATATATACGGAGAGAATAGGGAGGAAGTCGGCGGAGAGGAAAGGAAGGGAGGTTGGAGGAATAAGGGGAAAGGGAGTTGGAGGGATAAGGAGGACGAGGGAATAATGGAGGAAATGGAGGGATAAGGAGAAAGTAGAGGAAGGAATATAGGAGGAGGATAGAGAGAATAAAAAATAGGGAGAAAAATTAATCGTGCCGACAAATTGAAAACTTGCCGACAAAATATAGAGGTTTTCACACTTAGGACTAGAAAACTAGATTTTTCTAAGTCTCTTTAGTGAGAACCCTATTCACATTTGCAACAATCTATTCATCCAATTGATGACTAGAGTGGAATCTCCAAAAATATGTAATTTTTTCACATTTCTCCCCACAACACACTTCATTAGCAATCTCAACGCCTGAAACTCAACAAAATTGTTGGAACCTATCCCAAGATCTGCTTTAAATTTGATATAGTGGGTATCCGAGAAGTACAGAATGCGTCCCACACTACTAAAAGATGATTGTCTCTGACTAACTCCATCAATACAACCCCATGGCTGAGACTTTTCAATGAACAAATTGTTTACTTGTTGAGGTTTTTTATGTTTTTCAGGCCCTGTGTTGATTGAGACCAAATTCCTCACCAGAAATATGACTTCCCTTAAAAAATAGCTGCATTCCGTGCCAACCACATACCCCAACATATAAGACATTGTAAAGAAAGAAACTGTTTCAACTCTTTTTTCAAAAACCACTATCTTAAGCATACCTCCACTTGTTTCTCCTTCCCAAATATATTGTACTCCAAACGTTCCTCTTTAGTCTCTATCAAAAACAAGAAATCAATTTTCCAAATTATACTGCCATTTTAAAAATACCAAATAAAAAATATTTTTACTTTGCTGCCCTAGCACTGTTGCACTCACCATCGTTGCCCTAGCATTACTGTGGCCTTGTTAAAATATTTTTACTTCGCTACCCTAGCACTGTTACACTTGCCTTCGCTGCCCTAACATTGCTGCAACACTGTTAAATTTTTTCTACTTCATTGCCCTAGCATTGCTGCACTCGCCTTCGCTGCCCTAGCACTGCTGCGACACTATTAAAATATTTTTATTTCGCTGCCCTAGCATTGTTGCACTCACCTTCGCTGCCCTAGCACTGCTGCGACACTGTTAAAATATTTTTACTTCACTACCCTAGCACTGATGCACTCGCCTTCCCTGCCCTAGCACTGCTGCGACACTGTTAAAATATTTTTACTAAGCTACCCTAGCACTACTGCACTCACCTTCAATGCCCTGGCGCTGCTGCAGCACTATTAAAATATTTTTACGAAGTTACCCTAGCACTGCTGCACTCACCTTCGCTGCCCTAGCACTGTTGTGGCACTCTAAAAATATTTTTGCTTCGCTGTCCTAGCACTGCTGCACTCGCCTTTGCTGCCCTAACACAGTTGTGGCACTGTTAAAATATTTTTACTTTGCTGCCCTAGCACTGCTGCGCTCGCCTTCGTTGAAAGAGTTGAGTGAACATTAGAAAATAATATTAATCTGCAAAACTTAAATACATAGAGCTTAGGCTAAGAATAGCCTTAGAATATTAATAAAATAATATCCCCCTAAAGTGCTAACTAACGTGCTTAGATAACAAAGCGCTAATGAAGCTAACAACTAACGTAGTCAAAATGACTACAACTACTAACCATAAGATATTCCATAGTGAATATCTTCTAGGTCAAAAGTAAATGTAATAATGTAATAATTTATATCTACCATGCGGTAAATAAAATCTACCTAGGAGAATCTACTAATTACCCAAGTAAGGTAATATTACTCTAACATCCCCCCTTATTACATTATTTGGGTAATGTATATAACTTTCGCTGCCCTCGATGGTGAATGTTTGCATATCAAAGAATACCATTCTGTGTATTTTTCTCTTTTAAGTGAAGTGATATTTTGTTTCCACTAAAACATATACACACAACATACACCAGAAGCTACTCAACATCACCCAAAGAACTAAAAGGCATTCAAAACGAGTCTACCTGTAAATTCTGTCAGCTCAGAATATTTCTTTTCCAGCTAATCCAGTGCACGCTCGCTCTCCAGATTCCTTCCCGTTCTCTTCTCTCTTCCTCCCCGGCTCTCCTCCACATCCACACATAAACTTACTTCACAACTTCTTTCAAAACCCTTATTTAGTTTATAGGAAGACAAGTTTGTATTTAGTGTTCTTGGCAAAGTCTTCTCAATAGTCTAGATTGGGGTCATATCAGCAATTTACAAAATACTAGATTAGGGTCTGTCATAGAGGACGATCACGTGCATAAAATCTTAAAGTCCATACCCTTGCTTTGACATCATGTTGAATTTTACTATGATTGAAAGTCAACTCTAAGAAAAAGCATTACAAATGCATGAAGAGAGATGTCAATTGACCTAATAATCATATGGATGACATTATTTTCATTTAAAAGAACTTGATGTGACGTAGGGGTTCAAGCATGTGTATTTATATCCATTGAAGGATGGGAGCATGTATCCCAGGATACCACAAGATAGTAATCCATGGGCCACTTTCAAACCCTTGAATCAACATGATGACCCATATGTATAACTTCACAATAATCATATACGTATAACTCACTTGAGTGATCATGTTTAAAATTTGTTATTTTCTTTATACTATATTTTTTAGTATTTTATTTTTATTAAATACAATAATATATTTTCAACACTGCCATATCCATCCATATTCATATCCAAGGGATTGAAAATCTACCATATCTGGATCAGATACTATATTTGTTTCCATACAACATAGCTTGTAGGGTTCGGGTCCAAGCAGATTTTGAAACCTTTACTTTTCTTCAACTTTATTTTCTTGGTTTTGTTCTTGCATATTTTCCTTTTGCTCTTTTTTCAGTAAACAAATTGGAGCATTATCTTTGAAATCTTATTCCTTTTCCTGTTGTTTTGTTTCTTTTTCTGCTATACATTCAGCCTTTGTAGTATTTCTGTCAGTATGGACAGTTGAGTCTTTTTATTCCTCTCTTGCTCCATGTCAAGCTCTACAAGTACATCTTCCTGTTCTTTTGTATCCTTTTCTTTCTCCTAGGGTTCATGCATAAGCTTCAGTTGGTTATTTTTGAGTTGCCATGCAATGTAGGTAGACTCATACTTTAATTCTCTTACAATACATCTTCTTTCCCTAGTTTCGTTGGCTTATTGATCATCTTCACTACAATTTATGGAAGTTGATATGAAATATTTTGTTCTTTTTTGGAATAGAATTTGCTTTATTGATTACAATTGTAAGGTTATTCTTACTCTTTGCCCTTTTAATTTTGATCTACAACAAGGCTTTAACACCATTGATCTGAGTAGAGAGGGGGTTGCTGGGGTCCTCATTACCATTGGTGTCAAGATACACCAAATGCTAGTGCAAAGAGACCTTTGCATCCTAGCACTACATTGGAGATCAGCATCAAAGCCTTCCACCCAGTGCCAACAATTTTCTCCAGGCCTTGGTCCCAAATGCTTGTCTAGCTTGAAGGGCAAATGCCAATTCCATGCCAAGCCCCAATGTTGTAGGTGTCAATGTGATGTTGAACTCTTAGGTGTCAGTGTGAAGTTGAATTCTCAGCCAAGCACCAGGTGCTAGTTGCAAACGCTAACATTCCAGTAGAAACATTTCCATCTATATACTGCCAAAAAACCTATACTAGTTAGTCTTCCATCTACTGCCACAAGAAGACATGCTGAACCCTATAGCATAATTCATCATAACTGCCTTCTTGTAACTGTCAAATTTGAAGTGTCTTCACTTTTTCAGGGATCTTGTAATTGTCTTATATATTTTGTATATAACTTATTATTCAATTTTTATGGCTTTTTCTTGGAATTGCCTCAGTAATTTTCTTCTTCATTAACCGAGTAGCATTGGGATTCTATAGTGAAGATTAGGAAAGCTACGTAGGAACTAATTGCTTCAACACTTAGCATCATAGAATGCCCATTGCATCCCAACAACATGTAGCCTAAGCTTTGGTATTGTTGCCAACTTGGCCACTCTAGTGTCTTATATTTTGTTCTTCATTTACACTTGCATTTTTAGTAAATAGAACTCTTCATTTATTTACATGCTCTCTAATTTTCTTTCATTTCCTGATCAATATCCTTCGTTTGTTATTTCTTTTTTCCACTTAACACCATAATGTATGAGAAAGTACTTCTTGTGCTTTATTCTATTGTATAAGTCTAAATCATAATTCATCTAGCCTCACTAGCTAAGTCAAGGAATTTTCCTTTGTGCCACCATCCTAGGCCTCATGGCACAGATTAGTGTTGTCAAAGCAGTATTCCTTGCTTTTGTCTTTGCATTCATCGACTTCTATTCTTGTAGGTCGTCAAATCTTCTACTTGAGTTCGAGTCTTTAATTACACACCATTGTTGCATGTCTACTCATACAAGTTTGTGGTATCAAAAAGAATGTGTTAGGCCTAAGTTCCATGTTTGAGTATTGAACAAAATGTCCGCTATATGCAAAGATGGCCGACTCTGCAAAGTTTGTCCCATATTCTAAGCTCGTAGACATTGAAAAGTTCATTTTAGACTCACCAAAAGAATAGAGAACTGCTCTATTTGGGTAGTTTTGAAATCTCATTCTTTAGATGGGAGTGCCAACCGCCTCTACACCTTCCCATTTATAGAGCCTCAATCCATTGAGGGTGTAGACAAATATTGACATTCCAGTCTCCCAAGGCAAGATTAATGTTGAGGACTTGAATACATAGCTCTAGCATTTAGAGTTGTATTATTTTGCTAATTAGTTCATTGATGTCGACACAATCTCTTTTGCAAGACTTGGAAGGCCACCAATGCTTAATGTTTGTCAGTGGCTCTCCAACATTTCTACTAGCCACACATGTTCTAGGATGTAGAGCTCTACATCAAGCCTAATCTAGTATTTTTGTCTAGACCTTGGAATCCATCACTATGGATTGCTTCTCTGGTCTGCCTTTAATCAAGGGACAAAATTATTGTCTTTATTTTGGTTGGCAAGTTTTCAAATGACAATAATGGTTCTATGCAAAATAAGATTCAATGCAGCTAAGATTGCCCAAATCTTTCTTTAGAATGTACAGGTTCACTTTGGCATCTATGAATCCATTGTACCAGGTAGAGACTCTAGGTTTGTAAATTTGTTTTAGTGACACTTGTGGGATATGCTTGACACATGCTTATGCCACTTGAATACTTCTAGATCCTTGAAAATGGACAAATCAAGGTGGTTAGAACATTGGTTCTTTTCTTTAGATGTACAACTACGATCATTCTTGCATTAGGGATGACAATATCCCCTAACATTCAACATTCATACAATCAGGCCTTGCATAGTTCATAGGTCATAGTCCCCTTGAAGCATGCTTGGGGTTTTCAACTTAGCACTCCCTTGGACATTGCTTTTCAAGGGCTTGTAAATACACAGATGCTAAATCAGGCTAAGGAAGTGGATAAAGTTATGTTTTTGACAACACATCTAGCGTGTGCATCACCAATTTCATAAGATACTTGGGCACCAACAACAAAAGTACAAGGAGCACCATTTTTGACATTACACCCTTCGCAACTTTAAGGTTGGAAATGGGTTTGGTTCCATCTTCAGAATGAATGCTTTCCGCACCTTAAGGAAGATCAAACCATTGTGCTATGGTCCATACACCATTCTGTGCACAATTGGTGAAAATGCCTTTGTTCTCGATTTGTTGCCTTGGGAATGCACCTAGTCTTTGTTGCCTCGGGAATGCACCTAGTCTTTGTTGCCTCGGGAATGCACCTAGTCTTTAATGAGGAGCTTCTCATAACATATGTCCTACCTTTGCGTGAACTAGAGTTTGCACAACATCCAATAGACTTGGATCTAGAGCGATTGATTTCATCCTCAAAGGGTCAACCGATCGACTTCACTACCGAGTGCACCCCTCGAGGAAATTACTCTCTTTTTAGAGTTGTGAAAGGTGGTCAGTTTGGTACATAGGCAACATGGTATACACTTGACTAGTTCAAGCTTCAATTCTCTCAATGCTAGAAGCAATAGGGACCATTACTTCTCAATGGAGGACAAATGATTTTAGTGGAGTAGGGGCCACTTAAGGCTTCGTTACAATTGGCGCCAACATATAGGAGATCCTAGTGTAAAGATTGACCTTTGCACTTTGGTTCTACAGTGCAAATCAATATCAAAGCGTAGTGCCCAACAATTCCAATGTTTCTTTCTAGCCATTGGCACCAAATGGCAAGCGCTAGTGCCACTTCTTTGCTAGCACTCACTCCAGCACTTAGCTAAGTGCCAAGGGTCCACATGTAGTGCCAGCTTTAGACACCAACATTCCAATAGAAGCATCTTGATGCATTTGTATTTTGTTCCTCATTTATATTTGCATTATCTATAAATAAATCTCTTCATATAATTACATGCTTTCTGATTTTCTTCCATTTCTTGATTAACATTCTTTGTTTGTTAATGTTTTATTCCACTTAAAACCATGATGTATGAGGAAGTACTTGTTGTGCCCTATTGTTCTGGACAACTCTGATGTATTAGTCATCTGGCCTCAACACTTGAGCTAGGGAGTTGTCCTTCATGCCATCTTCTTAACCCTTATCACACAGATCATACCACCTCTGGCATACAGGTAAACCAAAATAGTCACTTCGACAACACATTGCAAATAATAGAGATGCCAATTACATAAGAAAGGTTGGGTATCATTTGTGCACTCCATGGATGGATGTCACTCTCACATTAATAAATCTGGTGTCACTATGGAACATAAAAACGGTTGGGTATCATTTGTGTACTCCATGGATGGATGTCACACTCTCACATTTAGAAATCTGGTGTCGCTATGGACTTCTCCATGATAGGGTTTGCATTAGTATCTATAAAATGAGATTCATACTTAAGATTGGTGGGAATCCCCACTTATAGCAAGAGTTCATATGCCACCTAACCCAAAACCACCATTGTATGAAGACCATTGTAAAGTGGTCCACAATATGAGACTAAAGGGGTTTGTCTTGACAAACATATTGAGTAGGTATTTATAGCACTCATGTCATAGCAATGACCTAATCTACGTAGGACCTCAACATGACAAACATATGAGCTTGAACAAATCATGTCTTCACAGGTACACAAGACAAACCTCCTACTAAAAAGGAACATGGTACAATTGATGCAATAAAGCAAGTAAATTTGGCATTCATCATTATTAACACCATGCACCTTCAAGAGAAGTATGGCAAACAAGAGATACCTAAATGAGATTTATTTCCGGATTTATCCTATGGCATGAGACTTCCCTTGTAACATTCTTGACTCTTAGTCTTAATATTTACTTCATTTACTAAGCAGGGGCCATGGAAGAAACTGGGAAACTTGAAAATAACCATAGTGCAATTAATGAGTAAAACTACCTATCTAACGGTTATAATGTGGATGTGACAAATAATAACATAATTAAAAATGACAATCAAATTTCCACTCATTTCTCCTATGGGTAGTTAATGTGAGCATTGTCAATTAAAGTTGTTTTATTGCATATTCACTGAATAATGGATTGGCTTATTAAACTATCCTCACACTGAGGATGTTTGGTAAAGCTGCCAACTTTTTTGCATGTTCAAGTCAAACTTTTCACTTACTGTTTGGATTCCAAAGAAGGATTTCGTATACACTTGAAAAAAGTTTCCATTAATAACCGCATCTCTGACAAGCTGCTTGCACTACCTTTCAGATCGGCCTGATACCAGATGAGAAGTTGGTAGACTTACTTGATTTAGCTTTGTCTGCGGACACTGTAAATACAGTGAAGAGTTTGAGGGACCTCATGGAGACAGGGGTGGAGCCACTAGCACTGATGTCACAATTAGCAGCACTAATAACTGATATTCTTGCTGGCAGTTACAAGCTGCACAAAGAAAGGCGCAAGAAAATGTTTTTACACAAACAAACATGTGAGTAGATTGCTATTCACTAGCATTTCTTATGCTAAGAACAGTATGCCTTTGGCATGAGACCACCTCATGATCTAATAAAATTCAGAAGGTTGCACTGGGTGTAGATTTGGTGTTTAGCAAGTTACATCTACTGAATTTATTATGTGGTTATATATCAATTGCTTTTATTTAAGCATTTGAAAGTATACTTTGCACATCTTTTCTAGCATTCTAGCGACATTTCTTTTTAATTTTTGCAGTGTCTAAAGAAGAAATGAATAGGTTGAGGCAGGCTCTTAGAACTCTTTCTGAGGCTGAGAAGCAGCTCTTATTATCAAATGACCGAACAACATGGCTCACAGCCGCTTTGCTTCAGCTTGCTCCAGATCCATCACATACGTTTCTTAGCTCCTCTTCAGGAACCAGTTTCATTCAAAGCCCCACAACAATTGCAAGAGAAGAAGACAAACTAGACGAACAAGCAACAGGTGTTATACGCAGCAATCTGGATAAGCATTCCAAGCCAATGGAATATGCAAAAGGTTCTTCTATGCTTGCAACTGGCACTTCTGGCAAGAGGGAGAGGATTTCTGGTAAGACATCAAGAGAGTCTAATTTGGGAAGTCTTGTTGGAGGCAAGGCTAATATTCAGTCTTTAAGAGTTGCAAGAGGAACGAAAAGCATGCCATCTGCAGAAGACAGCATGGATCCCCTGACAACTGGTGAGGATGATGTGCTAATATGTTTGTCTATTTTTTCTGATGGGATCTTCAAGTCAGATCGGAGGGGATCTGTAAGCACTAGTCTGAGTACTCAGTAAGCTTGTATTTTTGCAAATAGTTACTAGAAACCCTTGCACTCAAATTCTATGAACAAATCATTCATGTGGAGAACAAATGATACCATCCTTTTCTTATGATCAACCCTAAGTTAATTTCCTGCCCATGATGTCTTTGCATGTAAAAATTGTCACACAACAGTATGATCAGGCTAACTTGTAGTATGGATTATCACTTGTATAGTATCTATTCACAAGAATCAGAAACAGATGCTGAGTTATGTAAGATATCAATTATGAATAGTGAAGGTATTCTCAATTATACTTGCTTTGCTTTTAATTCCAGGAAGCAACATGGACTGCTCCAGGAATGGCCTTCAACATGAGGAGTTTTTTTTTTTGTATATATATATGTGTGTATATTGTCTTTGTGTACACACATATACACGTGTGTATATATATATATATATATATATATATATATATATATAGACAAACACATATACATATACACACATAATTTTATACGTGTGTGCAACGTGTGTATCCCAATATCCAATATCCAATCCATATGAGTTATGGTTAGCAATCAAGAGTTTATCATTATGCATATACATATATCTCTCTCTCATGCTTGACTCCATATGTATGTGTGCCTGCACACCTGTTAATAAATTATAGATCTATTTGCATTCAAGAAAAAAATAGAATTCTATAGGGCAATAAATTACATGATTCTTGCTCTGTTTCTTATGCTTTATGGTAATCGACCATAAGGACTTATTAGTTGGCCATCCAAAATTCCAATGGAACATGTACCACTATCAGTATATGCCCCTCATTTTTCCTTGCAACATAACAATAATATGAAATAACACATTTTAGGTTTCACATGCCTATAGTTTCAGATTGAAACTCCAAGGGGTTCTACTAGGCAGTAATATTTATTCTACAATTTAGCTGTACCTTGTATGCTTTTGTGGCCAAGACAGGTGTTATTGCAAAGTATCAATTAAGAAAAGAATTAAGCTCATGATGGTCAACTTTCATGAAATGCAACATTATCTATTATATAATAATGATCTGATTTGACAAACTCTACCAGCCGAAGAAGAAGAGAAACTCTTTGTTCACTTATTAGAATGGTTGTTCTTGGAGCAGAAGCGTTATCTACATTTCATCATTTGCAAATAATTGATGGTGTGGAAAGACAAGGTACTTATAATTAATCAAACAATCATAAATCCAAGCGTATTTTATTCATCATTGGCTTACATTGTCATCATAATCTTCATGTTGAATTACATATTAACCCTATTCTCATGTGACCTAAGGCATGCAATACTTTAGTGTCTCTCTTCTTTGGATCAAAATCAAAAACTTATGTTTGCAGTAACCGTTTCTAATCAATTAAGCCATATAACTCGTACAAATTTAGATTGTTGGTAACACAAAAAGGAAAATATTCAAAGTTGAAAGGAAATAATTTTTTGACAACTACAATGATGGTTTTATTTTGGGTATTGAGTGATTATTATTATAAATTTATAATCACTTAACAAATTTCTAAATCCTAGTATTGAATTAGCATACTAACATTAACTATTAATATAAAATAATTATTTTAAAAGATGATTGCCTAGCACCCAATTAACATGAAAGTATGTTATATTATCACATCCCTCTTCCTTACTGTAAGAGAAACTGAAGACAGCCAAAAGCTTGGACCACTTTTAGCATGCAAAGACTTTGCTTTTCAGTCTTCACTCTGCTCATTTAGATCCAAATCCTGCACTAGGTACTGAGGTCCTGCTATATATACCTCACTAGAATATTCAACTTTGGTAGAGCCGATCCTTGTGGCATGTAAGGTTAGTCTAGTACACAAACAAACACACAATGCAAAACATTGCAGTACACTTCCATATTATAGAAGGGATGACAACACAATGGAAGGAAAAACTTGCATATATATGGAAGTATGTAACCTGTAGTGAGTAGATATCCTTTTACATTCCAATCATTTGCAATACACCTTCGGATGATGGCCTGCCGTACAACACACAGACACACACATGATGCTAAGTATGCCCCCTTGATACTATAGGGAAAACAATAGGGTGTATATAAGGAAGTCTAATAGGAGGTTGATGGATGACAATTATTGTACCCACTCAACTACCCAACTACTTGCATACAAGACATTAAATGTATGCCTAAACAACTCTATAGAACAGATATGATATACCCTTTTTATATCATTTATACCATCTCAAAATTACATCAAAACATAGCATATGTCATGACTACGTACAATGCATATAGACTTTTGTGGCTTATGGAAACCAACTTATATGGCTCTATCTAACCCCCACCTTGAGACAGGTTGGTGTCCTTGTCAAAGGTCCAACTAAATCACCAAGTGATGACACCCTATTTCCAAGACTTATTGCACAACTACTTAACATTCCTCATGGTCTTTGCGAATCTCGAATTGACAAGTACTTGATTAAACGTGGTATTTTGGTTGGTAACTACCAAATTGATCCAAGTTCTATAGCTCTTTGCATATTTGTTCAGCACACTTACTCTCTTTGACAATATTTTGATATTCGTCCCCTTGCACCTAGCATATTTATAGGTTTGAGGGGCAATTAGCCTTACCATTTGTATTGAGGGTCAGGGGTACAACACCTTGTGGAGTCGAGGGGTAGCACCCCTCACATGTCCCCTTTCGTGGCAAAGTGGGGTGGAGGAGCAACGCCACCTTGCAATTAGGGGCAAAGTATCCCAAAGTAGAAAGGAGTGCCCTTAGGGCCTCCCGGACGACTCCCCAAATTTCTCTTTTCTATTTGAATCTTCCTTGTTGTTAGTGTCCTGGGTGGTTGTCATCAATTATACTTTTCAGATGATATCCATTCGAATAATGCTTGACCAGCACTTGTTTGACCCACATGGATGACATCTTTGACCCTCATGGATGACATTCTCTTTGCCTTGGGAAACTTTGTCCATGTATTGATGGTGTTCTTGCTCCAGATGATGTTGTCTTAGGCACAACGACTTCTGGACAGTCCAAATCGACTTTGACATGGACAGCACGCTGTCTTCTTTTTGTCTGCAACAGCCAAATGCCTTTCATATCTCTCTTGATGACATTTGCATCTCAGACTGAAACAATATTTAAGGAGTCATGGACAACATCATTGTGTTCGTTATTTTTGTGGATTGTGCTTCCATGTTGGAGGATTTTTTCTATATGCAAGTCTTTGTTGCAAACAATGTTCTCTTTCTGGACATCTTCTACAAGCTAGACAAAAGCATCTCTTGAAACTCAGATGGCAATCTTGTGTCCCCTCTTCGGATGACATCTATCTAGCCTTAGATGGTGTTGTCCTTTACTCTCGAATTGTAATGAACTAGACTACATTGGTGGTAGATGGGAAATTGATGACATTGTTCTTAATGGTGTTTCCTTTGAAGATATTCTGGATAATTTTTTAATCTTGATCTTAAATGTCTTTCACTTTCTCTTAGATGGCTTTCATATGTTTCCTTTCCTTCAGCAACTTCCTTGAAGGGGGTGAAACTTGACTTCCCTCATCTCGAGGGGGCACTATATAATTACTCACTCCTCAGTTATTCTATATTATTACATTCTAAATTTGAGAATATAAGATATCTTGATTATCATATTTTATTTAGAACCTTGTTTCACTACCTGCCATACAATTGTGATTCATTGTGTACTATTCTTATACAGTTTTTGTTTTTGTCTACCTGAGGAATTTGCATGTTTGGTGGATTACGTTTCCTTCCATTTCATTTGGATGGAAGTGAATTACAGTTTACAGATGTTATTCTGTTCTAGCTGGATCAATAATTGCAAATTTTGTCTTTGTTTTTCTCATAAATTTGTGCTCTCTAGCATTGATATCCAAACACGTTCATGATTGTCATTCTTGAACTGAGAATAGCTTCCACTTATATTTTTGACTTCTTGAGAGCATGCTTGGTTTATGAGACTGATTTTATTTTTCCTTTTTGTATAGATAATGCAGATAAGATGGAATCCCATGACAAGGAGCAAAAAACAAGGCAAGAAAAATTTGTTTCATCTTTTTCACAAGCATCTCAGTCAGCTCATAGCAGTCAGATTGGAGTTACAACAAACTGTTTAACTTCAAAGAAAGGTAATATTCCAGTTGAAGCTAGTTTGCCAGTTGATCAATCAATCATTTCAAATACTATCCATAAGGTTGCTTTTGAAACAAATCAGAGCAGATTAGAGGTGCATGCAACTACTATTGATGCTGAAAACAGTGGAGTAAATGAAGTTCAAAATGAACTGGGATCCATAGAACAGGGTATACTTCTTTCCCATGATGAAGCTTCGACAAGTGGTATAGTTGGACCTGAATTTGTGTGCTCCTCTACTCACAGATGTACCAGTAGCCAGGATATTATACCCAAAGCCCATCCAGATGAAGAATGTTTGGAAAGTGCATGGGTGCAGGAAACTCCGTCTTCACCCAATAAGACAATGACTGGACATTCTTTTTCAGACACACATATCAATCTGAGAGAACAGCCCCCATCACAAAGCTTACTTAAGAGTAAATCCACACGTGACTGTTGCATTGAACAGCCACAAAGAAGTATTGATGCTTGTGATCAGAATTTTCAACACAGTAACATATCTGGATCATCTGAACAAAACAGTGCAGGGCATCGGGGGACTGATATTTTGACCTTTATTTCACAAGAAGGAATAACAATTGCAGAAAAAATTGAAGAAGAAAATTTGTAAGTATCTTGCCTCTGGTCTTGCTTATAATAGTTCTTGATGTTTGAGAGAGAACAAAAACAAAACAAAACTATATATGCTCCTAAATCTTACACGCAGGTAAAAAAATGATTGGAAAGCTAAGGATTCAGCTCATGTGATATGCAGGTCTTTGCATAAAATCTAGAAACAAAGGAATTTTCTTTTCTGAAATTAGTACTGTAAACAAAAAATAGGCTTGGTCAAAGTTATAAGATATAGTTTAAAGATAAAATTGATAATGGGACATAGTTTCAAGCCTGTGTTGTGGCACGTAAAACATACCTTCATAAAAGAAAAACATCGTTTCAAGCATATCTGACAAATGTTACAGAGAAGTAATGAAGCTCATAATAATTAAGGAGTCCAAAAGTTCTGAAACAGAAGTAGTGTAAGATGGACTATGAACAGATAATGAATGGATTTTCATCATTGCCTAGGAATGAACAAAGGCAAACCTTAGCAAGAGTATCTTTACATAATGGCACCAATCCGTACTCTAGAAAAACAGTACATATACTCTGATAAATCTATTCTTTGGAATGGATGCATTTCGAATGGTCCTTAGAAAACCTGCACCGTCAGTGAATGCATTATTACTTGTGTTCCATGTCAAACATTGCATAGAAACTCTCATAGTTAGTGCTACTTAGTGATGGTCAATACCCCCATATAGAAGTAGCTCACTTTGTACTTCCATGAACTATATCAGAATATTATGGTCTCACAACAGTTTAAGTTTGTGCTTGAGAACCTCTTTTGTGTATCTAATCAAGAGTTTATATCTAATATCTAAAGGCACAATAAGATTGTTGCCTTATTTTTTTCCAATAATAAAACCATTTATGATATCTATAAGCTATTGCTCATTTATGAGTACATACATCATGTTATATGACCACATCACACACATGTTGCCTCTTTCACAACCACTATTACATCTTAGGTATCCTTTTCAAATTGTGTCAGAGACAATGATACACACCAAAATCACACACTTATTCTCGACATAACATATTAAATACAAAACAAAATCATTATAAAACATAGATAGGCCTAACATAATTGGATTTGGTGGATTGAATCCAACAAGAATTCTCTTAGCTAAGCATAGCTCATACCATTTGTCCAAATCAATTTCGAACTCTTTCTTGCTTGAGAGAATGGTTGATCCTTGAGGCAAAAGTGGGGTATTGTTTCTTGTGCCGCCATTACACTGCCCAAGATAAAGTACTGTCAAGTATAGTGGTTTTTCCTCTGGTTGTTTGTTGATTAACCAGTATTTGGAAGGTGTTCTCATTTATTGAGTTGACCCATCCTCTTTACAATGTCTTCCAATCATGCGTTGTCTCACTTGAGATCTCCTCTTGAACGTTTTTCTTAATTGTAAGAGGTGTTAATTATCCAAAAACAGGTGACTGATTGATCCAAAACTCAGTATTTTAAGTTAAGGAAGATCAAGAAAGAGTGCAATTAAAAAATAACAGAGTTTAACAAATCAGAACATAGAAATGTAAGCAAAATAACATTGATTTTATTGCTCAGAAAGCAAAGTATAATGCAAACAATCTTTGAGAAGAGATGTGAGGCTATAACATTGCATCCATTACTCATGTTTTTTACCATCAAGGTTGCATCTTCATGCAATATTCTTGGTGTGTTGGAAATCCACTGTATTGAAATGGAAGGTCACTTGCATTAAAATGTGGTGGTTCACCTTCACCCATATAGAAAAGTGATGGTTCACCTTCCATGAGTTACAAAGTGCACATTAAATAAAAATTACATACATATGACTTGTTGTTTTGTGTTTTGTCTTCTACTAATGTGTGAACATGGCTAGAGATACATTTTGGCTACTAATATCTAAAAATAGAAATTTATTTTTTTTAGTAAATATTTTGTTTTGCATTTTTGAGGGCCTTTGGAGCATTTTTTCCAAACAATTGTTGGCAACCATATTTATGACAAGGTTGTTTGCTGAAAGTCTTGTTTTCCTTTTAAGCTTTCCAACACTTCTTGAACGGATCGAAATGGAGTCCCGAGCATAGAGTTATGCCCCTAACAATGTGGTTAGGACTAAAACAATATTTTCAGGCATAAAGCCATGCCCCAACAAGGTCTCATGCCTGTTGTCACATTTTGCACGGGGTGCAATGTTTTCAATTTTTGTAGGAGAGCTGCTCTTCCTTCTCCCCCCTTTCTCTCTGTTCCCTACATTCTCATTCTTCTCAAAATTGACAGCAGTTGCCCTGAAAAATGGCTAAGTGTCAGGGCATGCTGAGGTGTTCGGGTTTTCGCGGGCCATAAACAGGGGCGATAAAATGGACAAAATGAGCCCTGGATATTTTATTATTGCAGATCTTCTCGCAAGTTTTCCAACGATATATTATAATAGGCGATCGGGTCAGCGGATCAAAAGTTATGGCCCCGGGAAGCTGAACCAGGAAACCCAGTTTTTGGTGCGAAGTGCGCACTTCGCCCAGTTTTGGTGCGAAGTCCGACTTCGCCCCTCTTTCTGGGCGCACCTTGTAACTGGCAGGCTGACAAAGAAGAATGATAACTGCCGGAGCGGGTCCGTACAGTGGCAGACACCAGTGTTCACCCGTGCGCAACCCGACTTTTCAGCGAGCCGGAATGCGCCCTTGACAGGTGTACGGTAGGGGAACAAACCCGGAATTTGACCAAGGCGTGAAGGCCTTCCCAATCGCACCGTTTTCTGCCCACGCATCCCAAGGAGCTCCGATCCCAAGCGAAGATAGATAGAGCGCCCTTCAAGGCAGACATGTGTCACACAGCATAACCCATCATACGACAAGTGTCCAGCTTCGGGATTTGAACCAAGACTGCCGACCAAAAGGGATAAGTATGGGCTGCACCGCCTGTGTCAGCTGCCTCATTTAAGACTGACGTGAGTTTCCACCTGCCTCAGCTACCCACATTCCTGTCAATTTAAAGTTCTACCCAACGCGCTGCCACGTGGCTGTTCAACCTTCAGGGAGACCATGCCGAGGGTACAGTCCAGCCTGACAGAGGTCAGCATCAGCAGTTCCGCGGCTGCTTTTGTCGCTAATGTTTGACTGGGACGTTGTGCCCATTAATGTAACGGGGGAACTTTGGGCTATAAATAGCCACCACGTTTTCATTGTAAAGGGTGGAAGGGGAATGTTTGTTAGGGAACTACTGTGCTTATTGTAACCGTGCTTCTGCTTATGAATACAATCTGTATGCCTGGTTCTGTTCTACCATCTTTATTCTTTTATGCTGTCTTTCATTATATGCCTTAGGCCCACCCGTGTCGCTGCTCGTTAATTCACTTTGGCATTTGGCGATCGGGTTCCTCTAGCATTGCTTGCTTAAAGCACCTTCTCGTACTTCATTATTTAAAGCATTCATTATAAATTTGGTAGCAGTTCCATCGGCTTGTGTGTGACGTTGTTGGCCCGTATCCGGTGATTGATGCGATCCCTCGTCGTTAGTTCCTTGTAGGGAATGTTTGCTAGGGAGCCATTGAAGTCGTGCGGTTAAACTCTCTACCTAACACATATACCTGGCTCGGACATCTCTAGGTTTACTTTCTACCCCTGTCAGTGTATGTATCTGGTGATTGATACGATCCCCTGCGGTTAGTTCCTTGTAGGGAATGTTTGCTAGGGAGCTATTGAAGTCGTGCATACGCTCGCTGGTGTATCGGAAGTATGCCTAGGTTTTGCGGTTCCTTGTCATGCTCTGTGTTCGTATGCAGTAAGTAGCGGTGATTGGTATGTTCCCGTACTGTTAGTTCCCCCCCACCAACCTTTGGACATATTTGTATCTCTTTTCGTACATTTGTCTCCTTCCGTTCATTTATTTCTTTCCTGTTCCCTTTAGCTTAAATCAAGCCCCCTAAAAGGAGCCGGCCTTCTCCGGAGATTGGCTCGGAAGGCATCTCTTCCTTCCGGCCTTTCAATGCTGGTTCACGGGTCTAGGGCGCAATAGCAGCAAATCCTTTCCAGGTGGCGGATTCGTGACCAACAATGCCTGGATTGTTCATCCCCCCATGAAAAGCAATGGTTCTTGTTGGTTACAAATCTGCCATGAGGAAAGGATTTGTTGTTATTGCGCCCAGATTCGCCCACCAGATTGAAAGGCCGGAAGGAAGGAATGCCCTCCGTGCCAATCTCCGGAGAAGGCCGGCCTCCTGTGGGGTTTTTTAGTGTTAAGATAAGAGTGCAGGGAAAGAGATAAAAGTGCGGAAAGAGAATCCAAACGTGATTGGAGTTGGGTGGGGGGAATAAGCAGCACGACAACGATCAATCACCGCTACTAACAACATTCCTTTACAAAGCACACATTGAAACTACAGCTATCATTAATCCTATGTATCCTCTATCTATGCATTCCAGGAATACTTGATCATCAAATACCAGAGTCCAGAGTTCAGTACAACAGTAAGCAATGATACAAGAAACATGAGGTAGAAATGACAAGGAGAGGCAGCATACAAGATAAAATACAGTAAGCAGAGCCAAGTATATGCTTGTATTAGAGGCAAACGCACAGCTACAATGGTTCACTAGCAATATATTCCCCTTCCCCCACCTTACAATGAATTGCATGGCTATTTATAGCCTCAAGTTCCCCCTGATTACATTCTTGGGCACAAAGTCCCAGACTAAACATTAGCTGACACAAGCGGCTGAAGAGCTGTTGATGCTGACTTCTGTCGGGCAGGACTGTACTTGCGGCATGGTCTCCCTGAAAGATGTACAGCTACGTGGCGGTGTGTCGGGTCAAACCTTTGGTCAGCAGGAATGCGGGTAGTTGTGGCGGATGGAACTTATCAGCTTTAAATGATGGCAGCTGGCTTGGGTAGTGCGGTCCATGCTTGTCCATGTTCCCGTCATGTCTTGGCTCGAATCCCGAGGTTGGAGACTTGTCGGATGCTGATGAATGACACGTGTCTGCCTTGAAAGGCAGTTTATCCAACTTCGCCCAGGATTAGAGCGCTGTCGGGTTGCGCAGGTGGAAAACAGCGCAGTTGGGAAGGCCTCTGTGCCTTAGTCAATTTCTGAACTTGCTTGCCCAACTGCGCACCGGTCAGAGGGCGCACCCCGACTTCGCTGCGAAGTCGGGTTGCGCACCGATACTTTGCTGTCTTCTCTGCTGTTTGGATTGCGTACCAAGAGGGGGGCGCACCTCGACTTCGCTACGAAGTCGGGTTGCACCCCAACACTTAGATGATTTTCTGCTACACTGCTCTCCAAGTGCGCCCAGGGAGAAGGGCGCACCTCGACTTCGCAGCGAAGTCGGGTTGCGCCCCAACACTTAGCCAAATTTCGCTCATTTTCCTGTTCTGTCACACTTCGCACTGTCCCTACTGCGCTCCAACTGCAAGGCGCTCTCCGACTTCACTGCGAAGTCGGGTTGCGCCCTGACACTTAGAAATTTTCAGGGAACTCCTGTTGGAAACTTTACTGGGGGAAGTTCAAGGGGAAGAGGGAGGAATGAGACTGCAAAGAAGAGGGAGAAAGAGAGAAATGAAGAAAGGGAAAGAGAGGAAGGAAGGAAAAGAGCAGGTCACTTACAAAACTAAAAACATGGCACCCCGTGCCAAATGTGGCAACAGTTCTATTGCATCAACTTTTGACATCAGGTCTGGAAATTGTTTCTTTATCTGTTTTTTTGTGAGTCATTCCCCTTGGTGACCAAGTAGTCCTACCTTGACCATTTTGCACATCTGAATGGGCTGCCTTTTGGTGGTCATAGTCCTTGAGTCAACAATCTGACCCTCCTCCATTGGTGCTTAACTGTCTGGATAGACTTCTTCAATGTCCAACTATTCCACTACTGCAAAAGTATCTGACTGGGGTGGATGATAGGGCGTGAGAAGTTCAACTTTGAAGATTGGATGCAAACCAAGATAAGATAGAAGATTCACTTCAAAAGCATTCTCATCCGCCTTATTGGTGATAATGTATGTTCCATACCGAAGAGATTTGATCTTCCTATGGGTCTTGCAAGTCTCTCTTTCTGAAGACGTAACCATACCTTATCTCTGACCTTGAATTGATGTGGGACCTGATGTTGCTTATGGCGTTGCTTGTATTTTTGATTAGTCTTCTCGAAGAGGTCTTGAACCTGTTGTTGGATATGCTGGATATGTTGGGTTTGTTCTGCAAACCGTGCTGCCTTTTCTGCTTCTTTTTGTCCATGAGGTGAGTACTCCATGGGTTGCACAGGGGGGGTTGCATAAGTCGGGGCCAAGGGTTGGAACCCAAAACAAACATGAAATGGGTTGTGTTTGGTAGAGCTATGCATAGCTTGATTGTCTTCATTCTGAATATAGGGGAGGCTTTCATCCCATGTGCGTGGATGCTTTGAATTATACATTCCAAAAGGATATACAATCAGTAGATTCACAACTTCTATCTAGCCATTAGTTTGAGAATGGAAGGCTATGGACATGGTCAACTTGGTGTTCATCATGCTACATAAGGTGGACCAGAAAATGCTTAGAAATCTACTAATCCTGTTAGAGACAATGGATAGTGTCAAGCCAAAATGGAGCCACATATGACAAAAATGGAGCTCACTAGTCTCCTTAGCTGAAATGGATTTCTCATAAAGAATCATGATAACCATTTTTGAAAAATGATCAATTACTCCAAGAAAACAATAATTATCATTCTTAGATGTGGGCAAACTTGAGAGGAAATCCATGGAAACAAATTCCCAAGGCTTGGATGGCATTGGCAATGGTATATATAATCCTTGCCACTTATTGGTTGGTTTGGCAACAACGTAGGCTGCTAACGTTTTCTCCATCACAAAGTGACCTGTTACTTTGTTGAAGTGTGCTTCCTAAATCATTTTTTAATTTTTTAGTTAGGACACAAAAATGTCCCATGTCACAGAGGAGGTTATCTTGCAAATTAAAATTAGGAACATGCTTACCCACTCGAAGAACTTGGTATGTATCTATAGAATATGAATCTACTTCATATAAGGTGGACCAATTGGAAATCTCATTCCCACAAGAATCAAGAATGGTGGAGAGTGCTATGATTGGAGGTCGGTTCGAACAATTTGTTGCTGAATTGACACTTTCTTTCTTGTGTTTGAAAATCACATGAAACTATTACAGATATGTGGCCCACTTCTGATGTCTTTTATTTCTTAGCCTACTTTGTGTCTGAATGAACTCCAAAGGTCTATGATTTGTATGGATGATGGTTTCCTTGCCCAAGATGTAGTGCTTCTATTGTTTGCATGCTTGGACAATGGCGTAGAGCTCTTTGTTATATGTTGGTATCTTTGAACTGCTTCATTGAATGTTTCAATGTGATAGGCTATTGAATGCCCATGCTATGTGAGGACAACTCCCAACGCATACTTTGATGCATTAGACGGTACCTCAAAAGGCTATTGCAGATCAAGTTGGGAAAGTGTAGGAGTTGAACACAACTAGTCCATCAACTTCTCAAATGTTCTCCTTTGTGTATCTCCCCAATGGAACTTGGATTTGGCACCTCTTTTTGTCACTTGTAGTGGACAAACAATGTGTGAGAACCCCAATAAAAATCTTTGATAGAAATTGAGAAGACGCAAAATGCTGCGAAGCTTTGTTAGAGTCTTTGAGGTAGGCCAATCTCTAATTGCTTGAATCTTTTTAGGATCAACATGGACTCCTTTGTCAACAATGTACTCGACATACCGAATCTTAATCATGCCAAATAAGCACTTCTCTAAATTAGCATATAGCTTGTGTCTTCGAAGAGTTTAAAGTAATTGTCGAACATGTTGCAGATACTCCTCATATGTCTTGCTATATATATAGAATAAGTAGACTACCACAAACGTGTTGGTCTAGGGAACTTACCATTCAACTTGCAACAGGTAGAATTGGTTTCTTTGTGGAGGAAACCTCAAACAAATTTGTAGTTGTGTGGCATCCCATGCTCAAGTTGTAAAAGAAAGCTTAACAAAAATGGATAATAAACGTCTTCTTCAAGTCGACAAGATAGATCAATGATGCGCGGTCTTCTTCAATCAACATTTCAATCAATGCTCAGGCTTACGAACAAGCAAAGAAGACATTGAACGTCCTCTAATCTTATTGCCTATTGCACTGGGTTAGAATTGGCTTTTCCACGTCATGCTCTTTAGCAAATTGATGCATAACCTTGTCTAAAAAACACCCATGTCTCGTTCAATAAAGTTTGATGGATAAGGAAGATTGACTTCCTTAATGCCTCTTCACACGATCAATGGAATGACGACTCAAAATGATCAACGAACAACAAGAAACACTGAATGTCGTCTCGATATTTGCAAAACAAGCAATAAAAAAGTAAATCTCCATTGCTATGGCATCCTTTGAATTTGATATCCTACTCAGGTATATGCTCAGGTATTTCACTTATATCCTGCTTATAGCCTCCTCTAATACCACAGGTTAGGACCAATAGGGTGTTGGACAATTGTATTATCAAGAAAATGCTATATTTATAGATATAATATAGAGTCAGTTATCATAACGACTTGTAAGCAATTGAAGTTTACGGGTATAACCTGTTATCACGTAATCAAACACCCTTTCAGTGATGTAATAATGCTAACAATTTGAGCATAGGATTGTATGTGTGTGAAGATATATGCACAAAGTGTTTGTAATAAGTTGGCATATAGTGTTGTGTGTGTACATGGCGAAGTGTTTGTAATAATATGCACGTGCAAAATGTTTGTAATAATGTGCACATGGCAAAGTGTTTGTATAGATGTAATGTAATGGGTATATTTAATGTTTTTTGTAAATGGGTAGTGCAAAGGTGGTTAGGTAGTTGCCAACTGCCTATCAATCTCGTTAATATCTACACATGCAACTATGTGGGAGATGCGAGGTGTGTGCATGGTAGTTGGCCGAAGAGTGCTCATTGTTGTTAGCAGCTAGTTATTGTGTAGGATATGTATTGTGTGCACAGTGTATCCATTTGTATTTCTAATTATTCCCATTGTGTATTTTGTTTATATAAGTGGTAATGGAATCATATTGCAGTGTGTGATATTCCATTAATACATTTTTGTGCTATTGCTTGTTTGAAGATGGGGTGAGTTTGGTGACATGGAGTTGTTGCACTTGAGAAGGTATGCAAAGACAACAATGGGATGATTACAATGTAACCAACGAACAACAAAAAGGAAGATTGGAGTTTGCATGGGCAGAAGACACGAACTTGTTTGTTGATGCTGATGAAGGACCAACACGTGAGACATACGTGCAACTAGATGCACAACTATATGTGCAAGAATGATATATGCAAGTGTTCATGCAAAAAGGTGACATATGAGCGTTTGCACATGAAGGAGATGTGCAAGTGTTTCCACAGGAAGGAGATGCACGTGTTCGTGCATGGTGATGTGCAAGTGTTTGAGCATGAAGGAGACATGCATGTTGATGAAGTTGGTTGTGCATGCCAACGAAGAATTTTGCATAAGTGAAGATGTGGATGCTGATGTGGAAGTGCAGGTTGATGAAAACGAAAAAGTGCATGGTAATTACACGAAGGCAATGAAGACATGTGCATAGACAAATGACTTGTGCAAGGCAAGACGTGCATGTAGATTGGACATGTGAAGATGTGTGAAGTTTGTGTTCATGCCGATGAAGTTGGCAACCGGTTTGATGAAGGAGAAAATATGGTTTGGCAAGAAAAGCTAATAGTGGTTGAAGCATGTTATGCAGTAGATAGTACACATGACAAATTTTTGGCATTGAAGCAATTGCAAGTTGGTGTGTTCAGTGGTGAGCAAGATAGGAGTCTAACATCAAAGCAAATGGAAGATGGAATGTCCAAAAGTGTGTGAGATGGGAGTCTGACACTAGAGCAACTGTAGGTTGGCGTGCTCGATGGTGAGTAGGATGGGAGGCCAACATCGGAGCAATTGCAAGTTGGAATGTTTCATGGTGCGTGAGATGGGCGTTTGACACGAGAGCAATTGCGATGGGCTATGAAGAGGGTGAGACATGCGAACGACCATTGCCAATGTCGAACCAACCTACCACGATAATGACTAATTTTGTCATATTATGGTGGTGAAACAGAGGACCCAATTAAGCATTGGAAAATTTGCCTCATGATGTGGAAGGCCAATGGGTAGAGGATTGAAACAGTTTGGAGGATGTTATTCCCTACAACATTTCATAGGATCATAATGGATTGGTACATGATATTGCCAAAGAGGAAGTGCTAGACTTGGGAATATTCGTATGAAGCTTTTGTGAAGCAGTTTTGATTGTTCCACATGATGATGAGGTCATTGCTGAAATTTATAGAATGGAACAAGGTAAGAAAAGTCTATTTCGTCCTACAATTGGAGGTTGAGTGGGTTGTTTACCCATTTGGAGGAGGATCCATCAGACACATTGAAGAAAAGGTTGTTTGTGGAGGGCCTTCTTCCTATGTATAGGAAGATGATCAGGGTGGTCCCTCTGACGTTATATCAAGAGGCCTTTTAGCAGGCTTTGAACTGAAAGTGATGCAAAGATAATTAAAATGCTGGGTCCATGTTAATGAGGATGAGAGCGACCTCGAAGATGGAAGTAACTCTAATGTTGAAGGTGACTCTGAAGATGAGAGTGACTCTTCCAATGAAAGTGATGATTATGAAAATAAGAGTAGTTTGGGGGATGATTTGTGTTCATCATCCAAGTGTTGAGGTAAAGATGGTAGTGAAGAGAATTACATTGAAGAGAAAAGGAATGATATCAAGGATGAGGGTGAATTGGAGAGTGCAACATCGTTGCCATAGTATAGACAATGTGGTTTGTGACAGCCGCTATAGAATTGGAAGACATCAATCTGAGTAAGATACTAGAAGTAGACCCATTGTGCAATGTTGGAAATGCCACTTATGGGGACACTTCGCATGTGAGTGTCAAAGTATTGCAAGTCGAGACGAACCAGTGATGTTCAGAGGGTTCAAAGAGTCACAACCCTAGCTAGGAAATGGAGATGAACTTGATGAACCTGATTCTAATTGAGGAGGGTGAACTTGATTACAATCGAGGAGGTGAAGAGTAATCTTGCAACGCACAATCTGGGGGAGAACAATTTGGTGACGAACAATCTGGCGACAAGCAACCTAGCAAGCAACAACCTAGCGAGCAACAACCTAGCAAACAACTTGGTGAGCAACAATCTAGCGAACAACTTGGCAAGTAACTTCGTGACGAACAACTTGGCAAGCGACTTGGTGATGAACAACTTGGCGAGCAACTTGGCAACGAACAACTTGGTGATGGACAACTTGGCAGTCGACTTGGAGACAAACAACTTGGTGGTGAGCAAATTGGTAATGACCAACTTGGCAAGCAACAACATGGTGATGGACTTGGTAGTCAACTTGGTGACGGACAACTTGGTGGTGAGCAAATTGGAATGACCAACTTGGAAAGCAACAACTTGGCAAGCTTGGCAAGTAAGGCTTTGGTAGAATTTGGATGGAGAGACATGCGTGAAGTGCTAGTTGAATTTGTCAATGACAATGACAATGCACCTAAAATGCAGATGCCAAATAACCACTTGCATGGTTGCAACTTGCTACACAAAGAAGTGCACGTGTTGACAACAAAGAGAAGCAATGTATCCTTGACAAGTTAGAGCATTGAAGAAGAATGGAGATGAGCTAGGTCTAGCTCGGGCTCAAATAGGAAATGCCTTATGATAACTGTTGGAGGATGTTATGATAACTACTTCCGTCATGGCAGTTATGATAACTGTTGGAGGATGTTGTGTAACTACTTCCATCATGGAGTGCCAAGGATGACAACATAGGGTTTTGTTGATGGCCAAGTAGTAACTTGTCTGCTAGATAGCCATCTACCAGATAACTGGGTAGAGGTGTTAGGTAAGAGGAGTTGTTAGATAGTGCAATTCCATCGCTAGAGAACACAATGCAATGCACAGGGCATGAAGAAGTGGAAGATTGACTCAGGAGCATCTTTGACAAAGACATGCATGTATTACGATGAACAAGCAAATGGTGGAGTACAAGGACAATTAGGTTTAGTTGGAGTCTATGTTGATGGTGAGGAGGAAAAAGTCGAAAATCTAAAAAATTGACTAAGTGTTTACATGGTGGCACTAGGACAAGCAGGGACTACCATCATTCACCAAAGATGACCAATTCCCTAGGTGGTCTTGGTAGGCCATCTGGGGTATGCATGTGGCGATTACTGCCCATGCCGTCTAGGACGACTCAACCAAGGGGGGACGTCATCAAGGCCTCTCCTTGGACATTTGGGGGGAGTTGAATCAACCCTAGATGGTTTGTAGGACATCTAACCAGGGGGAGGGTGTTTGGGCCACCTCTTGGTCATCTAGAAGGTGTAAGTGGCCTCAAACGACCCTTGGCTATCATGTCTGAGGGAGGGCCACCTGGGCCCTTGTTGGTTGTCTGGCCCTCAAATGACCCCCAAGCCATCAGGCAAAGGGGCCAAGATGTCTGGCCATGTAAATGGGCTGTTAGACCAACCAGGGAGGTTGTCAAGGCCAAGAAGTGGGTCGTTAGGCCTAGGGTTGTTTGGCCAAGAGGTGGGCTATCTGGCCCAGGAAGTGGGTTGTCAAAGGCCAAGACAGGGCCGTTGAGGCTAAGGCAAGGCCATCTAAGGCTAGAGGAGGGTTGACAAAGGCCAAGGCAAGGTTGTTTGAGGCCAAAGGAGGGCTATTTTAGTGGGTCAAGCGAAGACCACTAAAATGCAGACAAGTAGAAAGTTTTAGTTTAGATAGTGAGGGTTTCAATGGTTTCACTGTTGAGGCTTCGGGGCATTGCCACAAACCTTGCAAAGATACTATGTTAGGAGGTGAAGTCACTATGCAGTGTTATAGCCAACACAGACTGTTGCTAGACGTCTAGGCAGTAGACATCTAGGCTGCTAGATGTCTAGGCAGCACTGCCAGACGTCTAGGCAGCAATACTAGATGTATAGGTAGCAGACGTCTAGGCAGCAGACGTCTAGATTGCTAAACGTCTAGGCAGCAGTGCCAAACGTCTAGGTAGCAGTGCCAGGCGTCTAGGCAGCAGATGTCTAGGCTGCGAGACGTCTAGGCAGCATACGTATGGGACAAACGTCTAGATGCGGAAGACGAATAGGTTCAGGCGCCTTCCTTGAGAGTGGAAACAAACAATTTTTGGAGGCTTCCTTTGGGAGAGGAAACGAACATTTTGGAGTCTTCCTTTTGCTCTATAAAAGGGACTTGATCCCTTGCATATGACGTGGTGTGGAAAAACGTGAATGTAAAGTTTTTCTGAAAATTATAAAAAGGAGAAGTTGCCATTGCCCTGTGGTTTTCTTGCACATTGCAGGTTTCCACGTAAATCTCTATGTTACTTGTGTTGCTGTATTTTTGTTCCCTGTCATTGTGTTTTCTACTTGCAGGTGTAAAATTTGAAGTCGTTTTCCTAACATCTGGTATTAGATCCTAAGGTTTTGTGTGAGTGGGAGCTGCAACAATGATAGGAGGTGTAACCAAGTTCAAGATTGAGAAATTTGATGGCAAGAACTTCACTCTATGGAAGATGAAGGTGGAGGATTTGTTGGTTCAGAATGACCAAGCTCAAGCCTTGAAAGGGGTCGCGAGTAAACCAAGCAGTATGAAAGATGAGTGGGCAACGTTGGACAACAAGGCGGTTTCTACAATCTGTCTCTACCTAGCAAACTCTGTCTTGTTCAATGTAGCTGAAGAGAAGACCGCGGAAGCCCTTTGGCAAAAGCTTGAAAAGTTGTATGAAACAAAATCAACAACAAATAAGGTTTTTTTTGAAAAAGCAGCTTTATAGCTTGACGATGAAGGAAAGTTCATTCGTTGTAGATCATCTGAATGAGTTTAATACTCTTATCAGTAAACTGGTTTCAGTTAATGTGAATATGGAGGATGAAGATAGAGCTATCACCCTACTTTGTTCCCTCCCGGACACTTGGGATCATATGGTGATGACCATCAGTAATTCATCATCAGGAACTCTCAAATTTGATGATGTGGTAGCCGCTTTATTGGCAGAAGAGTTGAGGCGAAAAACTTCTCTGGAACCCTCAACCAATGAAGCCCTATCTGTGAGAGGTCGATCTTTCGAGGGGAGTAAACAAGGTAGAAAACAGTCCAGATCTAAGTCTAAAGGACATAAGCAGAAAGGGAAGTGCTGGCATTGTGTGAAGCCAGGACACTCAAAGAAGGACTGTTGGCAATTAAAGAATGGTTAAAAGCAAAATCAGCCATTAGTTGAGGCCAGTGCAGTAGATTCAGGAGAGACGACAACATGTGAAGCCTTATCTATCAGTAACAACAGATCTGTTTAATATACCTGGGTTCTGGAATCAGGTGCATCTTTCCACATGTCTCCCCACAGAGACTGGTTTGACAAATATTAGCCATACTGTGGTGGAAAGGTCTATTTGGGTGATGATCACCCTTTAGAAATTGTGGGATGAGGGGATATAAGGATCAGGTTGGGCGATGGTAGAGAAAGGATGTTATGTGATGTACGACATGTGCCCGATTTGCGGAAGAATTTGCTCTCAATCAAGATGATGGATAAGCTAGGGTATTTTGTCACTTTCAGTAACAACTATTGCAAAATTACCAGAGGAAATCTTGTAGTAGCAAAGGAGAATCTTATGGGACTCTATATCGTTTATGCGGTGATATGGTGACAAACCATGCAGCAACAACAACTTCTGTTCAGGATGCAGTAATGCTATGGCATCAACACCTAGGCCATATGAGTGAAAAAGGCCTGAAAATTCGGCATGACAGAGGTATGCTTTCTGGGATTAAGTCTTGCAATTTAGACTTGTGTGAGCACTATATTTTTGGTAAACAAAAGAGGGTTCGGTTTACTGCAAGTCCTGGCAAGAGTTCTGATTTTCTGCAACTTATATATTCAAATATATTTGGACCAGTCCCCACTTAGTCAACTTATAGATGATTATTCTAGGAGAGTGTGGGTTTATTTTTTGAAGAAGAAGTCGGAAACTTTGCAGAAATTTAAAGAGTTCGAAGCACGGGTAGAGAAGAGTTTAGGCAAGTCGATTTTATGTCTCAGGTCAGATAATGGGGGTGAGTATTGCTCCAAGGAATTTGATAAATCTTGTATGCAGGAAGGAATTAAGCACCAAAATATAGTTCCATATACTCCACAACAAAATGGTGTGGCTGAGCGGATGAATCGCACAATCATGGAACGTGCAAGAAGCATGCTTAGCGTAGCCATGTTGGAGAAAAAGTTTTGGGCGGAGGCTGTTAATATAGTTGTTTATCTTATTAACAGGTCACCTACAACTGCGTTGGATGGACAAATTCCGGAGGAGGTTTGGTGTTGTAAGCCAGTTGATTACTCTCATTTGCGTACCTTTGGTTGTGATGCGTTTGCCCATGTACCCAAAGAAAAAAAGTCCAAGCTTGAAGTCAAGCAAATGTGTTTTTTCTCGGCTATGGAGATATAGTGAAGGGGTATAGACTATGAGATCTTACTGCCCACAAGGTAATTATTAGCCGGGATGTTATTGTTAATGAAAATTCATGCAAAGGAAGGAGGTACAACAAACTCCTAATTTTGTACCAGTTGAAGTAGAAATGAATGAAGATGAATGTAAAAATCAGCATGCTGATGTTTTTGATTAGCATGCAGAACAACAAGTAGAGCAGCCACAATGGTTACAAGACCAAGAGCCACAATCAACAGATCATTTGCTTAGGAGAACCTGTGGAGTAAGGAGTGTTGGATGAATTTTTGGATGCTCATTTATTTATTTTAATCATTGTGCTACTATTGTGGTACAAGTACGTGGGAGAATACTTGTTGATGGGAGTTGACGGTAGCAGAAAAGAAGATAATCATCAAGTCAACACCATTCCAACTGATTGTTGGATTGTTATACAGAATTGGACCAGATGGGATTTTGTAGAGGTGTGTGATGGATGAGGAGGTGAATGCAGCATTGAAGGAGGCTCACGAGGAATTGGTAGAAGTGTACATGGGGCCACTACATAAACTAACTGACCATTAGGGTTGGGTATAATGTTGATTTAGTTATGTGGTAGTTGAAATAGGAAGAGTTATGTGGTAGTCGAAATCATTTTTCATATTCTATTCTTAATTGCGTTTGCTACACATATGAGACTTCGCCCTCTCTAAATGGCTAAGGGATTTGCATTGATTTGAATCTAGATTTGATATTAGCATATTGGATTTGTTGGCAATTGGATCCGATTTATTGATATCTTTGGGTGTTGTTAATTTTACATTATTGGATTGCTACTCTATTGCTGTAATTATCGAAGTTGTTTTATAACAAGTGGTACTAGAGCCTTGATCTCGAATCCCTGTGGGGTGTGAATTTGCAATAGTAGGGCGTGTGAACCAGTAGAGAACGTCTGTTGAACATCACTAGTCTTGGTTTTCTTTGATGATATCTTAATTTATAGCAAGTCTTGGGTGGATCATCTAGTTCATGTTGACAAAGTTCTTCACCTGTTACAAAAGGAATTTTTTTGTCAAAATGTCCAAATATTCCTTTGGGGTCCAAGAGGTAGAATACTTGGGATATATAGTATCTCAAGGAGTCAAGGTAGATCCTACCAATATCAAAGCTATGTATGATTGACGCGTGCCTAAATCTCTTAAATAATTTCGTGGATTTTTAGGATTCACACTATACTACAAAAAATTTGTCTGCAACTATGGCAAAATTGCTGCTCCTCTCACTGCTCTCACTAAAAAGGATGCCTTTGTTTGGTCTGAAGCCACATCTCAAGCCTTCCAAGCCCTCAAAGAAGCTATGTGTACCACTCTTGTTTTGGCCACTCCTGATTTTAGCAAACCTTTTATCATTGAGTGTGATGTTTTTGGCACAGGTATTGGAGTTGTTTTCATGCAAGATGGACACTTATTACCCTTTGAAACTAAGCAACTTCTAGGCAAGAATCTGAGACGGTCCACTTATGAGAAGGAAATGTTAGTTGTTTTGCATGCCGTAGAGAATTGGAGGTCTCATTTGCTGGGGCATCGCTTCATCATCAAGGCCGATCATAATGGCCTTAAGCATTTCTTAGAGCAACATATCTCATGCCTTGAACAAAATAAATGGATGACCAAGCTCTTGGGGTATGATTTTGTCATTGAATACAATATAGGAAAGGATAATGTGGTGACTGATGCCTTGTCTTGCAAATATGAGGATGTTGTTGTCAATGCTATCTCAAGTCCTCTTCCACAATGCCTTTCACAACTTTAGAAGGATTGGCTTTTTGACTCGGAGATTGCATAGATCATTTAGGACATGGAGGTAGACTCATCATTGCATTCTTGTTTCTCATATATTGATGGAGTGCTTCGCAAAAAGGATCACATTTATCTTCCTTAGTCTTTGGTTATTAAGTGAAATGTTATTTAAGAAATGTATGCGTCTCCTTTGGCCGGACATTTGTGATTCTTGAAAACATACCAGCGGGTGAAGCAATATTTTCTTGGAAAGGATTAAAAGAAGACGTCAAGACGTTTGTGGCCGAGTGTGAGGTGTGTTAGTTTAACAAGGGGCAAACAATTGGATTCTTGCAACACTTGCCTATCCCTGATTGCTAATGGGAGCACATATCCATGGATTTCATCGAAAGCCTTCCGAAATTTGAGGGCAAAACGATGATCTTTGTGGTAGTAGATTGACTTTCTAGGTATGGTCATTTCTGTGCATTACGACATCATTATTCAGCAAGTAAGGTGGCCAAGGTATTTCTTGATTTTGTTTTTAAATTACTTGGTATGCCCAAAACCATTGAGATTGACTAGGACCTTGTTTTCACTAGTAACTTTTGGAAAGAAATGTTTCATATTAGTGGTACTACATTGAGTATGTCCTCTTCTTATCACCTTCAATTAGATGGTCAGAAAAAGATTGTTAATAAATATTTGGGTACTTACCTTTGTTGTTTGAGAGGATAGGGCCAAGAGATCGATGGGCTGCAGAGTGCTTTGAACACAACCGAGACAGAGTGAGATGCGGCACGACCGGAGGCAAACTGCCTTCGAGGAGAGGTGAGCTAGCTAGACCAGGAGCAGTAACGAGCTCGGGCAGAGGGGATGGCTGTTATGATGAGCAGCCAACCAAGCGAGGGGATCTGCCTCATACAGGAGCAACTATAGAGGTCGAAGGAGATGTGGGACATAGCGGTTGTTAGGAATAATTTATTATTACATTATTTATTTTAATAATGTAGTGCACTATTTGTTGGCATTCCAGAAGCCAACGTGCACAATTAGAAATTAGAAAAGAATTCTATTTTGGCAATGTAAATATTCTGTACGCCAATATTAGATGGGCTGGTAGGATTTAGGAGCATGTTGTTACAGGCTAATCTGAGCCTTCCTCATTGTATAAATCCACACCCAATGAATGGAAATGTTGTTCAATTACCAACATTAACTAACAACAGTAGCAACATTTCCCCTTTGTTGTCTATTTCTTCTTCGTGGTTTGTATTGTCCCTTTTTCTATTGTGGTTGCTTATTTTTGTCTCCTTTGTTGAACCAACATTTGTTGGTGTCATGATTGTCCATCTCACAAATATTACAGTACCTCTTTTGTTTTTGAGGTGTATTTTGTGAGGGAGTGGTGTTTGAACCCTTAGAGGAAGATCCCTTCTGAAAGTAGCCTTGTTTCTTAGCTCCAAATTTCTTAGAATATAGTGCTGTGTTGGACATTTGATCTCTTTGGTTGTTATTTGCTTCTTCTTGTTGAAGCATATTAACTAACTCTTCAAATGAAACCTTTCTATTAGACACTTGGAGAGAAGTGACTACCATTGTAAAAGAATCTGGTAATGCTTTGAGAATGATTGAAGTTAAGAGCGTATCTTCTACTTTCTCACCCATGGCATGCAACTTGGCTCTCAGATCAACAACTCTGCAAAGAAACACCTCTACACTTTCTCCATTCTTCATGCTGAGAGTGTGAAGTTGGGATTGAAGGTTAAGAATCATGGCTTGATTCCTTCCTTCATATATTGTTGTCAATGCATCCCATGCATCTTTTGCATTCTCCTTTTCACAGATGTGCGGTTGAACTTCATCAACAGTGGCAAGAATTATGATCATCAGTGCTCTAGTATTGGCATCATAATATGCTTCTTGTTTATCATCTATTGTTTTTGGGTGTGTTACTTTTCCAATCATGATCTCCCACATCTTTTCAACTTGCAATATTGCCCTCATCTTTGTCTTCCATGGAGCAAAAGTTAGACCTCTGAGTAGCTGTGAATCTGACAATTATGCTTTTTCAGTGGCCATTGTGAGGGTTCCTTATAACACCAAATGGTCCCCCTTTCTTTATACCACTAGACCGATAGACCTGATCTATTGGATATACTTGCTTTTCCTATAATACCTGTTAGTACATGGAATAAGCTCGTCCCCTCAATATACGCGGTCGTACGCGGGGAAGACTCGAAGGTATTGTATATAGATTTATCCGTGGCACATAAGTAGTACTGAAAGGGATTCACTCTATCTTTGACACCTGCTTAAAAAGACTTCCGCATATGTAGGGTGCCAAGTCCTTTAATACTTGGAAGAACTTAATTTCAAGATTTACGCAGAGCGATAGTAGTGAATGGGTAGTGATGGAGTGAATATCAAAATTGGCTTTCCTTATTTCTCCCTGACGGTTTATAGGGAACAATAGCCCAGATGTTGTTGTTGCAGCAATATTAGGTGGTAGATACAGTAGCCCAAAGCACGACAACATCACCTATAAGTGTGGGCCAGAGGTACCGTTTTTACCGAATGTTGCCTTGCACAATAAATTGCACAAAAATAGGATATAAATTTGGGGTCTTTTGCTGCCACAAGATATATAGATTTCAATGCATAAAATAGAAAATTAAATGCATTCATACATTCATTTTGCCCACAAATTTATAAGTTGTGAAGGTGTTGGATTCCACTGAAAATGCACCATTGACAGTGCCAATTTTTTTCAAAAAATAGTTTTGCAATAGATTTTGATTTGCAAAAAATGATATTCACAAGCTTGCTTTTGCTTTGCCCTTGTTTTGAGTTTGATTTGCAAAAAATTCAAACAATATTTTTGCCTCCCTTTTGGTTTGGTTTGCAAAAGAACAAGTTTTTGTGCAAAGTTTGTTGCCTTCTTTTGGAATTTTGGAGTTGCCTTATTTTTTGCAAAAAATCATGTCACGTTTGATTTGTATGATTTGTGGTTTGCAAAAAAAAATAATTGCCCCCTTTGTTTTTGATTTGATAACCTCTTTTTTTTTTTATAATGCATGAAATTCTAAATTTAATATAAATTAATTAATCAATTAATTGATTTATATTTAACTATGAACGGATTAATTCATAAAATAAAATTAACGAATTCAATAGTTAAATAATAAAAAAATTAATTTAAGTAAATTAAAAAAAAACAATGCATATAAAAAAATAACTTTTAAGCAAAAAATTTGGGTTAACGAAGACTTTTTTTTTGATGGCAGTCAGATGACGAGAAACCTGGCCCAGATCCGGGTTCTTGCAAGAGAGCTCTTCCAAGGAAAAGCTCAAGGAGGACGAGGCCCACAAATATTTCCAACATTTTGCTGCCAAATTCAGCTTTATTTTTCGGATATTAGGACCGTCATGGTAGTTGTTTGCAAACCTGCCCTAATATTAAGCCAAAATTGTAAGCATTTGTAGATCCGGTAGTTGTGATATTCGAGAGATGTTGTTGTTGCCACACAAAAGCCCAGTAAAACCCTCATGGTGTGTGATTTTGATTGTCCAATGGCCGAAAAAATTAATTCAACCAGCATGATGTGGTTTAGTCGGCCGTGTTTTCATAGAATTGGCCATTCACAGCCATGCAGAGGAGCGTGCACATCTCTGCCACATGGAAGGCATAGGAAGCCGCCCGGTCAACAAGAGTCATCCCTACAAAATCTTTGGCAATAAGAACCAATTTTTTTTCGTGGCACGAGCAGGCCCAGCACTAGGTTGTTTGCTTTTGGAGGTAGCAATCTGTTTATATATATATATATATATATATATAAACCGTCTTAAAAAACAATACATAAATAAAAAATTGAAACAAAGTGTGGGCCCATCTGTAATATTTTTAACTCTAATCCTTCAATTTGGGATTTTTAAGGCTCACATTTTCATATTTGTTGTATGGAGTGCATTCTTAGTTGTACCCAACACTCCTTAACACAATACAAGTGTGCCTTACAACCACACTTGTAATGGCTCAAAATCTTGTAAAGGTGCGTTTTTGGTGAAGACCGACACCATTGTAGATGAGACGAGTTTCACCCTAAGGGGGAACATACTTAACAACAGAGTGAACCTCGTAAGTAGTGATCTACTCTAGTACACTTGGTGGTTGCAATGATTGGTTATCCATGCAATCCGATAGGATGAGAAGATTACAATAAGGACACTCATAGTTGTTAAAGCAAAGTGAGGCATGACCCACTTTTGCTTAAGTACTCAAGGAGTACTTATTTTGCTTAGACCCAGAGGATGACCCAGATGCGACAGATCCAGAGGCAAAATGACCAAGAGGCAGTCCCAAAGGCAAAAGACCCATAGGCAAAATGACCCAGAGGCAGACCCAAAGGCGACAGACCCAGAGGCGGATCCAGAGGCAGACCCAAAGACGACAGACCTAGAGGCGGATCCAGAGGCAAAATGACCGAGAGGCAAAACCGGAGGCCACAGACCCAGAGGCAGACTTAGAGGTATTTACCTAAGAAAGAGTAGCCAGAGCCAAGAGCTAGAGCAGCTCAACCAAGAACCAAGAGTCAAGAGCCAAGAACTAAAGCCAGAGCCAAGAGCCAGATTTTATTGTTCTCTCTACATTAAGGGGGGATAGTAATATATGATGTCCTAAATAGCGTAATAGGGGAGGATGTTAGGAAAATCAATTATTACATTATTTAGCTATTTAGATAACCTATAGTTATCTATATAGAAGTTCACATTGATATATCTGATGAGCTATAATTAAATGGTTGTTATAGGCTAATCTTAGCCTATGATAGTGTATAGTGGCATATGTGAATTGAATAAAATTAATTATCTTACAATAGCGGGTCAGAGGGAGACCTTCTACTAGGCGCTATACTTCTAGGCAGTGCCAACGAAGCAGAGGGTGCCTTTGCCGTCCTTCCTTCAGTCGCAGAGCTGGTCAAGGTCTCGATCATGGATGGCTCATGGTCCATGAACATGCCCTCGAACAAAATGGGAATGTATCCCAAGTACATGGCAGGACACATAAATCAAATTGGCAAAATTGCCTTGCTAAGATGGCATCTCATCATCTTCTTCATTCTCACAAATCAACAAAAATGAAATTAGCCCACATAGTGGTACTTGACTGAATTGCATCTTGGTTGGAGTCTACTTGTTTAGAGTTTGGAGATCATTAACAATGAACACCTAAATTGCCTTGTCACCTCAAAGCATATGAAACAATAAAAACTAAGGTGTGCATAGTCGTGTTTAGAATTGTTGTCCACTCACCTCATGCAAGCATTATGTTGATCCTCCAACTTATTAATCAGATACAAAATGCTTGCATTGATGTGTGCATTTGTTACTTTGAATAACCTAGAGAGCATCTCTATAAGATATTCTGTTCGATATTCTGTCTTGATCTGTCGTTCGGACTGCTTCAACTCTCCACTTCACACATATCCTTGCAGGTTGGTGAGGATCTTGTCTTGCAGACGTGGAACAACACTATCCTCTTCAAAATTTCTCTTCCTCCATTTTGGTTTGATAGGTTTATTTTGGGACAGCACATGCTTCCTCTTGTTATACTTCCCTTTATTTGCACAAGCACTCTTGGCTTTCCTCATTTGCGAGAATGGAGAGCCTTAAACTTCCAGTGTTACATGTTCTTCATCAAAAGGGTGACACCTTATTATATACTGCAAAAAAATAGAGCAATATAAAACGATGAACAGAAACAAACCCATAAGGCATCCTTGCTCCTCTGAAAAAAATGCAAAGACCCTGTTTACTCATAAAAGTTTTAAATTTTTTTTTTTTTAAATTAGGGATTTGAGTTGACATTGACAATAAAGTTTCTATGAGGGAACAATGTAGTTTAATTGTAAATAATGAGGAAGGTCATTGTTGACTCCCCATAAAAGCCTTTTTATTAGGGTTTGTATTGAGAACAATAAGACATTTACTAGGGAACAATTTAAGGGCCTGTAGAGGTATTAAAAACCAAGACTGCTTCTGAAATACAAAGAATATTTGAACGAGTATATGATCAATCCCTTGAAAGAAACAATCAATACCAGAGGAAATGGAGTTCTTCAATTAAGGACTCAACACATGCATACTTTTAATGCTTGGTACTGTTGGCATTTTTGCCACATTAAATTTTTTGACAAAATTTTGCCTAAGTATGGAGCTTTAAATCGGCAAAGCACACACAGAAGTGTTGGCATTTTCGCAGGCCCTAAAAGAGGATGATAAAGTGGATGAAATGAGCTTTGGATATTTTGGCATTGGAGATCTTTTCGCAAGCTTTCTAGCAATATATTACAATAGGCGATCGGGTTAGCGGATCAAAAGTTATGGCCCCGGGAAGCAGAGCTAGAGGAAGCCCACTTCGGGCTTGAAAAATTGGCTAAGACACGGCCCAAAGTGCTTACTTCGGCCAAAAAGCTCCACTTCGACCCCGAAGCTCAAGTCGGCCAGTGAAGTTCAAGGCCAGCGAAGCTCCATGTCAGCCAAAAAGTTCAACATTGGCCAAAGTGCTCACTTCAGCCAAAAAGCTCCACTTCGGCCCCAAAGCTCAAGTCGGCCAGCGAAGCTCCATGTCGGCCAAAAAGTTCATGTCGGCCAGCGAAGTTCATGTCGGCCAAAAAGTTCAACGTCGGCCAAAGTGCTCACTTCGGCCAAAAAGCTCCACTTCGGCCCCGAAGCTCAAGTCGGCCAGCAAAGTTCAAGTCGGCCAGCGAAGCTCCATGTCGGCCAAAAGGTTCATGTTGGCCAAAAAGTTCAAGTCGGCCAAAAAGCTCCACTTTGGCCAAAAATCCAACGAATTGCCAGTTCGGGCCAATACCTGAGTGAAGCTTCTCCGGAACTTTTTCTGACATCGGTGTTGTTTTCGAGGGGCACGCTTCCATAGAAGGAGAAGGTGGGTATAAATTTAAGGCACCCATCCCATCAAAACGGTGATGCTGGGCTCAAGGAAATCTCCTCACCAACCGCATTAATGAGACGAGCATTCTCGGCGGTAAAGCCCGTCCGAAGCCATACCTCATAACTGCTGACATGGGTGAGCCACATTCCATGGGTACTCTGTTACCTGACAGGTGTCAAATCTCAGCTGCCCCAACAATTTTTAGGGTTTGTCATTAATGATTACGGGGGTAATTCCCTCTATAAAAGCTAACGCACTGTAATGTAAAAAAGGGGGGGAACATATTGCTAAAGAGCTGCTGTAGCTAAACGTTTTGCATCAATATTGAAGATCCTTGACTCTGAATCTGCGTCTTCTTTGTATGCTACCTCTGGCAAGTATTTCTGCTTTTCATTTAATTTTCTGATTGCTATAATTCTGATACCTGGATTCTGGCATTGGAAGATAAGTGTGTCTGGAATTCTTTTAGACGATACATAGAGAAGCATATGCAATTTCAGTTTCTGTTATATTTTCTGTTTTGATTGCTGCTGGTTTAGATATAGACTAGTTATTGTGCTGCTTGTTCTTTCCCACCGTTATTGTTGTTGGAAGTTAAAAAAGGGTTATTCTATCCTTACCTTTTACCCCATTGGACGACATCCTAGTCAGCATGACGACAATGTGGACGACACATTGGACGACATCTTTGGGCGGCAAGGATATTTAGATTACAATTTTAATTTGTTTTCTCTTCTCCTACCTTAATTCTCGCTAACCATATGTTAGCACCTTATATAATGCATTGTATTTTTCTCTGATTAATTTAATGAGCATTTGGAATTTACACCTGGTATCAGAGCGCAGTAGTTTGGGAGCCAAGCGGACAAGGTTCGAGGAAGGCACGGTTTCCAAGGAGACAGATCTGACTGATCTGGCTCAACTTTCGAGGCGTGAGGTGGCTCAATTTTCGAGGCGAGGATCTGTTCGAGGCTAGTGAGGAGGGTCTGTTCGAAGCCAGCGAGGACCAGGAGGGCCCGCAGGCTCGAAACCCGAGGCGGACCAGGAAGGCCCGTAGGCTCGAAACCCGAGGCGGACCAGGAGGGCCCGCAAGCTCGAAACCCGAGGGATCTGAATGATTGGACATCGGAGGACACATGGCAGCTACTGAGCGAAGGACACACGACGACTGAGCATAGAACAGCGTGGCAGATCGGCTGACGTGGATGACTACAAGGCGACACGTGGCGACTACTAAGCAGAGGACAGCGTGGCGGTTTGGCTGGTCGTGAACGCGACGTGGCAAGGAGGGATTGGAAGGCGACGTGGCAAGTAGCGATTTGAACGCGACGTGGCAAAAGGGGCAAGGGCCAATTGCCCGAAGGCAATCGACAAGCATTGTGCGCGCCCAAGGTAATATACACCTCTCAGTGCCTATTCCCAGTGAATGTGGGACAAAAGAATTTCATTTTTTTTAATTGCCAAACGCGTCGCGTGGTTTAAGTAGAAGCTAGTCCTTGTTAATACCAAACCCGGCTTGTAGCTCGAGTGGCAAAGGAGGTGTTTGGCATTCGAATGGTCGCGGGTTCGAATCCCAGTGACATTTTTTTGTGTTGAGGTGTTTAGCATTCGAGTGGTCGCGTCGAGGAATTATTTAAGGCATGAGAATGCCTTGGAAATGCTAAAGTTGGTATAGCCGAATTGGCTTAGTTGCTCTCCATAGGTTGCGAGTTCGACTCGCGGATGAAAGCAAATTTTTTTTAAAAAGTTTATTTCATTATTTTTTTAAAAGTTATTTAATAAAGTTATTTAATAATTAAAAATATATTGCTTTTTTTTTAATTTTTTAAAGGAAAGCAATTTTTTTTATTATTAGATGACAAGTTATTATAATAGCTTTTTAAAAATTATTTTTTTGAAAGTAAACTATAATTTTTTTTTTTTGAGAACATTGCCTAAGAGGCAATTTTTTGTAAAAGAGGGAGCATTACACCTGATTCAAGGAATCAATATTGTGGTGGAAAAAATATGTTGTAATAGCCCAGAAGGCTTTAAAAACTGGAAATTTTTCCTTTTGTAACAAGCCTGAGAGGCTTAAAATTTCTTTGTAAGAGAGGCAAAAGAAAACTTGAAATTGTAAAGGCACATAGATGATACGATCAAGTGGGTGTTATCATGCCCTATGTTCTCTTTTGGTAAGAGAAAATGCTGAAAATTTTGATGAAAAAGTGCAAACTTATGGGCTACATACTGTGTTTAGTCAGTTGCAGAACGTAGTAATAGCACATCAGAGACATCCGGATTCAGGGTACGAGGCAGACTCTGAGGATAACTCATTCGGTAGCAGATTTGAACAATCGGAATCTGCACCACAAGCACCAGTAAATCCACAATTCAGCAATAATGACTCCATTGAAATTCTAGAACCTGAATCTCCAGAGATAATCTTGATCAGTGACGACGAAGAACAGGTAGCAGACAATTTCGTGAATCAAGTGATAGCAGCGCCACAACAAGAAGATCAAGCTATCAGTGAAAGGGTGAATCAATCCAGACTTGACCTCAATTTGTAATTTCTTTTTCTTCTTCTTTCTTCCTTCTTCGAAAAGTAGAGTGCTTTATTGTAACAGAGAAATAAAGAGTGTTTTTTTTTAGTTTATAGCAGCTATGGCCTCACATAACAATTTACCTATTCCAGAATTCAACGGATATGATTACGAGTACTGGTCTATCAAAATGAAGACCTTACTCATAGGAAAAGGTTTGTGGGACATAGTGGAAGAGGGTTACATAGAACCCTCAGATTGGGCAACATTAAGTGCCGTAGATAAGAAAACAAGAAAAAAAGGACAAAAGAGCAACTCTTTTGCTCTTTATCATCTCCAAGCAGCATTGGAGAAGAGTATATTCCCTAGAATAGTCGCTTGTACAACTGCACAAGCTGCATGGAAAGCTTTGAAAGACGGATTCCAGGGAAGTGATCAAGTGAAGCAAGTGAGGCTTCAAACTTTGAAACGAGATTTTGAAAATCTCAAAATGAAAGAAGACGAAAAAATAGGTGACTACTGTGTCAGAGTCAAGGCAGTAGTTGATAAAATGGTTACTCTTGGTGAGGAAATTAAGCCTGAAACAATTGTAACGAAAGTGTTGCGAACACTTCCACAAATATGGAATCACATAGCCATAATCATAGAAGAGTCAAAAGATCTTTCCACTTTAACATTTGATGCATTAATCGAGTCGTTAATGTCTCATGAAGAGAGATTACAGGAATCTCCTTCAACCAGCTATGGAGGCGATGATAAAGCCTTCACATCCAATGAAAATGTTGGAAGAGGACGTGGAAGAGGTCAAGGCAGAGGTCAGAGAAGAGGAAGAGGCAGAGGCAATCAGAACAGAGGAGGCAATTCCAACAAAGGAGGCAACCAGAACAGAGGTGGAAACCAAAATAGAGGTGGAAATCCAGGACGAAGTGGAAATCAAGGGCGAGGAAGTGACAAGTCCAAAAATGCTTGTTTCAACTGTGGCAAACCAGGTCACTTTGCTTGCGACTGTTGGTCAAAATCTTCTCAAGGCAGCAGCAGTCAATATGGAAATTATGGTGAAGAAGATGAAACTTCTAATATTTTTCTTTCTTATGGACAATCAGAACAAAATCTAAATGATACATGGATTTTGGATACTGGTTGCTCCAACCATATGAGTGGCAAAGAAGAACTCTTTGCTACAATGGATTCCACTTACAAATCCCGAATCAAGTTAGGGGATGATAAAGCTTTGCAAGTCGAAGGCATTGGAGCCATGGAGGTTCCAACAAAAGAAGGCATAAAGAAAGTGAATGACATCTACTACACTCCAAAGCTTCAACACAATCTGCTAAGCATTGGGCAAATGATGGAGAATAATTACAAACTTGTTTTTGATGAAGGAAAATGTATCATTCTTGATAAAAATAATTGTAATCGTGTCATCACACAAGTACCAATGACCAAGAATAGATTGTTTCCCCTCAATTTTGGAGAGCCAGGGGGAGCTCAACTTGCAAATGTAGCTATAGCTAATCCAAGTGTGCTTTGGCACTTGCGATATGGTCACCTTAATTCAGCCAGCTTGAAGTTGCTAACTTCTCAAGCTATGGTGACAGGACTTCCCAAAATCAACGAACAAAAGGAGGTCTGTGAAGGATGCGCTTTGGGAAAGCACTTAAGTTTCCAAAAGGACAAGCGTGGAGAGCCAACTATCCACTTCAGTTAGTGCATTCAGATATCTGTGGTCCAATGCAAACAAAGAGTATCGGAAACAATTCATATTTTCTCACTTTCATAGATGATTTCTCTAGAATGTGCTGGATTTATTTCTTGAAACATAAAGATGAAGCTTTTGATTGCTTCATAGATTTCAGAAACAATGTAGAGAAACAAAGTGAGTTTTATGTAAAATGTCTTAGGACAGACCGAGGAGGTGAGTACTCCTCAAAAGAATTTTTGAAATATTGTAAAGCAAGTGGGATCAAAAGGCAATTCACCACTGCCTATACCCCACAACAGAATGGTGTGGCAGAGAGAAAGAACCGCACCATAGTAGAGATGGCGAGAACGATGCTTCAGACTAAGCATCTAACTAATATGTATTGGGCTGATGCTATAAGAACCAGTGTATACATTCTAAATAGGAGTCCGACTTCTAGTTTAGATGGAATCACTCCTTATGAGGGGTGGTATGGAAAGAAACCAAATGTAAAGCATTTCAAAGTTTTTGGTTCTTTAGCATATGCACACATTCCTGATGAGAAAAGGAAGAAGCTTGATCCCAAAAGTCAAGCTTGTATTTTTGTAGGGTATTGTGAGTCTACCAAAGCATATAGACTCTACAATCCAAAGACACATAAAATTGTACTTTCCAGGGATGTAATTTTTGATGAAGGGGGAGAATGGGGTCATCAAAGAATTTTTGTAGATGATGAATCCCAAGATGTAAGTTCTTCACAAATATAGCAGGTGCCTCCCAAGAAAAACAAAGGCACACCTCCTCCAAGCCCAAGCAGGAGTACTACATCAAGTACATCAGCCGCCACTGCAAAATAATGAAATAAAGGGCATTAGTATAGGAATACCACATCAAGCTATTTACATTTCTTTTAGTACTTTTTAATCTCTTTCCTGCACTCTTATCTTAAAACCCCAAGTAGTTAGTATAGGAGCCGGCCTTCTCCGGAGATTGGCACAGAGGGCATTCCTTCCCTCTGGCCTTTCAAGGTTGGTCCAGGTCTAGGGCACGTAGACATACAAAATCCTTTCCTGTGGCAGATCTGTGACCAACAGGTACTACGAACACTAGACCTAAAGATGCATCTCTTATATGCACTTGTTCAATTCTAGAATTTCTGTAACCATCCACTTCTAAAGGAAGACCTGAGGGGCCCATGCGATAAAAACAAGAGTCTATAATTGATACATCTCACAGACGAAAGCACACAATCACAAAAAGAATATCCTTGAAAGAGAAAAGTGCCATTGAAAAAAGAAGTGTACATTTACAAAAAAATTACGAATGCTAGAAACTCTCAAGTTCATAGAATACTAACACCATGAAGTACCTTTTTAAATCTTGTAGAGACATGAAAATAAGATTTGTGTTAAAATATTTGCCTATTACATGACTGAAAATGATGTGAAGCGGATCCATCGAAGGACAACCTTCGCAAGCAGCACAAAATTCTAACATGTCGGTATAAGACAATAGGGGTCTCCAGATCAATACAAGACGACAAAGTCCTACAACTGCAACTCCTTGTGATGACAATCTTACAAGACGACAACTTCTTTTGACGGCAATAAGAAGGCAACTCCTATGATGGCAATTTGACGAGACTACAACTTCTTTTGACGACAATGAGACGACCAACTTCTTTTTTTTCAATGAGTTTACATAGGTTTTTATGCGGGGTCTTGGTCCCCTGATACTGAGCGGGGTTTGAACCTTAGACCTCTCAAAGAGAGGCCAAAATGAGACGACAACTTCTTGTGACAACAATCTTACGAGATAACTCCTTGTGAGGGAGTCTTACAAGACAACCTCTTGTGACGACATTGAGACAACAACCTCTTGTGATGGCAATGAGATGACAATTGCCCTTCTTTTGGAATGGTTGTCTCGTTGCTTCCTTTCTGGTAGAGTCTTCACTCGGATTGTTGCAAATTTTTTCCTCACCTGCAACCTTGCACACACTAGTTCACGTAATGTACAACATACAACACAAATAGCACAATGCATTTATCATTCAAACGCTCACACAAAATAAAACTTGAGGTGAATAGCATCGGTATTGCCTATATGTTAAATGATTGTACATCCAATATTTTGCATCCATCCCCTTTCTTATGGACGTCTCTGCACTCTTTTATTTCACTCAACACGTAGTTTGCTCTTCCTCTTCTCTTATCTTCCTATGCACACCACCATTTCCTCTTCCTATTTTCGTTCCTTTATATACACAAGGTTGGCAGTTTATCAAAACGACACGTCCATAACTGTCTTCATGCTGGATGATCCCGCATCAGAAAAGCATCTAATCAAATTAACTGTTTTCTTTGTAAAGACTAAATCTATAGAAAAGCAGTTCACTTGCATATTCTTTAAACACCCTTAGCAATATCTAGAATTTTCAGGAGTTGTAGTATAGGCTACTACTTGTAAGAAACAACAAATGTGTCAATTTATTTTGATTTGCCTCATCCCTCACTCCTTCAATATTTTGGTGCATGCCTAATAATTTTGAGCTCAGTTGATTCATCACTTCTACAATATCTAGAATCTATTTCAGGTGAGGTTCCATACTATCTAATTTGACCTGTAACATATTTACTTGGTGCTAAAATTGTTGGTTCTACTCCATTTATTCCTGTTGGATCCTCAAAATCCAACTTGAAAAATACCCCTAATTTCAAATTTTGAAAGGTCATATGGAGTCCTAGGTCTAGCTTGATAAATCAAGGTCAAGACAAGCAGTATCATTGGGTTCATTGACTCTAATTAGTTGAATGGTGGTATAATACTTCGTACCATACATCCCTCAAGATGTCCCCATTTGAAGCATTGTATGGTCAAAAACCTCCATCAATGGTAGACTATGTTCCAAGATCCTCCATGGTTGCTTACATGATTTGCTACAACGACAACTTGTGCTTTAGCTTCTAAAGGATAAATTGACCTAGGCACAAAACTGCATGAAGCAACAATAGGATTCACACCGGTCTGAATGAGAATTTGCCATAGGAGATATGGTCTTTTTGCGCTTGCAACACTACATTCAATTGTCCTTAATGACTCAATCTAGTCAGAAGGCTCTTCGATTTTATGGTCCTTGCAAGGTGGTTCATCGAATTGGTGAAGTGGCATATTAGTTGGAGCTTCCTCCCTCATCTTGCATCCATCCTATCTTTCATGTATCTTGTCTCAAGAAGGTTATTGTCTAGAAGGTGCAGTCCAAGACAGAGCTTCCAGTACTCAATGAAGAAGGACGAATCACTCCCCAACCATAAGCAGTTTGCAGTCCAAAGTTTGTCTTCTATGTTCTCGATAGATTCAGGAGTTTTTCATGAAGTGGTAAGACCTTTCATAAGAAGATGCTACGTGGGAGCTTCAGAGGATTTTGCAGTATTCTCGAACCTTGAGGAGAAAGCTTTCTGAGGAGGGGAGACATGTAACGGCTCCAATATAGCCATGTTGGCTATATTTAGTTTTATTAGCTCAGGCCCTAGGTTTAGATAGTCAGTCCTTGAGCATTAGGGTTAGGGTTAATGTTGATTTAGTTTAAAAATAAGAAGAGTTATGTGGTAGTTGGAATCATCTTTCATATTCAATTCTTGATCGTGTCTGCTACGCATATGAGACTTCACCCTCTCTAAGTGGCTAAGGGATTTGCATTGATTTGAATCTGGATTTGATATTTGCATATTGGATTTGCTGGCAATTGGATCTGATTTATTGATATCATTGGGTATTGTTAATTTTGCATTATTGGATTGCTACTGCTATTGCTGTAATTATTGAAGTTGTTTCATAACAACCAGCTGCTTCTGTCGTTTCCCTTTTACCCCTAGGATCCTCTTTTAATTGCATGTTTGCTTTCTTTCCCTCTTGTCATAAGATAAGATTAACAGTTTTTCATCATAATAAATGAAGTTGTTTTAATTCATCCTGGCAACATTTGTACAAGCTCTTTGAAAATGGGAAGGTAAAACATTGATAAGAATTTGGGCATGTAAGGTGCAATCAAATTTTACCGCCCCTTTAATTGGATTTTCATTATATCAGGTTTTATATTTTGAACAACTGAAGTAGCCTTGTTATACGAACTTGCCTTCATAATATCTACAACATAATTAGTTGCCTAGAAAGGCAACTGTATTTCTATCAACACATATTAACATACATAATCGATTCAATTGCAATCTGGTTTTTTATTTGTTTAAATTTGCTTGTCCAAAGCAAAGTTTTCATGTAAATTTATTTCTTCTAGTAGTAGTTAGAGGAATTTTACTATGAACAATTTGTGACTCAACATGTCAAATATCTTGTAGCATAGGGATGACATATGTTCCATCCACTTCCTTTTCATTGTAGAAATAAAATACAACACACAACAATGTAATTCCATTATAAGTATACAAACAAAAGTACACAATGGGAATAACCTTCAGATATATACGAAGACATTGAGCATACAAAATGTATCATGCAACCCGATTATCTACAATACATTTATGTCCAGTCAAGCGTACAACACACAGACTTGCCTTCACCAGCATCATTGCCTTTTTATAATTGAATGCTTACAACCATTTATTTTAATTTTTAAAATTTTGAAATTTGGGCGTGTGGTCATGCGCACAAACATCATGCGCACAAACATTTATTAGTTATACCCGGGACCCACATACCACCATATTCTAATTTAGTGGTCTCCTCATAACTTTACCGATTGTCATATCCTTATGTATCGTTGTGTCTCTTGGAGATAGTCGATCACATTTTTGAGTTTTATAGGGTTAGAGATGTTAAAATTCCTTTGAGATGAGTGCTTGATTATTGTAGTTTGACTGTGAAATCCATGAGTAAACAACCTTATATACAACTCTTATTTAAATATTATATTTAAATTAACATTGATGCTTTTAGTAGTTTACTAATTCATTTTACTTTTAAAATTCTATATGGTTCCTTTCTCTCTCTCTATATATATTGGTGATGTAATATTATATATTTAGAAACATTGATCGTTTTAGTAATTTACTACTTGTGTTTTCTTTTTGAACTCAAATGTACGAGGTTCATCTTTGATTTGGAGCTAATATTTTTTATTTGTTGCTTGTTCACAGGAGACTTGAATCAAGATCTAGAGGATTTCTTTGTTGGAAGGAACGCAAAGTAAATCGTGGGAAGGTATTTATTTATTTATTTTTGTTTTTCTGTTCTTGCATGTATTTAGTAGGTGCGTTACTAAATCCAAAACCGTCTTTTGAAGTATATGATTGTTGTTCTATGTTTTTTTTTTTCTTTCAAGTGACAACTTTTCCTTTAAATATTATGCTTTTTTACACATACAACTTTCAAAGTTAAATTTTCTGATAAGTCTATATTCACTCTAAAAACATTGACATGTAGAAGTGATATATACATCAAATGGATTGAGTTCCTCTTTTGATTCTATTTTAAGAGAGGAAAATAGAGGGTGTAATGGTGATCTAAGAACATCATGACTTCTAGGCATTGAGTTGAGATATGGGATGTTGATGGTTAGGAGCATCTTTGAATCCAATGCAATGCTATGCCACACAACTAATTAGCATTCTCTGCTTACAACTAACTTCATGCTTTTGTCGTTATATATATAAGAAAAGGGTTAGGGTGGTTTATTGTTTTTCTAGTTTTGAGCTTTTCCAAAACGCTACACTACTAATTCTCCTTATCACTCAAAGTTCAAATAATGGTTAAGAAGTACTTTGTGATAGTTCAAATTGCCTTTTATATGTAAGACACTAAAGGATGTCCCTAATGTCATTAAGACTAGAGACTTTGAAGGTATTATAGGTATTACGCCAATGCCATGGGAATGTATTGATGAATGGCTTCCTCTCTCAACCCTTGCTCCATCCACACTCACCCGCTTAGACAGATTGATAGAGAGAGAAAGCTCTTTGAAATTCATCAACAATTGAAAAACTTCACTTGTTTTTGAAAAAGCTCATCCAAATTTTCATGACCAATCAATAGATACCAGAAAATATCTCAATCATATAAAAGTTGGAATGAGCATTTGTGTTACATATGCTTAAGGTTGTGTTCAAAATTCTACATGTTTGTCAAGCTGATTCATTTAGGAAAACTTTTTATCAATAGTAACAGAAAATTCTCTTTTAGGTGAAAGACATATTTTAGTTCAAATTGCTGGTTCTTGGCACCTTATTCACAAAGGGGCGTAACCCAAGTGTTGTTTTGTATTGAAATAGTGGAACCAAGAGTTAACATTTTGAATGCATTCTAGAGGTGTATGGACATCTAAAAGGGCCTAGATTCCTGTCATGTCTCATGTTATAACTTGGTCTCTTCACTTGACTTATGGTGAAGCCCATTGAAGGGAAACTTGTCGTTGTGCTTGTTACTGTTGACAATTCTGTCACTTTTTGTTGAGGGGTAAAAATCTTGAAGTATTGTTCAATTTTATGTTAAGTTTTCTTGAATTTGTTCCCTTGTTTTTTCTGTCTTTTCATGGTGCCCCAGCGCCTCTAGTATCCGCCCCTTGGCCCCCCTTGTATTCATTTCATATGAATAAGTAGCTTCGCCAGCAGGAAATAGGTAGAAACTAGCAGCTTCGCCAGCAGGAAACAGGTAGAAACTAGCAGCTTCGCTGAAAACAGACAAGGATCGGCAGCTTCGCAAAAGAAGAACAGGTGCAAGTCCAGTTCGGACTTAAAATTGGCTAAGGCATGAGGGGCACTTCGCCCACAAGATTGCCAAAGCTGCTACTTCGGGCGGTATAACTGCGAAGCTCCAGTTTTGGTTTGATCGCAAAATGTCTTAAGGAAGATGGGCCGCTTCGCTAGAAACGATGTGCCACTTCGGCCTACTTCCCCGGCGATTCATCTCTTAGAAGGCGCCAGTTCAAACCTTAGCCTAGCGAAGCAGCTACTTCGGGTGCCTGGCCAGCGAACCTCCCACTTCGGTCACCCCATTGCCTAAGTTTCGCTGGAAAAGTAGGAAAACGTCTAAGATAGAAGGGGTGCTTCGGCCAAGGCTCCCTCGAACTAATACTGCAAAACCCAATCGTTGCGAAGTACCCGTCCAGTGCGAAGTATAGGAGGAAGAAGATTTTGTTGCACCCCGCCACCATCAACCAGCCACTTAGGGCAAACTCCTTGCCGAAGTAGTACTTCGGGCCCCTTCTTCAGCAAAGCATCCGTTTTCAGCGAAGTGGCAAAGCAGGAAGTTGAACTGCCTTGTCTTCTACAACGAAGCTGGCTACTTCGGGCATAATCAGATTAAGTGCCCGCTTCCGCTTGTTTTTCTTGCAAAGATATTTTGGGGCTAGATTTCAGCGAACCGCCCCCGATTAGGCCATTTTGACTTAGGAAAACTTTGCCTCCCTTCTTGGCCTTCACTTCGGCTCGACTCTCTTGCGAAGCAGCTACTTCGGGCGCCAATTGAGCGAACCTTCCCCTTAGCTATGATTCGGGTCAGATTTCTAGCGAAGCTCCCCAGAGGCCGCTTCTGACAACAGTCCCGAGGGTCACACATTCTAAGACCGGGTATGAACCCGAGGCAATTTCACAGCGCATAAATGCAGTTTCTTGGCCCAAAGTGGTTCTGTATCTAATTGTAGCAATGGAATGGGGGGTTTCAATTATAGAAGGTGGCGAGCGACTTTTTTGGAGCCGCCTTATCGTCCTTATAGATCTGATTCATTAATGGCTCAGAGGCAGGGTCCTCTATAAAAACCCATGCATTGTAATGAAAAAGGGGGGGGAACATATTGCTAAAGAGCTGCTATAGCTAAATATTTTGCATCAATATTGAGGATCCTTGGCTCTGAATCTGCGCCTTCTTTGTATTTTGCCTCTGGCAAGTATTTCTGCTTTTCATTTAATTTTTTGATTGCTATAATTCTAATATCTGGATTCTGGCATTGGAAGATAAGTTTGTCTGGAATTCTTTTAGAGAATACATAGAAAAGCAATTGCAGTTTCAGTTTCTGTTACATTTTTTGTATTGATTGCTGTTGGTTTAGATATAGACTAGTTATTGTGCTGCTCGTTCTTTCCCACTGCAATATCAAGCTATTTACATTTCTTTCTGTACTTTTAATCTCTTTCCTGCACTCTTATATTGAAACCCCCAATAGTTTAGCATAGGAGCCGACCTTCTCCGGAGATTGGCACGGAGGGCATTTCTTCCCTCTAGCCTTTCAAGGTTGGTCCAGGTCTAGGGCGCGTAGACATACAAAATCCTTTCCTGTGGCAGATTTGTGACCAACAGTTTTTGGCACGCCCTGTGGGACAGTCAGTCTCACCTTGTGAGTTGTATCGAGAACTGATGCTCATATCAGTACTATAAGACCCGAGTATATGGCGACTTTGTTCAACGTGAAAATCTTAGGTCTTAGAGACCGGTACTAAAATATCCGTGCCTTCATGCGTACAAGATGGAGAGTTAGGAACGTCGGGGAAGAAACCGAGTTCTATGAACTTGATATTGACACCTTTGGGGAGCGTCCTAGGTTAGTCAGACCAAACATCTCTCTGAACGAGGGGTCATCACAAGAGGCTGTTGTTGACAACCAAGGTCCAACTTCGGACAACACAACAACTAGCATCCCTCCTAACCCTCCGAACTCTCCAGATCACCAAGGCACCACAGTTTTACTTGGCGAACAGTCAGTCGCTTCGGGAACTTTGGTTCAACCGAACCAGCTGTTGCTCATCCCTAATCAGCCAAATCAGAACGCAAACATAGCACAACAACAACAACAACAACAACAACAGCAGCAGCAACAACAACAACAGCAGTCGCTGCCGCAACCCCCGCCTAGGCTATTCCCAGCCTGGAATTTTGCAGGACCGTTAAATCTGGCAGGACAGGCACAAATCCCACCTGCTGCTCTGAAGTCAATACCCACGTTCGATGGTACGGGGAAAACAACCTATGAACACATCCAGGACATTGCTTCTCTGGATGCGATTCACAGTATCACGGATGAGGAGGTTATTGTTCGACTGTTGATTTTGTCCCTCTGAGGGAAACTGCTCTATTGGTACAGATCCTTGCCACCCGGCACTATCATTAGATGGGATCAGTTAGCAGGACAGTTGATGAGGGGATTTAATGAGTCAGAAGACCCTTCCTCCCTACTGCATCAATTTACATCTATCCAAAGGCACCCACAGGAGGAGATAGCTGATTTTAGTGTTAGGTTCGCCCGAACCTAGCAGAGGGTACCCACCGGTCTGTGCTCAACAACAGAGCAAGCTGCCTACTATTACCTCAGGGCTTTCAATTCTGATATCAGTATGATGATCAGATTCTCCAACGTCAATACTTTCCCTGAACTATACGAGTTGTCCCAAAAGGCGGTAACAGACCTAATCACCATTGGTAAACTCCCTCGAGAATGTCGTCGTCGATATTCTTGGATTTTCCTCAATCACAATACCCTAGTGCTGCTGCCCCGCAGCCTTCAACGTCTTCCGCCTACCCTATTCCGCCCTGGAATCCGAATCCGACTGTATCTCAATTTTCTGCTCCGCAAATACATTTCCCCACGCCTCAAGTATCACAACCTCCGACCCCTCCATTTCCGGCATTACCTGCGCCGCCACAATATTCGGCTTTGCCTCCAACTCCGTCAATGGCCCCATTACCGCCTCCAGCAGTATCGGCCCCCGCAGTCGTAGATGTGCAAGTTAAACTCTTACAGGAAGTACAATCCCTGAACTCCACTATGCGAACATTATCTAATGATATGGCTGTCATAAAGAAGAAACAAGCACAACAAAAGTTTCTACCGAGAAGGCCCTATCCTCCTCCAGCTCAGCCAGGCAGACCCCTTGCAAGGAATGCTGCCATCAGCGAAGAGCCAAGCACTTTAGATTATGTGCATTGGTGTTCTACGTGCAATGAACCGCACGAAGAGGATACTTGTATGTTACATCAGCATCACGTACAAACGTTGGCAGACAACACTTCTGGCGGTCAAGTTAACATAATTATGGAGGCAGATCATAACCTCGCAATCTCAGAAGAGGAACAAGTTTCGGTTCTCACCAAAGGTGGAAAACAAACGATTGAGGTAGATGCGGCCAAAATGGGTCCCTTAAAGGTGTATACTCGCCGCGAGAAGGAGCAGCCCCTAGCTAAGGCCCTTGATAAAATCCCTCAGCCACCGCCAGCGAAGGAAAAGTCCCAACAAGCTGTCACAACTCCACCACCGGTTGAGACCAGGGAGCAGGATAGGGAAAATCTCAAGTATCCGTCATTAACAAAGCGGTAAAGGGTCGAAGATACACAACAATATCACACTAAGTATGAGGCCGCGAAGGAGCCGGAGGTACCTACTACCACAACATATAACATTGTAGATGAGCTGAGAAAGACTCTTGCCAAGATCAACCTATATGACGCCCTGCAACTTCCAGGGCAGGTAGACCTGCTACAGGAATCATTAAAATCAGCGAAGGCAGGGAAATCAACGCAACCCGTCCTAGCTCAGCCCTTGCCCACTTCGATCACTGGAAAAAACAGACCTCCCCCATTCTATCTGTCCCTTCAGATGGAAGGATGGGTTGTTCACAATTGCATGATTGATTCCGGTGCAGCAATCACCGTCATGCTGAAGGCCGTTTACGAGGAGATAGGCATGGAGTATACACGAAGTAGTGAGGGCGTTCTTCAGCTGGACGACACCCCCGTGAAGACAGTCGGCGTGATTAAAGATATACCCATCCGACTGCACAAGGTACCCCAAATTGTAGTGATACAGGAAGTGGTAGTTGTCAACCTGGAGCCATAGTTTAGCATGTGCCTCTCAAGGGAGTTCACAGCTTGGCGGTTATATTTTCTATGGATTACTCACACCTAGAAGTCCCATTCAAGGGAAGGAAAGTCAAGATATACAACGAGAAGCCCTCGACGTTTCTCGTGGAGAAGATGGCCGAAGAAGAAGAAAAGGATGATTCAGTTCGCTTGATGACCGAGGAGTTAGAACAGGTGGACCTAGGTGAGGAGTTCTTGGGGGAGCTGTATACAAAAGATGAATTCTCATTAACCGATTTTAATGCTATGTTTGAAACAGAAATGGGATGTTATTCCATCTCCAGGCCCGAAAAGACAGCGGGGTTGGTTTAAAGGAGTGAAGACCTTGCCTAAGACGAGTTATGGAAGCTGTCTTTTGATGGCGCCTGATGTAAAAACGGCGTCGGGGCAGGAATGCTCTTGGTTTCACCTTCTGACGAACAGAAGGACTATTGTTACAGGCTCACCTGGAGCTGTACCAACACTGCAGTTGAATACGAAGTTTTATGCTTAGGATTGAAGAAGGCTGAGAAAGTGGGAATTAAGCACCTACAGATTTTTGGGGATTCGAAGCTGGTTTGCAAGCAAATCACTAATAAGTGCATATCCAAAAAGCACTATCTGAAAGCCTACCATAACAGGGTATGGGACCTATTGGAGCATTTTGAATCGCTGAACGTCCAGTCCATCCCGCGAGAAAAGAACATGCATGCTGATATCTTGGCCTCTATTGGGGCTAGATACTCCCCAGCTGATGAAATGGTGCAGAAGCCGAAGGCGGTGACTATTTACAGACCTTCCATGCCCGATAAAGATACTCACTGGCAGGTGTTTGACAACGATAAGTAGATTATCAACTTTCTAGTTCAGGAGGCAACTACCACTGAAGGAAGAAGCCCTGAGGATGAAGAGTATGAAGGGCTATTACAGTTAAAAAACAATCATCTCCCGAAGGGGCTAATCATCCTAGAAAGCCTGTTTGATCAAAATGACAAGGCGATCTCCCACAAAATCAAAGTGGATGCAGGACAGTACAAAGACCTTGAGCTCGAACCCGGGAAGGTGATAAAAGTTGGGACAGATTGTACCTCAACAGAGCTCGAACAGATTCGGTCTTTATGTAAAAAATACCCAGACATCGTGGCATGGTGCTACCAGGACCTGAAGGGTTATGATCGAGAGGTCATCCAACATACAATTGAGTTGCAAGAAGGGGTTAAGCCCTGTAGGCAGAAACAAAGGCCTGTTAACCCGAAGATAGAAGTCCTAATGAAGGCCGAACTCTTGAAGATGCTCGAAGCCAAAATTATCTACCCGATAAAGCATTCTTCTTGGGTCGCAAATCTGGTTCCTGTTGCCACATTTTGCACGGGGTGCAATGTTTTCAGTTTTGTCAGAGTGCTGCTCTTCCTTTCCCCTCTTCCTCTCTTCCTCTCTTTCCCTTTCCTCTTCTCTCCCTTTCTCTCTCTTTCCTACATTCTCATTCTTCCCTCTTTCTTTTGAGCCCCTCAGTCAGATCTCAAATTTGACAGCAGTTGCCCTGAAAAATGGCTAAGTGTCAGGACGCAATCCGACTTCGCAGCGAAGTCGGAGTGCGCCCTGCAGTTGGAGCGCAGCAGGAGTACAAAGTGCGTAGTGTGACAGAATCAGCCAGAAGAACAAGTATTCTAGACGAAATCCGACTTCGCAGCGAAGTCGGACTGCGCCCTGCTTTTTGGGCGCACCTTGTAGGAGGCTGGCAGATTGGCAGGAAAAATGACTAAGTGCTGGGGCGAAGTCCGACTTCGCAGCGAAGTCGGACTGCTCCCCCTTTCCAGGGCGAAGTCCGTACGACGGCAGAAATCAGCTTTCACCTGCAGCAACCCGACTTCGCAGCGAAGTCGAGTGCGCCCTTGACAAAGTGCGCGATGGGAAATAAACTCAGAAATGCACCCAAGGCATGAAGGCCTTCCCGAATGCGCTGTTTTCTGCCTGTGCAACCCGATGGCTCTCAGATCCTGGGCAAAGTTGGATAAACTGCCTTTCAAGGCAGACACATGTCAAACAGCATCATCCGACAAGTGTCCATCTTTGGGATCTGAGCCGAAACGTGCCGAGCAAAAGGACAAGCATGGGATGCACTACTTATGCCAACTGCCTCATTTAAAGCTGATTGGAGGTTCTGCCTGCTTCGCCTACCCACATTCCTCGCCGATGAGAAGTTCTACCAAACGCGCTGCCACGTATCTGTACAGCCTCCACGGAGACCATGCTGCAGGTACAGTCCTGCTCGACAAAGGTTAGCATCAGCAGTCCGTGGCTGCTTTTGTCAGCTAATGTTTGACCGGGACTTTGTGCCCATTAATGTAATCGGGGGGGTTCTCATGCTATAAATACCCACCACATTTTCATTGTAAGGTGGTGGAAGGGGAATGTCTGTTAGGGAACCATTGTAGCTGTGCTTCTGCTTATCAATATAAAGTATATGCCTGGCTCTGTTCTACTTCTTCTATTTTTTATGTTGTCTCTCTGTTGTCATATTTCTTGTGTCATGGCTTGTTGATTCGCTTCAGCATTTGGTGGCCAAGTACTCTTGGACTTCATTGATCAGAGGATACATAGAATAAATTTGGTAGCAGTTCCTTCAGTTTGTGTGTTATGTTTATGTTGCTGTCTGTAGTGGTGATTGATGCATTGCCGTGCTGTTAGTTCTCCTTGTAGGGAGAATGTTTGCTAGGGGACCATTGTAGCTGTGCGTACAAATTCTCTGCATAACACATACTTGGATCTGACATTTCTTGGTTACTTTTTGTATTTATGTTGTTGTCCGTAGTGGTGATTGATGCATTGCCGTGCTATTAGTTCTCCTTGTAGGGAGAATGTTTGCTAGGGGATCATTGTAGCTATGCGTACACTTCTTTATATAAAAAGTATACTTAGGTTTTGCAGTTTCTGGCTATGCTTTGTATTTATGATGCAGTAAGTAGTGGTGATTGATGTGTTGCTGTACTGTTAGTTCCCCCCACCCAACTCCACTCACATTTGTAAATCCTTTCCGCATTTTTATCTCTTTCCTGCACCCTTATCTTAAACCATAAAACCCCACAAGAAGCCGGCCTTCTCCGGAGATTGGCACGGAAGGCATTCCTTCCTTCCGGCCTTTCAAGCTGGTGGGCAAATTTGGGCGTGTTAACACAAAATCCTTTCCTCATGGCAGATTCGTAACCAACAGTTCCTGTCAGGAAGAAGAACGGGGACATATTTCTGTGCGTCGATTTCCACAACCTGAATCATGCATTTTTGAAAGATCACTACCCGCTCCCTCAGATTGACCAGATTCTCCATATGGTGGCAGGAGCGCAGCGCTTTTCCCTACTGGATGGCTTTTCGGAATATAATCAGATCTGGGTCAGGGACGAAGACCAACATAAGATAACGTTCACCACCAAATGGGGGACGTTCGCTTATCAACGTATGCCATTCGGTCTGTCAAACGCACGGGCTATGTTCCAAAGGGCCATGGACTTAGCATTTAGCGAGTTGTTGAACAAAATCATCGTCATCTATTTAGATGACATGACTGTATTTTCGCATAAGAAAGAGGATCATGCCTCACACTTGCAGCAGATATTTGAAAGATGTCGGGAGTTCGACATCTCTATTAACCCGAAGAAGTCTGTCTTTGCGGTGAAAGAAGGAAAGCTGTTAGGCCACGTCATCTCAGAAAAAGGACTTGCGGTTGACCTTGACAGGGCAGAGGCACTCCTCAAGCTCCCGTTCCCCATGAACAAGAAAGGGTTGCAATCGTTCTTTGGCCAGATCAACTTCGTCAGAAAATTCATCCCTGACTTCGCCTAGGTCATCAAGCCGATGGTCGAGCTTTTGAAGAAAAACGCTGAGTTCATCTGGACAGAGGAAAGAAAAGAGGCATTTGAAGAAATTAAAGCTCGAATCGCCCAGGCTCCCGTGTTCGTCAACCCGGACTATTCCAAAGAGTTCATTCTTTATGTAGTCGGAGAGCCTGAGAGTTATGCAACGGTCCTAACGCAAAAGGGAGATGATGGTGCAAAATGCTCGATTGCCTTCTTGAGCCAGGTGATCCAGCCTCACGAAGAAAAATATAATTTTATAGAGCGTCAAGCGCACGCGGTGAAGTCTATGAGAAAGTTCAGGTACTTCGTTTCACAGAGCAGAACCACGGTGTATGTTATTCACCCAGATGTGCGAAGTTTTATCATCCAGGGAGAGATGGGTAGTAAAAGGGCCGGCTGGGTCAACAAAATACAGGAATTTGATATTGAGGTCAGACCCACCAAACTGGTTCACGGCCGCGCGCTGTGCTAGGAGTTGGCGAAGAGTATAGCTGCCGAAGTGACAGCATGCCAATGGGACGACCCAGTAGCGGAAGACAGCCTCACCGATCAATCTACGGGTGAGGAAGACTGGACTGATGAGATCATTAGATACTTCAACACTGGGAGATGTCCGGAGCATTTAAACGCCTCATAGCGAAGGAGATTCAGGATGCAATCTCGCCGATATGTATTGCGCCCCGAAGGGCTGTTTTTTAAGAACATTGACGGTGTCCTCCTAAGATGCATCCGGGGAACTTAAAAGGAAAAGGTCCTGAATGAATTTCATTTTGGGATAGCGGGAGGCCACTTCGTAGGAAGGCCTACAACTTTAAAAGTGATCAAAGTGGGCTACTATTGGCCCACTGTCTTTGCCGATGCTTTTTGCAGTCTGCCGAAAATGGGAACAATGTCAAAGGTTCGCTGGTCGGAGTAAAAATGCACCGATGCCCCTCGAACCGATACAAGTCGAAATGCCCTTCCAGCAATGGGGATTGGATTTTGTAGGGGTAATATCGCCAAATTCCTCGGCGGGACACAAGTTCATTCTGACCGTGACAGATTATTTTACCAGGTGGGCCGAAGCAGTGCCCACAAAACATGCAGATCATGAGACAATCATCACGTTTTTGGAAATTTTGATAACCAGCTTCGGGGTTCTAGAAGCAATAGTGACAGATAACGGCCCGGGATTCGTAGGCGCCAGGATCAACGAGTTTGCCTGCAAGTATGGAATCTATCTCAAGGCCACTTCAAACTACTATCCACAGAGCAACGGGTTAGCAGAATCAACAAACAAGAATCTGTTGAAGATCCTGAAGAAGCTTTTGGAAAAGAACAAAAGAACCTGGCACTTGCTCTTGGATCAAGCGCTATGGGCCGATCGAATATCCATCAAAAAATCAATTAAGACTTCACCGTATGCTCTGGTCTATGGCAAAGAGGCTGTTTTACCAACTCATGTGGAAATACCGACACTTTGGATGTTAGATGACGAAAGAGGGGAATTAGATCCCATGGAGGCCAGATTAGCTCAACTACTACAGCTTGAAGAAGACAGAGAAAAGGCCTATGAGGTTTTCATGAAACACTCTGAGACGACTCGGAACTGGTTTAAGAAGAAAGCTACCACTTGCACCTTTCGAGTCGGAGACCTGGTGTGGAAATGGGATTCATGGAAGGCCAAGTCGGGAAATCACGACAAGTTTGACGCCTTCTAGGAAGGCCCATTCAAAATTTCCCGAGTTAATCAGGCCAACTCCTTCATCCTGCAAGATATGACTGGCCAGATTCTGCCCATCCCGGTCAACGGCCTTCACCTGAAGGTCTTTCACCATTAAAAAAGGTACCGAAAGGTTTCGCCCCTGTACATACTTTGTCGTTTCCTGTTTTCAGTTATTCTCGCATGTATATATTTATTTCAAGTCCTTTTTAGAGTCAAAAGCAAAATTAGGATAGGTTCACAACTTTTGCTGCAAGGCAATTACGTTTTGGTCAAAAAGGCCGAGCTTCGCCCAATGCCTAAGCACAACAATGCGCTTTGGCAATTTTCGGGCTAAGTAGCCGTTATCAGCAGATATACTGCGAAATACCTTAATGACCAATAAGGCAGGTCGAGTAGAAAGGCGTTCGAAGCCGACAAAAGGTTTATCTTCGGGAACGATGATGATAAAAATCACATAAGATTTGCATCAGGCTAAGCTTCGCTTCACGTAGGCGGCGCTTCGCTGTTGTTTGACCATGAGATGAAGGTTTGCATAGCTCGGAGTTAGAAGAAGAAGACGAGAGGATGCTTTGCCGAATCACCAAAGGAAATTGGAGCTATGCTCACTTTTGGGCCAAAGTGGCACTTTGGCCATATTGCTCAGCGAAGCAACAAAGTTTGAAACAAGCAATGCGAAGTATGCCCGAAGGAATAAACTCTACAAATGCCCACTTCGCTCATTTTTGGTTTAGATGCCCACTTCGGGAGTAAGGGCCGCCAAACCTCCGGTTTGCTTCGAAATTTAGCGAAGCGACATCATTTTTACGAAGCGACTAAGGAACATATCAAGGCCCACTTGGGTCACTTCAATAGCCAAAGTGGGGTTTCGCCCAAATTTTGGCTAAAGCGCCCGGTAAGAGCCGTTAAAAGGCGAAAAACACATTTGAAAAACGTGCCTTGGGGCGCGTGCAAGGGTGGTGGCCCTTGTTAAAATTCCAAGGCGCGCGAAGTAAATGCAAGGGGGCGGCACACGTCCCAAGAGAATTTAGTTAAGGTAAAAACTCGTGCCTTGGGGAATGATGACGAGGATTTGAGGCTTCGAGACAGGGTCGGATCCCACAGGTACCTTGGTCTGCGTAGACGGCGCTGAACCACCAATCAAAAGGCAATGCGATCCCCTCCAGCCCGATTTGGGCATTTATTTCCAGCAGGCGCCATTAATAGAATGACTTCACTTTTGCTTATAAAAGCGAAGCACCTCCCGCGGAGAATTATTTACCCTCTGGATATTTGCTTGCGGAGTGCTCACGAAGTTGTCAAAACATTGCCAAGACTCTGCTGTAATTTTGCCAGTCGACCCGTTGAGCTCTATTCGTCGTAACACTGTGCTTACCCGTAAGCTGTGATGGGGAAGAAAACTGTTGAAAAGAAAGAAAAGACGCCGCAGGACGGGGGCGTGGATATAACGAAGAAGTCTAAGGAGGAGAAAAAACACAGGCCCAAGAAAGCCGAACTCGACATCCTCGCAGAAAAACAGATCATGGAGGAAGATTCAGAGGAAGAAGAGCCTGTTGATCCGCCCATCGATGGATGGGAGGGTATCAAGGACACTGTACTTTCCAAAGGCGTTGTTGAGCTCCGGCAAACAATTGATGATATGCGTAGCCGAGTGTCCGCAGAACATAGAAGAACTGTCGCCTACTATTCGCAGTTGTACTGGTACCTATGTACCCCGGTGCTTAGTTGCCCTGAATTAATTTACGCCATTTCCCAAAACTACCAGCCCCTGACCAGGCAAGTCCGCGACGCCGCTGGAAATAATCTCTTCTCAATTTATCGCGGTGATATACAGGAGGCCTTCGCTCCTCGGCAGGGGCCGCCCCAGGGATACACTGTCAGAAATGTTAACATGAATGAGCAGACGGGCAGGTATGTCCCCGCTCCTTATATGACGCAGTTCATGGAGGGACAGTTGAAACAAGGGCTCCCAGCCAGCAGCCTGCCCAAAATACCGATGCCCCTAGAGGAATTTAAGTAACCAGACATATTTTCCATCTGGGCTTGGGTGGCGGGTCTATCCACTGACGCTGCAATATACCCCTGGCAGGTCTCCCTGGCCAAATGCATTTCTCGTGGGGAGTTTTACGCTCCTGACCCAGCAAGGCCAAACACCAACCCGGTGTTCTTTGATTGGGCGGAATGGGTAGCCCGTACTCTGCACACCAGATTGACGAATTTGAAGAATGCAAGAACGGACCAATACTTCGGGCCTTGCTCCTTCCTGGTTTGGCTTTTCTTTTATTATACACACAATCAGTTTCCCCATATTGTTGTTAACTGTGTTGACAAGAATGGAGCCCCGCTACCGGTCTACCAATGGACTTCGGTTCTAGCAAAGACTGAGTCTTATTATATCTTCAATCAACAGTTTCTGTGGTGCGCCCTAGAGCTCGTGTGCGGCTCTTGTCCTCGGGTGCCCACATTGCTGAGATATACCGTCGTTCGCAGGAGGCTGGGCGATGTTTTTTAGTTAACTCAGGGGCTAGTGGTTCGCATATTTGGGTTTACAGGCAAACCCTTTCTTCTTCCATATTACACTTATGAATATTTGTTTTCATTGGAAGTCGCTCGCCAGAGTGACTATACAGACCAGATTTATGGCCAAGGTAAGCATCTTAATGAGCACCGCTACGATTGACTCCATGCATGGAAATATTGAATCGATTTATCTCCACGCCAAGCATCTCAATGAGTGCCGCTACGAAATGGAGAACACCAATATGCAGCTGGAAGAAAATCTGGCGAAGGCTCACGCCCAACTAGAAGATGCTCAGAAGGAGTCCGAACAGATGAAGCAGGAGGTGACGGCCCTCAAACAGCAGATAGCCAAGCTCCAGAACGCCGTCGAGCAACATCAAAAGGCACACCAAGAAGCAGAGGAAAGGGCGAAGAAGCTTGAAGCCCGAATCAGTGAGATGCGGCAGCAGTTGGATGAAAAGGAGACAAGTGTGGAGCTCTTCAACAGAGACAGAATCAAGAGCATACGTGCTCATTTGCTAAGAAACTTCAGGTCTCGGGCCTCCAGTGCCCTGTCTATTCTTTTGTATATCATCGAAGCCCAATGCGCTTCTTCGCAGGATGGGCCTGTGGTTGACAAAACAATGAAAGAAATACAACGCCGACTAAATTTAGCCTTTGAGGCGCAAAGCATTAAGTATCAAGATTTGCAAGTCCCTGCCATGAGCCGGACCGCGAGAGACTGGTCCACTGTCCAATCTACCGTCCGTGCCTTTTTCTCGAAATTGAAAAAAGCTCAAAAGGCCAAGAGGTTGATGGACGTGTTTGAGCAAGAGCAGCGCACTTCCCTGACCTATTTTCAAAATCTCTCACGGTTAGGCTTTCCCGGATTCACAGATGATGATGGGAACCTTTTATCAAAGGAAGAACTCAAGCCAATATGGCTCGCTTTTGAACACATCGGAAATTGATAGCTGGGTGGACCCAGTAACAGAAAAATAGGTGATAGACTTCATCCTCAGGTACTGCCAGATTGAAGCCTGTTTGACTGATCTGAGCGATCGAGCTAAACATGCTGACATAGACCAGATTCAGCGATTCCGCGTTCTGGTCAAGTCACTCCAAGATCGCGAGCCCTTTCAAGAAGGGGCTTGGGCCCACATCCGCCGGCCAATGGAACGCATTCTCTACCGTCTCCCAGCCACGAGAGCAGGAGCAAGAACAAGTACCTGATGAGGAGGGGGAAGAAGAAGTGGAAGCAGCAGCAGGAGAATCCCCAGAAAAATAAAAACAGACTAAAGCAGGGACCGGGGGTGACTTTGGGCCCAATGAATGAAGTCTAAGGGTTCATGCATTGAGGCGAGCTCTATACCCTGCGAGCCGCCAGGAATGTTGACAATTCTGTCACATTTTGTTGAGGGGTAAAATTTTTAAAGTATTGTTCAATTTTATGTTAAGTTTTCTTGAATTTGTTCCCTTGCTTTTTAGGTCTTTTCATGGCGCCCTAGCGCCTCTAGTATCCGCCCCTTGGCCCCCCTTGTATTCATTTCATATGAATAAGTAGCTTCGCCAGCAGGAAACAGGTAGAAACTAGCAGCTTCGCTAAAAACAAACAAGGATCGACAACTTAGCAAAAGAAGAACAGGTGTAGTTCCAGTTCGGACTTAAAATTGGCTAAGCATGAGGGGCACTTCGCCCACAAGACTGCCAAAGCTGCTACTTTGGGCGGTATAATTGCGAAGCTCCAGTTTTGGTTTGATCGCAAAATGTCTTAAAAAAGATGGGCCGCTTCGCTAGAAACGATGCCGAAGTGCCACTTCGGCCTACTTCCCCGACGATCCATCTCTTAGAAGGCGCCAGTTCGGGCCTTAGCCTAGCGGAGCAGCTACTTCAGGTGCTTGGCCAGCGAACCTCCCACTTTGGTCACCCCATTGCCTAAGTTTTGTTGGAAAAATAGGAAAACGTCTAAGACAGAAGGGGCGCTTCGGCCAAGGCTCCCCCGAACTAATACTGCAGAACCCGATCGTTGTGAAGTACCCGTCCAATGCGAAGTATAGGAGGAAGAATATTTTGTTGCACCCCGCCAACAATAGCCAGCCACTTTGGGCAAACTCCTTGCCGAAGTAGTACTTCGGGCCCCTTTTTCAGCGAAACATCCGTTTCCAGCGAAGTGGCAAAGCAAGAAGTTGAACTGCCTCGTCTTCTACAACGAAGCTGGCTACTTCGGACAGAATCAGATTAAGTGCCCGCTTCGGCTGGTTTTTCTTGCGAAGATTTTTCGGGGCCAGATTTCAGTGAACCGCCCCCAATTAGGCCATTTTGACTTAGGAAAACTTTGTCTCCCTTCCTGGCCTCCACTTCGGCCCGACTCTCTTGCGAAGCAGCTACTTCGGGCGCAAACTGAGCGAACCTTCCCCTTAGCTATGATTCGGGTCAGATTTCTAGCGAAGCTCCCCAGAGACCGCTTTTGACAACAGTCCCGAGGGTCACACATTCTAAGACCGGGTATGAACCCGAGGCAATTTCACAGCGCATAAATGCAGTTTCTTGGCCCAAAGTGGTTCTGTATCTAATTGTAGCAATGGAATGGGGGGTTTCAATTATAGAAGGTGGCGAGCGACTTTTTTGGAGCCGCCTTATCGTCCTTATAGATCTGATTCATTAATGGCTCAGAGGCAGGGTCCTCTATAAAAACCCATGCATTGTAATGAAAAAGGTGGGAGAACATATTGCTAAAGAGCTGCTGTAGCTAAATATTTTGCATCAATATTGAGGATCCTTGGCTTTGAAGCTGCGCCTTCTTTGTATGCTGCTTCTGGCAAGTATTTTTGCTTTTCATTTAATTTTCTGATTTCTATAATTCTGATATCTGGATTCTGGCATTGGAAGATAAGTGTGTCTGGAACTCTTTTAGAGGATACATAGAGAAGCAATTGCAGTTTTAGTTTCTGTTACATTTTCTATATTGATTGCTGCTGGTTTAGATATAGACTAGTTATTGTGCTACATGTTCTTTCCCACTGCAATATCAAGCTATTTACATTTCTTTCTATACTTTTAATCTCTTTCTTGCACTTTTATCTTGAAACCCCGAATAGTTTAGCATAGGAGACGGCCTTCTCCGGAGATTGGCACGGAGGGCATTTCTTCCCTCCAGCCTTTCAAGGTTGGTCCAGGTCTAGGGTGCGTAGACATACAAAATCCTTTCCTGTGGCATATTTGTGACCAATAGTTACTCAAGACTTTGCCCTTTAGATTTTCCAGATTGTATAAATTTGTGTGAGAATTCAAGCAAGTTTTGATACTCATTGAGTTACACACTCTTATCTAGTGTGCAAATCTCTTCTCCTCCATGGGGCCTAATCTATTACATTTAGGAGTTTTCAAGCACCTGCGCTTCGACATCCAAAAGGGCCTCTTTTAAGTTAGGGGATTGCAACGCCGAGAAGCTAGTAGGTACCCTCCTAAAGTAAGTCATTACTTCAAAATAAATAGGCAATAACTTCCAAAACCAAATGATTTTGAGCCACCTATGATATTCTTGTGTAGCATTCTAATGCTATATCTAGAAGTCACAATTTTTTGTAATTGACTTGTGACCGCCTCCTACCCATACAACTTCAAGCCTAAACGTTTGTTGCTTTGTCAACCCACTTCTCAAATTCAATTCTTTATTTTCTCCAAGGTTAATATAATCCATCAATGCTTTGTAGATAGACAAATTAGTAGTTGAGCACGTGTTATGCTTTCTTGGTATGTTGCATTAATTGATGTTATAATTGGAATGTAGCATGAGTGGTGAGATTACCAACAGTGGAATGGTGGAATGATAGGTGTAGGGGCTAATCAAGATTGCAGTCATAAGACTTCTTCACAGTTGTACGACATGTCTTGAGATGGTATGGTCTCGACCGTGTGACATAGTCCTTGTAAGTCACAATTTGTTGTATGATGTAGTCCTTTGTACAACACAGTCTATCGTATGGAACATGTTCTCGTCTGGCACAGTATGAGACTTCCTTGGCAAATCCTTAACCCTAACGTATGGAGGTGATTTGTACGGTAATCACACATACAAGATCACAATCTTCATCAATCAACGGTTAACTCCTAAGTGGCAACACCTTATGTGTTTACCCTTGTATTGTTTGCTTGTTGTACGACCTGCTAGGCGTATGGCTTGTAACTGTTGCAACTTCCATATGGTCCTCCTTAGTGCTGCAACCTGCAATTCTCTTGGAAAATACCTACAAAGCTATTGCCTCACTGCTAACAGACCTACAACTAAATTATGTTCATACAACCTGTAATATAAAGGAACAATGCATGCAATATCTTAAGAGTTAACAGTTATATGGATAGGCAATAACACAGACTGCAATCAATTACAAGGCATATTTGTATTGAATGATTAATGGCAGCTGTAACCAGCAATCACAATGGCAATACAATGGATGCTGTAACCAGCAATCGCAATGACTGCTGTAACAACAATGGCATCAACAGTTTGTAACAACAACATCATTATCATCCCTCACGTAGGTGTGCACAACACTGTCTCTCGCCATACACACAAATGCTTCTCTCTCCATACATGTTGCAAATACATACTGCAGAATGAAGGAGGAGGGGCATTTTAATGCCTACTTGGGTCGTTCCAAGCAGTTCCCGGATTGCGCATCAATTACAACTGCTATACTGTGTCCGACGTTTGCATGAATTTATCAACTTTCCTAAGGTCTAAAGTGCCTCTTTATTAACATTTCATTTGATTCCAATTTCACTCTAATTTCACTTTATATTTCATTTTACATTATTTACATTAATCTCATATACATTTCATCTAAATTTTACTTTACGGAAATTGTAAGCAAAACTTTGTCTTTTATTTCTTTTTCTTTTGGGTAACAATTTTGCTGCCTGCATCTCTCCTCCCTTTAAACTAGTCGATGTCCTCGTCAATGCTTGTTGCTATTGTTGCTCTTTTATAGTGGGCTGCTTCTGCTAAGAACGACAACAGGTGCTCCACCCATCTCAATTATTTGGAGCCGTAGGGATCCCGTTCGTCCTTTAGTCTCTTCGCATATTTACTAAAATGAAGAAACTGTAGCCCGTAATGGATTGCTTTCTTCTCCATTTTTGCCAATTGTATCATTAACTCCTTTTCTTGTTCAGTAACACCCTTTTGTATTTTCTTCTTCAACTCAACCTCAGTCCTGGTTGCAATAGCCAACTGTTCATCTCTTTTGGAGATGAGTTGATTATGCTCTAATTCCTTTTCTCGAGCTTCGTGCATCTGTGATCTGATTGCTAGTTCTGCCTTATAGTGTACAATGATCTCATTGCACTTTTCCATGTCTTTGTTTGTTACAGCAAGTTCATCGTCCTTAGCTTTCAACTGTTCCTCATAATTTTGCCTTAGGCCAACAATCTCTATCTCAGCTTCCTTTTTCATTGTTTTTGCTTCCCTTTTCATAGTTTCTACTTCCTTTCTCATAGCTTCCATTTCCTCCTTGTGCTGGTTATCTTGCTCCTCCTTGGATTGGTGTATCTTTTCCAACCCAATTGTTAACTAGTCTATCCAATGAGTCAAAAAATTAATTTGCCTATACATTGGTGCTACTTCTGGTGGAATCTTCCTGTATTCCACTTCAGCTGTGTCTGTTGGACAAGATTCTAAGGTGCTTGCATCTATGTACACTCTTTGTGGTACCCTGTAATTAGTTTGCATACCCTTTGGTAGCTCCTTTATTCCAATCATATTTGTGACTCCTTCAATCTGTAATTCCCATTTTTTTTTTTTCATAGATTTCAGCGAGCTTCTTTGTCCTGATGTCCTCTTGGGCCCACTGTATTGCTTTCTTCATTTCGTTGTAAACCCTGGACTGCCATTGCCTTAGCTGTCCTACACAGCCCATCCTAAATTGTAGTTGTGCAGAGTCAAAAACCTGCATCATCTTCCCAAAGAATTTGTCAACATGATCATCAGTTTGGATTCCTTCTTCCTTAGACCATCCAAAACTAGGCACTTCAATAATGAAATGCTTCCCTAGTACTTGAAATGTCTCTTCCTCTTCCTGTTCCATGTTTAGTTCTTCTCTATTTTCTTTCGGTTGATTAGGCTGAACTACAGTTTGTTCTTGCAATTGTGGAAAACTTTCTACACTAGTTGATCTTTGGTTGCTACCGCCTCTCCTAACAATTCTGATTTTCTTCTTTTTCTAAGATTCTGGTGCAATCTCAACCTCTTTGTCCCTTACTGGATCTCCTATTTCTCTTGGCATTACTAAGTCTTTTAACAGGCCTTGGGCTGCCATTGAAAGCTCAAACTGCTCTATATTTGGCATAGTTGGTGATGCACTAAAATCTATTTGTTGTGTCCACTCATCAAGTCCTGACAATTCTTCCTTAACATTGCTTGTTACCGTTGGTTCTTCAATGCCTTCAATTGACTATGCCATCACTTCTTGTTGTTGTTGCATAGTCTTTTCTAAGGGCCGTTGCTCTTGTGACATCAATTGTTCCTATTACGCTGTCTCCTTGTTCTCACAGGACTTATTTGCTGTCCTTCTTCCTCGTGTCTTCTTGTTGCTGCTCCTGAAGCAACTCCTCTCTTTGTTCTACCATACTCTTTTCCTCAATCTCCTGCTACAACTCAGCTTCTAATCTCCTTTGTCTCTTCCGTTAGGGTGCTATTTCCTCCTCCAACGCATCACTATCCTCCAATGGAACCAAATCCATTCTTATCAGGATTTTCTTAGTCCTCACTTTAACTAGAGTGGACTTTGCTATTGGCATTGAATTAATCGATGTCATTATTGTGGGTTCATCATCTAATAACTTCCTTGGAGTAGTCAATCTTGGAAATTTCATTTTGGCTTAAGACACTGCATTCAACATAATTCCAATGGTTGGCGTGCCATAAAAAAATTCTTAGTCTGCTACTTGAAGAAATTCCTAATACGATAGGACAAATACGATGCCTAGTTGTACTATACTCCTTTTGCAATGCCCTGTACATATTGTGCTAGCCATACTGACATTTCAAACGGCCTAGTTTCTCTTGAAACTTGGACATCACGGTGTTCATGGCACAAGCGCAATTTGTCATTCTTTGAAGAACATAGGCTTATACTGAGAGGGGGGTGAACAATATAAGACCAAATTTTACTTTTCTTTCCAAAACAATATTATCCAATATTATCAATAGCAGTAATCAAAGCAATGCACAAATCATCACACACAAGAGAGATACAAATTTAACGTGGTTCACCCAATGTGGGCTACTCCACGGAGAAAATCTTTCTTCTAAATTTTCTCAACAAATCTCTTGGGAATCAATTCCCTATTACAATGTTTATGGACCTCTGTCCAAAGGAGACACCAATCCCCTATGCTCTGATTTGTGGATCTCTCTTCACAGGAGAACTCTTTCCTCTTGCTTTGATTCGTGGATCTTTGTCCACAGGAGAACTCTATCGCCTTGCTCTGGTTCGTGGAACTAGATCCAGGAGAACTCTATCTCCTCAACTGGTTTGCGGATCTCTCTCCACAAGAGAACCCTATCTTCCCAGTTAGTTCACCGATCTCACTCCACAGGAGAACTCTTTCCCCTTGCTCTAGTTTGTGGATATCTCTCCACAGGAGAACTCTTTCTCCTTGCTCTATTTTGTGGATCTCTCTCCATAGGAGAACTCTTTCCCCTTTGCTCTGGTTTGTGGATCTCTCTCCACAGGAGAACTCTATCCCCTTTGCTCTGGTTGGTGATCTTCTAGAAGACTTTTGTCCCCACTGCTCTAGCTTGTGGATCTCTCTCCATAGGAGACCTCTGTTCCCACTGCACTGGCTGATGGATCTCTATCCACTGGAGACTGCTGTCCTCTTTGCTCTGTCACCTCCAAAGCCTGCTCTCAACTCTGTCTCAAATCTGCACCAAACTTTGTCCCAAGTCTAGCACAAATCTGCTCTAACTCTGCTCACAAATCTGCTCTTAATTCTATCTCAAATCTACCCCAAGCCTTAACACAAATCTTGAACAAATCAACAATCAAACCTGCTCTCAATTCTGTCTCAAATATGCTCTCAAGCCTTAACACAAAGCTTGAACAAATCAGCAATCAAACCTGCTCTCAATTCTGTCCTCAAGCCTTAACAAAAGACTTGCTCAAAACTGCCTTCAAGCCTTCTCAAAAGACTTGCTCAAATCTGCCCTCAAGCCTTCTCAAAAGACTTGCTCAAATCTGCCCTCAAGCCTTTTGGAAAGACTTGCTCAAATCTGCCTTCAAGTCTTCTCAAAGACTTGCTCAAATCTGCCTTCAAGTCTTCTCAAACACTTGCTCACAAACACAAGTTAAATCTCCTTCAAAAAGCTTTCTTCACACAAACAAATTCTACTTAGAATTCGTTTAACCTCTAGAACATAAAGAGAATGATATGCTCAAAAGCTCAATATGTTTCACACTCACAAATCTTGTACTCAATTAACCACTCTCTATCTCTTGCAAAATTCCTTTCAAATCAAATCAAAACAATGTATAACAAAATTGGTTTATTCTTCTTGCAAATTTTCTCTCAAAAATCAATCACACCAATGCACAATTTCCCTCATAAAATTGATCTCAAACACCTTCACAATTGCAATCAATTTCTCTCAAACCAATGTTTAAAAGATTTCACAAAGATACACTAACTTGTCTTCAACCCTAGCACAAGTAGTTCACAATCTCTAGCTCAAATGTCTCAAACCCTTTCAACAATAGAAGCACAGATTGTTCTCAAATTCTATCCCAAATGTTTCCAAAACATTCTACAATGAAGCACAAAAACCTCACGCAAATATTTTCAACAATGCTTATCAAACAATCCTTTTCACTCTACCTTATGTTCCAAAACATTCATTCCAACAAACACTTTAAACAAGGGATGATGTGCCCATACCTCTTAATTGCTCTTGTGGAGATATGTCTTCAAAAATACTCTCCCAATCCATCCATATGAATTTTCTTCTCAAAAGATATTTCACCATACTAAAATTTCAATAAAATATCAAACCACTTTTACACCTTATTACTCCTATTCTTTCATGCAAAATAATGCTCAACAAAACAACCAGAAATTACACACTTGAATTTCACATATACACCTTATACCTCCTTATGAAAACAAAAATAATGCACTTCAAATTTCAATAAGACCAAAGAAATTATCACTTCATCTCATGCATCAACCAAGCACTAGCAATCTGAAATTTCACCTTTCATCCCTTTCTAAAATAAAAATCAAATCACTTTACTATCCTTATAGCTCCCTAACCATTTCATATCACAATGATAAAATTAACTAACCCTTATAACTCCCTAACCATTTCATATCACAATGATAAAATTAACTAACCCTTATAACTCCCTAACCAAGCACAACATGCATACCTTTATAAAAAAAAATTAATTCTGCCTTCAAGCGCTGCTGTCGCTGCTCGAACATGTGACCTCGTTGGCCTCCGTGCCCTAGCACAAGGGCAAACACCACGTGGGCTAGCCACCCACATAAGCCCAAGGAGCACATGCTCCTTGTCCTCTACCGCCAGCGCAAAACGAAAAACTTCAAACAAAACCTTATCACATCCTAGCATCGCGGACGCTGCTGTTTGGGCTACTTGCCCGGATGGGATAGAAATTCGGAGCCCCTGCTCCTTGTCCTTTACTCTGCCTCGAAAAACTGATGTCTTCTTCCTCTCCGCCGCGAATCGAACGACGATCTCTTGGGTGCACAAATTTCTCAACACACGAACACTTATTAACCACCTTAGCATGCAATATTTATATGCAATGGTTGGCATTGACTTTGACGTCGGCGCTCGAATTTGCAAACCTTTGGTGCTAATAAAATATTATATTTTAATTATAATAATTGAAATCCAAGGGATTTAAATATTATAATTTCTCTTAGGGCCTTTTTGTAGGTTAAATCTTTTGCCACCATAGTTAATCAATTTAACCTTTTTCTTTTGCAAAATTACCACCAAGGTAAATTAGATAGACCTTTTTATTTTTCCTTTTTCAAATACCACCATGGTAAATCAACTTGACCCTTTTATTTTTCTTTTTAATACCATCATGGAGAAGGCTTTTCTTTCTTCTTGTTGTTGTTGCCACATTTTGCACGGGGTGCCATGTTTTCAAATTTTGTAAGTATGTTGCTCTTCCTTCCCTCCTCCTCCTTTTCCCTTTCTCCACTTTTCCCTTTCTCCCTTTCCTTCAGTTTCATTCCTCCCTTTTTCCCTTGTACCTCCCCCAGTCAAATCCCCAAAACAGAGCTAGCATTCCTTGAAAAATTCTAAGTGTCAGGGCGCAACCCGACTTCGCAGCGAAGTGAGGGTGGGCCTTCAAGTTGGAGCGCACTAGGGAATGCGAAGTACGGGAACAGGCTGAAAAGGAGCAGAATTTGGCTAAGTGTCAGAGGGCAACCCGACTTCGCAGCGAAGTCGGGGTGCGCTCTTCTTCCTGTGCGCACTTGGGAAACAGTGTTTGCAAAATTCAGCTAAGTGCCGGAGCGCAACCCGACTTCGCAGCGAAGTCGGGTGTGCTCCCCCTTTTGTGCGCAGTCCGAACAATGGCCGAAACAACCAAGTGCTGAAGTGCGCAACCCGACTTCGCAGCGAAGTCGGGCTGCGCCCTCTGACCGGTGCGCAGTTGGGCAAGATCCATCAAGTAGACTAGAAATTGGCTAAGGCAGGGAGGCCTCCCCAACTGCGTTGTTCCCAACCTGCGCTACCCGATGGCGCTCTGATCCCAGGCGAAGTTGGACAAACTGCCTTTCAAGACAGACACGTGTCACTCATCAGAATTCGACAAGTGTCCAACCTCGGGATTCGAGTCGGGATGTGATGGGAAAAAGGACAAGCATGGACCGCATTACCTACGCCAACTGCCTCCATTTAAGCTGATGCAAAGTTCCATTTACCACAGCTACCCGCATTCCTGCTGACTAGAAGTTTCACCCGACGCATCGCCACGTAGTCGTACGACTTTCGAGAGAGACCTTGCTGCAAGTACAGTCCTCGCCGACAGTAGTCAGCATCAGCAGCTCTTCTACCGCTTTTGTCAGCTATTGTCTGGTCTAGGACTTTGTGCCCGTAATTGTAATGGGGGGAACTTGGGCTATAAATAGCCACACCATTTCATTGTAAAGGGTAGAAGGGGAATATACTGCTAGGGAACCATTGTAGCTATATGTTTGCTTCTGAATGCAAGACACATACTTGGCTCTGCTTACTGTCATCATCTTTTATGTTGCCTTTCCTTGTCATTTCTGCGTCTTGTTTTTTATTTCATTGCTTACTGTTATACTGAACTCTGGATTCCAGTATTTGATGATTAAGTATTCCCGGAATGCATAGATAGAGGATACATAGGATGTATGATAGCTGTAGTTTCTATGGTGTGTTTTGTATTTAATTGCTGTTAGTAGTGGAGATTGATCGTTGTCGTGCTGCTTATTCCCCCCACCCAACTCCAATCACATTTGGATCTCTTTCCGCACTTTATCTCTTTCCCTGTACCCTTAGCTAAAACACTAAAAAAAACCCATAGGAAGCCGACCTTCTCCGGAGATTGGCACTGAAGGCATTCCTTCCTTTCGGCCTGTTGAGTGGTGTTTTCACCCAATTGTGAAAGCACACTCTCCGGTAGGATCTGAGTCCCAAAATCCTCTGCTTGCAAAGAAAGTAATTTCTCCAAGGTTCCTCTTATGTTGATTCTAAAACACCAATGATGTCGCTCACTTGTAAATGCGAGGAATACCTTAGGGTTGCAAGTGGATGTTAACAAGGGGCACTGTAGTTCACTTTAATTTGGATTTGCAATGGACTCTGAGCTTTGATGGGTTTTCAATTATTTATTTAAATGACTGAAATTAAAATACAAAAAATAAATACGAGTTTAAAAATAAAAATAAATGCAAATGAATATGCAACTGAGCTACGTCCAGAGTATTGCCATCTTGATTGATAAAACCGAAGACAATGAGGTTTTCTGCATGCAACCCAACCTACTGAACCTGCAAATTCGCACAATTCAAATAAGCCAGGTGCGGGTTTCTAGGGTTTCTACTGTAGTTTCAAATTTAGGCATTCGCATGAAGCAACCAAGAACACTTGCATTCAACTTCACCTATAAGCCTAGAAATCTGAAAGGGAAAGATAACACATTGAATCATGCATGCAAAAATGACTCCTTATTTCTCATCAATGAAATGCCAACACTCTGTATTTTTGCATTAAAATGATGTATCAATTACAATTATAGAATGTTCCAGGTTTTACAAATCCAGAACAAATGAAGGAAATTGCCCAAGTGTAGGCCCAGAATGGCATGAAGCCCTTGTCTCTGCAACTCTGCAAGCAGCAATTTCCAACCCTCGTATCGATCCGTGCTTCAGATTTTATACTAACTGAAACGTCTCTTCGGTTCTCCCTGTGTCGCTTCGTTTCACCTTCTAGCATGTGACCTTTCAAATTCTTGCCTTTTCGATGCTTTTGTTCCATGTTCGATTCTGAAACGTTCGAAATCTGCCGCTGCATGTAACGCCTCTGTAGCTCTGACACCTGTATGCCACGTGTCTCATGTTTTCTGCGCCTTCTGTAACGTCTTCCCGTGCAAAACGCGACAAAACAGCATGCAACCCGTTCACCTTCCTGGCCGCGAAAATGAGACATGTCGCGATATCGCGACGTTTTCGACCAACAGCATCGTTTCTCCTCCTGCACAATGAAAATGAGACATGTCGCGATATCGCGACGTTTTTCTGCTTCGGGCCATCTCCTCACCACCTGTCGCGAAATCGCGACACTTTTCCGTTCCGTACCCTCTCGCTGTTGCTTGTCGCGAAATCGCGACGCCTTTTCGTTTTGAGCTGTAATGCTGCCTTCTGTCGCGAAATCGCGACGTTTTCCTTCTCCGTACACCTTCGCTGCATGCTGTCGCGAAATCGCGACATTTTCTTACTTCGTGCCTTCGGTCAGCTTTTCGTCGTGAAATCGCGACGCCCTTTCTTTTCCGTACTGCTTTGCTGCTTGCTGTCGCGATTTCGCGACCATTTCGCGCTTCATGTCCTCCTGTCGATTCTGTCGCGATTTCGCTACCATTTTACTCTTCCGTACATTTGCCAATTTTTCGTCGCGAAATCGCTACGCTACCTCTGTCCGTACTACTTCGCTGCTTCGGAGCCGCGAAACCGCAACCTGTCGCGATTTCGCTACGTCTTTCTTGCTCGCACTACCTTCTTGCTTTTTTGTCGCGAAATCGCTACCATTTTTGTTCCGTACACCTTTGGCTACTTGGAGTCGCGAAAATGCGACATGTCGCGATATCGCGACGATTTCTCGTTTCATGCCTTCCACCTGCAATCTGTCGCGAAATCGCGACGTTTTTCACTCGGCACCTCTTTGCTCAATGTTGTCACGATTTCGCGACGTTTCTCTTCTCCGTACGCCATGCTATTTTCCTGTCGCGAAATCGCGACCATTTTCTATTCCGTACACCTTCGGCTGCACCCTGTCGCGAAATCGCGACGTTTCTCTCGCTTCGGCGTGCTTTGTAGCTTTCTGTCGCGATATCGCGACGCTTTTCTCGCTTGGCACCTTCTTCCTGCTTCCTGTCGCGAAATCGCTACCGTTTTCATTCCGTACACCTTTCGCAGCAACACGTCGCGAAATCGCGACACTTTTCATTTCCAAGTAGTGGCAGCTCCATACGTCGCGAAATCGCGACGATTTTCATTCTTGCCTTTCTCTCTCCTGCCTGGGCCGCGACGGAGCAACATGTCGCGATTTCGCGACACCTTTTCATTTTTTCCAGCGACATGTCGCGATATCGCGACAACTTTTCATTTTTTGCCAGCGACGGAGCGACATGTCGCGATCTCGCGACGTTTTTAAGTGTCCAAAATTCGATTAAGTTTTTACTTTTCAAGTATAAATAAGCAAATGATTCTCATTGTAAAGGTCTTTTCGCTACCCCCATACTAGATCTACTCTTTGGAGATCATTGTGCTTGACATTTATGAAATATTATCTGCAACCTTTAAATTATGGATGCGTGGAAGTAGTAGATTTGCTCTTTTCCCCTCTATTAGTCCTTTCTTTGTGATATTGCTGATTTCTTTGGAGATCTGATCATAGTGAATTTATTCGGTACCTGCTGGAATTGCTGATTGCACCAACCTTGAACCTTGTTATGGCTTCGATTGTATTACTGCTTTTTATGTTTTCCTTCTCTTAGATTAGATTTACTTTTCATGCAAATTGCACTTGACGATTACCGTGTTCAACAATTATGGCATGTCCGGTGGGACCCACAAGCTTGATTTCAATATGAAATCAATCTTAACCCACTTGCACATAATTTTGTATATATGCACAAGTAAATCTCATATTTTTCAGATCTGTAAAAGGTTTTGTGTTTTTCACTAACATGCACAAAATCCACTGATCTTTTTGCATTGAAAATGTGTGAGTTGCTTTTAAGATTCAGCTTTCATGTTTTTTGTATTTATCATGCAAATGATGACTCCATTTGAAATGATCCAGAATGTTGCCTAACTTGGAATCTGTGAATCTCGCTTGTTATTAATGAATGAAAGCAGCAATGAGCGAAGATGAGAGCAGGCTGAAATGAGACTATGTGACAAAAGCTTAAGTACCCTGTGTGCCCTGCCTTGATAATAGGTACAACCACTTGAATACATGACCTAGCTAACCCGTCAAAGGAACCCCAGATTGAAGGTGTTAATTCAGATCAAGAGGAGAAGAAACCAGCATCAGTTTCAGACTTGATACCTGTAGAGGCTATTTTTTAGCAACAAAAATAGATCAAATGGGTGGGCTGTAGAATGTGTCACTAGACACAAAAACAGTTAAAATCCCTCAGTTTGGTCTTCCTCCAGATTTCTTAGGCATGCCTACTGCAAGTGGCCAACAATATCAGATGGTGCAATTGACTCAGTTAACATCAATGTCCCAACCAGTGTTACAAGGCTTGCAAGCTGCACCTCGTCAACCACATAATCCCCAAATTTCTCAATTTTGGCAACATGGGCAGCAGGTCATGCAACGGATGATACAATCCTAGAATCCTAAGTTGTTGCAAAGTAATCAAACACAGACCAGGCAGAACCAACAATTTCTCATAGGGAAGCTATAGTAGATACCTACAACCCTTAGAGGTCATCTTTGTAACATCCACAATAGATGATTGTTGCACAATATTGGCAAATAATACAGAATCTGCAAGTTGCACAAAAGCCACAACAATAGGCTGTTCAAAACGTGCCACAACAGGTTGTGCAAAATACACAAGTTGTTCAAAAGCCATTGCCTCAAGTGCCTCAATATTGTTGCACAATATTGGCAAATAATACAGAATCTGCAAGCTGCACAAAAGCCACAACAATAGGCTGTTCAAAACGTGCCACAACAGGTTGTGCAAAATACACAAGTTGTTCAAAAGCCATTGCCTCAAGTGCCTCAAAATCCTCAACAATGAATTGTGTAAAATCTGCAACAACAAGTGGCCCACAACGTGCAACTGAATCCACAAGTGTAGTCCTAATGGGTGGTACAAAATCCTAACATTGCCAAATATCCACAGATGCAAATGGCCAACGCCTACAAGTTGCTCCTCTCCAACAGTTCCGACTGCGACAAACAATTCATTATCAACCACATCAATTTTTGCAAAATATAACCCATAGCAATAACTCCAAAACCTGAATCCCAATGTTGGGTAGAACCTTCAGATGCCATAAAATATTCCACTACAAATGTACAAAGGACAACCAACGTATCAAGCTCCCTACATGCAAGCAATAATACCTTATGGCCAAAACCAACCTATGTAGTATAGGCAATGGCAATAGTCTAATCAGTTGTAGATACAAGCAAGACCCCATCAACATCTCTGATTAGAACTTCCGGCCCCACAATAGACCAGTGTATTCACATATCCTAACCGTGACCTCAAGTGCCTACCCACTTTTTTAGGATTTGATAGTCGAACGTCAATTGAACATCTAAATGACCTATAAACCTTGAAATCTATGCACCAGACCAAGGAGTAAGATGTGATGGTTAGGCTCCTGGTTGGATCCTTTAGAGACAAAGTTTTTACTTGGTATTGAATTTTGCCCAATGAAACAATAGTGGACTAGGCCTCAATTGTAGAACCATTGATGAAATGTTTTGGCTGTCCATCCAAAGGATGACCGGTTCTCCTTTAGTTGAACAACATGGTGAGGCATCAGAACGAGAACAATCATGATTTCAACACAAGGTTCCTTCGCACAATCTCATTAATACCATTTAATGCTAGACCTTCATATGAACAAGTATTGACCTATTATGTGAGGGCTTTACATCATGTTCTAGCTATTATGGCGAGGAACATGAACCTGGTTACTTTTGCTATAACAATTGAAGAAGTTGTGTTGAAGAAACACTTATCCAAGTTGGCAAGTTACCACTAGCTCCTCCCATGGCCTCTGCGGCGTATTTGACTCCATGTGCTTCTCCTCAAGTTTAGTATTTACCATCGCCTCAGTTAGCCTCCATTCCTAGTTCACCATATCCATAAACATACCTATTGCCTCAAACTACCCTTCCACCTCCCCAAATGACACCGCTCCCCTCTAACACACTAGTGCCAACTCAGTTAGGTTCCTCGTGCATTGTCACATACCCAAGCCAGTTTACACCCAAGTTCAATTGTTTGTTCAAAATAGATGCTGGTGTAACCCATGGCTACATCCAATACCACTTCCCAATCCCTAGTTCAGTCATAGGCTGGAGGAGTGTAGAATATGATGGATGAAATGAATGAGTTGAAGGTTGTGGGTAGGGACTTGTGTAATAAAATGACAATCAGCCAAAGGCAAATAGGAGGGTGGCAAGGTTGTGGGGAACGCTATATCTAACCAAAGATCAAGTACCTTAATAGGCAAGTGGATCAAAAATAAATCAATGACAAAATAATATGGTATATGTTGGCCTAGAGATTAATTCCTCTAGGTGCGTCGCCTGTAACGTCTGGCATAACCCACTTGAGTACACTGCTGCAATATATCATGCATAGAGTAAATAATTAGTAGTGCCAAGCTCAACAGGCTGCAATAGCTAGACAAGCAACATTGAATGCACCCGTTGGTATTGGTCAGTTGATGTTAAACCAATAGGTCACCAACTGACAATGGATGAATTAGTCGGTGATGAGTTAGAAAGTTGCAGGCATGCCTTCAATGCAAATGTTCTCCAACGTAAATCGTGTTGTGGTAGCGAATTTTGGGACATATGAGGAGTAATTTTTCTCTTTCAAAGAGCAAGCCTTACTGATAAATCAACAATAGCATGTGATCTCACAAAACAATAGGAATTCTAGTGAAGATTTGCCTAGAATTGAACCTTTGCTTCAAGCCTCACAGTCCCATCTAGGTGCTAAGGCAAGGATTAGGTACCACAATCTTGAGGAGAGGACAATCGTCGGTGCATATTCTAGGGAATGTCCCAATGTCATCAACACAACAGGAGAAAAAAAGGAAGGAGGTTCCCCTTCATTGAATGTAGCAATATCACAAAGTAAGGCATCTAGAAGTGGAGGACCTAAAGGGACAACAAAAAAGGCTCAAACAGACATGGGTAAAGCAAAGGTGGATGAATAGAAAAAGGGTAGTAATGCAGAACAATCAAGAGCCACTAAGAAGAATGTGAAATACCCCTCATTGACAAGTGAAGGGAGGGTTGCTATAACCAAGTAGTACAAATGATTCACACATTTGATACATAGGGTAAAAGTTAGAGACGTAGAGTCACTTTTAACATTGCTATTGAATTGAGAAACATTTTGGAGGCTTTGTTGTTATCTGAACACAATGATTTGGTGCAGGAGGCCCAAAAGGAGCAAGAAAGAAAATATGTGAAGGTGAAATCTGTACAGACGAGACGAGACACAGTCCACACAAGAACTGTTGAAGAACAAAACCTTATGGCAGGAGATCCAACAGATATACCGGTGAGCATTGCAGATGTTGTCAATTCTTCCAGACCCAAGAACATGAAGTCATTACCCTTTTACATCACTCCAAAGATCAAAGGTTACTTCACAGGTATATAGTTTACATAGGACCTGCCATGACATTGATGTTGAAAGTAGTCTGTGAAGAGATAGGTTTGACATAGACTACCATCACGGGGGCACCCATTTAGATGGATGGTACTAAGGTGAACATTATGACGACTTTGAAGGATTTGGTCATGACAATAGCCCGACACCCTAAACTATTGGTTGTAGATTTGTCTCCTTACTTTGGTATGCTTTTATTGAAGGAATAGACGTAAAAGCTGCCAGGTAGTTGATATCTGACTATGGATTACATGCACATGAAAGTGGTTAAGGGACAACAATATAATCAGAATTGAGAATGAGCTCCCTTGTAATTATCTATTGCATAAGCTGGAGGATGGTGAAATGGGGAGTTGGAATGAGTTGCATAAGTTTGTTGATGAAGAATTTAAGGAAGGAGGACTGATCTCCAAGAGATATGATTATCGACATGATCAGAGAAGGAGATGAAGGGAACAATGACGGGTTGTTTAAAGAAATTAAAATGTGTAATTATCTAGTATTTGAAGAACCAAAGCAATTACCAATTTTATCCAAAGCACGTATATAGGGTAGCAAGCAACCTTGGGTCATGTATTTCAATGGACATAGGACTCAAAACAGTGCTGGTGTAGGAATTTAATTGAGAAGCCCCCAAGGAGAATTTTCTTGTTTTGCTTGTTAGTTGATTTTCAATAAAAACAACAATGTAGGAGAGTACGAAGCTCTATGCGTGGTACTACGCAAATCAGAGAAGCTTGGAGTCAAGCATTTGAAGGTCATAGGTGACTCTAAGTTGGTGGTCAAGCAAGTTATCTTTGAGTGTGCACCCAAGAACAAGCAAATGAAAACATACAAGCACATGGTATGGGACTTGTTGGAAAGCGATGATACCTAAGAAATTTAGGCTATGTGAGAGAGAAAACTAAAAAGGTTGACAAGCCAACCTCTTTAGTGGCCCGATTCAACCCTATGACAAACATATGGGCCAAGCCTAAAGATTTGGAGGTAGTCTACAGGGCAACAATGCCAAAAAATTTGGACCATTCGTAGGTGTTTAATAATGATGAGTAATTATTGATTTCTTGATTCAAGATTTACATGTGGTGGACAAAAATGAATATGGTGATGATGTCAAAGATGGAGTCATTCAATTGAACACTATCCAATTGTTGAAAAGTCAAATCATACTTGAGAGCTTGTTTAATTCAAAAGATAGTGTGAGAAAATCTAGTTTGAAGGCGAAGACATCAAATTACTAGCCAATGGAGATTACAGAAGAGAAGCCCCTCTTGCTCGAGAAATATTGCAAAAGTGAAGAGAAGTTCTTATTCAAAGAGTTATGTGCCAAGTACAACAATGTGAGCATGGATTTACAAAGACCTTAAGGCTTATGATAGAAATGTAATTGAGGACACTATTGACCTAGAACCAGGAGCTAAACCATTCAAGCAGAAGTAGAGTCCGGTTAGCTCCAAAATAGAAGCAATAATGAAAAATCGAGTTGTTGAAGCTGCTGCAAGCATACAAAATCTTTTCGATTAAATACTCCACTTGGTTGGAAAATTTGGTGCCAGTAAAAAAGAACAACAATGATATTCGACTGTGTAGACTTTAGGAACTTGAATAAGGCTTCGTTGAAGGACCATTATCCTTTTCCCCCAATGGAATAAATCTTGCGAAATATTGTGGGTTCATAGATGTTGCCCCTACTTAACAGATTATCGGGATACATTAAGATTTGGGTCCAGGATGAAGATCAGTATAAGACAACATTCAGCACAAAATGGGGAACATTTGCGTAGCAAGGATGCCATTTGGGTTGTTGAATGCAAGACCCACCTTCTAGAGGGCCATGGACATAGCTTTTGTAGGATCATTTTGATAAACCTGGATGATATGACAGTTTTTCTTGAAGGACAAGAGTAAGTATTTGGAGCGTCTGGAGATCGTTTTTGAGCCCTATAGAGAGTTTGGCATCTCACTAAATCCTAATAAATCTATCTTCCTTATTTAGGAGGGAAAACCAATGGGCCATGTTGTGACAAAGGATGGACTAACTATTGATCAAAATGGAGTAAAGGCCCTATAACAATTGCATTTAAGGGGGTCTACTCTGTTATGAGTCAGATTCAATTTGTTTCCAACTTGACTACAAACATTGTTGCGATGGTTAGGCCAATGACAGAAATGTTGAAGGATGCAAACTTCGCTTGGACAAAAGAAGGCAAACAAACATTTCAAAACATCAAGGATGCAATCACCAGGGCCTCACTACTTGTGAACCTATATTTCTCGAAGGATTTCAAATTGTACGTGTTTGGGGTTGATGTCAGTGTGGTCGTAGTTATCATGCAAAAAGATGATAAAGGAGATGATCATTTTATATCCTTCACGAGTTAGGCTCTGCACAATTATGAGGAGGGATACAGTACCATCGAAAAACAATTATTTGTGACAATGAAGGTGTTTGTGGTCCATCTTGAAGTCAGGTTTGCTATCCTGCAAGGAGAGGTAACAAAAAAGATGGTTGGCTGGATCAACAAGTTTAAGGAGTTTGACATTGATATCAATCCAACCAAGTTGATCAAGGATGGAGCTTTGTGTGAGAATTATCGCATGATCCTACATGGAAGAACAAGTGACATTTATAGAGTAACTTGAGCAACTGGATAGAAGGGCAATAGAGAAATAGAGGCTGAGGTGGATGGATAATGTAAGAGAATACCTTCTAACCAACATAGTTCCAAGTAGAAAAATGCGAATCATGAGGAGGCGTTTCAATGGATGGACAATGAATTACATGCTAATGAATAACATCTTGTTCCGCAGAGGTATGATGGATTTTTCCTAAGGTGTGTTAAATGAGAGAAGATAAATGATTTGTTGAAAGCCTATCATGATGATGGAGGACATTGCTCAACTTACCACTACTCAAAATTTAGTGAGTGGGGTATTCTTGGCCCATGATCATATTAGATGCCTTTTAGTAAGTGAGGGTGTGTAAGTCATGTTGCATGTTTGCGGGAAGGAGAAGAAAGCCCTAATGTCTTTGCAACCTATTGTTGTCTTAGAACCTTTCTAGCAATTGTAGTTGGATTTCATGGGCAAAATCAACCCTATTTCTAGTGCATTACATGGGTGGATCTTGACAACCACCGATTATTTTGCCAAGTGGGTAGAAGCAATTCCAGTTAAGGAGGTGAATTAGAAGACAATGATACCATTGCTAGAAGACATCATAGCTCGTTTTGGAGTCAGTTTTGTTGTCATTATTGATAATGTGTTGGTATTTCATCGGAGGCAAAATAATTTAGTTTCTCCTTCAATACGATCTTGTGCTGAAAACATCCTTGAACTACAATTCCCAAGGGAATAGTATGGTTGAATCTAGGAACAAGAATTGGGTTAAGATCTTGAAGAGGACAATAACAAAATATTAGAGGAATTGCCACACTCATCTAAGGAAGGCACTATGGGCAAGACAAAGTAACTCCGGAAATCCCCACTAGCCACTTGTTGGACAAGTTGGTGTAAGGCAAGGAAGTTGTGTTGCTTATCAACTTGGAGCTCCTATCTTTGCAATCTGCAACAACTTAAACTAGATGATACAGATGTAACACCTTTGCAGGCTAAGGCTGAATGAATTGCTCTTTCTAGAAGAGGAAAGAAGAAAGACATTCACAAAGTGTGTAGAGAATCAAGTTGTAGTGAAGAGGTGGTTTGATAGAAAAGCAATGCCACATGATTTAAATGAAGGGTACGTGTTCTGGTAATCGGAAAAAGATTGAGCCAAGCGCAATCAACACACAAAGTTTGACTCCTTGCTCGGTCAACAACAAATTTTGACTCCTTATGGTTTAGGCCATTTAAGTTCATTCAAACTGCTGGCGATCGAATCGGTCTAGTTATAGATTTTCTAAGTCTATAGCGCCCTAGACTCGATGCCAAGCATTGAATGTCCGAAGGAAAGGAATGTCCTCCGTGACAATATCCAGTAGGGCTTGTTTCGAAAATAAAAATGGGGGTTTGAGATAAGGGTTAGGAAGATATTGAAAGAGATGGGAAATTGCTGAAGGAAATAGGATAAGTCTAAAAGCCGAAAATACAGGGTGATGGACAGGAAGCATGATAGACAACCTAATACTTGAACCAACAACAATCAAAACAATAGACCTTTAACATAAACCAACATTAAATCTTCAAAATTGCTTAAACTCCAGGTGTATTCCAGGGATTAATCCTCTACTGACAGTTAAATCCAGAAAACATAATTTAAGCTGTGTGGTAAAGAAACTAATTTAACAGAAATAACATGATAGAAGTCATACACAGAGATAGAAGATTCAAAGCCGGAGCCAAAAGTCTGTATTTTGGAAGCATATTTCAAAGTACAAAGCTGCTTCTCTAGCAGAGATTGTCCATCCTTAATTACATAGATAAAAGCAGCCTTTATAGGAGATTCTGCCGCCTAAAGCACTAATGCCCAACCACTTCTGCAATGGTGATAGACAGATTTGATCCGGAACCGACTTACATCATTTAATTCATCCTAGCAGATAACTCAGCATTGAAAGTAGAAGGTTTCGACGAGATAACTCAACATTGAAGGTAGAAGGTTCCGACGATCCACCATGATCAACGATTTAGAGCGCAACTTTGAGTCAGTTTAATTAATCAAAGCTGGATATGGGCAGTCCTTGACAGTTCTAGGCATTCCATGGCGATTTTGGGCAACTCACTAACAGTTTTGGACAGCTTGCGTTGTGATTGGGGCCCGCTTGGAGTTTCGCTCCATAACTGGAGCGACAGAGGCTTTCGCTTCCCATGTGGAGCGACTGGGACTTTTGCTCCACTAGTGGAGCGACTAGGACTTTTGCTCCACTAGTGGAGCGACAACACCCTTAGGCGCTTTGCAGTTTTAATTTTGGGTGTCGCTCCTTGGGTGGGGCGACAGAGGCTTTCGCTCCACTGGTGGAGCAAAACCACCCTTGTGGAACGACAACATCCTTGGGTTGAGCGAAAACATCCTTGGGTTGAGCGACAACATCTTGGGTGGAGCGACAACACCCTTGGGTGGAGCGACAGCATCCCTGGGTGGAGCGACAACAACTTTGTTGCCTTAGAAACTTTTCCTGCACCCTACCCCTGGGTGGAGCGACAACATCCCTGGGTGGAGCTTCCCGGGGCCATAACTTTTGATCCGCTGATCCGATCGCCTATTGTAATATATCATCGGAAAGCTTACGAAAATATCTACAATAATGAAATATCTAAAGATCATTTCATCCAATTTATCATCCTCTTTAGGGCCCACAAAAATGCCAACACTTCTGCATGCGTTTCGCCTTTCACACTTAGGCAAAATTTTGTCAAAATTTAATGTGGCAAAAATGCCAACACAAACAAAGGGCACTAACAACTTCAAACTGGAAACTCTGGAAGGATGACCACTACCCATCTCGGTCAATGGGTAAGGCTTTGAAGCGTTTGTAAACCACCTTTGTAAAAAAAAAATCACCAAGTCTAGGAGTGCCTTGCTTCATACGATGCACCACGCTCAAGAGGAGCGCCCCAGTCTGCATGGAGACCCTCGTTCGAAGACGTGCCTCGCTCAACATGGAGTGCCTTACTCAAGGGAGGCATCCCATTGATGCTGAGAAAATGAAGGCCTTGTCCCAATTGAGCAAAAATCCCAAATCTGGATGTTTGATTTCCCTTCTTCGATGATCCTCTTCCAAAATTTTCTCTTTTTGCATTTTTTTTTTGAAAAGAAAATAGAGTTTTTATTTTTCTATTTAAAGCTCTCCTTTTTCCCTTCAACAAATGGAGAAAATGAGGGGAAAAGTAAAACTAAAAAGAAAAGCAAAGGGTGTGCAATTACTAGAAAAGTGGGTAGTTAAATTTCAAATTCACTATTCACCTTTTGCACTTTGAAGCCCCTTGTTTCACTTAAGGAATTTCGATTTTATGAGAGACCCCGTTGACCCGATGTTCTGTACAATCAACAAGACCTTGTTGTGGTCTATCCTTGCTTCTTCTTTGAAGTTCAACTATCTCCTCTTGTGCTGGTGGCATCACGTTTCTCTGTCTTCTAGAACGTCTTGTCAATGGGGAGGTAGTACTAGAAGAATTTTCAATATTCAATTGGATTCTCAATGTCTCTAAAGAGGAACTACTAGAGTCTAAGGAGAAGAGGCTACTCTTCGAAGGTGCTTCCTCGTGGCCATTAGCACTACCCCTTAAATCTTCCCTTTGTCTCTCTAGCTGATGATCCAATTTTGCTCTTTGTTATTCTTCTCTTTCGTTTATCCGTTGCATTGTTTCATCCAGTTTGTGAACCACTTGCTCTCTCAATCGCGTGTTATACATTCTTAGAGTCTCGTATTCTTCTTGTAATTGATGTGTCTCCCTAATGATTTGTTGCAGAATCCTTGATTCTTCATTTTGAGTCTCATATCCCTCTTCTCCTACACTAGGTTCTTGTTCTTGTAATGTGACATTTGTGAGGGTTCGAAGTTGTTCTTCTCCTTCATTATTCGATTATGGGTTACCCTTCTGTTCTGAATAGCCATTCTAGGTTCATTCGCTCTTCTTCTCTAGTGATTCTACTAGGTTCTTCGTGTTTGTGAAATTGAATCCTTGGTCGTCGTTCTTTTGTTGTCCTTCCAGAAGGTTCTGTTGGTTACGGATCTACCATTAGGAAAGGATTTGGTAAAATGCGCCCCAGATTCACCCACCAGATTGAAAGGCCGAAAGGAAGGGATGCCTTCCGTGCCAATCTCCGGAGCAGGCCGGCTTCCTATGGGTTTTCTGAAGTGTTTTAAGCTAAGAGTACAGGAAAGGGATTAAAATGCAAAAAGAGATTGAAATGTGATTTGAGTGGGGTGGGGGAGATAAGCAGCACGACAACGATCAATCACCACTACTAACAACAATTAAATACAGAACACACTACAAAAACTACAACTATCATACATCCTATGTATCCTCTATCTATGCATTCCAGGAATACTTAATCATCAAATATCGAAATCCAGAATTCAGAATAACAGTAAGCAATGAAATAAGCAACATGAGGCAGAAATGTCAAGGAAAGGCAACATAAAGAATGATAACAACAAATAGAGCCAAGTGTGTGTCTTGCATTCAGAAGCAAATGTATAGCTACAATGGTTCCCTAGCAGGGTATCCCCCTTCCACCACTTTACAATGATTTAGTGCGACTATTTATAGCGCAGTTTCCCCCAATTACAATCCTGTGCACAAAATCCTAAAGCTACCAAAAGCTGACAAAAGCGGAGAAAGAGCTGCTGATGTTGACTCCTGCAGACAAGGACTGTACTGGCAACAAGGTCCACCTGAAAACTTGGCAGCTACGTGGCAGTGCGGTTGATGAAACTTCGAGTCAGCATGAATGCGAGTAGCTGCGGTAGATGGAACTTTGTGTCAGCATAAATGGAGGTAGCTGGAGTTGGTAATTCGGCCCACGCTTGTCCTTTTTCCCATCACATCTCGACTCGGATCCCGAGGCTGGACACTTGTCAACTTCTGATGGGGGCGCATCTGCCTTGAAAGGCAGTCTCTCTCTTGTGTCCTACTTCGCCTGGAAACGGAGCGCAACTGGACAACGCAAGTGGGGAACAACGCAGTTGGGGAGGCCTTCGTGCCTTAGATAGTTTTTGGGCTGCTTGAAAGATATTGCCCAACTGCGCACATGTCAGAGGCGCAGTCCGACTTCGCTGCGAAGTCGGGTTGCGCACTCCAACACTTAGTCAATTTGGCCTTTGTTCAGACTGCGAACAAGAATCAGGGCGCAGCCTGACTTCGGTACGAAGTCGGGTTGCGCTTTGACACTTAGCTAATTTTTTGGATACTGCTTCCCAAGTGCGCACAGGAAGAAGAGCGCACCCCGACTTCACTGCGAAGTCGGGTTGCGCTCCCATACTTAGCCAAATTCTGCTCATTTTGGGTCTGCTTCCGCACTTCGCATTCCCGAGTGCGCTCGAACTTAAGGGCGCACCCTGACTTCGCTTTCGCACTTCGCATTCCCGAGTGCGCTCGAACTTAAGGGTGCACCCCGACTTCGCTGCGAAGTCGGGTTGCGCTCTTAGACTTAGAATTTTTCAGGGAATGTTTGCTTTGTTTTGGCCGAAGAAAGAACAAGGGGAAAAGGGAGGAATGCAACTGATAGAAGGGGAGAAAGGGAACAGTGGAGAAAGGGAAAGGAGATGGAGGGAAGGGAGAGCAACATACTTACAAAATTTGAAAACATGGCACCCCGTGCAAAATGTGGCAACATTCCTGGTGGTTCGCGGGGTGTCGAGCTCGCCTCGACGCAAAGAACCAGGACTTCATCCTTTGGGTGCAAAGGAACTCCCTTCCCCTGCTTTCCGCTGCTCTAACGACTTCTTCTTGGGCAACTGCTCCTCTTCAGATCCGCTTTTGGCAGTTGCTTCTTCTGTTTCTCGTCCTCTTTCTGAGTCTGAATGGTCACCACTGTCACCCTCTTGCTGGGCCGGCTGCTCCCGCTCATGGACATGATTGTATGTGGCCCTGGCTTGGTCCCAGACTTCTTTTTGACCTGGTTCTCCTTGTTTGCTCACGCGACGCTTCACTCTCATGAGCGCTGGATTCTGTATGTTCTTGAGCCTCGCATTCTTCGTCGCTGGACTGCGCCGACATTGGCGCTTTCCCCTTGTCCATTTCCTCTCTTTTCTGCTCAAAGTGGCATAGACGGGGATTCTGGCTACTGATTGTTTAATTCTGGACCTTGCAACTCGGAGTCAGCTCGACAATTTGGATGTTCTGAGTATGCCAGGGCCTCCTTTTCTAGGCAAGGAATTCAACATTAATGGCGCAAGGGAAGGGGTTAAGGTGATTTGCTTGAAGTTGGTGGAAGCGTTATAATTCTTTGGCGGCTGTGCGTGGGTTTATCTTTGGAAAGCGTACCCTGGTTGCGGTTGGTCCTAATGCGCCTGCTTTCTTAATGACATCCTTTTTGAAAGTCATGCAATCATTATTTTAAAAATTTTTTGGACTTCGTGCTTCCAGTGACGTCATAGCCGTCGCCTGGGCACACACTTCGAGGGAGAACTTTTGGCCCACGGTTTTAAGGAGGGACGCAACCCAACTTCGCACTATGCCACATTGCGTTGTCTGGGCCCACACTTAGAAACATTTTATCATTTTTCCTCGTTTCCTGCGACAGGTTACCCAAGGTGCGCTCGAAATTGAGGGCGCACTCGGACTTCGCCCAAAAAACGTGTGCACTCCGACTTCGCCCAGACTTGCTTGCGCAGTCAGACTTCGCTTAGAAAAGTTGCGCAGTCTGTCTTCGACACTTAGCCGTTTTTTGCTTTGTGCCCCCCATCTACGCTCCCAAGACAATGCGCAGTCCGACTTCGTTGCGAAGTCAGATTGCGCACCCAGCACTTAGTCAAAATTTTTGCCCTTCTGTCAGCTGCCTTCTCTCAAACTCCCGGTGTTGCAATGTTCCAGGAGCGATGCTCGACTTCGCTGCGAAGTCGGAGTTTTGCTGTAGGCTTCACTTAGGCTCTTGAAAACTAAAAGCTGAATGCTGAAATAAATATATACAGTTTGAAAAAATGTAGAAAAGAAATATATACAAGGAAGGACCCACCTGGGGTGCCTTCAGCGATGGTAAATCTTCAGGTGGAACCCGTTGACGGAAATGGGGAGAAGCTGTCCCTCCATGTTTCGGAGCACGAATGCATTAAATTGGTTCACCCGAGCAATCTGATAGGGACCTTCCCAGAGAGCATTAAATTTACCATGGTTGCCCGACTTTGCTTTCAGTGAGTCCCACTTCAGCACTAGGTCCCCGATTTTGAAGACTCGGGCGGTGGTGCATTTCGCAAACCAACCTTGGGTCGCTTCAGCATGTTTAGTAAAGGCCTGGTATGCTTTTTCTCTTCTTCTTCTAACCACAACAGTTGTCATAGTCTGGTGTCCACTAGATCCCCGTTGCCTCTTTCTTCATCCAGCATCCAGAGTGCGGGTATCTCTACGTGGGTAGGCAGAACTGCCTCCTTGCCATACATGAGCGCGTAGGGGGATGTCTTGATAGACTTCTTGAATGATATGTGATCCGCCCACAATGCCCGATTCAGGAGCAGGTGCCATGTCCTCTTGTTTCTCTCTACTGTCCTTTTGATGATCTTCAATAGGTTCTTGTTGGTGGACTCGGCCAGGCCATTCCCCTGCGGGTAGTAGTTAGAAATCATCTTGTGATAAATGCCATATTTCTTTGGTGTGCTCCGTGAGCACAACGCCTACGAACCCCGGACCATTGTCTATCGCTATTGCTTCCGGGACCTCGAAGTGGGTGATGAGCCTCTCGAGGAACATGATGACCGTTTCTTGGTCCCCATTCTAAGTGGGGATCGCCTCTGCCCACCGGGTGAAGTAATCGGTGGCGGTAAGGATAAACTTGTGCCCTGCTGCAGAGTTAGGCTTGATGACCCCGATGAAGTCTAAACCCCACTGTTGAAACATAGTCTCAGCTTGGATTGGCTGGAGGGGCAGGGGTGCTTTTATGTTTTTGTTAGCAAACCTTTGGCATTTGTCACATTTGACACAGACCGCATGTGCGTTCGTGAAGAGAGTGGGCCAATAGTACCCAACTCTGATGATTTTCAAGGCCGTAGGCCTTCCAGAATGATGTCCCCCAGGCATCCCGAAGTGAAACTCTCCGAGGACCCTGGGTTTGTCTGTATCTTTGACACATCGCAACAAGATGCCGTCAATGTTTTTGAAATAAAGCCCCTCGGGGCGGAGTACGTATTTCAGGGCGTTTAGCCTAAACCTCCTCCTTTGTGAGGCATTGAGGTGATCTGGGCATTTATCGGTGCTGAAATACTGCACGAGGTCATTTGTCCAATCACTTTGCTTTGATAAGGAATTGGCTAGGTTGGTGGTTGCTATCGGATCTTCCCACTTGCAGGCGGAGACTTCAGCTGCAGCGCTTCGGGCCAGCTCTTGGCACAAGGCTCGACCTCTGATTAGCTTTGTTGGCCGTACCTCGATGTCAAACTCTTGAATTTGGCAATCCATCTTGCCCTCTTGTGACCAGGCTCTCCCTGTATGATGAAATTCCTGACGTCCGGATGAATCACGAAGACAGTTATTCGGATTTGGGAGACAAAGTGACTGAACTTTCGGAGGGATTTCATGACTGTGTGAACCTGCCGCTCAATAAAATTGTACTTCTCTTCATGCGGCTGAATCACTTGGCTTAAGAACACTATGGGGCGTTCTTCGTCATCGTGTCCCTTATGAGTCAGGACTGCAGCGTAACTTTCGAGTTCTCCCATCGCGTACAGGATGAAATCCTTGGAATAGTCTGGATTGATCAACACCGGAGCTTGGGAAATTCTATGCTTGATCTCCTCGAAGGCCTGCCATCTTTCGTCAGTCCACAAGAATTCGGCATATTTCTTTAACAATTCGGCTATGGGCTTAATTACTTGTGCAAAGTCCGGTATGAACTTCCGCACGAAGTTGATCTGGCCGAAGAATGACTGTAGCCCCTTCTTCTCGACTGGGATGGGCAAACGGAGGAGGGCTTCTGCTCTGTCAGGATCCACTGCAAGGCCTTTCTCTAAGATGACATGTCCCAGCAGCTTACCTTCTTTTACCGCGAAGACTGACTTCTTCGGGTTGATGGATATGCCGAATTCACATCTCTTAAATATCAGCCGCAGGTGGGAAGCATTGCCCTCTCTTTTGTGAGAAAATACAGTCATGTCATCCAAGTAGATGACAATGACCTTGTTGAGCAACTCTCGGAAGGCCAAGTCCATGGCTCTCTGGAATGTAGCGCCGACATTGGATAGGCCGAAGGGCATGCGCTGATATGCAAACGTTCCCCATTTGGTGGTGAACGTTGTCTTATGCTGATCTTCCTCCTTTACCCATATCTGGTTGTATCCAAAGAATCCGTCCAAGAGAGAGAACCTCTGTGCTCCAACAGCTATGTGGAGGATCTGATCAATTTGGGGAAGCGGGTAATGGTCCTTCAGCGAGGCTTGATTTAGATTTCTGAAATCCACGCAGAGACGTATGTCTCCATTCTTCTTCCTCATAGGAACCAAATTCGCAACCCAAGATGAATGCTTGATAGGGTAGATGATTTTGGCTTTCCAGCATTTTCAAGAGCTCAGCTTTCATCATGGCTTCAATTTTCGGGTTTACAGCCCTTTGCTTTTGCCGGAAAGGTTTTGCATTATCTTCTAGCTCTATGGTATGTTGGATCATCTGTCTGTCATACCCCTTCAAGTCCTGGCAGCACCAGGCTACGATATCTGGGAACTCTCTGCATAATGATCTGATCTGCCCGAGTTCCTCTTCAGTGCAGTTCTTCCCGACCTTGATTGTTTTTCCAGGTTCCAGCTCCAGGTCTACGTACTGCTTGGGGTCTACTTTGATCCTGTGAGATATTGCTCTATTGTTCTGATCAAAGAGACTCTCTAAGGTAATCAGTACTTTTGGGACATGCTTATTCTTCAATTGTATCAACCCCTCGTACTGCTTGTCATCAGGGTCTCTACGTTCGATTGTACATGCTTTGGTAATAAAACAAGTAACGATATCGTCGTCACAATCAAACACCTGCCAGTGGGTGTCTTTATCAGGCACAAAAGGTCTGTAGATGGTACGAACCGACTTCGGCTTCTGGACAGTGTCATCAGTCGGAACGTACCTGGCTCCAAAAAACGCCAGAATGTCAGCGTGATTGTTCTTCTCACGTGATATGGCTTTGACATTCAACGAGTCGAATGCCTCCATCAGGTCCCAAACACGATTACGATACGGCTTGAGATAATGCTTCTTGGAGGCGCATTTATTCGTAATCTGGTTGCACACCAGCTCTGAGTCGCCAAAGATCTGCAAATGTTTTATCCCCAATCTCTCCGCTTTTCTCAAACCCAAGCACAAGGCTTCATACTCCACCGCGTTGTTGGTACAACTCCAACCCAGCCTGTAGGTGTAGTCCTTCTGGATCTCGGACAGGGAAACCATGAGTACACCTGCACCAACGCCATTTTTGCATCGGGCGTCATCAAAGAAGAGCTGCCATAACTTTTCTAGTGCAGGGCCTACCTATTTCTTGGTTGATCGGTCAATTCTTTCAGGCTGAGTAACGAAGTAGCAACCTTGCTCAGTCTCGATCATGGCGTTGAAATCCAGCAAGGAGAATTCATCCTCCACTTGTAACATCTCAAGAGCTTGCTCTGTCATGTCCACCACCACCAGTTCCTCAGTTGTCAGCTGAACCATGCAGTTCTGTGACTCTTCTCCGGGTATCTTCTCTACTAGAAATGTGGAAGGCTTCTCATTGTAGATCTTCAGTCTCCTTCCTTTGAAGGGCACTTCCATGTGTGAGTAATCCAGAGACAGATACCCACCTAGCTTTGCAGTGAACTCCCTGGAGAGACACATGCCGAAGTAGGGTTTCAAGTCGACAACTACGACTTCCTGTATGACCACTATGTCAAGAGCTTTGTGCATCCGGATCGGGATATCCTTGATGACACCGACTGTCTTGACAGGGGTGTCGTCTAGCTGCAGCACACCTTGGCTGCTCCTTGTATATTCCATACCGATCTTGTCGTAGACAGCTCTTGGCATAACAGTCATGGAGGCGCCAGAATCCACCATGAAGTTGTGAACTATATAGGCTTCCATCCGCAATGACAGATAGAAAGGAGGTGGTCTATTTTTTTTGGTGGCGGAGACTGTCAGGGGTTGAGCTAACACAACAGGCTGCGTCGGCTTCCCGTATTTTATGTTCTTCAAAGATTCTTGCAACAGATCAACTTGCCCAGGGAGCAGAAGAGCCTAGTACATGCTTATATTTGCGAGGGTCCTCTTTAGCTCGTCAACTATCTTTGTAGCTTGAAGTGCTGGCTCCCTCCGCTTATTTCGCAGGCTCGTACTTAGTCCGGTATTGCTGTGTGGCTTCGACTCTCTGTATTTTTGTCAGCGACGGATACCTCAGCTTCTCCTGAGCTTGTTCTTTTGTTTCAGCCGGAGGCTGAGCTGCGGGAGCTTTGGGCACAGGAAACTTTTCCTTGGCTGCATGAGGCCATAGTGACTTGCCAAGTGGTAGTAGAGCAGGTTGCGCCTTTTCTCTTTTGGCGTATACCTTTAATGGCTTTGGTTGGGCCGCGACAGTTTCAACGGGCTTTCTGCCTTCCTTAGGCAGGAGCAACGCAGGATCTTCTTTTGGGACGACAAAGTTGCCTTCATCGTCCAGGATCATGTATAATTCATCCTCTATGGGGCTGCCTACCAGGGTCTGGAGGTAATGTTGATGCAGCGTGCACCCTTCTTCTGAGTGCGGATCGTTGCATGTGGAGCACCAGTTGACCTGGTTAGAAGTGCCAGGTTGATCCTCAATGGCAACATTTCTTGCAGGGGGTTGCCTTTGAGCTTGTCGTTTTGCGGCTTGGTCTTTTGTTAGCGCTGGAGGAGGATACGACCTCCTTTGAAGGAACTCCATCTGGGCTTGCTTCTTCTTCATTATCGTCATGTCATTAGACATGGTATGATACCCAGATTTTAGAGCCTGTACCTCTTGGAGGATTTTATTTTGAATATCATTGTCAGTAGGTGCTAACTGAGCCGGCGAAGGTAATGCAGCCAATGGTGGGGGCGCATAATACGTCGCGTACTGAGGAGGAGCAGGGAGTGCGGGATATTGCAGAGGCGGAGGTGGCGGGTTAGGATAATGGATTTGAGGGGGGCCGTAGGGGTTTACAACTGGTGTCGGATTCCATGGTTGCTAGGGGTGTTGACTTGATGATGAAGGCATCACACCAGATGCCGACAGATACTGGGACTGAGGAAAATCAGGATTAATAGGGGGTTGCACTCTATGCGGGAGTCAACTTATGGAGATTATATCTAATTCCGCCTGTTGGGCAGCTTTGTATAGGGCAAGGAAAGAATCGACTCGGGATATCTTCAAAAGTAGGCAAATATCTGAGTTGAAAGACCTCAGGTAGTAGTGTACTCTTTTCCAAGACCTCGCAAACCTTATGTTGAAGTCTGACACCTCCTCTTGCGTGTGTCGTTGGATGCTTTGGAACTGATGCAACATCGAAGAGGGGTCAGCAGACTCGTTGCATCCTTTTACAAGTCTGCCTGCCAGCTTAGGCCACCCCGTGATAGATCCTTCTGGCAAGGATCTCCACCAATAGAGAAGTTTCCCCCTTAGGGAAAGGGCCAGTAGACGGGTCTTGACACTCTCGTTAGTAATAGAGTGTAGCCTAGCCAAGGCCAGAATGTCTTGGATGTGTTCATACACCGTTTTGTCGTAGCCATCATAAGTAGGGATGGCCTTCAAGGCAGCGGGGGGTACAACCTGTTGTCCGACTAGGGCCAAGGGCCCCGTGGAGTCGATCGTCGGGAAGAGATCGTCGTCATTCTGATGAGCAACCATTTCTTCCTCTCCTCCGGTAGTGTACTCGATATCGGTATCGTCCGAAGATGTAGATTGCTCTTCAAATTCAGCCTCTTCGATTTCGGGCTCAGATTCGTCTATGCGAGCTTGGTAGTAAACCAGCCTGAAGCGCTCTCCTGGAGCTACAATGTCAATTTCGTAAAGATCAGGTTGGTTTCCCGGATTCCTTGCTCTCCACATTCTTGTATGCATGAAGGCGCTCAGACCGGTCTCACGGACTCAGAGAATATTCAGGTACTTGTAGAGTCGCCAGGTGTTTTGATTTTAACAGCAATGAAATGAACACCAGTGCTTCGATTCTGTTTTGGGTGGGAAACTTTTGGGTCCCACCGGGCGTGCTAGAGAAACTGTTGGTTACGAATCTGTGATTAGGAAAGGATTTGGTAAAATGCGCCCCAGATTCGCCCACCAGATTGAAAGGCCGGAAGGAAGGAATGCCTTCCGTGCCAATCTCCGGAGAAGGCCGGCTTCCTATGGGTTTTCTCAAGTGTTTTAAGCTAAGAGTACAGGAAAGGGATTAAAATGCGAAAAGAGATTGAAATGTGATTTGATTTGGGTGGGGGAGATAAGCAGCACGACAACGATCATTCACCACTACTAACAACAATTAAATACAAAACACACTACATAAACTACAACTATCATACATCCTATGTATCCTCTATCTATGCATTCCAGGAATACTTAATCATCAAATACCGGAATCCAGAATTCAGAATAACAGTAAGCGATGAAATAAGCAACATGAGGCATAAATGTCAAGGAAAGGCAACATAAATAATGATAATAGCAAATAGAGCCAAGAGTGTGTCTTGCATTCAGAAGCAAACGTATAGCTACAATGGTTCCCTAGCAGGATATCCCCCTTCCACCCCTTTACAATGATTTAGTGCGGCTATTTATAACGCATTTTCCCCCCAATTACAATCTTGGGCACAAAATCCTAGAGCTGACAAAAGCTGACAAAAGCGGTGAAAGAGCTGCTGATGTTGACTCCTCTGAGACAAGGATTGTACTGGCAGCAAGGTCCACCTGAAAACTTGGCAGCTACATGGCAGTGCGGTTGATGAAACTTCGTGTCAGCATGATTGCGAGTAGATGCGGTAGATGGAACTTTGTGTCAGCATAAATGGAGGTAGCTGGAGTTGGTAATTCGGCTCACGGTTGTCCTTTTTCCCATCACATCTCGGCTCGGATCCCGAGGCTGGACACTTGTCAACTTCTGATAGGGGGCGCATCTGCCTTGAAATGCAATCTCTCTCTCTTGTGTCCTACTTCGCCTGGAAACAGAGCGCAACTGGACAACGTAAGTGGGGAACAACGCAGTTGGGGAGGCCTCCGTGCCTTAGATAGTTTCTGGGTTGCTTGAAAGATATTGCTCAACTGCGCACAAGTTAGAGGGCGCAGTCAGACTTCGTTGCGAAGTCGGGTTGCGCACTCCGACACTTAGTCAATTTGGCCTCTGTTCAGACTGCGCACAGGAATCAGGGCACAGCCCGACTTTGCTGCAAAGTCGGGTTGCGCTCTGACACTTAGTTGATTTTCTGGATACTGCTTCCCAAGTGCGCACAGGAAGAAGAGCGCACCCCGACTTCGCTGTGAAGTCGGGTTGCGCTCCCATACTTAGCCAAATTCTGCTCATTTTGGGTCTGCTTCCGCACTTCGCATTCCCGAGTGCGCTTGAACTTAAGGGCGCACCCCGACTTCGTTGCGAAGTCGGGTTGCGCTCTTAGACTTAGAATTTTTCAAGGAGTGTTTGCTTTGTTTTGACCGAAGAAAGAACAAGGGGAAAATGGAGGAATGCAACTGATAGAAGCGGAGAAAGGGAACAGTGGAGAAAGGGAAAGGAGATGGAGGGAAGGAAGAGCAACATACTTACAAAATTTGAAAACATGGCACCCCGTGCAAAATGTGGCAAAAGTTTCTCCTGATGATTCTAAGTTAATCACATTCACTTGTGCCTTTGCCTTATACACCTTCAACTTAGAACCATTTACAGTTTTGGGGCAGATTGTACCATCCAATTTCTTTAGTTGGACAACCCCATTGTCCAGTACTTCTTCCACTTGGAAGGGTCCAAGCCATAAGGTCTTCAATTTGCCTGGCTTGATTTCTCGTTTCCCATTAAATTTCAGCACTAGATCGCCAACTTTCAAGTCCATCTTTCGTAAATGTTTGTCATGCCAAAATTTACGTTGTCATTGGGCAATCTCTGTTGCCCATTGTGCCATCACCCTCTTTTCTCCTAGTTGCACAAGTGTTGTGAGCCTTTCTTCCATGCTCTCCTCATCACTCAGGCGATTCTCCACTGCTACCCTCAAGCTGGGTACCAAGAATTCAACTGGTACGACCCGCCTCTTGTCCATACATTAACTGGAAGGGTGTATGATTCGTTGTTGGCTTGAAAGTTGTCTTGTACGCCCACAGGACTGTTGGCAATCGTTCTTCCCAATCGGCGCCCTCCACGCTGCATGTCTTGTACATGATGGAAACCAGGACCTTGTTCGTTGCCTCCACCTGCCCATTTGCCCTAGGATAGTATGGGCTAGACAATGAGTGAAAGATCCTGAATTCTGTAGTTAAGTTTTGAATAATCTCATTGACGAAATGGCCTCCCCTATCACTTGTCAACTGTAGGGGAATTCCAAACCTAGTAATAACCTGTTCATACAAGAAACGAGCAGTGCTTCTTGCAAAATTATCTGGTAGAGCCCTTGCTTCTACCCATTTCGTCAAGTACTCTGTGGCCACTACAATATATCGACATTTCCCTTTCCGGCTTGTTCGAAGCGGTCCCACAAAATCCAATCCCCACCTTTCGAAAAGTTCTTGGGGTTGAGAAGGATGTAATGGCATGAAATCCCTTTTTAACGACTTCCCCGTTCTCTGACACGTGTCACATGCCTTCACATATTCTTTGGCATCATGATAAAGGGTGGGCCACCACAGTCCTGCCAACAACACTTTCCTTGTTGTTGCATCTGGCCCCATATGGCCTCCAACCAATCCCTCATGTGCCTCCTTCAATGTTTGTTGTACTTCATCCTCCATCACACACCTTCTCAAGATGTGGTCTTCTCCCATCTTATATAACAAGCCTGCAACCAACGTGAATGGTGCCGATTTCGTAATGATCTTCCTTTGTTTTGCTGCCGTCATCTCCTTTGGCAGCTCTCCTATCGATAAATATTCCCCGATGTGTTTATACCATGTTGGTACCGCACTTATCATAAATAGTTGTGCGTCAGGGAATTCATCTTGTATGCCTCCTTTTGCAGGTTCTCCAGAGCGAATCCTCGACAGTTGGTCCGCTATTACGTGCTTCTTTCCTGGTCTCACTACCACTCGAAACACAAACTCCTGTAGTGTGACGAGCCACCTGCTCACTCGTCCATATATCATCGATTTGTTAATCAAGTATAGCAATGCCTGATGGTCTACGTAAAAAGCAAATGGGTTGGCTAGCAAGTAGTGTCTAAACTTTTGTATTGCATAAACCATCCCCAATGCTTCCCGTTCCATCATGCTATAATTCTTCTCTACTCTAGACAAAAATTGACTTGCAAAGTAAATAGGCTGGTCCAATCCAAACTGTTCGTCTTGAGCTAAGGCATATCCAATTGCAAAGTTCGAGGCATCTACATGAACATGAAACTCCTCCCAATTTGGATAAACTAGGATAGGTGCTTTCACCAAATGCGCCTTCAATCCTTGGAAAGCCTCTTGGTGTTCCTCTGCCCACTTGAAAGGAACACTCTTATGCATGAGAGCATCTAGCGAATAGGCAATTTGTGCATAGTTCCTGATAAACCTCCTGTAATAGCCCATCATTCCTAAGAAGGTTTTTACAGAACTTACGTCATGTGGTTCTTCCATCAACAATATCACCCGTATCTTATCTGGGTCTAGCTTCAAGCCTTCTTGACATACAATATGTCCCAGTAGTTTCCCATATGGCACCAACAACACACACTTCCCTGGATTTAGTGCAATTCGAGCTCTTCTGCACAAACTCATGCATTCGTCCAATGCCTTCAAATGTTCCAGTGCTCGGCCATACAAGGACCAATCATCCAAAAAGGCTTTGAAATTTCCTGTGGACATTTTATCAAAAATATACAAGATGATCCTTTGAAAGGTAGACGGTGTTGTACATAATCCGAATGGCATGCGGTTGTACGCGTATATGCCATTCTCCACTATGAAGGTGGTCTTCAATTTATCTTCCTCCGCAATAGAGATTTGATTATAGCCCGAAAATCCATCAAAAAATGAATAGATTTCATGCCCGACTACTTCCTCCAGTATAGAGTCTGTGAATGGGATCGGGAAGGGATATTTTATAGTTACGGCATTCAGACTCCAGAAATCCACACAAATCCGGATCTTGTTCGCTTCTCTTTTTAGGGTAATCACTATAGGTGACACCCATTCACTTGTCGTAACTTTGAAGATAATGCCTGCGTCCAACATCTTCTCTATCTCGGCATTCACTAGAGCTGCGTACTTTGGATTCATTCTATATGGTCGTCTCCTCACTGGTTGTGCACCTTCAATCAAAGGAATCTTGTGTACACATAGTTCTGGTGGTATTCCCTTCAAATCCTTGTAGGTCCATGCAAACACATATTTATACTCCATAAAGATCTTGAAGGTTGTTGCTTTGAGCACAGGATCCCAATCGTCTCCACATTTGATCATCTTCTCCTCACCTTCCTCGCCAAGGTTAACCTGCACCATCCTTGGTCCTTCGTATTTGATAGATTCGGGTTCTTCTACTGCCTTTAGAACATCAATGGGATGAGCTGGTTTGTCTTCAATTACCGCATCACCCATAGTATATTCTGCAAAATTTTTCAGAAATGTCCACTTTTCGTTTTCCTGGTCCTTCTCTATTGCTGATTTCTTTTGGCTACTCTGACCTTTCTCTAGTTCCTTCTTTTCTTCATCTCGGGTTTCGTCTTCTGTGTGGATGCATAAGCATTGAGGTGTGAATACCTCATAGTCTTCCATTTGCCAATGAAGTAGACCTTTGTCGTCATCCCTCTCATCTTCTGTGCACTCCTCCAATTGCAACACTCCATCAGGTTCATATCCCGTTTCACCATCTGATGATGAACTTCCTGATTCATCTAAGGTTGCGAGGTCTTGGCTAATAGACTGATTTTTCAGGTTAATCATGTACTTATGCTGGCCTTTCTTGAAAGTAAGATGTTCTTTCTCCCAGTTATGGTTTACTTTCACCATTCTCAGCCATCCACGTCCAAGCAATGCGTCATAAGCAGGTTTTTGCATGGCAATTACTACGAAATCCAAGGTGAAATCTTGCTCCGCTATCCGCACTTTTTGATTCATCAGTACGCCTCTCGTCTCTATTCCGTATTGGTCTGCTCCATACAATCTGAAATTCGGAGATCGCAATGCGGGTTGTCCGATGCTTTTCCACGTCTTTTCAGGCATCACGTTCACACTTGATCCTCCATCTACAATGACTTGAGTCAGCTTGTGGTCCAATATCTCCATGTGAACCAAGGCTGGTTTCTTTTCGGCTTCGATCATCAATATTGTGGGATCAATGAATTGCTCTTGTTTGACGTTGGCCACTTCCCGAACTTCTTCTCTTTTCCTCGTCTTTATCATCTCACCAACTGTGGTGTATAATTCGGGTACTGCACTAAGCAGATTTGATACTTTAACTTCCATGGTTGTGCTTAGTACTTGTGTCACCAAGCGTTCCATCGATGCTTGCTTATTTGTCATTATCTTCAACTTTTTCAAGGCTTTCTCTTGGAGTAATCTTTCTTGCTTATCCTTCTCAAGCTCTTCCTTTACCATCTCGTGGGCTTCTTGCCATCGTTCTTTTTCTTTAGCAGGGTTTGGATACTGCTCCATCTTTCTAGCATGAGCTCTTGTCACTGCTAGCACTTGCTTTTCTTTTTCTTGATTGTCACTTACTTCACCAATGTCAATTAAATTGACATTTTGTGCACCACTGGTACTTGCTTTGTTTGGGCAATTTACTTCCTTGTGGTTACCCGGTCCACACCATCGACACATGTGAGTAACATTGTTTCCATTTGTGTTTCCTCCAGTCTGCGGCTTGGGGCAGCTTTTCGCAAAGTGTCCCCACTCTTGGCAGTTTCGACATTGTATGATAGGTCTTCCGTCTGAATCATATTGAAGTCGACTTTGTCCTCCTTGCCTTCCTCCTCGACGGTTATTCCTATATCCGCCACTTGTTGCACCTTGTCCATTTCTTGAAGTATTTGTCTGTTCCTCCTACTGCACCATCATGGTTTGGTGCCTTGCTCCCTTCAAATTGAATGGACAATCTGAGACTGGATGTCTTGCCACGTTGCATATATTACAATACGCGTTCTTAGGGCAATTAACATTCGTATGACCTTCTGATTTACAATCCAAACACCAGATGTCTTTTCGTTCTTTTCGTGCTTCTCCTTTGACTTCTTTCATAATTTTGTCAAACTCTTTTCTAAAAGAGTAGATAGCGCTTTGCACCTTGTCCTTCGTATCGCTATCGGAATCTTCATTCCTTGAATGCCCCACAATTCTAGCTGCCGTTTGTTTTGCTTCGCTCTCGAAATTCTTTGCTTTTTCTAGAGCTTCAACATATGTGGAGGATGGCACAACCTTCATCTTCTTTCTGTATTTAGGTAGAAGTCCATCTATGAACCATCATTTTACTAGTCCATCTACGGGTGGCATTTGCATTTTATCGGCCAATTGCTTTAGTCTTCTATTATAATTCTTGACATCCTCGTCTGGCTTTTGTTTCGTGGCATAAATTTCTATTATAATCTCCGTATCATCACGTAGTGGTCGAAATTCATTTATGAACTCTTCTTGCATCGTCTCCCATCGCCCAAATGGTTGTGTACTTTCCCTCTTCAAGTACCAATCAATCGCCATTCCTCGCAAAGTAGCAGGAAACAATTGCAACCATTCAGCAGGTTGCATTACTCCATTTGCTTTCCAGATTGTGGTACAAGTACCAATGTGTCGTGTTGGGTCTTCTTTTCCTTCCCTAGTGAAGGGTGGGCATTTTTGTTTGCCCGCTCTATTAGCAATGTGTGCCATTGGGTCTCTCTCGACCTCCTCGTCACTTGATGATGATGCTTGTGGAGTTCTATTCCACTCTCTTTCGACTATAGGTGGTTCAATTTCTTATTCAAGTGCTGCTTGTTCAAATAGTCTTCTCCCAAACTCCCATGCGTCATTGCTTCGCGACCTCCTTCGCGAGTAAACGATATGCGGTTTTGGTCTTCCTCCCCAAGTATCCACGCGTGGTTGCTCTGGTGCCAAGCTCCAATCTTCCACACCCGTTGGCAAACTCCTCTTCGTTGGCTCAGGTGTTACCATCCGCTCTTCGCTTACTATGTTAGCTTCCTTTGCTACACTAGTGTCTTCTTCGACTATTTGGTTTTGCACCTCATTCTCTGTTGTCAGTAACAATGTTTGCCACCTTTCTCTCTCAGCTCTTGGACTTTCATCGTCCAAGGGGTTCCACACCCTCTCCACTTTCGGTTGCGTAACTTTGTCTCTACTTTGTGTTCCTTGGTTTGCCAATCTTGCACTTCTCCTTATTGGTTGCTCCACAGTTTGTATTTGATTCCTCTGTCATCGGCCTTGCAACCTTGAATCTGTCATTCACCTCCTTGTCTTATCACACTCACTTCTTCTTCGGCCTGATTTGATCTAGGCAATGACGCCAAATGTAGACAGCGGTGAGGACTTCCCGAGACGAGGGAATGACAGTTTAGTGGGAGGGGAATTGGCAATACATGGTGGAGAACATGTCAATGTCGGCTCAATACTCCTTATGCTAGTTTTACTCAGACGACAAGTATCCTGATGACTAGCTTATGACGACTTGCTCCAAGACGACACTAGTCATGACAGCAATTGTTGATGTCGGATGGCTTATGATGGCATGTTGGCTTCCTATGACGGCATTGGCATGACAACAAGATGATGTCGACACCTCAATAAGATGGCATGACGACATGTTCCATGTCAACACCAGGTGTGATGACTAGTCTTGTGATGGCAAGTCTTGTGTCGGCTCCCCCTGGTCAGTCTAGATGACATCGGTTCCTATAACTGCTAGCCTGCTATGTTCCGTCTAAGCGCTCCTTCCTACAACATTGTAACACAACATAGAAATCTAACACGCTACGCACATACGTGAAGACATAATTGGCACAAAATGGTGTTCTTGTATTATCATGAAGATAAATACATCCCAGTCGTATGACTGCAACAATCTCACGTACAACACTACCAGTTTGACGTCTCTTCCTTACAATGGTTGCTCTCCTCATGCAATGGATACCATTGAATTGAAAGGGGGTCCTATATATAATGTGTCTTTGGTAGTTACTGTAACCAACAAGGCCTCAACTACCAAAACTACTTTCTCAACTCAGCCTTAACAATGTGATTAACAAAACAGTTAACCACTTGCAATGACGGCTGATTACATACGTTTGATTACATTGCATTAACATTGCTAATTACCTTAATGACATTACATTTGACCAATTTACACATCTTTGACTATATTGCATGCCATGTATACGTAAAAACAATTACAATATTTGAATGCGTAGACATTTTGACAAAAACTTCATTAATTCTTAGAACAATTGTCTACAAGAGTTGTTGGAATGGCATTCATTCTATAAAAGAGTCAAAATTTATTTTGATCCTAATGCAAAAGTCAATCCCATGGCCTTTAAAATCCCCCTAGGGAAACACAAGTAGAGCTTGGAGAAAATGCTTTCATGAAGGAGTACAAATTTCAAACTTGATGCAGCTGAAATTCCTGTGGGGAAACATTCTAAAGATCATTGTTTTTCTGATATCTAAGACTAGTGTCATCACAATGAGGAAAAAATAAAGTGGGGAAATTCACCTAAAACAAAGGCAAAAGACATGCTTGGAATGGAAAAGGTTGGTACATCTAAGAAGTTGAAGAGAGGTGTTTCCCCACCAAAGGAAAGGGTAAAGTACAACCAGGCTAGTGCCTTAAAGACTATTGCATATTTGAGATGAACAAGCTAGTGAAGAAAGGGAAATACCTCAGGAGCCTGATAGATGTGCGTTGAAGTAGATGAAGGATCCTTTTTGGAGGGCAAAAGCAATGCTGGATTTCAAGATATGGCTCTTCTCGAGATGAAAACACTTTTAGGCCGTTTGCGGTGAAGAAATAGTTGAAGCAAGAGCATCCACTTTGAAAGGCCAGAATTATCATGAACCCCTTCTCACAACCCCCTCACTTCCACTTACATTTTCTTTTGTTCTCCATACTTCTTTTTCACCTTCAAATCTCGCTTTTGATATCCCCCTTAATTCTTCTGTTTGCTCCATCCACCACCATCAAATGCAACCATTTTAACAATACAGGCAAGTTCATTAATCACATATAGATTTCCAATGACGCCTAGGATGACTCCATTAATCACTTTGAAGAGAAGAATATTGACATTGAGGATGAGTGCGACTCGGAGAGCACAAGATCAATGCAACATGTATATGCAATGCAAATGGAGATTGTTCCAAAGAAGAATGTCATCAGTGGTGTGGTTCGTGACAACCACCAAAGAATTGAAAGATGTCGAATTGAGTATGATATGGAGGACAGACCCATTGTGCTGTTAGGATATTAAAAGCAAGCAAGCTAAACAACAATAAGCAATACATGAGATTTTATGTGGAAACCTTGCAGTGTGCAGGCAAAAACCACCGGGAAATGGCAGCTTTACTCTTTTATTATTCTCAGCAGACTTTCATACATTCGCACTATCATAATACAAGGGGCATTTTCCTTTTTATAGAAATACAAAAGAAGATTCCAAAAAAGTCATGGTACATTCCAGATAAAAGCACTTTATTAACTACGTTTAAAAAAAAAGCTCACTTTACTTTGTTTTATAACAAACGCGCTTTATTGCGTTTTAGTAACCTGCATCGTAAGGATGTACGGATGTAAATTTTCGGGTTGGGGGCTCCTATAAGCGTGGGGTTGGGTTATTATAAGCTGCACCACCATGCTCCACTTTGCTAAAGAACATCGGAGATCTGAATATTGACTTCACCTCCTAACATGTGCAATGTTGGTGATGCCGTTTGTCGAGGTACTTCACATGTGAATGTGAAAGTCTTGTGAGTCAAGCCAAACCAGTAATGTCTAGAGGGTTTGGAGAGTTAGGGAAGAGTGACAACTCAAGTAGAGAAGCAAAGGAGGTGAACTTGATGAATGATTCCAATTGAGGAGGTAGAGGGTAATCTGGCGAACTTGGAGAGCAACAATATGGTGAATAACATTGCGAGCAATAACCTTGTGAACAGTAGCTCAATGATGAGTAGCTTGGCAAGTGAGGGTTTGGCATAAGGTAGACATAGAGATGTGCATGAAGTTCCAAACAATTTTGCCAATGATGTCAACAATGCACTAGAAAGGGAGATGCCAAATAACTACTTGCATGGCAACCGCTTGCCAAACAATGAAGTGCACTAGTCATCGATGAAGAGCAATTGCATATCCTTGACAAGTTCAAACAATGAAGAAGGCTAGAGTGGTGCCAACTCCATCTCAAGCTTAAAAAACGAAGAGCAAACATTCGAGGTCTTTACATTAACTATATGAGACAACTATGTAACATGGGGGTTTGCCGACGACCAAATAGTAACTTATCCGCCAGATAGCCATTTGCTAGATAATGGAGATAAGTTGTTAGATAATGGAGACAGGCTACAAGTTAGTGGGATACTGTTGCAAGATAACATAGTGCAGGATGGACAAGTTGAGAGTTGGTTTAGGAGCGTCTCTAATGACAGGTTGAAGCCTAGGTCGACGAAGAAGAACAAGTCGAAAAAAGCTAAAACAAATTGATGAATTGTTTAGATTGCAGTGCTAGGATGAGTAAGAGCTACCACCATTTGTCAAAGTTGATAAGTTGCGTAGGTTGTTTGTGTAGACTATCAGGCCACCTAGGTTGTGTAGGGTGTGCACTAGAGTCCTTGGGTTATTGGAGTGGGCCACCATATGCCCTAAGTCCGTTTGGGGTAGAAAAACAACTGCCTAGGCCGTCTGTGATGACCCAACAAACGGGGAGGCTATCAAGGCTCTTCCTCAAGCTTTTAAGGGAGGCCATATTATGGATCCTTTGCCATTTGAGTAAGGTCATTTGATGCCAGGCATCCTATAAGCTATCAAACTAGTGGGAAGGGCTAGCAAGATCCCAACCTAGCCGCCTAGAGGGGCCAATGGCTCCTAAAGGGGCCTTGGGCTGACAAACCAAAAGTGGTGGTGTATGGACCACTCCCCATTCATTTGGGATGGTTAACCGACCCCAGATGACCTCCAAGCCATCAAGAACCTGTCTAGGTTCGTCAGGCTTAGAAAGAAGTGGGATGTTTGGCCTAGTAAGTGGATCGTCAAGCCCAAAGTGTGGATCGTTTGGCCTAGGACGTAGGCCATTAGAAGCCAAGAGAAGGCCATTTGATACCAGGAGAGGGCTGCTTGAGGCCAAGGTAGGGTTGTTTGAGGCCAAGAAGAGGTCATCCAGAGTTGAGGAGAAATCGTTTGACTAGATCAAGTGAAGGCCACCAAAATGCAAACAAGGAGAAGATTTCAATTAAGATAGTGAGGGTCTCAATGGTTTCACCATTACGGTTTTGGGGTGCTACTCCTCGAACCTTAAAGGGGCATTGCCCCTTGACCTTGTAAGGAGACTCTTGTCTCCTTGACCCTTGACACAGGAGATGACGAGCGTTGACCGTCATGTTGGTGATGAAGCCAGTTACAGATAGTTGAATTAGCAATAAGAGAACAATAGTCTGTTGGCAACAATTTGTAGTGATGTCAATCGTAGAAGATTTGTGGAACAAGAGAAAGCAGAAGTGTGATAAGAGATTCTGGTACAATGTCGAGTGCTTCTATCCGAATTGTTTAGTTCACATGTCGATGATGATGTCGACAAGTCTAAAGGGCGGGATAGACTTAGGCCGATGATTGGCATGTTTGCATTAATGAATGCATGTTTGAGCATAGGAATGTATGTGTGAATGTGTGTGCACAAAGTGTTTGTAATAAGTTGTCATGTAGTGTTGTGTGTGTATATAGCAAAGTGTTTGTAATAATGTGCATGTGGCAAAGTGTTTATAATAATGTAATGTAATGGGATATTTTTAATGTTTTATGTAAATGGGTAGTTTGGAGGTAGTTGGGTAGTTGCCAATGCCTACCAATTTTGTTGTCTATAAGTACGCATCTATGTGAGAGATGCCAAGGAGAGTGTGTGCATGTTGTAGTTGGCTGAAGTGTATTTTTGGTAGAATGTTCATCGAGTATGATGTATTGCAGATGGTTGTTGTTTAGGATGCATGCTATGTGTGTCGTGTAATCATTTGCATTTGTAAGTATGCTCTTTGTGTATTTGTTTATATAAGTGGTAATGTAATTCTATTGCAGTGTGTTGTATCCAAAGTAAGACACGAGTTGAATGTCATCCAAATGTAATATATGAGACATGTCCATTAGGTGGTTCTCATGTAGTAAGTGCTATCAACAACCTTATTCACTAATTGTTTAATGACACAAAGAATTCAAACAAGAGCAAGAAATTTTAACATAATTGTTTGGGGTTCTATGACAACACTACACAAAATGGTACCAAGATTGATTTGAGGCCCATAAGGCAATGCCTTTTACCCTATGAAAGTGTTGAATCCTAACATAGATTTTGATGGGTGTTGTATCTCAACCTTGCATTGACACTTGGCACAGGACATTGAGAATATAAAGGTTGGATGAACCACAATGCAAATTTTGACAAAATTTAGATCAAACATTGCAAAATTCGACAAAAATCTAGATCAATTTACCAATTACCCAATGAAAAAGAAGGTTTGCTTGAGTGATTGTAAATTCCAAATTTTACAAAGGCCATATGGATTATGAAGAAATAGAAAGAGCAAGATATGTCTTTGTTTTGCTTGGTGATTTAGCAGGTCTTTCTGTGGGGACATGATGAGTCTAAAGGAGGCAATGGATTAAGTGGACAAATTGGTCTGCACAGGTTATAGTAGTTGGGTATGTGTTATGTTTTCCTGTTATATGTTATGTTGAGACGAACCTATGTAATAATTGATGTGTTGTATATAGTTGTTAGATATGATTGTCTCCCTCTACCAAGCTTCACATGCAAGGACTACACATACAACCTATTGTTTAGCATAGAGCATCATGGAGGCACTCTTACTGTAGGTGCCTTCCACCAACCTGCACATGTAGGGACTACACATACACTCTGTTGTCTAGCATAGAGCATCATGGAGGTACTCTCATGATCATTTGTGAATCAATTCATTATGTTTTATGCTCGACAAGGTCATTAGAGATTGTATTGCAGTTTAGTTGGGAATAATAATGATTCATGCCTTGACATCAATTTACTTTTACTACATACTCATGTATATGATTTATCTTCTATTGTCTTCATTTCCATAGCATAGCCTTTCAATGTGTATTACTTTACTATATTACTACATTTGGTATGCTATTGTTACATGACTTTAATACTTGCCATACTACATGTTTTCTCAACTTTTCTTGTTATATTGTATAATTCCCTAAGTGAATCATCATTCAACTCATCATTATCATCCTCTTGACTTATTATATATGTACTTTTCTCATACCCATATGAAGGGGAAATGTATCAACTCACAACTTTCAAAAGCAATTTTCTTTTTCTTTACTATCCAAGACACCAATATCATCAATAAATTATTCTATGTCTAATAAATCAGAATAGGGCATATGTCAAGCTTGCCTATTCGTTTCATTCACATCAAAATCAATCTTAAATGCAATGCTCATAACATTGTCTTCTACTTGATGCAATAGTCCTATCTACCCTTAAATCCACATTTTTTTTTTTTGAATTTAGCAAAAAATCCCTTACAGAATCGCCTTGTTTTGAGAAACCACGACCAGGAGGTTCTACACTATCAAAATCACCCGGGTGTCGTGCCCGGCCCCCGCACCGACATTATCAACTGGATTTTGGGTACCGATGTGCGTTTGGTAGGGTGGAGATTCGAACTAGGGACCTCCCTTGGAGGATTGCCCTACCCTCTCCAACTCACCTACAACATGTGTGTTCTCAAATTCACATTATTTTTAGTAACCATATAACCTTTAATTTATACATTAGTAAGAGTAGCTTCTTTTTTGCATATTGAATTTTTCAAGAAAAATCCCTACTTCATCTTCTTGGCCCTATGTGCTTTAGGTGTAGATGCTACTAAGGAACCTTTCGATTATGAAACTTTCTCCACTTTTGTAGCGCCTAGGGAGTTGGCTTGACTTAATTTGATATTCATTGAAATTTTCAATTTGTTCATCAACCTTCCCTCATTTCACATTGCAACTAACACCTTTAGCAGCAACATCTCTTCTTAACTAATCTCTTCTTGACCAAACATTAGAAGAAAATCTATGAATCTTGATTTGGCACTTGGTCCCTTCTCATATCCTCTACTAGTTGTGTAGCCTATTCAATCCTTTGATACCTAGGCTAATCTCTTCTTGACTAATCATTAGAATAAAATTTATGGTTCTTAGTTTGGCACTTGGTCCCTTCTTCACATCCTCTACAAGTAGTCTAGCTTGTTCAAATATCCTCTGATACTCTGTTAGATCAGAATTTCTAGTCAAAGGGTTTTCTGTTATGATTTGAATACTCTTTATCATTCATAGTCTTGGTGCCAAGGGGAATTATTGTCTTGACAATGGATTATATAGGTTTGATGCCAATATCATGAAGTTGCATTTTATGAGATTTAGGATGAATTAGATCTATTGTTTCTTGTTCTATACTCCTGGTGGTCTCTCCTAAATGTTTGTTTCCAACTTTTGTTTTTAGAATTCTACTTGTCTCTCTGAATTTCTTGGTTAGGCACAACCCTCTTGGTGTCCTCAAATGATTAGTTGATTGTGGGCTTGTTAAGATGTAACTCGTTTTTTTGATATACTAATTTAGACCCTATGATTTTATATATTCCAATAGGTTTTAGTGTTGAATATAGGCATGAGTGCCTATACATTTAACATCGAGCCTTGTGATGACAAGGATTATAAAGATAATCTCAAATAATATGATTTGGACGTCCATAATTCCAACAATCCCCTTTCCTTATGCCTTAAAATCATCCTCTACCTTTACCTTCAGCATGTTAGGTGTGAAGACAGTATATAGGAAGCAAGTCACTTGACCTGCTAGACGTCTAGGTCAGACGTCTAGGCAACATGCCAAACGTCTGACCTGCTAGACATCTAGACCAGACGTCTAGGCAGCAGGGTTGCTAGACTTCTAGGTCAGACGCAAGGCAGCAGGGCTGCTATACATCTAGGCCAGATGTCTAGGCAGTAAATTTGCTAGACGTCAAGGCAGGACGAGACGTCGAATGTAGTACGAGACGTTAGACGTTAGCTGTAGTTCGAGACATCGGCTGCAGTACGAGACGTCAGACATCGGCAACAATTCGAGACATCGGCTGTAGGACGAGACGTCAAACGTCGGCAACAGTTCGAAACGTCGGCTACAATACGAGACGTCAACAACCGACGTCTGAGATAGACATCAGAATGCGGAAGACGAACAGTCTTGGGGAGCGGAAACGAATAGTCTTTGGGAGCTGAAATGAACAGGTTTTGGAGGCTTCCGTCGGAAGAGGAAACGAACAGTTTGGAGTCTTCCTTCTGCTCTATAAAAGGGATGTGATCCCTTGCATATGATATAGTTGTTGAAAACATTGAGAAACGTGAATGTAAACTTTGTTGAAAATAATAAAAGGAGAAGTTGCCATTGCCTTGTGGTTTTTCCTGCACATTGCAGGTTTCCACGTAATTCTCTGTCACTTGTGTTACTGTTTTCGTGTTTCTATTTTTGTTATTGTGCTTCCTCTTGCAGGTGATAAATCTTGAAGTTTTTCCCTAACATCTGGTATCAAAGCTCAAGGTTGTGTGCGAGTGGGAGCTGCAACAATGACAAAACATGTAACCAAGTTCGAGATTGAGAAGTTTGATGGCAAGAACTTCGCTCTATGGAAGATGAAGGTGGAGGATTTGCTGGTTCAGAATGACCAAGCTCAAGCCTTGAAAGGGGTCGCAAGTAAACCACAGCAGCATGAAAGATGAGGAGTGGACAACGCTTGATAGGAAGGCAGTTTCTACAATCCGTCTCTGGCTAGCGGACTCCGTCTTGTTGAATGTAGTTGAAGAGAAGACCGTGGAAGCCCTTTGGCAAAAGCTTGAAAAGTTGTATGAAACAAAATAAGCAACAAATAAGGTTTTTCTGAAAAAGCAACTTTATAGCTTGAGGATGAAGGAAAGTTCATCCGTAGTAGATCATTTGAATGAGTTTAATACTCTAAACAGTAAACTGCTTTCAGTTAATGTGAATATGGAGGATGAAGATAGAGCTATCACCCTACTTTGTTCCCTCTCGGACACTTGGGATCATATGGTGATGACCATCAGTAATTCATCATCAGGAACTCTCAATTTTGATGATGTGGTAGCCGCTTTATTGGCAGAAGAGTTGAGGTGAAAAACGTCTTTGGAACCCTCAACCACTGAAGCCCTATCTGTGAGAGGTCGATCTTTCGAGGGGAGTAAACAAGGTAGAAAACAGTCCAGATCCAAGTCAAAAGGACATAAGCAAAAGGGGAAGTGCTGGCATTGTGGGAAGCCAGGACACTCCAAGGACTGTTGGCAATTGAAGAATGGTGAAAATCAAAATCAGCCATCAGCTGAAGCCAGTGCAACAGATTCAGGAGAGACGATATCAGTAACATCAGATCTATTTTATATATTTGGGTTTTGGACTCAGGCGCATCTTTCCACATGTCCCCCCACAGATATTGGTTTGACAGTTATCAGCCGTACTATGGTGGAAAGGTCTATTTGGGTGATGATCACCCTTTAGAAATTGTGGGAAGAGGGGATATAAGGATCAAGTTGGATGATGGTAGAGAAAGGATGTTATGTGATGTGCGACATGTGCCCGATTTGAGGAAGAATTTGCTCTCAATCAAAATGATGGATAAGTTAGGGTATTTTGTCACCTTGAGTAAAAACTACTGCAAGATCACCAGAGGAGCTCTTGTAGTAGCAAAGGGAGAATCTTGTGGGACCTTATACCGTTTATGCAGTGATACAATGACAAACCATGCAACAACAACAACAACTTCTGTTCAGGATGCAGTAATGCTATGGCATCAACGCCTAGGCCATATGAGTGGAAAAGGCCTGAAAATTCTGCATGAGAGGTATTTTTTTTGGGATTAAGTCTTGCAATTTAGACTTGTGTGAGCACTGTATTTTTGGTAAACAGAAGAGGGTTCGGTTTACTACGAGTCCTGGTAAGAGTTCTGATTTTTTGCAACTTATACATTCAAATATATTTGGACCAGTCCCCACTCAGTCCTTGAATGGCACCATCTATTTTCTAACTTTTATAGATGATTATTCTAGGAGAGTGTGGGTTTATTTTCTGAAGAAGTCAGAAGCTTTGCAAAAATTTAAGGAGTTCAAAGCACGGGTTGAAAAGAGTTTGGGCAAGTCAATTTTGTGTCTTAGGTCAGATGATGGGGGAGAATATTGCTCCAAGGAATTTGATAAATTTTGTAAGCAAGAAGGTATTAAGCACCAGAAAACTCTACCATACACTCCATAGCAAAATGGTGTGGTTGAGCGGATGAATCGCACAATCATGGAACGTGCAAGAAGCATGCTTAGCGCAGCCATGTTGGAGAAAAAGTTTTGGGCTGAGGTTGTTAATACAACTGCTTATCTTATTAACAGGTCACCTACAGTTGCATTGGATGGACAGATTGCGGAGGAGGTTTGGTGTTGTAAGCCAGTTGATTACTCTCATTTGCGCACCTTTGGCTATGACACGTTTGCCCATGTACCCAAAGAAAAAAGGTCCAAGCTTGACCCGAAGTCAAGCAAATGTGTTTTTCTCGGCTATGGAGATATAGTGAAGGGGTATAGACTATGGGATCCTATTGCCCACAAGGTAATTATTAGCCGCGATGTAATTGTTGATGAAAAATCCATGCAAAGGAAGGAGGTACAACAAAACCCTAATGTTTTACTTGTTGAAGTAGAATTGAGTGAAAATGAACATGCTGAAGTTTTTGATCAGCATGTAGAATGACAAGTAGAACGAGAAGTAGAGTAGCCACAACGGTCACAAGACCAAGAGCCACAACCGACAAATCATTGGGTTAGAAGATCTACACATCCACAAAAGTGTCCAAAAAGGTATTCTCATGTTTATCAGTCCTCTTTTGCTTTGTTAAGTGATGATGGTGAACCTAGTTCATTTCAGGAAGCTAGAGAGTCTGAAAATGCAGGAAAGTGGAGGAAATCCATGGAGGAGGAAATCGAGGCACTTCGAAAGAATAAAACTTGGGAACTTGTGGATATCCCACCTGGAAGAAGAACAAGTGGGTGTACAAAGTGAAGAAGAACAATAGTGGGCTGTTGGAACGCTATAAAGCTCGCTTGGTGGCAAAGGGCTATGTGCAAAAGTCAGGTGTTGACTTTAATGAAATTTTCTCTCCAGTTGTGAAGATGACTACTATTAGAGTTCTACTTGCGCTTGTAGCTGCATAGGATTTGGAACGGGAGCAACTTGATGTAAATACTGCTTTCTTGCATGGTGATCTCGAGGAAGAGATATATATGAATCAACTTGAGGGCTATGAAGAAAAAGACAAAGAGCATTTGGTTTGCAGACTGAAGAAATTACTGTACGGGTTTAAACAGGCACCAAGGATGTGGTATAGGAAATTTGACACCTTCATGAAGAGCCAAGGTTTTAGCAGGAGTGAAGCTGACCATTGTGCATACTATAAAAGGTTTGACGATGGCAGTTTAATTATTTTGCTGTTGTATGTTGATGATATGTTGGTTGCGAGGCCCCAACATGAAGAAAATCATTGATCTTAAGGCTCAGTTGGCTAGGACGTTTGAAATGAAGGATTTAGGAGCAACAAACCAAATTTTAGGGATGAAGATACACGAGGACATAAAAGGAAGAAAGATCTGGTTCAGTCAAAAGTCATATGTGGAAAATATTGTGCAGCGCTTCAATATGCAGAATGCTAAACCAATTAGTACCCCACTTCTTCCACACTTAAAGTTGTCTTCCAACCAGTGTCCTAGAACGGAAGAAGAGAAGACAAGCTTGTCTCGTGTACCGTATTCATCAGCAGTAGGAAGCCTCATGTTTGCGATGGTGAGCACCAGTTCGGATATTGCCCAAGCAGTGGGAGTAGTCAGCCGGTACATGACAAATCCTGGTAAGGAGCATTGGAATGCGGTGAAGTGGATATTCAGATATTAAAGAGCCACTTCAGATGTTGCCATTTACTTTGGATTGGCAGATTTGCAAGTTACAGGTTTTGTGGATTCGAATTATGGTGGAGATAGAGGTGGGAGAAAGTCCACTATAGGGTATGCCTTCACTCTTGCTGGTGGAGCAGTGAGTTGGGCTTCTAAGTTGTAGTCTGTTGTGGCTTTTCAACCATTGAAGCAGAATACATTGCAGCAACTCATGCTAGTAAAGAGGCAATTTGGCTAGAGTGATTGTTGGGTGACTTCAAGGTAATGCAGGAGAAAATTACACTACATTGTGATATCCAGAGTGCTATTCAGCTAGTGAAGAATCCAACATTCCATGATCGCACGAAACACATTGATGTTAAGTACCACTTTATCAGAAATGTGGTGGAAGAAGGTAGGATCCTGTTGCAGAAAATCGACACTAAAGTGAATCCTGCAAATATGCTTACAAAGTCAGTCAAGGTAGAGAAGCTTGAGTGGTGCAGAACTTCTCTGGGTTTGCTGAAAAAGTAAGAAGGGCAACATTGGACAATTGGCATTGGCTGAAAAAATTTTTTGGTAGAAGAATTCCCGAATGCTGACTTCAAGTGGGAGAATGTTAGGTGTGAAGACAATATACAAGAAGCAAGTCACTTGACGTCTGACCTGCTAGACGTTTGGGTCAGACGTCTAGGCAACAAGCCAGACGTCAAGGCAGTAGGGTTGCTAGACATCTAGGTTAGACGTCAAGGCAGTAGGGTTGCTAGACGTCTAGGCAACAAACCTGCTAGACATCAAGGCAGGACGAGACGTCGGCTGCAGTACAAGACGTCAAATGTCGGCTGCAGTTCGATACGTTGGCTGCAATACAAGACGTCGGCTGAGTATGAGACATCAGATGTCGACTACAGTATGAGACGTCAAACGTCGGCAATAGTTCGATACGTCGGCTACAGTACGAGACGTCAGCAACAGACATCTGAGATAGACGTCAGAATGCGAAAGACGAACAGTATTGGGGAGAAGAAACGAATAGTCTTTGGGAGCTGAAACAAACAGGTTTTGGAGGCTTCTGTCGGAAGAGGAAACAAACAGTTTGGAGTCTTCCTTCTGCTCTATAAAAGGGATGTGATCCCTTGCATATGATATAGTTGTTGAAAATGTTGAGAAACGTGAATGTAAACTTTGTTGAAAATAATAAGAGAAGTTGCCATTGCCCCGTGGTTTTTCCTGCACATTGCAGGTTTCCACGTAATTCTCAATGTCACTTGTGTTACTGTTTCCGTGTTTCTATTTTTGTTATTGTGCTTCCTCTTGCAGGTGTAAAATATGTAGTTTTTCCCTAACAAGTTGCCATTGCCTCGTGGTTTTTCCTGCACATTGCGGGTTTCCACGTAATTCTCAATGTCACTTGTGTTACTGTTTCCGTGTTTCTATTTTTGTTATTGTGCTTCCTCTTGCAGGTGTAAAATATGTAGTTTTTCCTGCACATTGCGGGTTTCCACGTAATTCTCAATGTCACTTGTGTTACTGTTTTCGTGTTTCTATTTTTGTTATTGTGCTTCCTCTTGTAGGTGTAAAATATGTAGTTTTTCCCTAATATGACATTGCACTCCCTAGTAGAATTGTATTTGTTACTGCTTCTACAATGGTTGTAATAGGGCATAACGTTAGCCTACTACTGAGAAATACCGGTTGTAATTTTTCTCAAAGGCACAATGTCACAGATTGTGCCATTATAGGCTAAGGAAGGTTTGCTATTGCAATGTCAATTTAAAGTGTTGCCATTGCCATTGCCATGGCCCTTATTTATCCCAGTTATCCTTAAAATGGTCTAGAGCTCCCTTTCCTTTATATTGCAAGTCATAATGATTATAGGATAGGCAAATGTTAGAAATTACAATCAGGTTAATAGGTCTAGAGACTTGTAACAATGGGGAAGAGAGTGAGAAATGTTGTCCAAATAGCTCGCATACTTCAAAGAAAATCAAATATCAAACTAGAAAAAAATCCCTTAATATGTGAATAGGTTACTTTTTGCTCTTTTTTTGTTTTTGTTTTTGACAATTGCCATTTGAGGTAAACCTACAATACTCTTTACTAAATATTGGCAGATCTGATATTTGATGAAATGATACTCATCATGAAAATTGCAATAATGTTCATCGTTTACAAATGTCTTGCATGTGACTGTAAAATTCGAATGCTAAACCTCAATTGTTAGAGGTTTATAAGTCTTAACCTGTATTTTTGTGTATTTGGAGAGTACACTGACATCGAAGCTAGAGAATGAAAAGCAATTTTTTTTTCCAAAAATAGATATGAATATAACTTGTATTTTAAAACTACAATGAAACATAAGCAATGAATATTTCAAAATAAATGAGTATAATTTGACGCTACTTATATGCTACTCTAGAATTTAGATCCAAACAAATTATCAAATATTTGAAAATTTCCTTGGGCACGTCCTGCTTCCTGCTGCATCATACGTCCTATTTCTTCCTCAAACTCAAGGAAGCATTTCCTCATTGGTGATTTAACTTGAATGCTTCCACTTTTGCATTGTTGATTTAGATATCACCAAGCAAGACCATGTTTTCATGTATAATTATATATAATTTTCTATGTCGGGTAGCTTGAAGAATTGAACATATATCTGACGTGTATCTAAAAATCTTACCTGTCATGATTGACAAGTATAAATAAATTTTAACCCTAAAATGACATCAAAATATGTAAATGATGGTTATTTGCCCTCAAATTTGAGGCCTCAATGTAAGGTTGACGAAGAGAAGGGCAATGCTTTTTGAGAACTTAAAAAAAGAAAAGAAAAGAAAATTGTTGAGTGCATTTACTGACATTCACACGACACAATCCTATGCAAATACATTTATATTGGGAGGGATTTATACACAAGTATCAATCCTTTATTTTGTTGAAGGAATATATCATATGCCACTATGGGAACACCACCAAAAATTAGAGTCTTCCAATGCAGTTCAATTCATACATTTTGTCTTGCATTTTTATTTTTATTTTTAATGGGTTATATGGGATTGAAATGGGCCCAACCCGTATCACATTATGACCACATAGTTGTATTACAACAACGTGGTATGCATGAATTGTTTGGTAAGATTTGAACCTCAGTCTCCTCCTTGAAAGGTGAGGAATCTTACTGGTTGAACTAATGCCATTTGATATTTGTCTTCCAAAATTTTATTTTGTAACCTTTTGGTATTTTTTTAAGCTAAGTACAAGAATTTGTATGATATGAGCAGAGAAGTATCAACCAAGTTAACATAGAGCTTATCAACCAAGGGTACCCCCAACAAATGTGGGGCCCACAAGGAAAATCAACCAACAGAAACTGAATGAGGCAAATTCAAACGATGCTCCCATAGGAGAGGATGGAGTATATAGTTGGGCCACGTGTCATCTTTGTGAGGTGTGGGATGTGGTTCACTAGTTACCACTAGGGAATTTCACCCAAAAACTTACTTCCTGATTTGTAAAGCTTTAGGTATCTCTTTTGCTTTATATGCCACCATGAGGGTCATTGTGGGATGCATGTGAGATAATGTCTCAAGATTCTTGCTACGTCTCACAAGGGATATAGGCTTTTTAGTTAAGTATGATAATTTGGTAGTAGGAGAGAAGCATAAAAGTACCAACCAAACAAGGGGGACTTAGAGTTGACATAGGGCCCATCAACCAAGGGGACCTTGACAAAATATGGGGCCCATATTGACCAAGATAAATCCATAGGAAAGGATGAAGCATATGTTTTGGCCATCTATCACCATGTGAAGGGTTAGGATGTGGTTGATTAGCTACCTTGAGGGCATTTCACCCAAAAGCTTACATCCTAATTTGCAAAGCTCTTGTTGTCTATTGTGCTTTCTATACCACCCTTCTTCCCTAGGATAAACAAGAACCTAAGGAAATGATCCATGTGAATATGTTGATTAGTTACTTGTCAATTACAATAACTATCACTTGTAAAAACAAATTTTTGGATCTTGTCGTTGCTACAACATTTTTGAGTTAAGGTACGTCTCATACTTGTAATCCAAGGCATCATGTCTATCACATTACACAAGACTATTGTTAGGGTAAAATAGGTAGTATATTGCATTATACTACATAGATTATTACATTTACTTTTTATTGCATAACCATGGAGATATTTACTGTTCCAAAATATCTACTGGTTAACCTAGATTAATACCTAAAATATCCTAGGTCAGATATTTTAGGTTAGTTGTTTAATCATACTTCTCTACCCTAGGTTAGTGGTTAGAAGCACGTCTCTCTCTACGCTTATTGTTAGCGTGATTAGTGCTAAGGCAGTTTATTAATCTATTTTGTAACCTATATAAGGCTACGACATTCCTAAGTCTAGTCTAATGTTGAAATAATAATATTTCATTATCATTTGTGACTATTGTCTACATTGGTATCCTCGTTGGGGTGGATAACACGAGCATCGCTCGTTCCACCTGGTACCCTGGCATCTGTGTGTCGCATCCTCCCTACTCTCTTTTGCACGGTGAGGCCTGCTATCTCCTCGCACACATCCCAAGGCATTTTTGGATCCAGAGTCTCCACACGCTGTGCGTAGGCTCGTTGGACCCGATCGCAGGAGCAGCCACAGGATCCGCTCATAGCAGCTGCCCCCACGTGCGCTTTGCGACCCTGCAGGAGTCACACGCGTCGCACAGGCCCACCGGGACCTCACGCGTTGCGCAGGCCCATCGACCCGATCGTAGAAGCAAGCCTCAAGCTTTGCTCGCAGCTTACGCCTAGACCCCTCTGCACCGCCACCTGGACGTCGATTGAACTGCCATGTGGACGTCGCCAGCATCGCCACCTGGAGCCTCACCGCTTGCCCAATCTCTGCCTGATACGTGATAGCCACCAGGTAGGACCCGCGAGTCGAGGCGATCGGAGCTGGCACGATCTGACGTGGCTGGCCGAGGCGATCTGAGCTGGCGCGCTCGGCGTGGTCGGTCGAGGTGATTTGAGCTGGCGCGATCTGACGTGGCTGGCCGAGGTGATCTGAGCTGGCGCGATCTGACATGGCTGGTCGAGGCGATCTGAGCTGGCGTTGAGCTGACGACACGTGGCGGGATTTGACTGGCAAAACGAGCAACTATCGATTGCCTTTCCGAGGCGATCTGAGCTGGCGCGATCTGACGTGGCTGGTCAAGGCGATCTGAGCTGGCGCTGAGCTGACGACACGTGGCGGGCTATGACTGGAAAAACGAACAACTATCGATTGCCCAAAGGCAATCGACGTGAAAGGTAGACTGCCAATTTTAAACCCTTGCATAGCCCGTATCCGCCTACATGTGGGATAAAGATTTTTGAGTTTTTTTTTTAAACACTTTTACCTTCCCCACGTGCTAAATACTGTCGCGCTCCCTTTTTTATCCAGATTGTACTCGACACCTTTTTAATTGGCTACATTAGGTGCATTTTCGGTTGCATCCGACACCTATAGTGATAACAATTTGGGTTGCTCTCTTTTTTATTATTGCACTAACCATCATGTTTTTTGCAATTAAACAATCATAAAACATTGAAGAGCATTTCAAAAACCCAAACTTCACTAAAATTGTGCTACACCTTGCACAGGTTAAACAAGTCAATTTTCACTCCCCATCAAAGGTCATAATCCAATCACCTTGATACAATCTCTTTGTTTGGTTTAATTTCCTCAAACTTTTTCATCCTTCTTGAAGGGTGTTAAGGCAGGTGCCATTAAATATCCTAGAGAGCAAAATCAGAAGTCTTCCAAAACCTCCCCTTTAATTTGCTCTATTTGTTTGGCTTAATTTCCTCAAACTTTTCATCCTTCTTGAAGGGTGTTTAGGCATGAGCCATTAAATATCTTAAAGAGCAAATTAAGATCTTCCATATACTCTTTTGAGGGTATACTTGCAAGATAAAGTCATCTTAGTCACATCAATTTGAAACCTTCACCATGGCAATGATAAACAAATATCTCAATGAAAGCCAACTACTTAAAGGTTCAAATTATTCTGCCTAGAAATCTAAGATGAAAGCTATTTTAACTGTAGAGGAGATGTGGGGTATAATGGATGGCACTGATTCTAGACCCACATCACCAGGAGCATATCAGACAACATATGATAAAATGGATAAAAGACTTTCCTTATTGATCTTGCTAGCTATTACTGATGACATACAACCTCATATAAGTGAAGCTAAAAATGGTAAGGAGGCATGGAATGCCTTAGCAACCATCTTTGAAGGAAAGAATCAATCAACAATTATTAACCTTCAAACACAACTTCATACTCTTCATATGAAATCTGGAGAGACAGTAGAGATATTCCTCTGCAGAGTGGCAGATATAAAAACAAAACTGCAAGCCTTGGGAGAAAAAGTGGAAGACAATGTCCTGACCTCAATCATTTTGAGGGCTCTTCCAGACTCCTATAGAATGTTGATCACATCACTACAAGTCTCTGGGAGGACAGTGACTTTTGTAGAGTTGGTAAATTTGCTTCAAACTGAAGAAGCTAATCAAATCCAAAGAGATGAGGCATCCAACAATGCACTTTTCTCAAACAAGCAAAGTGGAAAGAAAAAGTGGAATCAACAGAAGGGATCTTCTAACAAAGATAAGGGTAAAGGCAAAGAAACTCAAAAGAAGAAGCAGTATTGTAAAATTTGTGATAAGGACACTCATGAAACCGAGAGATGTTGGTTTAAGAACAAACCACCCAATGAACAAGGACAAAAGAAGGGTAAAGGCAAATCAAAGAACAAAAACAAGCAGCAACAGGGACATATTGTTGCCGCTGAAGATTCTAGTTCGGACTTCGAACGAGCACACAAAGTGCTCATGACTCATACAGATTCCCCTCACAAGGATACTGTGTGGTACATAGATTCAGGCGCTAGTAAGCATATGACTGGCGATAAGTCCTGGTTTGAGACATTTGAGGCACGAGAAGGTAGACCAGTGACCATTGCTGATGATAAGACCTATCGAGTCCAGGGAGAAGGAAGTGTTTCTGTCTCCCTTCCGGATGGAGAATGTCAGATTCAAAAAGTTCTTTATGTACCAGGATTGGCAAATAATATTTTGTCAGTTCCACAAATCCTGGACAATAACATGAATGTCAACTTCAAAGTGGACCAAGGGAAGAAACGTTGCTTTATCACTCAGAAAGGAAAACAGATAGCAACGGGTTCTTACAAACATGGTTTGTTCACCTTAGATGCAATTACCTCACCACATACTGCAATGGCAGTAACAACAAAAGAGGCCACTTCTCTATGGCATAAGATATTTGGGCATCTAAGCTCGGGGTATTTACTTGAACTCGGTAAGTATCAAATGGTGAAAGGACTGCCTACTCTTTCATCTACTTTGCCGGTGTGCTCAGATTGCTTGGCGAGGAAAGCAACACAAAGTACCTTTTGAACCTAGCTCCTTCCGAGCTAAGGTACCTTTGGAGTTAGTTCACACAGATTTGTGTGGTCCTATGTCTACCAGTTGTGGAGGAAAAAGGTATTTTCAATTGTTTGTAGACGATCACTCACGGAAAATGTGGGTCTTCTTCTTGCAGTTGAAGTCTGAAGCATTTGACTATTTTCAGCAGTTCAAGAAACTTGTTGAGAAAGAATCGGGATGTTTCATAAAGACCCTCCGTTCAGATCGAGGGGGGGAATACACATCAAAATAATTTTCCTCATTTTTGCAGAAACATGGGATAAAAAGACAGTTAACAACAACCTATTCTCCTTAGTCAAATGGAGTTGCTGAGAGAAGAAATTGTTCCATTATGGAAATGGTTCGATGTATGCTTAAGGGAGCCAATCTTGAGCACAATTATTGGGTTGAAGCTGTAACAACTGCAGTATATCTTCTAAATAGGGCACCCACATGGGCTCTTGAAGGTATGACTCCTCAGGAAGCATGGAGTGGAAGGAAACCCTCCATATCTCATCTACGGGTATTTGGGTGTAAGGCTTTTATGCATATACCTAAGGAGAAAAGAAAGAAGTTAGATGAGAAGACCCTGCAATGTGTTTTTCTTGGATATGATGAATTCTCAAAAGGCTATCGGTTGATAGATCCATTCACCAAGAAAATACATGTTAGTAGAGATGTAGTGTTTGATGAAGCTTTCACATCTAACACTACATCAGTATACCTGGAAGATGAGGAGCAACAACCACAGACTCCTCCACAATAGAAAAAGCCTCCAAAATGGTATACAAGTACTATGAGAGATTCCAAACTCACTTCACCACCAGATCTCACTCTCAATCGTCCAAAGACACGAAGCATGTCTCGACAGAGAAAGGCAGAAGCATCTACTTCAGTTGATGATCTTTGTGCAGATTTTCAAGAGCTTTATGTTGATAGAGATTTAGAAAGTGGAGATGATATGGAAATTGATGAGGAGAGGGTTTACATGTCTTCATATGATGAAAATGAACCTTCTACAATTGATGAAGCACTTAGTCAGCCTCAGTGGAAGGCAGCTATGGATGCTGAACATAAATCCCTCATTAAAAACAAAACATGGAAGCTGGTTGATTTGCCTAAAGGAAAGAAGCCCATAGGCTGCAAATGGGTTTACAAAGTCAAATATAAGGCAGATGGTACCATAGACAAGCATAAGGCCCGTCTTGTGGCAAAGGGCTATGCTCAAAAGGAAGGCCTTGATTATGAGGAAACCTTTGCACCCACTTCAAGGATGACCACCATTCGAGTTCTTTGTGCTATGGCAACACGGTTCGGATGGAAATTACATCGAGATGGATGTAAAAAGTGCCTTTCTAAATGGTGACTTAAAAGAAGAGGTATACATGACTCAACCTCCAGGATTTTATGAGGAAGGCCATGAGCAACAGGTTTGCAAGTTGGTCAAATCATTATACGGGCTGAAACAAGCCCCAAGAGCATGGTACATCAAAATGGATAGTCACCTACTGCAGCACGGATTCAGGAGAAGTCCATCTGATGCAAATCTCTATATCAAGAACACAGGTTCTGAAATAGTGATTCTTGTATTGTATGTAGATGATCTGATCATTACCGGCAATTCAGAGAAATTGATTAACGTCGTGAAGGATGACTTGAAAGAATCATTTGATATGACAGATCTAGGACTTCTCCACTACTGTCTTGGCCTTGAGATAGAACAGAAGAAGAATCATCTTAGGGTGACTCGAGAAAAAGTATGCCAAGACTTTAGTAGAAAAATATCGTATGACTGATTGTAAGCCCAAAGCAACACCGATGGAATCAGGGCTTCAGTTATCATGGTATGATGACTCACCATAGGTAGATGGCACGCTATATCGACAGATGATTGGAAGCCTCATCTATCTGACCAATACTAGACCGAGACATTACTTATGTTGTAAACTATCTTTCTCGGTTCATGCAGGAACCAAAGGTCTCTCACTGGAAAGCAGCAAAGTGTGTTCTTCACTACATTCAGGGTAGTGTAGAATATGGTCTAGAGTATAAGAAGAATAACTCATTCTTCTTATAGAGTTACACTGACTCTGACTACGCTGGATCCCTAGATGACATAAAATCAACATCAGGATATGTATTTCATCTTGGATCCGGTCTGTCTCATGGCATAGTAAAGAGCAACAGGTGGTTGCTTTATCTTCAACAGAGGCAGAGTATCGCGCTGCACGTGGAGCTGTGTGTGAAGCGATATGGTTAAGTCGCATCTTGGCTACCGTGGGCCTACCAAAGAAACTTCCTATTCACATGTTTTGCGACAACTCGGGTGTTTTGAACTTGGTCAAGAATCCAGTCCATCATGAACGTACAAAGCATATTGACACAGATTGTCATTTCATTCGTGATGAAGTTCCTAAACATAGGATCAAGCTCCAATACATTCCCACCGACGAACAGGTTGCTGACATCTTCACAAAGGCACTTGGACGTGTCAAATTTGAGTTGTTCCGAAGTAAACTTTGTATATCAAAGTAATGTAATAAAGGGGGGATGTTAGGGTAAAATAGGTAGTATATTGCATTATACTACATAGATTATTACATTTACTTTTTCTACATAACCATGGAGATATTTATTGTTCCAAAATATCTATTGGTTAACCTAGATTAATACCTAAAATATCCTAGGTCAGATATTTTATGTTAGTTGTTTAATCACACTTCTCTACCCTAGGTTAGTGGTTAGAAGCACGTCTCTCTCTACGCTTATTGTTAGCCTGATTAGTGCTATGGCAGTTTATTAATCTATTTTGTAACCTATATAAGGCTACGACATTCCTAAGTCTAGCCTAATGTTGAATCAATAATATTTCATTATCATTTGTGTGACTATTGTCTACAACTATATTTCTTGTTTCACTCATTTAATTGAGATTTAGACCAATTCATCTGTCTCCCTTGTAATAGAAAATGGATGTTTCAAAAGCACCTTCAATTATGGACCATTTATGCTCTTGACCACTAATTCCCAGATATACTCATCAAAATAGTTTATGAGAAGGATAAAATGAAAGAATGGCAGGCAAGTGTTGGGTCCATACTTGACTAAACGTTTTCATTCTACTTGAAGACATTATTTATAATTAACATATATATTTACCTATCATTTAAATATATATTTTCGGGGATAATATCTGTACTTTTATCCAATTTGTTTGGCTAAACCCTAGTGCTAAGATTAAATGCTTGAGGCCATGCATCATGGAATTCACTTCATGATTTCATTTTAGTTTTCTCTAGGACATGAATTGCATTGGTCTCAATTTAATTCTTGACCCTATGTGCAAGAATTATAATGGATGATGAAAAGTTCTCTTTAGTTTGCATTTTTAACAATATTGAAGACATAGTAACTTCAAATTTAATCTAAGATGTAATACATGCATTTGTTTTCAATGGATATTGTTGAATTTTCTTTTTATTATCCTAACAAAATTTATTACTGCAGAGTATGCATTTCAAGAGCCACACAAGGAGACCAAAGTTCTTTCAAAAACTTGTTCCTTGTGGAAAACCATGTTTGTAGCCTAGAATTATTGTTTTGTAAAATAAAATCCAATACTATAGGTAAGTAAACAAAATGTAAATGATGGAAGAATGAAAATAATATTTAATTGAATTAAAAATACTTTCAAAGAGGGCAATGCAGTTTTGATGGGTGTATGCAATCTTTCATTCAATTTCATTGGTTTCTAAATTCTAGCAGCTATGATTTTACAAGATATAATTGATACACTCAAGAAAGATAAATGTAAATTGGAATATGAAGGATTTGATCCATAATATGTGGATGATTTTACAAGCTATAATTGATACAATCAAGAAAGCTCAATGTAAATTGGAATATTTAGGATTTGGTTCATGAGATGTGGATGTAAGTTTAAATAAATTTGGATATACAATATTTTCTTCCTACTTTATGATCACCATTTGTAATACCATCCACAAAATATAAACAAAAGAAGTAGATAAGTTGCATTTGAAATAATATAAAAAAAGCTTAACGATTCAAGAAGTATTAGTGGTTCATTGTTATATTTTACTAATGTGAAATTTTTTTATTAGTGTTGTTGAAAAATAATTGCTATTATTTCTCAATAATAGCTTTCTTATGGTTTATTTACTAAGATTTTCCAATTTTAGTTTGTAAGGATATCAAGAGGAAACCTATTTGAGTTATTTTTTAACTCAACAAACTATTGTAATGAAGTACACACATATTTAATGGTCTATTGAATCTTTTAAGTTGTCTTGTGATTTCTTTTGATAATATTTAAAATTATCATAAAAATTCGAAATGCATTGCAACTAAAGGTTTCAAAAAATACACAAGAAGTTGAATGGTATACTTAACCTATACGAAATAAGCTTGTGATAAAAATTTCATTACAAATATTGTTTTGGATTGCCTCTCATTGTTTATATTTATATGGAGACATAACGAGATCACCCACACCCCCATGGTTTGAACTTGTCTCTTCGATGAAACCCCAAAGACATACCAATTTGGTGTCTAGACAAGGGCCATTGTTTTAATATTAAAAGCAATTAACACATAATAAATAAGTGGGGTTGAATAACTTATATTGTCATGCCTTAGATGTTACAAACCCTATAAAACCTTTTTAAAGATTCAAAATAAAATACTTGACATGCTTAACACATTTTTAACTTACAAATTTTGATGTGCTTTCCATATATATGAAATTCTTACCAAATTTAACACAAATGGTTTTTGGTCATAAAGAACTTATTGTATAAAACACAATATAGTAGAATAGGGTGACAACATATAATAGCTAGTACTAAATAGAAAATCAAAGTTGAAAATATTAAAATGGTTGGAATTTAGAGTTTAGTTTTGCTATGTATTTTGTAAGAAAATATCTATTTTTTTGTTGGATAAAAAGGGTTTGTATTCTGGGCCCCCACCCTTGACAAATCACAACTCCCTCCTTTAGAGCTTGAAAGTATACAAACAATTTCAATTCTTATCTCAATTGAGTTGCTATGACTAAATACCTAAATATTTTTCATTTTTTGGATCTTCTTTAATTTTCTTTGTAAATACAAATATTTCAAAACTCAAAATCTTTCTCCTTGATATTTTGTTGCACTAGCCTTTACAATACCAAAACTCCACGTCTACAAGCTACACATTGCATCGTAGTAGAATAATATTTCCAAATATTCACGTTATCATAGTCTACTTTACCAAATCTAGACTTCTAGTTTCCTTCTTGAAGCATAAGTGCAACCACAACAATTGTAATAAATAGTTTATATGAAAACACATTAATATTATAAAATACATAAAATATTACCAATGGAAAACATTAAAATAAATCTTAACCATTATTTGATTTAGGCAATCAATATTTTCTTGTCACCTTAAGCTAAACTTACTACTTCCTAAAGAGAATTTAACTTCATGATCCTCAATTAAAGCCCCTTAATTGGCTAGTCTATCTTCACATTTGCTCTTCTCATGTTTGGAATGTGTCAAAATTGCAGATGTGGGATCGCGTAGCCATTGAGGTGTGAATTGTTAAGATTCTAGGGTTTCATTCTAAATCTTGCTCCCTTCCCTTAACATATGCGTAAACCTGATTCCTTCAAACTTTGTGGCAAGGTCTTGTATTTCCACAATGGTCTCTAGTATGTTCCATGGAGCCTTTCCTTTCCTTAAAGTTGCATTTATTACTATTAGTGAATTGTCGTCCATCTATACTTTGTTTCATTTCATTTGTTTATATATTTTTAACCCTTCCAAAGTTGTTTGAGCTCTTGTTTCATTATTTGTCTTAAATCTACTATTGAAGGCATAATGTGACAATCTCATTCCTATTATTTATAATTATTTGTCGTCTTATTGGTCTTGGATTTCCTTTAAATACTCCATCAAAATTTAATTTGACCAACTCCACTTTTGGTGGTTTCCACTTTATATCCAACACTTGTGTACTTTACATTAAATTTGCTTCTTGTTATGTATTTTATTGAGCGTTACATTATAAGTTTCTCTTTTAGTTCTTTTTTGTTCTAAAAAATGTTTTCAAAAGTGTTATTGTTCCATTCTTTTAATCTAGATGTTATTGTTTATTTTGTTTTGGAAGTGTATATAGCCCACCATTTTTTGAATAATTCCATGTTTGCACTATCATATCAACAAATTGAGGATGGTCTTCCCACATATACTCATTTTAAATATTATATATTTTTAAATTCACTTACCACTATTTTAACTCTTATTAGCCAATGATTTGAACCAATAATTTTCAAGTATTAATTTTAGCTCAAGTCCTTTCACCTAGCCAATAATATGAGAGTATGCATTTGACTAGTTTTTATGTTATTTGGTTTTGGCTTGGCTTATTTTTGGTCCATGTATAGTTGTCCTCTTTAAACTCAACCTCATATAGATTATTGTTTTGAATAAAATCTCCCATAGTTGTCCTAATTTCCTAATTTTTTTCATGTCCCTTGGTTTTGGCGTCAAAATCTCCTATGATTCTAAATTGGGTTTCTTGGTCTTTACTTCTCATAAAGGCTTCAATCCCACTCCATATTGATCTACGTAAGATGTAGGTCCATAGACATTGTAAGAAAAAGTTTATTAATTATATAAATATAATTAAATTCAAATTAATTTGTTGATATGTAATTGTTCAATGTTGTTGTATAACATATCATTATTATTTTTCCTATGAGGGATACAGTAGTGATGTCTTTGGGTTCTCATCCGAGAGACTCAATTTTAAACTCTGGTACAAGGAGATTATGACCCCTTATAAAAAACCACATTTTTAACTCAAAAACTTTTACCCATAAAGGGAGTGCTTGTTGGTAGGGTGCCTTGGTTCAATTTCTTAGAGGGTTGGGATGGGTCCCCTTGAATTTGTCTTTACTCAGGAGGCTAAGAATTTTAAAGGTTCCCTATGCAAGTTCAAAAAAACACAAATCATTATTATCGTTTGCACATTTTATTAAAATATACTTCTATTTGACTAGTTGACTTTGTATGGTATGAGTTCATCTATGTTTAAATTTAATATTCCAAATCAATGGCTCTAGAGGTGTTTATTATTGCTTATGATTGAGTTTGTAACATTTATAACACGATTGATTTAAGAATATGGGTTTGAAAGTTGCACTTATCATTTTATGATCACATGTTATTTGATTTCATGCAATTGTATTATCTAAATTGAAGAACACAAGCTTATATTGAGAGGGGGGTGAACAGTGTAAGACCAACTTTTACTTTTCTTTCCCAAACAATATTATCCAATATTATCAATGGCAATATCAATAGTAGTAATCAAAACAATGCACAAATCATCACATACAATAGAGACACCAATTTAACGTGGTTCACCCAATGTGGGCTACTCCACAGAGAAAATATTTCTACTAAATTTTCTCAATAAATCTTCTTGGGAATCAATTCCCTATTACAATGTTTATGGACCTTTGTCCAAAGGAAACACCAATCCCCTATGCTCTGACTTGTGGATCTCTCTCCACAGGAGAACTCTATCTTCCCAGCTGGTTCGCGGATCACACTCGACAAGAGAACTCTTTCCCCTTGCTCTAGTTCGTGGATCTCTATCCACATGAGAACTCTTTCCCTTATGCTCTGGTTGATGATCTTCTATAAGACTTCTGCCCCCACTGCCCTGGATTGTGGATCTCTCTCCACATAAGACCTCTATCCTCAATGCCCTGGTTAATGGATCTCTATCCATTGGATACTGTTGTCCTCTGTTGTGTCACCTCCAAATTTTGCTCTCAACTCTGTCTCAGATCTGCACCAAACTCTATTCCAAGTGTAGTACAAATCTACTCTAACTTTGTCTCAGGTCTAGCACAAGTTTGCTCACACATCTATACCAAACTCTGTCCTCAAATATGTCCTCAAGCCTTAACACAAAGCTTGATCCAATCACAAATCAACTCTGCTTAGATTTGCCCCAAGCCTTATCACAAAGCTTGAACAAATCAATCAATCAACTCTACTCTCAAGTTTTCACAAAGACTTGCCTCAAATCTACTCTCAAGTCTTCACAAAGACTTACCTCAAATCTGCTCTCAATTATTCACCAAGACTTGCTTTAAATCTGCCTTCAAGTCCTCTCAAGAACTTGCTCAATCTGCTCTCAAGTATTCACAAAGACTTACCTCAAATCTGCCTTAATACAAACTCAAAACAACTCACAAAACATACTCAAACAATCTCAAATCTTGCACACAATGCTATCAAATACTTTGTCTAATTTTCAAAGTAATTCCTTTAACTTGAAGCAGTTTAGACATATTATACTCAGAATTCGTTTAACCTCTGGAACATATAGAGAATGATGTACTCTATCAAAAACTCAATATGTTCTACTCAATCATTAATTTTGTTGCTTTCACAAATCTAGTTTCTAATGTTTGCACATTCACTTTCAATATCACTCAAATCCAATGCTTAAGAATTTCACTCAATCATTCAATCAATGAAACACAACTTGATCACTAACCCTAAACAAGTGTTTTCAAACTTCTTCAAACAAAGAGCACAATGTGGGTCTCAAACCCTAACTCAAATAGTCTTCAATATCTATCTCAAATATCTCTAAACATTCACCAATGAAGCATATAAGAATTCACTCAAATATTTCCAACAATGCTTATCAAACAATCCTTTTCACTCCACCTTATATTTCACAACATTCATTTCAACATTTCAACCAAAATATGATGTGCCCATACATCTTTGCTTTGATGGAGATATGTCTTCAAAACCTGTTTTACTCACAACCAAATCCTTTTGCAAATTCTAGGTTAGATAGCAACAGTCTATCTCAAAATCTCCACAAGAATATTTTTCTCAACAAATATTTCACCATACAAGTAATACAATAAAATGTCAAGTCACAAATACACCTTATTACTCCTTTAAAAATATATTCAACATATATCAAAATAAAGTTTCTCTCCAATACTCTCAAAATAATATTCAACACATAAAAATAAAGTTCCTTTGTTAACACCTTATAATCTCCAATCTTCTCAAAATAATATTCAATACATAAAAATGAAGTTCCTTTGTTAACACCTTATAATATCTAATCTTTTCTTTATTTTCTAAGCATCAAAAATAAAATATTTATTTCAACAATCCTTATGACTCCCTAGACATTTAACACATGCCCTTTAATTTTCACGTGGCCTCAAACACTTTCTCGCATTCCAAACTTTGGCAATAATTAAATTAAAAATGCATACCTTAATGTTGGCACATGCCACCAAAAATATTGCGCGTCTTTGACGATCAGCGCCCAACGACCAACGACCAAACTCGAACGCGCGACCTATGTTGCCATAGTGCCTTAGCCCAAGGCCAATCTGTCACCTGGGCTACACGCGCACATGTGAACCAAAGGTCCACGCTTCCTTATTAAAGCTTCCGCACGAATTTCGATGAAAATGAAACTCCTCTCCTCCTTTGCCAAAACAAATCATGTGGGATTCGAAACCACGACCTTCCCTTTGCGAACGCCTTAGCCAGGCCTTCAACCACTGTCTGCGCTACCCAACACTATGCAATTATCCTGTCGCATCACACAAATACCAATACAAGTCTGCCTCCTTATTTAAAACAACTCACAAGCTTCTTCTTTTGGCATATGAAGTGCACGATTTATCACACGACTTGGGCATTCGAATATTGCATTGGTGTTAGACTTAGGAAATGAAAAATATTTTCTATTAGTACACTTCTTTTGTATTTGAAATACGTCGACCCTTTACAATTTCGAATTCGAAATAAAACTTTAAACTTGGCGCCTTTAATTATTTAAATTAAAACCTTTGCCAACATTGCTCAATGGACTTTGTCGAGGATATATATTTTTTAATGATTCCTTGGACCCTGTTATTGTTCACCTCTTCCTTATGCCCAAATATTATAATATTAAATATTATAATATTATTATTTCTTTTCAAACTTGCTTCTCTTTTCTTCGCTCTTCCTCCTTTTTAGCCTCTTTAGGCATATAATATTTAAAATAAATATTATACCCTTTTCCTTTTAACAACTTCCTTGCCTTTTGGAGAAATCATCCTTTTGACCTTAATGATAACAAAACTGGTCATCAAACTTCTTGACATCAATGACAACAAAACTTGCTCAAATTTCCAACATAAATTGCATTAAATATACAAAATAAAAACCAAAACTAAGTTTATTAGTAATGAGTAATATTTTTAGTCATTAATAACAATAGATAACATAAGAAAAATTGAAATAAGGTAAAAGAATTACATGCAACTATATGCAAATTTTTTATTAATAGAACATAAAAAAGCATGGTTTACATCTAAAATACCTTATCAGAGGCTATTAGTTGAAATTCCAACCCTAGGACCAAATTGTAGAGTGTAGTACAACTAGAAACTTAGACTTCTACAACACCAACATAATATAATAGTTAACACAAACCATCCAACTAGCAAGCATACAAAGCAAAGTAAGAAAAATTTAGTGTACCATAATGTTGAAAACCATCAAAATTATAATCTTAAAGCTTTTACCAGGCCACATGTATAGAAAATTCAACCCTTGAAAAAGGACGTGAGAACAAACTATTATGATAGTGTGACTAAAAATAGTAAAAATTAATATTTTTATTGCGATTAGTAGATCTTCAAATATGAAGGTATCTAAGCTATGAGTTTTTAAGGTACATGGTTTGTTGTTGTGCACACACCTCAAAAGTTCATGTACACTATAGAGTGTTTGTCGCTTTGTTTGGTGGCTCAAAATATTGGTCTTGAAATAGTAGCAACAATCATCTCTATGATTACACCATACATAACTCTTTTATGCCCTATTATGATATCTCAATGTTTTGCATAGTTCTTCCTCAATCATTACTGAAAGTTGCTTGTCATCCTCTAAAATGACCATACTAATGATAAGGATCACACAATTACAAACATACAACCAAAGGTTTGCATGAATGAAAACTACATTGTATTACCATAAGATGCCTATAAATAGGCATTACAAAGCATAAATTATGGATAAGATTGTATTAATGACGGTACAACCTTAACCATTACAACAACTAACAACTTATAAAAATAAATTTTGGTAATACATGATTCCCTATCATTCCTCCCCACTGAGAAAGCATTGTTCCCCAATGCGTACAAGGGTGGAAGAGAAAGAGGAAAAAATCCAGGAGTATTGGGTACAACCGAAAATATACTCCTATTACAAAAGAAGAAGACCAAAATGAAGAAAGTGAGCAGGTCTTCAGAAAATCAAAAATGAACATTGGCACTATATCAGGATCGAAAAATGCTCTCCAACGTCTGTAAACACTGCTATACTGACGAATAGTTGGATGGGTCCCATGATTTGGTAGAAGAAAGCAACATGGATGGTACAGTAAGGATGCTAGAGAATATTCCTCAAAATACATGCGAAAAGATGCCAATGAAAGTGCGTATTAAATTTTTGTTTTGGTTTTAATTGGCGAACACATGCATTAATGAAAAATGACATTTATGGAAGGCAGGCATGCATTAATGAAAGGGAACAACAACTGGCACGCATTAATGAAAGGCCGACACACTCATTAATAGAAACGACTGGAGTGCACACTAATGAAATGCATGCATTATTAAAAAAGTGGTTTGTTATTCTTGCAACGACTAGTGTACAGAAAGCGAAGCAGTGGAAAGTCACGACATCAGCCAACAAGATGAGCGTAGAGGAATGACCTCAGCTGACACGACACTCAGTAGGCAATTGTTGTCATTTCTGCAACATGGTGTATATTTTGCTTTCCAATAATTTTTGCTCCCCAAAAACTCTATTCTCATTATTCGAATGTATTTTCCTCTCTCCTAAATTTTATTGTCAAACTGTTTCTACAACGCCTAAAGCAATGTGCAATTTTTTTCGTCTATTGATCATGTAGGAAAATCATCTTTCAGATGATGATGGTATTTCATGCCAAGTTTCCTAATGCAAATTGGCCCCAAGGAGAAGAAAGAGTGCAACCCTGTTTTGGGACAAAAGCAGATAAGCCCATTTCAAGGAACGTACTACTAGCAGGGCACTACACCCAACTTCGGTGTGAAAAAATGACTAAGTGCAGGCAAGGCCATTGCGCACCATCTTCATGCGCAAGGCTGTTGTGCACCATATTAAGTGTGCAAGGCTGTTGCGCACTGTCTTCAGTGCGCAAGGCTGTTGTGCACCATCTTAAGTTCACAAGGATATTGCACACCATCTGACTGTGCTTCGTCCGTTGACAATTCAAACCTGGCACATTCTCCGAGTCAGAGACATTGCGCACTTCATTTCGAGCGCAAGGCAAGAGCAGTGCGCAGTACCGGTTGACTTTTCCAACTTGGCATCATTCCCGAGGCTCCAAGCAGTTGCGCACTTCATTTCGAGTGCAAGGCACTTGTGCTCCACTCCATTGCACTTTACTTGTTGACTATTCAACCCCAGCATGGTTTCCAAGGCTTCAGGCCTTGCACACCACTTCGTAGGTGCAAGACAAATGTGCAACATGGTAGTGTGATGTATCTATTGATCGTTCAAATGTTGCGTGTCTCCCGAGATCCCATACACTTGTGCTCCTTTTCTACTCTGCAAGTCATTGCGCTCTTTTTTTGTTGCACCAAGCAGCTGCGCATGGGTTGGCTGCGATTCATCTTCGTGCCTTTAAAATCTAACACTGGTCTTTCCTAGAAGCACTCAACATCAACAGGTTAAGGTGCATCCTTATCCATCCAAGTGCAACTATTCTGAGAAGGTTCCAGACTGGACACTCCAGGATTTCAAGCCTATATTCTACGAAAGCGTCTCCGCGAGTGAGGAGGCAACGCCAACAAGCCAAGCCTATCAAGGCATTGAAGGAGTTCAACTGCATTTTCAAGGAGTCATTAGTCCCAGCCATGCCTGATTAATGTTTCATGATTGTACTCTCTTGTAACTCTTATCTTGGCTACCACCGCCATGTTTTTTAGGTGTGCATTTAATATTTTAAGCAATATAATTATCTATATAAGCCTTCTATTTTATTGTAAAATGATGGACATTTTCTAGAATCTTGATGTAATCCGAATTCTGCTATCAATACAGCTAATGTCTAGCTCTAACTCTGGACTTCTATTTTGTGTGTATGTCTTCTATTGCTTATCTTCTATTAATTCTTTGCTTTATCTGTAGGCTTGAATTCTAGTATCTGGATTTAGCTTCTGATAAAACGAGAACCCTGGAGTAGCCCTGGAGATTACACATGTTAGATGTTTAGTTTTAATTTTTGTTAGTTGTCTATATTTGAGGGCTATTTGATTCGGTGTGCAGTAGAGTTATCGTGTTGTTAGTCCATCACCCTTGTTCTATTTGTCCTATGGCCATATTTCCCATCCCTTTCAATCATTTCCCATTCCTTTCTAGTTCCTTAATCTTAAATCCCCCCAGTTAGAATAGAAAGGGAACCAAACCATCTCTAAAGATAGGCACGGGAGGCATCTCTTCCTCACGATATTTCAATTTTGGTCGGCTCTAAGGTACATAAATAAATAAATCCTTACCTAAGGCAGATCTCTGACGAATAAACAAATTCTTACCTAAGGCAAATCTCTGACCAACAGTTTCTGGCATGCTCAGTGGGACCCCAACATTCCACTGTAGAAGCAATATTAAGAAGTTGATGTTTGTCTTATTGATGAAAAATTCAAACATCTGATGACTCATATGAACTCAAACATCTCCGAACCTCATAGACCAGATTAAAAGATCATGCCTTCATGCGTACGAGGTGGTAGGCTAGAAATACAAAAGAGGAAATCAAGTTCTACGAGCTTGACATTGATGCTCTAGGAGAGCATCCTAGAGTGGTCAGGCCAAATATCCCGTTGGACGGGACATATTTGTAGGAAGCTATTGTTGCTACATGGAATCCGACTACCGACAACACAACAACTAGCTTACCCCTAGTTCCACCAAATTCCTCGGATCATTAGAATATTCTGGCTCCACCTAACGTTCCACCAGGTGCTCCGAGTGTTTCCATTGTTTCGGCTTAGCAAGTTTTACTGACTCCTATGGTCCACACAAATCTGCCACCCCAGATGGTGCAGTCGGCTTTTGCCAGGTAGTACCTGGCTTGGAATCATACGAGTCCCCTAGCCCTGTAGGCTTACCACTCAGTATCAGTTATAGCTTTGAAATATTTACCTACTTACGATGGTACAGGAAATACAATACATGATCACATTCAAGACATCGCAGGATTAGCAACCATTCACCAGATCACCGAAGATGTTATGGTGAAGTTGTTTGTTCTCTTCTTAAGAGGTAAGCTCGTCTATTGGTACCAATAACTCCCGGTCGGTACCATCACCTCATGGGACTAGCAGGCAAGCAACTTATAAGGGGATTCAATGAACAAGCGGACCCCTTCTCCTTGCTACACCAATTCACCTCTATCCAGAGGTACCCTTAGGAGGAAATAGCTGATTTCAATGTGAGGTTTACCCAAACCTGGTAGAGAGTTACCGATGGTCTTCGGTCGACAGCTGAGCAAGCAATATCCTATTACCTGAGAGTATTCCACTCTGATATTATCATAAGTATCCAACATGCTAATATCAACTCCTTTCGATAATTGTACCAATAGGCACAGAAGGTGAAAGTTGACATGGTAGCCATCAGGAAGCCTCCAAAGGCAACTACACTGATTTACCTAGATTTCCCATAGAATATGTATCCAAGCACATCTGCTTTCTTTGCATATCAGATGTACTTCAATCAGTCGTGGGCTCCCAACTCACAAAATCAAGCGGTACCCACTCCGTAATTTTAGGTATCGAATCCTCATTATCCAAATCCCACAGTTCCTTAGCTTCCTACTCCTCCTCAGCATCCAGTGTTACCTGCACCATTAGCACCATTGCCGTTACTTGTGCTTGCGGTTCAGATAACTCTAAATGAAAATTAGGCCAAAGAGTTGCAGGATGTGTATGGGTTTATGAAAAATATGGTGAATGATATGACTATCATGAAGAAAAGCCATTTCAGGAACCAGAGCTATCTTCCAAGGAGAATTTTGCCTTCGATCATGAAGGATCAGGCAGCCCCTATCGAAAGACCCCATGATAGGAAATCTGCAATGTTATATTGTGATGAAGCTAGCTCATCTGGTAGGGCCTACTAGTGCTCCACCTGTAATGACCTGCATGACGAGGAAACTTGCATGGTTCATTTGAACTATGTGCAAACATTTGTAGACAATGCACCCGACCGACAGGTAAATATGATAAGGAAAACTAATCACAATTGCATGATTCCCCTTATCGAGCAGGTCTTCATTATGATGAGGGAGGATGGGCAAGAAGCCAATCGAGGTCGACCTGGTTCAAAAGGAACCACTCAAGGTATCTTCTAATCTCAAACTATCGAGTGAGAAGGTGGCTGCACCATCTGAAAAAGAGCTAGCTTAGGTATTAGAGCCTATGGACAATGCTTGGTTAAGAGACTATCTACCCCACCCCAAGGGCAAGAGCAAGAACCCCTCAACTACAAGCTTTGAGCTCTAAACCCCTAACAAAAGTGAGGGATAAAATGAGAGAAAAGTTATAGTACCCCTCGATTACCAAGCATTAGAGAGTGGAAGCAATCCAACAGTAACAGACCAGATACGAAACCGCTAAAGTTGAAGGCAAGTCTGGTTTTGGAGCATAAAATATCATCGAAGAATTAAGAAAAACATTGACTAAGGTAAGCCTCTTTGACGCGCTCCAAATGCCTAGTCAAGTCGACCTGTTTCTGAAATCCCTCAAGTCCGTCAAGGGCAAGGGGAGACCAACTCAGACCGTATTGACATAGCTGCTGACCACCTTCACTATCGGTAAAAATAGACCACCATTGTTATAATTATCCCTTAGGATGGAAGGGTGGGTCGTACATAATTGCATGGTTGATTATGGCGCTGCCACAACTATAATGCCCAAATTTGTATGCAAATTTATGGGCATGGAGTACATTCAGAGCAGTCCTGAAATGCTCCAATTAGATGGAACTTCGGTCAAGATAGTGGGGGTCATAAAGGATATCCCGATCATGCTGCACAAGATGCTACAGATCACAATAATCCAAGAAGTTGTGGTAGTTGAATTGGAGCCCTATTTTAGCATGTGCTTATCAAGGGAATTCACTGCAAAACTTGGAGGCTATCTGTCTCTCGATTATTCACACCTATATGTCCATTTCAAAGGAAAGAGTGTTAAAATATTTAATGAAAATCCCTCCACCTTTCTCATCAAAAAAATTTAGGATGCGGAGAAACCCATGGACTCGATCAACATCATTGATGAAGTAGAATAAGTGGAAGAAAAAGTGGAGCTGATGGAGGAAGATCTTGACAAGCTACGCATGGAGGATGAGTTCTCTATGCATGATTTCAACACTATGATAGAATCAGACATCAGGTGTTACTCGATAACCAAGCTTGAAAAGGCTAAAGTACTGAGTGACACTGACCCTAAGGACGACCAACTATGGAAGCTCTTTTTGACGGTGCCTGATGCAATAATGGTGCTGGAGCTGGAGTTGTTCTCATCTCTCCCTCCAAAAATAAAAAAATTTACTTGTACAAGCTCGCTTGGAGTTGTACTAATAATGCTGCTGAGTATGAAGCCATGTGTTTGGGGTTACGAAAGATGAAGAAGTTAGGAATAAAATAGTTACAGATATTCGGGGACTTCGAATTAATATGTAACCAAGTAACAAATAAATGTGTTGCCAAACAACACTATCTCAAGGTATACCATAATAAGGTATGGCATCTACTTGAGTCCTTCTTGAGCCTTAAGATTTAGTTTATTTTGTGAGAGCAAAATAAACATGTTGACATTTTGGTGTCTATTAGAAATATGCTCCCCAATTGAGAATCTGATGCAAAGGCCAAAAATATTAAGGGTTATCTACTGGTCCTCGATGCCAGATAAAAATATTCATTGGTAGGTCTTTGATAATGATGAGCAGATCGTCAATTTTTTGATTGATGAAGAAGGAAGCATCGAAGATAGAGCTCTCAATGATGAATAATATGAGAGCCTAATCTAGCTAAAAAATAACCACCTCCCTAAGGGTTTGATCGCCCTTGAAATTCTATTCGATCTGATAGGACTATTCCCTCCAAGATCAAAGTGGATGCAAGAGAGTACTTGGAGCTAGAGCTAGAGTTCGATAAAATGATCAAGGTGGGTACTAATTGCACACCACAGGAAATCAAGCAAATCAGGACCCTTTGTAGATAATATCTTGACATCATCGCCTGGAGCTACCGTGACCTAAAGGGGTACGATAGAAACGTCTTCCAGCATACAATTGAGCTCCAGGAGGGAGTTAAGCCTGTCAAACAGAAGCAAAGGCCTATGAATCCAAAGATCAAAATACTGATGAAGGTTGAGCTTTTGAAAATGCTGAAAGCAAAGATAATCTACCCCATCAAGCATTCATCCTGGGTAGCGAACCTAGTCCCAGTTTGAAAAAATAATGGAGATATTCGCCTCTGCATGGACTTTTGAAATCTTAATCAGGCATCCTTGAAAGATCATTACCTGTTGCCCCAAATTGATCAGATCCTTCACGTGGTGGTAGGAACCCAGAGGTTCTCCCTTCTAGATGGCTTCTTGGGGTATAACCAAATTTGGGTCAAAGATGAGGACCAATATAATACTGCCTTCACCACCAAGTGGGACACCTTTTCTTATCAACGCATGTCGTTCGACCTCTCCAATGCCAGAGTAACCTTCTAGAGAGCTATGGACTTAAAATTTGGTGAGTTGCTCAACCGTGTCATCATGATATATCTAGATGATATGATTGTTTTCTCCCATAGGAGGGAGGAGCACGATTTACATCTATGATAGGTTTTTGAGAAGTGTCGGAAGTTCAAAATATTAATAAACCCAAAAAAATCAATTTTTGTGGTAAAGGAAGGCAAACTCCTAGGTCACCTCATATTAGATAAGGGTCTTCCTATTGATCCCACTAGGGCCTAAGACCTACTCAGGCTACCTCTATCGGTGAACAAGGGCCTCCAATCCTTCTTCGAACAGATAAATTTTATTAGGAAGTTTATTTTTGACTTCATCGAGGTAGTAAAACCTATGACTAAGGTCCTCAAAAAAGATGCGGAGTTCCCATGGACTATAGAGAGAAGGTAGACGTTTAAATAGATCAATCATAGGATTGCCCAGGCTCCTGTTCTAGTAAAATTCGATTATTCCAAAGATTTTATTCTATATGCGATCGGGGAGCCAGAAAGCTATGTGCCTGTACTAACCTAGAAAAATGAAAATGGGGATGAACGGTCCATAGCATTCCTCAGTCAATTCATCCTCCTATATGAAGAAAAAAATGATTTTATTGAGAGTCAAGTGCATGTGGTAATGAGGGCACTGAAGAAGTTTCATCATTTCATCTCGTAGAGTAATATGATAGTGTACGTGGTACACCCGGACGTCCAAAAATTCATCAGTCAAGGTGAGCTTGCTAACAAGAGCACAAGTTGGATCACCAAGATCCAAGAATTTGAGACTCTCCATGAGGTCGAGATAAGATGTTAACATACTCAATAAATCAATTTTGAGACTCTCTAGCATATTTCCAATCTCATATCATGTTACTCCCCCTCCTGATGATGGGTGCTTATTGCTTCTTAATGGCTTATTTCTTGAATAATTTTTGCAAAGATTTATGATTTCTCCCAATACCATCTGATGGATATCCCCTTTTTCCATAAGGTTTAGTATGTCTAAGACATATTCCTTTAGCCCTTTAAGAAAAAGTTCTTTTTTTTTTAAACATGGTCAAATCGGTAGCCGCCATGAATCCGGGCAGGCTATCCAGATTTTATGGCCACCACAGTATTCTGTGTTGTCTACCCCAGAAGCTGCCACACAGATCTTCGCACAGTCTGCCCCTATAACCGCCATGCCACAATCATTTTAAACCTTTTACGCTTATGAAAGCACTAGTAAAGGGACAAGCCTTCAGTCCGATGAGGTCTGAGATTTGAACCTTGGACCTCAACCCAACTTATGGGGTTTGGATGAACCAATTGGTCTACACCTCGGACCTAAGAAAAAGTTCTTTTTGAACTTTCTCATCCAACTCAATGTTTACCCTTAATTCAACAAACCATAATCTCTCGAGATAATCTTCAAGGGATTCATCATATTTTTAATTCATGCAAAACAACTCGACTTTCTTATCCTGAACTCTACAATAATCTTGGTATATCTCAAGGAATATGTACTTTAATCCATGTTCTCTATGCCATCGGTTGCAAATGCTTTCTCCTAGACCCATAAACTATATTAAGACTACATCCTTAAGTGTAGAAGGGAATAGTCTTAATTTTTGCTCATCAGTGGTGTAAAAGTAAGCTTAACACACCACTTCAAATTTAAAGAGAAAGGCATCAAGATCCTCATGTGGTTTCCCATGAAAGGTAGGAAAAATAGCAACAAAGACCGATTTTGGTTCTCTTGTTAGCCTATCTTCGAAAGAAGGAATTGGAAAGGTAAAAGTCTTTCTCTGTCCACCCCCCTTTGGTTTTCTACTTCTCCTTGATCATTAGTTCTTTGCCTTTGGTTTTTATTTACTTCTCCTTGTTCGCTACCTTTATCAGCCATGATTGAACATAAGATTTCAAGAATTGGACCAGGTATAGGTTCAGAAAAGAGAGATGAAGGATCTATATGATCGTCAAATTCTGGTTTGGGTAGTAGATATGTTTGGAATCTTGTTCTAGAAATTCAATATGCTTTGATGATGCAAAATCTATAGATGTTTAGATTACAGTTTTATTTTCTTTCAAATCAAAAGTTTCAGATTTCTTACTAAGGTCTCTTTGGCAATCTACTTTTGGTTTACTAGTTTTAATAAATCATCCATTCGAGTCTCTAAGTCTGTTCAAATTTTCAAGATCTTTGGTTCTTGCAACAAATTTTTACCTTTTTAATCTTCCTTGAACAACCTATGGATATTTTTTATTAGATCAATTTTCTCAAGAGTCATATAATGTTCCTCATTAAATCCAAAGTCTTTTGTTACCAGAGTAATTAGTTGGACAATAAAAGCCTATTTTGGAATTGGGTTAGGGCTTTCGAACTGTAATTTGCAAAGTAAGTCTTGACATAGTTCTCTAAAGTGAACTACTTTAGGTGCCCTATGATATCTCTTGCTATATTCTAGGTTCACTTTCCTATCTTCTATTTTTGCTAGGAAACTGTGAATGGTAAGGTAATCCTTGAAATATTGGTCCCATGGGTAGGTTACCGAATTTACTATTACTCTCCTATCCCCTAGCTACTGTTCACAACTCCTTATAAGGTCAAGTTAGGGTGAGTGAAAATCTGGCCCTTGAATTTTAGCTATGTTTACTCTCTTAATTTTACCCAATTTGTCTGATCTATATTTTATGATATCAAGATGTTTGCACAAGTTTCCCCACTCTTCCCAAAATGTTTGATGTCTTTTCTCGAAACGAAGGTTAACTTCTTGTTCTAATAGTAATTTTTTGAGGTCAATGGATGCAAATTGTTTGATGCAATTTTATATCATCTAGCAATGTTTTTACTTCTCTTTTGTTCTTCCCTTTTTTTCTTTGCTTTTATTTTGGTTCTATTTTTGTTTTGTTTTTGTTGGAAAATTCAAAGCAATCCTACTATTGTTAAGACTTAATCTGCAATTCATAGCCAATGAATTTATACAATCAACCCTTAACACAGTAAGAGAAAAATAAAATTTATAATTTCTAAAACAATACTACTATTACTAACACTAGGTATGATTCATGGATAATGAATCTATACAACTAATCTTAGCACAATAGGAGTAAAATAAAGTTTCTAATTCTAAAGAAATCCCACTGTTACTAAAATTAGGTGTGTTACTAATTCTAGCTTATGTGCAAAATTTCTTCATTCTGACATTAGACCATTTCAAAGGTCTCTCTTGTAATATATAATGTCGCTTGGATATTCTTAATGAAATTATTCCACGTATTTTCCATGTGGTTGTGTTGGCTCAATGATTCAAATATTATATTTCCAACAATAAAAAGCTAAACTTATAGTAATTTTTAAATGGCTTGGACTTTGTCACAATCCCTATGGTCCAAGTGGCAACTAACGAACTAACATAATCATAAGTTATTAATTTAAATAATTCATTGATGCAGCAATACAACTATATGTCCCTTTATTCTAGGAGGAGACAAAATAGCTTACATCCAAATAAAAACAACTTAACAATATAATAATTTTATAACTTTACAACAAAAGCTTTATAACAACTTTAGTAAACATAAAATTCTCATGCATAATGCCAACATGAAAGTCAACTGTGTTGGCTGGATATGCCTTGTAATACTATTATGTTGTCAGTGGATGTGGCATATTGATGCGTTGGACAGTTTGACCTAGTCAACATCCATTTTATAATGTCTTTCAGTAGACGCTTTCTGTAACAGCTTTATGTAGTTGTATTCCATAGCATATTTCTTTAGCATCCATCCATGCAACTCCTTGATAAGTCATCCTCATAGTTGATCTACCCACACCTGTTATCTGGTCCATGCCTTGCCTCATCCTGCTCTGTGCTGTTCCTACAATGTTCTCCTCCAAAAACACACAGAACTTCCACACTTTTATGTAAAATATATGCATAAATAAATTTTATTATCCAAGATGAAATTCATCTGTAAATCACATAAATAATATAAGAATGATCATAAAACTACATTTATTTTCATGAATCTATAGACAAAAAATGAATTAAACTACATAAAATATATGTTTTTTTAGCCCTCATGATCCTTCTTCTTCCATGATTGGAAGTTCTTCTCCTGATATCTTTGTTTGTAGGTGTTGGATTGATTCTGAAGAAGATACTCTTCCTAGATTTCTTATAGGAAGTTTTATTGACTCACTGAATCTCCTTCCCTGCAACAAAGTATTAGTACTAAAATATTAATCTTCTTCTAAATCAAATACTATATTTTGGAGTCTTCTTTAGGATCAAGGCTACTATGGCCTAATTTTAGTATCAAGGCTCCTATGGCATTTTCTAGGATCAAGGCTTCTTTGGCCTTTTTATTTAATATCAAGGCTTTTATGACATTTTTCTTCTAGATTTAGGTTTCTAGGGTCTTTTCTTCTTGATCAAGGCTTTTATGGCCTTTTCTTCTGGAACAAGGTTTCTATGGCATTTTATTCTTGATCAAGGCTTCTATGGCCTTTTCTTCTAGATGAAGGTTTCTATGGCTTTTTATTTTGGATAAAGGCTCCTATAGTATTTTCTTCTTGTGTGAAGTTTTCAATGTGGTAATGGAGATCTTCTATATCCTAACTTCACCACAAATATTTTCTAGAAGTCTTCTTCCATAGTATCTTTTCTTGGACAAGAAACTAACCTCTACACTATGAAGATACACCGACCTTTGGGAAACGAAGTTGAAGTCTTCTAGATTTCTATTGTAGGAGGAATCTCAATATTATAAGAATTAGATTTCTACAACAAAAAGAAACTATGGGTTAGTAGTTAAGAAATTCTAGATATCATGACTTCACTAGTTGATTTGTCAATCTAGTGGATTGAATGCTAAGTCCTAGTCTTCACGATTTTTTTTGCAACTCTATGGAAAGACTCTAGCCAAAATTAATCTCAGTATTTCTGAAATTTATATTTCTCTCAGTCCTCACTTGTGGCTCTCCCTGTTTCTACCACCTAGACTCTTTTGAGAGTTTTTGACAATGACTGGTCCAAAGGCACGTTAGGTTGACAAACAAACTCAAGCTCATTGATAATGGTGGATTTCCTATGGCTAGATCTACCGTAGCTCTGATACCACTGTTAGCTTTTGATTCTATATGCAATGGGAGATAGAAATCACAAGATGCAAAAATAATAATATAAAAGAAAGTAAATCTGCAAGATGACTAAAAATATACTATAAATAGAAATTACAAAAATGAATACAATGTAGCTATGGAGGAAATGAACACTCCATGAATAATGCTACTGGACTACATTGCACCCATCTCCAATATGGGTAACTTTATCTAAGCCCTATGATGCATTCACAATGACACTATGCTATGTGTATTCACTATCTCTATGACTATGACAATAAGGCCATTATATAGGAAGATAGGTTCCTTGGCCAATGTTCTATCTAGCTGTGCAAGGGATAAATTGCACATGTACAACTTGCACATTGACACTTGTGCATTTATTATATTGCATGAAGAAACTAAGTAAACTCCCCCTAAAGTAATCTAATGTCCTAAGTATGTATCTTGGTAGAAATATTTACATGACCCAAATAATGTAATATGATCTATTTCTAATATGGAGGAGGGTCGAGGAGGGTGGAGGAGCCTCATGCCTGATGGAGGGGAGTGGCGAGACTCCGAGTGAGCTATAGAGTTGAGATAGTCTGCATCTATTTTTGTTGATATGGTGATAGTGCCACTAATTTCATATATTATAGCAGTTACCAATGAGATGATATATAACATAGTATTTATGTCTTGTAGCCTACGGGTAATTTTGATTATGTATAGATTGATCATTTTTTTGATATGATATATACATGATGAGTTTGGTTGTTTATCTACATTGATGTGATGTGTATCATGTATGTGCATATGAATTTAGATATGTGTGGTTGTTTATGTATAATGTGGCATGATGCATGGTAGATGATATGTAGCATAAACTTGATTGATCTTGAATATGCATAGATGAGGATGTACATATGTAAGACATAAAAATTGTATGTACATATTGGATGTGAAAACATAACAAGGTGAATAGAAATCCACATTAATTGTTAGACTATCTCAATTATTATGATTAATTAAAAAACAAATCCATAGTTGCACTAATCAATGACTGTGACATGCAATAAGCAAACATGGAATATACAAACTAATAGGAATGTAAAAGACACCTATAGATAGAATGTAACTGATGGTGGAATATGCAACGAATGATGATGTACAAATTTAATGAAGACAACACTTATTGTAGGTAGAGTTAGCGATGATATTGTTCGCCCCTTGTTTTGAAGCTTGGCAGATGTTTAAAAGAATTTCTAGAAATGCAAACACCATAGTTTGATCTAAGAGACTCATATAGTAGTCAGTTAATATCCTATAGAAGTCTTGACTATCCTAACTGATATTGAGTTTATCATGGACCTGTGTGTGCACATGATGTTCATTTATCCATTTTTAATGAGGTTGGACTAACCAACTATAGCCAATTAAGCTAGCTCATCCACAAGCATGTAGTGATTTATACAAAATAAGGTCGCTAATGTGACATATGTGTCGCCACTTGTAAAGCTACTCCACTACCAGGCATGAATCTACAACGTATTGCTGGTGATGGAGATCACCCTAAAATTTTATTATGGACCTGAGGACCTCAAGGATTCAAGATTTTGTGATAGTACTCTTGAGGCTTTTCCTTTTGTTTTTAACCTCTTTTTTTTGTAGCTTTGTGCTTTGATTTTCTTTTGATTTACATTTTTTTTTTTTTTGAATAGCTTGTCCTTTTATCGATTCTCAGGCCTTTATGGATCATGCAAATGATAGGATGGTGTTGTCCTCCATATACACAAAATTTTCTTAAGATGTGAAATGTGTGAGTGGTCCATGAATGAACTTAAGCCAACCAGGGAAAGTCATGAAATGCTTTAGAATTTGATGACTTTTAATAGAGGTTGATTAGACTGAATATGAATGGTTGAGCAATAGAAAAGCTTCTCGTTACCATGCAACGAAGAATAGGGTCAGAAACCACGACAGTCATGTTAATGTATGTATGTTTAACCCTTCAACAATATGTTATATATAAAACAGTGGATGCATATGTACAAGCAAAGTGATTGACATGATTATAAACAATGCTTATAGTATGAAATGCAACAAGACGTGATCCAATAGAATACCTAAAAATGTATATGAGTATGCGATCAACTTGTTTTCCAACAAATAAAATCAAGTGAAATAGTTAAACACAAGTTGGTGTATCTTGATGTGGTTCTTAGTGTACATAGCCAAATATAAAAGATGTAGATTGATGCTTTTGTTGAATGAATTAAATGCCAATGATTGGCGGTATCAACGTGATTGATGAGTATGAATGCATGTGGAAAGAATATTGATGTCTAGTGAGTAGTGGTACCCACAACATGGATGAATAAGAAGTATGTTTGAAAGACTCAAAAAATGGGGTTTGTGAAGGGGATAGAAAATGCAAAAGAGAGCAAAGGAAATATAAGAAAAGGTGGGGGAAAATGGAAGAAGGAGAGAGAAGAGAACAATAAATAAGGAATGAGAAGAGAAGAAAATCAAACCAAATCAAAGGTATGTAGCCACTTTTAGTGTGACCATACAACATTGACATGGTTCTAAATGGAATATAGATGTGGAGGAAATGGGAACAAAAAGTTGGAGAAAAATGATGAAATTGAGATGTAAGAAGACAAAGTGGATGACCAGTTTTGATTGATTTGTACTTGTAAGATGGTTGTTTATTGTTTGCAAGATTTGTACAATGAAACCAAGAAAGAACAAAAAATACATGACAATGTGGGAGTGCATCAAGCATAAAATGAATGAAGGTGGACGATGTTGAGATGATTAGGCTCCTCAATTACTTCTATATTGGCTAAGCAATAGGCATCATAACCAAAATTGCGAGTGATGATATAAGGTCCTAACTAGTTTCGAGAAAATCTATCACGAAGGTGACGCGGTTGATTAGTATTTTGTTGGTTCTCTTTGTTAGCGTATATTATTAATATACGCTATTTCATTATTTAGTTAGTATATTGTTAGGTTGTTAGACCCCTCACTCACCTCTTTTTTGTGTTCCTTTTTTTTTTTCGCACAACACATGTTTGTTTTTTGGTTTTTTTTTATTAATTATATTTTAATTAAATTTATATTTATTTACCCTCTTTGAGGACCAGGTCACCAATTTAGAACTCTTGTGGTTGGACCTAATTGTGATATGCATACTGGAGGCAACCTTGATAAACATGTGTGTGTTCAATAACATGAATATGGTGCTGATAAAGAAGATTAAGTTGATTGGATTGTGCCTGTCGAGTGGTGTCATCATCAATGAATTATTGTAGAGAGATCCTTAAAGAAGGAATCTCTAGATCTAAGGGCATAATGGATTTGGTTCCATAGACCAAGGAGAATGGTGTTGCTCTAGAAGGGGTTTGTATGTTGGTTCTATAAGCCCAAAGGGCTAAGGGCATTTGGTTATGCCAGTCTCAAGGTTATTTTGTAATGATCTTGTGAAGAATGATGCAATTGTTTTATTTGTAGCTTCAACTTGGACATTGCCCTGAGGGTAGTATGGCGTTGACAAGTTATGTTGAATATTGTATTTGTTGTATAAAGCACACACATTCTTATTTTTGAATGGAGTACCATTATAAAAAATGAGCTTCGAAGAAATACCAAAACAACATATGATATGTTGGATAATGAACTCAACAAATTTAGACCCAATGGTTTGAACAAGAGGGATTGCCTCGATCCACTTCATGAAATACTCGATAACAGTAATAATGGATTTATGGTTACTCGAGGATGCGAGAGTGATTTTATCGATGATATCTAAGCCCCATAAAGAGAATATCCATATGGATTGGATAGGTTGTAAAGTATATGATAGTAGATGAGTGAGCTTAGCATGTTGTTGACACTTACACACTTTTTGACATATGCACAACAATCATGCTCCATGGTGTACCAATAGTAGCCCATACGAAGGATACACTTTGTAATGGTGATACCATTGAAGTGGCCACCATAGGTGCCATCATGGGAAACCATAATGACTTGTTGTGCTTCTTGTGCTTCAAGACACCATAGGAGAATGTTGTCATAGCCATGTTTGTACAAGATGTCCCATAGCAAGGTGAAGCATATTGATCTTTGTTTGAAAGTATGCTTTGTTGTTTGAGATAAATCAAGTGGAAGTAGATCTAATTTGATGTTGACTTACGAAAACCAAGGATTTAGGGGTTCAACTTGAACAAGATTGATATTAGCAATGGAGTAGGATTCTTGGGGTGTGATGGATGAATGAGAAAGAATTTGTATAGGCACACAAGTGATTTCGTTGTGTGGATCTTGGGGTATCAAAGATCCAAACAAAGCCATAGTATCAGCAAAGTGATTGGTGGAACATGGTCTGACATCAATTTCATACCATTCAAAGCAGTTGAGTAGTTGAATAGCCACATCCTTATATTGCTTGAGCAACAGGAAATGACATTGAAAAATACCTTTGACTTGATTTACAATAAGTAAGGAATCACCTCAGATTTGCAATTTCTCGACACGTATAGCAAGTGCCATCTTGAGGTCGAGAATAAGTGCTTTGTAGTCGACATTATTATTAGTGCACGAAAAATTTAATTTGAATAAAAAGGGTAACGGTACCCCTTGTGGTGTAATAAGGACAACCCTGATATTGATCCCTTGTTCACAATGTGAGTCATCAAAGAAGAGTGTCATATCTATAGTGGTCTCAGGTTCAATCTATTGTTTAGTTTCATAAGTATGAAATAAAACATTGTATAGAAGCTCAATGACAAGTGGGTTATCATTTGGTAAAGGAGCCTCTGCGAGATGGTCAATTATGACCTACCCTTTGTTGAATTTTGATTAATGAATTCGAGATCGAATTTAGTGAGCAGCATGATCTATTTGGCTATCTGATTGTTATAACTTTATCCCATCATCTATCAGAGGGGATTGTCACGCATAATGACATAAATCATATGGTTGAGCATGTAGTGGTGCAACTTCCTAGTGGTAAAGACCAATGGAAGGAAAAAATTCTCCATGTAAGCATATCACATTTCATAGCTGATTAGTGTACGACTAATGTAATAGATTACTTGTTCTTGGAGTGTTTCATTTTTTTGGGCTTATAATGTGCCCAATGCAAAATTTGTGGCAGATATATATAAGTGAAAAGGAAAATCAGGGCAAGGTGATGATAAGACAAGGGGTGAAGTGAGGTAGGTCTTGATGTTAGTGAAGACACGTTGACACTTGTGATCCCAATGGAATGATACTCATTTCTATAAAAGATGATTGAATGGCTTGCATTTATCTGCTAATTAGACAATGAAGTGATGAATCACTTAAATCTTGCCTTGCAAGCTATGTAACTATTTGATAGTGGTAGGAGGTGGCATAACGATGGTAGCTCTAACCTTTTTTGGATTGACTTCAATTCCACATGAAGAAACAATGAACCCTAGGAGCTTGCCTGAGGTGACACCAAAGATACTTTTTAGATTGAGATGAATATTATGCTCAAGGAGGTGATCAAAGATTTTGCTCAAGTTGTGAATGTGATCATTATATTTCTTTGATTTAGCCAATAGATAATCTACATAGTCCTCCATAATTTTATGCATATAATCATGAAAAATGTGGGTCATGGCATGCTGATAGGTGACCCCATCGTTCTTAAGGCCAAATGGCATTACCTTATAGTAAAAAGTCCCACAAGGAGTAATAAAAGATGTCTTGTGTTGATATTCAATATTAACCAAGATTTGGTTGTACCCTAAAAATCCATCCATGAGGGACAATATCTCATGACCCATTGTGGAGTCAACTAATGTATCAATGTTGGGAAGGGGGAAATTATATTTGGGACATGCTTTGTTTAGATCTCTAAAATTCGTGCATATCCAGATTTCTCCTTCAGGTTTTGAAATGGGGACCATGTTAGATACCCATTCAAGGTAATCAATCAATTGGAGGAACTTCGTATCAAGGAGTTTTTATAACTACTCCTTAACCATTAATGCGATCGTAGGATGCATTTTTTGCAGTTTATGCTTGATTGGATTAGCATTATCATCAAGCGTAAGGTTGTGAACAACTAAAGAAGGGTCCAAACCTGACATATTAGTATATGACCATGCAAAGATATTCTTGTATTCCTTGAGCAATGTTGTAAAACTTTTACGTTCATCGATGGAGAGGCCTTTGTTGAGTTTGACAATATGAGAATTTGATGAATCATCTTCAATGTCAACATAGATAATATCCTCTATAAGCATATGCGACCCATCCTTAAGTTGAGTTGGGATAGGAATGAGGTGCAAGTCCTTTTGCAACATTAGGGAGAGGAATCCCATCATCATGCGTGATATTGATGTTATGAACACAATAGGCATGTGAAAAAGTGGAAGAAAATGGAGCATTAGTGGAATATAGTAAATTCTTGAAAAGAAGAAAATCTTGTGAAGACAATTCAAAAGAAATATGATAAAAATAAATAATTGATACAAATATCTTGATCCATATAGGGATCATAATGAAATGGGGTGAAAATATCTAAAGAGATCATGTTCACCAACATGGAGGATGTGGGAGAGGATGGTGCATTAGACACAATGGTGTTAGATGATGAGGAAGGTATGGTTTGATTGATATGACGACATAAAATGATAGGGGGAGAGTGATGTTATTGTGGAGATAATCAAATACAATGTCTATTGGATAAATGAGATGGTGGATGAACCGATAAGGAGAGTGAGGCAGTGGGAACAATATCCATGGGAAGCGATGTAAGAGATAATGTCATAAAATACTATATGAGGGCCTCAACGGTGTAAGTAGAAGGAATGACATATTATCATGAATCATGAAAGAAATGATCTAGAATATCAATAGAAGAATGAGGTGATGAGGAGTTTCTTTGAATGCCAGATTCAAGCTCAAAATTATACCCCTCCTCTAGTGAATTCAAAAAGAGGTAATGAAGAGTATCTTCTAATACATGTAGCACCGAGTGTTGGTAACCTAAGCCAGATTTGTCTCCTTGCTATTGAAAAAGTGGGTGGAGAAAAGTTCTAGATCCCTGCTCATAGCGATCCAAACCAAAACCTTGCCAATGATGATGTTGGAAGTAACGTTTAGCAAAATTGGGGTTTGAAAAATAGTCAATATTACCATAAAACTATCCTTGGGTGGCTTATGCATGAATTTGGAAGTAGATTTATTAATGCATCTATAAATGGAGCTAGTGTGATTGGTGGGTGGGTCAAGAGGGATGATGATATTGATTGTGAGTGGAGCATTGCGATGGTGACTAAATTCATGAATAGATTGGATGTTCAAAGGAGAAACACAAGCATTATGGATTTTATATTCTATTAGACTTGGAGAAATAATGAGTATAGACACATGTGGCATTTTGTAATACTCTTGTTGGAGTGAGGATTTATGGTGTGATGAAGAAGAATATGATGGTGTGATTTAGGAGGAAGCAGAACAAAAAGAAGAGGTGCTATAGATGGTGGTAACTCCCTATGTGATAGAGGATGATGGTCATGATTCAAGAGGACATGGAATAGAAGAGGAAGGTACAATAGGTGGTGAATCCTAATTAAGTTAGGTTTTGAGGTGAGCGACACGTTGTTCCCATGAATGGAATTTAGTCAAGGTTTCCAAGATAGGATTATTGGGATGGGATAATTGTGACATGGATGGAGATGAAGAACTACTAGGGTGCTTACTAGAGTGAGAGATATTTGGAAATGGTTACGAGAAATTAGGAGTGATTAGAGTGGGCAAGATGGGGGTATCAAGCACAGTGATAGTGGATACAAGAGGTTGTAACCCAAGAGAGATTGAGAAAGAAGATGACAATGAGGATTGTTGAAGGTATGGAGAAGAGAATAGTTCTACTTGTGAATAAAATGATGTCCATGAATGTAGAAAGGGATGACCAATAGAGTTCACTGATGTGTGGGTGAAAGAAGAGGTAGGTAAGAGTGGTGGGATGAATTGAATGAATGGTGAAAGAGATGAGAGGTCAGGCTCGATGGGTTAGATGGATATTGTTATGAATGGTGTAGAAACTGATGGTGAAGCAGATGGTAGAGCAATCATGTTGAAGAATTAAAAGGGATCATCATTTGTCTCAATGTGATGGACTTGGTCATTATATAGATATTTTAAGTAGTGATGGAGCATGGAAGGGATGCATTACATATCCTGAATTCATGGACATCCAAGGAGTATGTTGTAATGCATCTCTCCTTCAATGACATGATACCGAGTAGGTATTATCTTGGTGCTAGCTCAGATGGAGAGAATAATTGACCCAACAACTTTATGCATTGAACCATTGAATTCTTGTATATCCAAATTAGGAGTAGAAATATGAATTGGTGGAATATTTAGATGTTGGAGGGTGATAGTGGAGATGATATTGATGAGTGCTAAATTGACACATATTTTATACAAGGATTATTTATTTTCTATCTGAAAAATCATGAAAGTAAATGTGTTTTAATGATTATTTTACCTTATTTATGTGATTTATCGGTTAATTTGATGAATGAGGTTAAAATGATAAATGATAATGTTTTACACATTGTACGAAGTTTTTGTATATTTTTGGCAGGTAATATTAGAATAAAATACATGTCATATATTGAATAAAGGGTGAAAAAATACTGAGAAGACACGTGGATGTATGCTACAGAAGGGCGCTATGGAAGGGCACTACGAAAACCTGGAAAAATCTATGGAAGAACATGTTTTACATAAATGCCACATAAGCTATGGTTTGGTCAAATACCACGTGGGCAGTTGAAAGAATCAAGCACGAAAGGTTTCAAATTCCACATGGGTGGTTAGAATAATCAAATGTGGGTGACTCACCATTTATTTGGGGCATATAAGTTGTTACGTGAATATTTGTAATAAATGTATCCTTCCCTAAAAGAAAGGATAAAAGCTGTAGAAAAAGTCTAAATCAAGGGTTGTATCGTTACATAGCTATCCCACCAAATCAAAGTTAGTATTATGTTATAAATAGTTGCCATTTGAACCAATTAGAGTATTTATTGATTCCAAGTATTTTAGGAGATGTGTTAATTTATCTTTATTTTTGTTAAGAACATAGTTTTTGCGTATCAAGTCCAAACCATATGGAAGAAATACGGGGAGTTATGTTCAGAATGTTGTTGCATATCAAGTCCAAACCATATGGGAGAAATATGGGGAGTTATGTTCATAATTGTCTGAGTGACAATATATATTTACATACGAGACCTTTGAAGATGTATAGTGAACTAATGGAGAAATATATGTAATCTGTGAATCTTCTGTATGCAATTCTGGAAGTTGGATGCACAACCATGTACATTTGATTTTCAATAATAAAGTAGCAGCAATATTTTCTTCAGGATATGGTAACTATGTTTTATAATTATTTTATATTTTGCTTGCTTTGGTAATTTTTATTTCTTTTATTCTCTTGTAATTATGAAATAATTAAGAATTAGATTAATTAAATGAGAGTAGATTATTGAAGTTAAAGTAAAATAGAAAATAGGGGAAGGGGTTAACACTAACCTTTTGGAGGCAGGGCCCACTCCGAAAAGTTAGTCCCTAAATATCTTCCCCCCCACTAACATGGTAGATAGAATTAGATTAAAGATTAATTCACATGAAAATATAAATAGAAATTATAGTAGATAAATGCATTAAATAAATCATTAGTGGATCCACATTAGAATAATTCATAAATTACATGGAAGGCAACACCTTCTAGTTACAGAAATAAATTAATGTTTTTATTGAAATCATACGACAGAGCAATAATCGAATCGGATACGAAAATGCGAGGAAGCGAATAGTAAATAAATTTCTATTGCCGCTAGGAGGGCAGATCCCGCCGTAAAGGCAAAGTGCAAATATGCAGAAGATAAAAAGCAAAAGATGATATAAAATCAATTGATGAAAACTATGCTAATATATATGAAGTTTTTTATTCACTTGGAGAACCTAGCCGACTGCTAGGTTTGGTATGTAGCACGACTCCCTTCCTCGGAAAGCTTTGTCCTCAAAGCTGGAAATGTCTGGAAAATACTTTCGTGTTCCCATGTGGCATCTTCCTCTGGTAGGTCTTGCCATTTGATGAGAAATTCTTGAATCTGTCGTGATCTTAGTCTTCGTATTCTGTGTTGTAATATATCTTCAGGTTGGAGATGTATGCGTCCTTCTTCATCGAGCACTGGTAATTCTGATTGGCTTTGCACTTTCTGACCAATTACCTTCTTGAGACATGAAACATGAAATACTGGGTGTATTCGTGATGATGAAGGAAGCTCCAACTGATAAGCTACTTCTCCAATGCGGCGCACAATTTTGTAAGGACCATAGAATCGTGGTGCCAACTTTTGACTGGTCTTTATCCTTAACTATGCTTGTTTGTAAGGTTGCAACCTTAGGAAAACCTTGTCACCGACATTAAAAGTTCATTCTGAACGGTGCAAGTCTTGTTGTTGTTTCATGCGATTTTGTGCTTGGAGTAAATTCTCTTTGAGTATGGTGAGAGTCGACTGCCTTTGTTGAAACCAATCATCCACTTTGTCTACTTTGGATGAACCTGGGATGTAATCTGCTATGATTGGAGGCTTAGTTCCATACAATGCTTCAAAGGGAGACATCTTAATTGAATAATGGTAAGAAGTGTTATACCACCATTTCGCCATTGCTAGCCATTGGCTCCATTGATATTGTTTATCTTGAACGAAACATCGTAAGTATGTACCCAAACATATGTTAACTACTTCTATTTGACCATCTGTCTGGGGATGGTAAGCTGAGGACATGTTTAATTTGGTACCACTAAGTCAAAATAATTCTCGCCAAAAGTTACTAGTGAAGATGGGATCTCTATCACTTACAATATTCTTTGGCATACCATGTAATTTGAAAATTGAATCCATAAATACCTTTGCCACCTTGCTTGCGGAAAATGGATGTTGTAAGGCCTGGAAGTGAGCGTATTTGGATAACCGGTCTACGACTACAAAGATTACTGTCCCGCCTTCTGAATTTGGAAGACCTTCAATAAAATCCATGGATAAATGTTCCCACTATCATTCAGGGATGGGTAATGGTTGTAACAACCCTGGTGATTTGACTGTTTCTCCTTTATTGCGTTGGCAAACTTCGCATTTTGCTACCCATTGTTTGACTTCGGCTTTTAATCCTTTCCAACAAAATGATTGTTTGACCCTTAAATATGTTTTCAAAAATCCTAAATGTCCTGCTGATGGAGAAGCGTGCGATTCGTCTAGGATCTTCGATTTGAGTTTTGAATTGTGTGGAATGTAAATGCGGTTCTTCTTCCGGAGGATTTTATCTTCATAGGAGAACAAAGGGTGTTTAGAGGACCCTATAGATAAGTCTTGAAGTATCTGAGCAGTTTTGCTATTGGACAACCATTCATCTTGTAGTTGATTCACCCATTGGGAGCAAGGTCCGAAAATAGCGTTAATGACCACTTCATCTTCATATTTCCTGGACAGCGCATTAGCGGCTATATTTTCCTTCCCTTTCTTGTATTCGATAACAAAATCATAGCCCAATAGTTTTGTTAAGATAACGATTAAAGGAAATGCATTAATTTAATAATTTATTTTAACTTTATCGTGCATCTATGCTAAATGAGGTGAACTCCAAAATGCAAAAATAGAATAAACTAAGTTAATGCATAAGGAAATGAAGCGAGAAGATAAAAAAATGCAAACTATGGGCTTTGATTACCCCTAATATGGACTGCAGTCGAGATCACCTCTAATCATATGAGATTGTCGCCGATCTACGACAGGATTGACCGAAATCGTTTGGAATCTCTAGCGATGATCTGAGCTTGCTCCAGCTGAAAAACAATAAAATTCTTGCAAGAAAACTTGAAATACACAATGCAAACAATGGTGCAAATTTGTTCTAATACACGAGAAACTAAATTTGCAAGGAAAATCATCCAGGGGGAATTCAAGAAAAAGCCTAAGTTTATATAGGATTTAGGGAGAGGTTAGGAGGTTGGAGATCACCCTAATTTGGGAGATCTCCAATGAGGGAGACTCTAACCACGTAGACACGCTTTCTACCCAAGTTAGAGAAGTTGTTGAAACAAAAGCTAATTATGAAAATTTGGTTTTGGGACGAAATCATCTAGATGTTCTGTTCCAGAAGAATTCGTCAGATCTGGGATGATTTCGTCTAATCTGCGACGATATTATCCAACGGTCAAAGCAAATCCTAAAAATGGCATGAAAAATAAGGGAAGCAGGTAACGGGCGGTTAACGGGCGATTTTGGAGTTAAAATTCAAATTTGATCTTTTTACTAAGGTTTAACTGCGCCAATTTTAGGGTGCTACATTTTGCCCCCTCTTTAGTGAATTTTCCAAAGAAAATGTGTTAAATATGAGTTCTTTCCGTTTTACGAGAAAGCAAAAATTTACTCAATTTTTTAGACGACGATTCTAGGTCGAATCGTACGACTGTTTACTATGGTGCCCCCTCCGTGTTTTTACCCAAATCGAACGTTTGAGGTAAAAGCACGGAAAAGCAAAATTTTAAAAAATGTTGTTTTTTTTTTTTAAATAGGGTAAAACCCTAATTCACTTTTACTGTTCATTTTCACTGTTTTTAGAGCTCTACAGACAAAATGGTCGAAACAGTGCACAGATCAACAAAGGTCCAATGCGGGCTACGAGTAAGGATCTAAACTTAGTGAATTATGTTTTTAATTTGATTTGTGTAATTTTTGATTTAAATTTTGACTATTTTGGGGCATCGCGGCCGTTTTTATGCAGTTGACGACATCAGGACGAAATCGTCCCAATTTCATCAAAATCATCTCTAGATCGTCAATTTCATGCTTTGGTAAAGGATGTTGAAATATATCCAATGATCGAATGACATTCTGATTCTAATTTTGGGAGATGTTCTTTTGAGCATTATTAGGAGGATTTTGTTTAGGTTGAAAGGCTTAAACCTCCATCTCATTGTTATCAATTAAGTCTTGTATTTTACGTTTTAATCTTTTACAAGAGTTGGTAGCGTGTCCAGGTCCTCTATGGAATCATAGTGTAAATCAGCTCTGTATCCGGGTATAGTTGGATCAGGTTCTCAGATATTTGGTAATTGGATCAAACCTCATGCTAATAATTGCGGGAGAATGGTTGATAGAGGTTGATTTAACCTAGTAAATTCTTGAGGTGTTTTATTAGGAGGTTTCAGTATAAACTTCTTTGTTGTTTTCGCAGTATTAACATTGGCAATGTTTCTGCTATCAGTGACTCCATCACCCATAACTTTTTTATTCTTATATTGATTTCTAGATGTTTTCTCATCATCTTTCTTTTTAAGTTGACCTCTCCTAATGAGAGCATCTTCCACTCTTCGAGCTAAGTCTATAGCTTGATCGAAGGTGGTCAAGGTAGTGGTTGATAACTCATATGATAGTTGTTCTTGTAAATTATTGATAAAGATATCCAACATTTCCCAATAAGGTAGCACAAAGTGCAATTTTCCTATCAACTGTCTCCACCGAGCTAGGAAATCAGCAAAACATTCATCTTTGTCTTGTTTTAAGTTGTACAAATATTTAATGGTTACATGCCTTTCTATGTAGGCACTAAATTGATGAACAAAAGACTCAGTTGTTTCTTTGAAATTCCTCAAATAATGAGTGGGTAATTGATAATACCACTCTAATGCCATTCCTCCTAAACTTTTCAAGAACATTTTTAGTAATAACAAGTCATCATGTGATATATCATGACATGCTATTCTAAACATACGAAGATGCTCTATGGGATCTTCGGTTCCTTTGTATATAGGTAGGACAGGCATAGGAAAGTGTTTAGGATATGGTTGTGCTACAACTATAGGATATAGAGGTTGACTACACATCTCTCGATAATTGTATGAGGGACGGTAGGGATCTATCTGGTCCATGCGGGAGACTAACTGTTTCACCATGGCTTCCAGATTACTAGTTTGTCCACCATATTGGTTCGGTGGTATTTGAGCGTATGATGGCATGACGTAAGGATTAGATGCTATATTGCTATTATGCAAATGGTTGGTAGGGAGAGTATTATGAAGAAGATTTGTAGTAGCATTATGTTGTATCCTAGATTTTTGGAGATTGGTGTTTGGTTTTGTTTTGGGATTTTGTTGATTGGAGGTGTGTTGATCAATATCTTGGTGAAATAGAGCAGTGAATGAAGGTTTCTTTTGTGTGGGAATAACTCTAGGCTTGGTAACAGGCACTCTAGGTGGTTGGGTAACTTGTTGTTGTTGCATGTTCTAGATTATAGCGGCCATATCCAAATTGGATGGTCTAGCTTGATCACTTTCTTGATCAACAAAGGACAAGGGATTAGTGCATGTGTGATATATTTCTTCTAGGGTTGCTTGAGTGTCACTAATTTGATCCTTGTCCATATGGACTACTCTATTAAGAACACCAATATTAGTATTGAGGAACTTCTAGAAATGTTCCATGTTCTCAAAAGTAACAGCTCCTCTTGGAGACATTTTAGGGGATGATGATCCTTCCTCTCTAACAGTTTCTTTTTGTTCATTTCCTATAGCAAAATCTTCTTCTTGCTGATCTAGGATTCCTTCTTCCTAAATTGGGTCTTCAGGAAGGACATGTGGGTTATTTAATGGTTTTCCTAACCAATATTCTTCTACTTCAGTCTGTTTTCCATTCCTAAGTCTAGTCATTATGCTTAAACTTAGATTTTAGCAAGTATATATATATATATATATATATATATATATATATATATATATATATATATATATTTGCAACAAGTTTGGGAGGTATATATTTTAATTATATACCTACTATAATACTTAAAAGAAAACGTTTTAATTTTTGTTATATTTTTGTTTTGTTTTTATGATAATATTATAAAGACAACAAACAACATACTAAATGCAAGAAATAATAATAATAAAAGAATGGCTTAGTTTTCTATAAATAGTTTATGGATATCATTAATAGGATCAAGTTCATCAGGAGTCATGAAATGCTCCTCTTCAAATTGGAAATGGTTTTTCAAAAATTTGACAAAGTGTGCTATGGTGATATTATCTGTTTCATATTCTAACCTGTAGAAATAAAGTTCATGGCAATATTCTTGATATAACACAGCTCTAGGAACTCTATTCCATCTCTTTCTATCCATAAGAACGACCTCTTGATCCTCTATACGAGATAGAAATTTATGTACTACAACTACGTTGTCGAGGTATTCCTCAAAGGTGTACAACTCGAAAGACACAAGTGCTCTTTTATCTGCTAACCACCTATGGCAAGCTCTCTGAAGTTCATGATATAAGGTTACTTGATCAGGATCCAGGATTCTATCTAGGACAAACCTCTTGATTTGCCTAAGTTCGGTTGATCTAGATTCAATGATACTCAATCTCCTATCAAGTTCGTCCCACAAAGGTTGAACCCTATTTGTTTGAGGTACTCTAAGCACAAAAGTAATCTCTATGGTTGTTAATTGATTTTCAACATTAATGGTGATAGCTCGTATTTTATTATAATCTACCATATAAATATGATATGCAATCTTAATTGTTTGTCTGATGATTCTAAATGCATTTATTTTTATTTTTTTGGATTGTTTTCAAAAGGTTTTAGTTTTCACGTCAAGTTCACCAAAATGTATCGCTCCAAATTTTTTGCATCCTTACCTTCAGGCTATAGGATCTGTGCCCGGAAGGGTGATGCGAGAAGGATGGGATGATACCTCGGACTAAGAGGCCCTTAGAAGGTCGCGCCTCTTGGGGGAGGGGTATAAGGGTGAATTTTTGGTGAATGGTGGGTTCACCAGGAAAATTTTAGTGGCAGTTTCCATGCATAGGTTGAGAATGGGTTTGATGTGTTCATTTTGTACTTTAATCATTCATATCCTAGGTTTGGCCAAGATGAATCTAAGCTATTCTATATGCCAATGCTGATTTATATGGATACATAAAACTTGAATAAGTTCTAAACATAGAAAGTGTGCTAAATAAGATAGACTATACCTGATTTCGGATGTCTGATGAAGATTCTAAAGTTTGTAGAAATCCAGATCATCTCAAATCTTACATAATCATCTGCAATTGCACAGAATCATCTCAAATCACAGCCGATCGTATGAGATCAGACGAGATCGTCGTCGACCTGACGAATTCGTCAGAAACCTACAATAACAAAAACAGATACCAAATACCAAAAATGCAACTACAAAAGCAAGGGCAAATGATAGAAATAATAGTAAACTTGCCTAAATAATAGATCCAGATAATGATTAAAGGAAATGCATTAATTTAATAATTTATTTTAACTTTATCATGCATCTATGCTAAATGAGGTGAACTCTAGAATGCAGAAATATAATAAACTAAGTTAATGCATAAGGAAATGAAGAGAGAAGATAAAAAAATGCAAACTCTGGGCTCTGATTGCCCCCAATCTAGACTGTAGTTGAAATTGCCTCCAATTGTACGAGATCGTTGCTGATATGTGATAGGATCATCCGAAATCATCTGAAATCGCCAACGACGATCCGAGCTTTCTCCAGCTAAAAAATAGTAAAATTCCTACAAGAAAACATGAAATACACAATGTAAACAATGGTGCGAAGGTGTTCTAATGCACGAGAAACTAAATTTGCAGGGAAAATCATCCAGGGGGAAGTCAAGAAAAAGCCTAAGTTTATATAGGATTTAGGGAGAGGTTAGGAGGTTGGAGATCACCCTAATTTGGGAGATCTCCAACGGGGGGAACTCTAACCGCGTAGACACTCTTTCCGCCCAAGTTAGAGAAGCTATTGAAACAGAAGCTAATTATGAAAATTTGGTTTTGGGATGAAATCATCTGGATGTTCTGTTCTAGACGAATTCGTCAGATCTAGGATGATTTCGTCTGATCTGCGACGATATCGTCCAACGGTCAAAACAAATCCTAAAAATGGCACGAAAAACAAGGGGAGCAGGTAACGGGAGGTTAACGAGCGGTTTTGGAGTTAAAATTCAAATTTTATCTTTTTACTAAGGTTTAACTGCACCAATTTTAGGGTGCTACATTTTGCCCCCTCTTTAGCAAATTTTCCAAAGAAAATGTGTTAAAGATGAGTTCTTCCCGTTTTACGAGAAAGCAAAAATTTACTCAATTTTTTAGACGACGATTCCAGGTCGAATCGTACGACTGCTTACTATGGTGCCCCCTCCGTGTTTTTACCCAAATCGAACATTTGAGGTAAAAGCGCGAAAAAACAAAATTTTAAAAAATGTTGTTTTTTTTTTTAAATAGGGTAAAACCCTAATTCACTTTTACTGTTCATTTTCACTATTTTTAGAGCTCTACAGACAAAATGGTCGAAACAGCGCACAAATCAACAAAGGTCCGGTGCGGGCTACAGGTAAGGATCTAAACTTAGTGAATTATGTTTTAATTTGATTTGTGTAATTTTTGAATTAAATTTTGACTATTTTGGGGCATCGCGACCGTTTTTAGGCTGTTGATGACATCGGCACGAAATCATCTCAATTTTGTCAAAATCGTCCCTAGATCGTCGATTTCATGCTTTGGTAAAGGATGTTGAAATATGTCCAATGATTGAATGACATTCTGATTCTGATTTTGGGGGATGTTCTTTTGAGCATTATTAGGAGGATTTTGTTTAGGTTGAAAGGCTTGCACCCCCATCTCATTGTTATCAATTAAGTCTTGTATTTTATGTTTTAATATTTTACAAGAGTTGGTAGCGTGTCCAGGTCCTCTATGGAATCACAATGTAAATCATCTTTGTATCCGGGTATAGTTAGATCAGGTTCTCGAATATTTGGTAATTGGATCAAACCTCGTGCTAATAATTGCGAGAGAATGGTTGATAGAGGTTGATTTAACCTAGTAAATTCTCAAGGTGTTTTATCAGGAGGTTTCAGTATAAACTTCTTTGTTGTTTTTCACAGTATTAACATTGGTAATGTTTCACCTATTAGTGACTCCATCACCCACAACTTGTTTATTCTTATATTGACTTATGGATGTTTTCTCATCATCTTTCTTTTTAAGCTGACCTCTCCTAATGAGAGCATCTTCCACTCTTCGAGCTAAGTCTATAGCTTGATCGAAGGTGGTCAAGGTAGTGGTTGATAACTCATATGATAGTTGTTCTTGTAAATTATTGATAAAGATATTCAACATTTCCCGATAAGGTAACACAAAGTGCAATTTTCCTATCAACTGTCTCCATCAAGCTAGGAAATCAGCAAAACATTCATCTTTGTCTTGTTTTAAGTTGTACAAATATTTAATGGGTACATGCCTTTCGATGTAGGCACTAAATTGATGAACAAAAGACTTGGCTGTTTCTTGAAATTCCTCATAGAATGAATGGGTAATTGATAATACCACTCTAATGCCATTCCTCCTAAACTTTTCGAGAACATTTTTAGTAATAACAAGTCATCATGTGATATATCATGACATGCTATCCTAAACATACGAATATGCTCTATGGGATCTTCGATTCCTTTGTATATAGGTAGGACAGGCATAGGAAAGTGTTTAGGATATGGTTGTGCTACAACTATAGGATCTAGAGGCTGACTACACATCTCTTGATAATTGTATGAGGGACGGTAGGGATCTATCTAGTCCATGCGGGAGACTAACTGTTTCACCATGGCTTCCAGATTACTAGTTTGTCCACCATATTGGTTCGGTGGTATGTGAGCGTATGATGGCGTGACGTAAGGATTAGATGCTATATTGCTATTATGCAAATGGTTGGTAGGGAGAGTATTATGAAGAATATTTGTATTAGCATTATGTTGTATCCTAGATTGTTGGAGATTGGTGTTTGGTTTTGTTTTGGGATTTTTTTGATTTGAGGTATGTTGATCAATAACTTGGCGAAATAGAGCAGTGAATGAAGGTTTCTTTTATGTGGGAATAACTCTAGGCTTGGTAACATGCACTCTAGGTGGTTGGGTAACCTGTTGTTGTTGCATGTTCTGGATTATAGCGGCCATATCCAAATTGGATGGTCTAGCTTGATCACTTTCTTGATCAACAAAGGATAAGGGATTAGTGTGTATGTGATATATTTCTTCTAGGGTTTCTTGAGTGTCACTAATTTGATCCTTGTCCATATGGACTGCTCTATTAAGAGCGCCAATATTAGTATTGAGGAACTTCCATAAATGTTCCATGTTCTCAAAAGTAACAGCTCCTCTCGGAGACATTTTAGGGGATGATGATCCTTCCTCTCTAACAGTTTCTTTTTGTTCATTTCCTATAGCAAACTCTTCTTCTTGCTGATGTAGGATTCCTTCTTCCTGAATTGGGTCTTCAGGAAGGACATGTGGGTTATTTAATGGTTTTCCTAACCAATCTTCTTTTACTTCAGTCTGTTTTCCATTACTAAGTCTAGTCATTATGCTTAAACTTAGATTTTAGCAAATATATATATATATATATATATATTTGCGACAAGTTTGGGAGGTATATATTTTAATTATATACCTACTATAATACTTAAAAGAAAACATTTTAATTTTTGTTATATTTTTGTTTAGTTTTTATGATAATATTATAAAGACAACAAACAACATAATAAATGCAAGAAATAATAATAATAAAAGAATGGCTTAGTTTTCTATAAATAGTTTATGGATATCATTAATAGGATCAAGTTCATCAGGAGTCATGAAATGCTCCTCTTCAAATTGGAAATGGTTTTTCAAAAATTTGACAAAGTGTGCTATGGTGATATTATCTGTTTCATATTCTAACCTGTAGAAATAAAGTTCATGGCAATATTCTCGATATAACATAGCTCTAGGAACTCTATTCTATATCTTTCTATCCATAAGAATGACCTCTTGATCCTCTATACGAGATAGAAATTTATGTACTACAACTGTGTTGTCGAGGTATTCCTCAAAGGTGTACAACTCGAAAGACACAAGTGCTCTTTTATCTGCTAACCACCTATGGCAAGCTCTCTGAAGTTCATGATATAAGGTTACTTGATCAAGATCTAAGATTCCATCTAGGACAAACCTCTTGATTTGCCTAAGTTCGGTTGATCTAGATTCAATGATACTCAATCTCCTATTAAGTTCGTCCCACAAAGGTTGAACCCTATTTGTTTGAGGTACTCTAAGCACAAAAGTAATATCTATGGATGTTAATTTATTTTCAACATTAATGGTGATAGCTCATATTTTATTATAATCTACCATCTAAATATGATATGCAATCTTAATTGTTTTTTTGATGATTCAAAATGCAATTTTTTTTTTTTGGATTGTTTTCAAAAGGTTTTAGTTTTGATGTCAAGTTCACCAAAATGTATCGCTCCAATTTTTTCGCATCCTTACCTTCAGGCTATAGGATCCACGCTCGGAATGGGGATGCAAGAAGTATGGGATGATACCTCAGACTGAGAGGCCCTTTGAAGGTCGCACCTCTCGAGGGAGGGGTATAAGGGTGAATTTTCGATAGATGGTGGGTTCACCAGGAAACTTTTAGTGGCAGTTTCCACACCTAGGTTGAGAATGGGTTTGATGTGTTCATTTTGTACTTTAATCATTCATATCCTAGGTTTTGCCAAGATGAATCTAAGCTATTTTATATGCCAATGCTGATTTATATGGATACAAAAAACATGAATAAGTGCTAAACATAGAAAGTGTGCTAAATAAGACAGAATGTACCTGATTTTGGATGTCTTATGAAGATTCTAAGATTTGTACAAATTCAGATCATCTCAAATCTTACATAATCGTTTGCAATTGCACAAAATCATCTTAGATCACAGTCGGTTGTCTGAGATCAAACGAGATCGTCGTCGACCTGACAAATTCGTCAGACGAATTCGTCAGAAACTTGCAATCACAGAAACAGATACCAAAGACAAAAAATGCAACTGCAAAAGCAAGGGGAAATGATAGAAATAATAGTAAACCTACCTAAATAATAGATCCAAATAATTATTAAAGGAAATGCATTAATTTAATAATTTATTTTAACTTTATCGTGCATCTATGCTAAATGAGGTGAACTCCAAAATGCAGAAATATAATAAACTAAGTTAATGCATAAGGAAATGAAGAGAGAAGATAAAAAAATGCAAACTATGGGCTTTGATTACCCCCAATATGGACTGCAGTCGAGATCACCTCCAATCGTACGATATCATCTCCGATCTACGACAGGATCATCCGAAATCATCTGGAATCGCTAACGATGATCCGAGCTTGCTCCAGCTGAAAAGCAGTAAAATTCTTGCAAGAAAACTTGAAATACACAATGCAAACAATGGTGCAAATTTGTTCTAATACACAAGAAACTAAATTTGTAGGGAAAATCATCCAGGGGGAATTCAAGAAAAAGCCTAAGTTTATATAGGATTTAGGGAGAGGTTAGGAGGTTGGAGATCACCCTAATTTGGGAGATCTCCAACGAGAGGGATTCTAACCACATAGACACGCTTTCTACCCAAGTTAGAGAAGTTGTTGAAACAAAATCTAATTATGAAAATTTGGTTTTGGGATGAAATCATCTAGATGTTACATTCTCAGGACGAATTCATCAGATCTGGGATGATTTCGTCTGATCTGCGACGATATTATCCAACGGTCAAAGCAAATCCTAAAAATGGCATGAAAAACAAGGGCAGCAGGTAACGGGCGGTTTTGGAGTTAAAATTCAAACTTTATATTTTTACTAAGGTTTAACTGCACCAATTTTAGGGTGCTACATTTTGCCCCCTCTTTAGTGAATTTTCCAAAGAAAATGTGTTAAATATGAGTTCTTCTCGTTTTACGAGAAAGCAAAAATTTACTTAATTTTTTAGACGACGATTCTAGGTCGAATCGTATGACTATTTACTATGGTGCCCCCTCCATGTTTTTACCCAAATCGAACGTTTGAGGTAAAAGCGCGAAAAAGCAAAATTTTAAAAAATGTTGTTTTTTTTTTTAAATAGGGTAAAACCCTAATTCACTTTTACTGTTCATTTTCACTGTTTTTAGAGCTCTACAGACAAAATGGTCGAAACAGCGCACAGATCAAAAGAGGTCCGGTGTGGGCTATGGGTAAGGTTCTAAACTTAGTGAATTATGTTTTTAATTTGATTTGTGTAATTTTTGATTTAAATTTTGACTATTTTGGGGCATCGCGGCCATTTTTAGGCAGTTGACGACATCAGGACGAAATCGTCCCAATTTCATCAAAATCGTCTCTAGATCGTCAATTTCATGCTTTGGTAAAGGATGTTGAAATATATCCAATGATCGAATGACATTCTGATTCTAATTTTGGGGGATTTTCTTTTGAGCATTATTAGGAGGATTTTGTTTAGGTTGAAAGGCTTGCACCTCCATCTCATTGTTATCAATTAAGTCTTGTATTTTATGTTTTAATCTTTTACAAGAGTTGGTAGCGTGTCCAGGTCCTCTATGGAATCATAGTGTAAATCAGCTCTGTATCTGGGTATAGTTGGATCAAGTTCTCAGATATTTGGTAAATGGATCAAACCTTATGCTAATAATTGCGGGAGAATGGTTGATAGAGGTTGATTTAACCTAGTAAATTCTTGAGGTGTTTTATTAGGAGGTTTCAGTATAAACTTCTCTGTTGTTTTCACAGTATTAAAATTGGCAATGTTTCTGCTATCAGTGACTCCATCACCCATAAATTTTTTATTCTTATATTGATTTCTGGATGTTTTCTCATCATATTTCTTTTTAAGCTAACGTCTCCTAATGAGAGCATCTTTCACTCTTCGAGCTAAGTCTATAGCTTGATCGAATGTGGTCAAGGTAGCGGTTGATAACTCATATGATAGTTGTTCTTGTAAATTATTAATAAAGATATCCAACATTTCCCAATAAGGTAGCACAAAGTGCAATTATCAATTGTCTCCACCAAGCTAGGAAATCAGCAAAACATTCATCTTTGTCTTGTTTTAAGTTGTAAAAATATTTAATGGTTACATGCCTTTCTATGTAGGCACTAAATTGATGAACAAAAGACTCGGCTGTTTCTTCGAAATTCCTCAAATAATGAGTGGGTAATTGATAATACCACTCTAATGCCATTCCTCCTAAAATTTTCAAGAACATTTTTAGTAATAACAAGTCATCATGTGATATATCATGACATGCTATCCTAAACATACGAAGATGCTCTATGGGATCTTCGGTTCCTTTGTATATAGGTAGGACAGGCATAGGAAAGTGTTTAGGATATGGCTGTGCTACAACTATAGGATATAGAGGCTGACTACACATCTCTTGATAATTGTATGAGGGATGGTAGGGATCTATCTGGTCCATGTGGGAGACTAACTGTTTCACCATGGCTTCCAGATTACTAGTTTGTCCACCATATTGGTTCGGTGGTATGTGAGCGTATGATGGCATGACGTAAGGATTAGATGCTATATTGCTATTATGCAAATGGTTGGTAGGGAGAGTATTATGAAGAAGATTTGTAGTAGCATTATGTTGTATCCCAAATTTTTGGAGATTGGTGTTTGGTTTTGTTTTGGTCTTTTGTTGATTTGAGGTATGTTGATCAATATCTTGGTGAAATAGAGCAGTGAATGAAGGTTTCTTTTGTGTGGGAATAACTCTAGGCTTGGTAACAGGCACTCTAGGTGGTTGGGTAACCTGTTGTTGTTGCATGTTCCGGATTATAGCGGCCATATCCAAATTGGATGGTCCAGCTTGATCACTTTCTTGATCAACAAAGGACAAGGGATTAGTGCATGTGTGATATATTTCTTCTAGGGTTGCTTGAGTGTCACTAATTTGATCCTTGTCCATATGGACTGATATATTAAGAACACCAATATTAGTATTGAGGAACTTCCAGAAATGTTCCATGTTCTCAAAAGTAACAGCTCCTCTTGGAGACATTTTAGGGGATGATGATCCTTCCTCTCTAACAGTTTCTTTTTGTTCATTTCCTATAGCAAACTCTTCTTCTTGATGATATAGGATTCCTTCTTCCTAAATTGGGTCTTCAGGAAGGACATGTGGGTTATTTAATGGTTTTCCTAACCAATCTTCTTCTACTTCAGTCTGTTTTCCATTCCTAAGTCTAGTCATTATGCTTAAACTTAGATTTTAGCAAGTATATATATATATATATATTTGCGACATGTTTGCCAGGTATATATTTTAATTATATACCTACTATAATACTTAAAAGAAAACGTTTTAATTTTTGTTATATTTTTGTTTTGTTTTTATGATAATATTATAAAGACAACAAAAAACATACTAAATGCAAGAAATATTAATAATAAAAGAATGGCTTAGTTTTCTATAAATAGTTTATGGATATCATTAATAGGATCAAGTTCATCAGGAGTCATGAAATGCTCCTCTTCAAATTGGAAATGGTTTTTCAAAAATTTGACAAAGTGTGCTATGGTGATATTATCCGTTTCATATTCTAACCTGTAGAAATAAATTTCATGGCAATATTCTTGATATAAAACAGCTCTAGGAACTCTATTTCATCTCTTTCTATCCATAAGAACGACCTCTTGATCCTCTATATGAGATAGAAATTTATGTACTACAACTACGTTGTCGAGGTATTCCTCAAAGGTGTACAACTCGAAAGACACAAGTGCTCTTTTATCTGCTAACCACCTATGGCAAGCTCTCTAAAGTTCATGATATAAGGTTACTTGATCAAGATCCAGGATTCTATCTAGGACAAACCTCTTGATTTGCCTAAGTTCGGTTGATCTAGATTCAATGATACTCAATCTCCTATCAAGTTCGTCCCACAAAGGTTGAACCCTATTTGTTTGAGGTAATCTAAGCACAAAAGTAATCTTTATGGCTGTTAATTGATTTTCAACATTAATGGTGATAGCTTGTATTTTATTATAATCTACCATCTAAATATGATATGCAATATTAATTGTTTTTCTGATAATTCTAAATGCATTTATTTTTATTTTTTTGGATTGTTTTCAAAAGGTTTTAGTTTTGACGTCAAGTTCACCAAAATGTATCGCTCCAAATTTTTCGCATCCTTACCTTTAGGCTATAGGATCTGCGCCCGGAACGGAGATGCGAGAAGGATGGGATGATACCTAGGACTAAGAGGCCATTTGAAGGTAGCACTTCTCAGGGGAGGGGTATAAGGGTGAATTTTTGGTGAATGGTGGGTTCACCAGGAAACTTTTAGTGGCAGTTTCCATGCATAGGTTGAGAATGGGTTTGATGTGTTCATTTTGTACTTTAATCATTCATATCCTAGGTTTGGCCAAGATGAATCTAGGCTATTCTATATGCCAATGCTGATTTATATGGATACATAAAACTTGAATAAGTGCTAAACATAGAAAGTGTGCTAAATAAGACAGACTATACCTGATTTTGGATGTCTGATGAAGATTCTGAGGTTTGTAGAAATCCAGACATCTCAAATCTTACATAATCATCTGCAATTGCACAGAATCATCTCAAATCATAGTCGATCGTATGAGATCAGACGAGATCGTCGTCGACCTGACAAATTCGTCAAAAACCTGCAATCACAGAAACAGATACCAAAGACCAAAAATGCAACTACAAAAGCAAGGGCAAATGATAGAAATAATAGTAAACTTGCCTAAATAATAGATCGAGATAATGATTAAAGGAAATGCATTAATTTAATAATTTATTTTAACTTTATCGTGCATCTATGCTAAATGAGGTGAACTCTAGAATGCAAAAATAGAATAAACTAAGTTAATGCATAAGGAAATGAATAGAGAAGATAAAAAAATGCAAACTCTAGGCTATGATTGCCCCCAATCTAGACTACAGTCAAAATCGCCTCCAATCGTACGAGATCGTTGCTGATCTGTGATAGGATCATCCGAAATCGTCTGGAATCGTCAGCAACGATCCGAGCTTGCTCCAGCTAAAAAATAGAAAAATTCCTACAAGAAAACATGAAATACACAATGTAAAAAATGGTGCAAAGGTGTTCTAATGCACGAGAAACTAAATTTGCAGGGAAAATCATCCAGGGGGAAGTCAAGAAAAAGCCTAAGTTTATATAGGATTTAGGGAGAGGTTAGGAGGTTGGAGATCACCCTAATTTGGGAGATCTCCAACGGGGGGAACTCTAACCGTGCAGACACGCTTTTTGCCCAAGTTAGAGAAGCTATTGAAACATAAGCTAATTATGAAAATTTGGTTTTAGGATGAAATCATTTGGATGTTCTGTTCCAGATGAATTCGTCAGATCTAGGATGATTTCGTCTGATCTGCGATGATATCGTCCAACGGTCTAAACAAAAACTAAAAATGGCATGAAAAACAAGGGGAGCAGGTAACGGGAGGTTAACGGGCGGTTTTGGAGTTAAAATTCAAATTTTATCTTTTTACAAAGGTTTAACTACCCCAATTTTAGGGTGGTACATTTTGCCCCCTCTTTAGCAAATTTTCCAAAGAAAATGTGTTAAAGATGAGTTCTTCCCGTTTTACGAGAAAGCAAAAATTTACTCAATTTTTTAGATGACGATTCTAGGTCGAATCGTACGACTGCTTACTATGGTGCCCCCTCCGTGTTTTTACCTAAATCGAACGTTTGAGGTAAAAGTGCGAAAAAGAAAAATTTTAAAAAATGTTTTTTTTTTTTAAATAGGGTAAAACCCTAATTCACTTTTACTATTCATTTTCATTGTTTTTAGAGCTCTACAGACAAAATGGTCGAAACAGTGCACAGATCAATAGAGGTCCGGTACGGGCTACGGGTAAGGATCTAAACTTAGTGAATTATGTTTTTAATTTGATTTGTGTAATTTTTTATTTAAATTTTGACTATTTTGGGGCATCGCGATCGTATTTAGGCTGTTGACGACGTCAGGACAAAATCGTCCCAATTTCGTCAAAATCGTCCCTAGATCATCAATTTCATGCTTTGGTAAAGGATGTTGAAATATGTCCAATGATTGAATGACATTCTGATTCTGATTTTGGGGGATGTTCTTTTGAGCATTATTAGGAGGATTTTGTTTAGGTTGAAAGGCTTGCACCTCCATCTCATTGTTATCAATTAATTCTTGTATTTTATGTTTTAATATTTTACAAGAGTTGGTAGCGTGTCCAGGTCCTCTATGGAATCACAGTGTAAATCAGCTCTGTATCCGGGTATAATTGGATCAGGTTCTCGAATATTTGGTAATTGGATCAAACCTCATGCTAATAATTGCGATAGAATGGTTGATAGAGGTTGATTTAACCTAGTAAATTCTCAAGGTGTTTTATCAGGAGGTTTCAGTATAAACTTCTTCGTTGTTTTTCACAGTATTAACATTGGCAATGTTTCTGCTATTAGTGACTCCATCACCCACAACTTGTTTATTCTTATATTGATTTATGGATGTTTTCTCATCATCTTTCTTTTTAAGCTGACCTCTCCTAATGAGAGCATTTTCCACTCTTCGAGCTAAGTCTATAGCTTGATCGAAGGTGGTCAAGGTAGCGATTGATAACTCATATGATAGTTGTTCTTGTAAATTATTGATAAAGATATTCAACATTTCCCGATAAGGTAACACAAAGTTGAATTTTCCTATCAACTGTCTCCATCGAGCTAGGAAATCAGCAAAACATTCATCTTTGTCTTGTTTTAAGTTGTACAAATCTTTAATGGGTACATGCCTTTCGATGTAGGCACTAAATTGATGAACAAAAGACTTGGCTATTTCTTCGAAATTCCTCATAGAATGAATGGGTAATTGATAATACCACTCTAATGCCATTCCTCCTAAAATTTTCGAGAACATTTTTAGTAATAACAAGTCATCATGTGGTATATCATGACATGCTATCCTAAACATACGAAGATGCTTTATGGGATCTTCGATTCCTTTGTATATAGGTAGGACAGGCATAGGAAAGTGTTTAGGATATGTCTGTGCTACAACTATAGGATCTAGAGGCTGACTACACATCTCTCGATAATTGTATGAGGGACGATAGGGATCTATCTGGTCCATGCGGGAGACTAACTGTTTCACCATGGCTTCCAAATTACTAGTTTGTCCACCATATTGGTTCGGTGGTATGTGAGTGTATGATGGCGTGACGTAAGGATTAGATGCTATATTGCTATTATGCAAATGGTTGGTAGGGAGAGTATTATGAAGAAGATTTGTAGTAGCATTATGTTGTATCCTAGATTGTTGGAAATTGGTGTTTGGTTTTGTTTTGGGCTTTTGTTGATTTGAGGTATGTTGATCAATAGCTTGGCGAAATAGAGCGATGAATGAAGGTTTCTTTTATGTGGGAATAACTATAGGCTTGGTAACAGGCACTCTAGGTGGTTGGGTAACCTATTGTTGTTGCATGTTCTGGATTATAGCGGCCATATCCAAATTGGATGGTCTAGCTTGATCACTTTCTTGATCAACAAAGGATAAGGGATTAGTGCGTATGTGATATATTTCTTCTAGGGTTGCTTGAGTGTCACTAATTTGATCCTTATCCATATGGACTGCTCTATTAAGAGCGCCAATATTAGTATTGAGGAACTTCCATAAATGTTCCATGTTCTCAAAAGTAACAGCTCCTCTCGGAGACATTTTAGGGGATGATGATCCTTCCTCTCTAACAGTTTCTTTTTGTTCATTTCCTATAGCAAACTGTTCTTCTTGCTGATCTAGGATTCCTTCTTCTTGAATTGGGTCTTCAGGAAGGACATGTGGGTTATTTAATGGTTTTCCTAACCAATCTTCTTCTACTTCAGTCTGTTTTCCATTACTAAGTCTATTAATTATGCTTAAACTTAGATTTTAGCAAGTATATATATATATATATATATTTGCGACAAGTTTGGGAGGTATATTTTTTAATTATATACCTACTATAATAATTGAAAGAAAACATTTTAATTTTTGTTATATTTTTTATGATAATATTATAAAGACAACAAACAACATACTAAATGCAAGAAATAATAATAATAAAAGAATGGCTTAGTTTTCTATAAATAGTTTATGAATATCATTAATAGGATCAAGTTCATCAGGAGTCATGAAATGCTCCTCTTCAAATTGAAAATGGTTTTTCAAAAATTTGACAAAGTGTGCTATGGTGATATTATCTGTTTCATATTCTAACCTGTAGAAATAAAGTTCATGGCAATATTCTCGATATAACATAGCTCTAGGAACTCTATTCCATCTCTTTCTATCCATAAGAATGACCTCTTGATCCTCTATACGAGATAGAAATTTATGTACTACAACTGCGTTGTCGAGGTATTCCTCAAAGGTGTACAACTCGAAAGACACAAGTGCTCTTTTATCTGCTAACCACCTATGGAAATCTCTCTGAAGTTCATGATATAAGGTTACTTGATCAAGATCCAGGATTCTATCTAGGACAAACCTCTTGATTTGCCTAAGTTCGGTTGATCTAGATTCAATGATACTCAATCTCCTATCAAGTTCGTCCCACAAAGGTTGAACCCTATTTGTTTGAGGTACTCTAAGCACATAAGTAATATCTATGGATGTTAATTTATTTTCAACATTAATGATGATAGCTCGTATTTTATTATAATCTACCATCTAAATATGATATGCAATCTTAATTGTTTGTCTGATGATTCAAAATGCAATTTTTTTTTTTGGATTGTTTTCAAAAGGTTTGAGTTTTGACGTCAAGTTCACCAAAATGTATCGCTCCAAATTTTTTGCATCCTTACCTTCAGGCTATAGGATCCACGCTCAGAAGGGGGATGCAAGAAGTATGGGATGATACCTTAGACTGAGAGGCCCTTTGAAGGTCGTGCCTCTCGAGGGAGGGGTATAAGGGTGAATTTTCAACGGATGGTGGGTTCACCAGGAAACTTTTAGTGGCAGTTTCCACACCTAGGTTGAGAATGGGTTGGATTTGTTCATTTTGTACTTTAATTATTCATATCCTAGGTTTTTCCAAGATGAATCTAAGCTATTTTATATGCCAATGCTGATTTATATGGATACAAAAAACATGAATAAGTGCTAAACATAGAAAGTGTGCTAAATAAGACAGACTGTACCTAATTTCGGATGTCTGATGAAGATTTTGAGGTTTGTAGAAATTTAGATCATCTCAAATCTTACATAATCGTTTGCAATTGCACAAAATCGTCTTAGATCACAGTCGGTCGTCTGAGATCAAACGAGATCATCATCGACCTGACAAATTCGTCAGACGAATTCGTTAGAAACCTGCTATCACAGAAACAAATACCAAAGACAAAAAATGCAACTGCAAAAGCAAGGGGAAATGATAGAAATAATAGTAAACCTGCCTAAATAATAGATCCAAATAATGATTAAAGGAAATGCATTAATTTAATAATTTATTTTAACTTTATCATGCATCTATGCTAAATGAGGTGAACTCCAAAATGCAGAAATAGAATAAACTAAGTTAATGCATAAGTAAATGAAGAGAGAAGATAAAAAATGCAAACTCTAGGCTCTGATTGCCCCTAATCTGGACTGTAGTCGAAATCACCTCCAATCATACGAGATCGTCACCGATCTACGATAGGATCATCCGAAATCGTCTGGAATCGCCAGCGATGATCCGAGCTTGCTCCGACTAAAAAATAGTAAAATTCCTGCAAGAAAACTTGAAATACACAATGCAAACAATGTTGCGAAGGTGTTCTAATGCATGAGAAACTAAAGTTGCAGGGAAAATCATCCAGGGGGAAGTCAAGAAAAAGTCTAAGTTTATATAGGATTTAGGGAGAGGTTAGGAGGTTGGAGATCACCCTAATTTGGGAGATCTCCAACAGGGGGGACTCTAACTACGCAGACATGCTTTCTGCCCAAGTTAGAGAAGCTATTGAAATAGAAGCTAATTATGAAAATTTGGTTTTGAGATGAAATCATTTGGACATTCTGTTCCAGACGAATTCGTCAGATCTGGGATGATTTCGTCTAATTTGTGACGATATCGTCCAACGGTCAAAACAAATCCTAAAAATGGCACAAAAAACAAGGGGAGCAGGTAACGGGTGGTTAACGGGCGGTTTTGGAGTTAAAATTCAAATTTTCTCTTTTTACTAAGGTTTAACTGTGCCAATTTTAGGGTGCTACAACACCATTATTTTTAATATAAGAAACACCATATAAAAACTCATCATATTCTTTTAAAGTAGTAGGTTCATTTTTAGAGAAAACAAAACCAATCATGTTACAAAACATCAATTTTGGAGGAGAAGAAGAACTTATATCTTTATTGTTATCTTTTGTTATATTTTTATAATTCATATATTCTGCATAGGTTATAAGATGGTCATCATCCTCAAATGGTAAAGGTTGATTTTTGTTAGGTATAAAACCTATGCCACATCTCACAGGACAAATATCAACATCCAAGGGCTCTTGAATGCCCTTCTGTTGTGGTCCTAGATCTTTACCTACATATTCCAAACTAAATAGGATTTGTTTAGGAAGAGGATAATCATTAGTGATATAACATTGAGAAAAAGAGGGCTCACTAGGAGAGGGATTTCTACCATGAATATTTTATTCAAAGGTATTTCCTTTGAAGATAAAGGTACACGTGCCAAAGTGTATAGCATATTTCGTATGGGGTAAGCCCATGATTCTTGGTGATGGTGGTATCTTAGCTAGATCCAGAAGAGGCTCTTGGAGGAACTGATTATAATGATCCAAAGATGAAATAATGGATGTATGTTCCTAACTCTCTTTCAAAATTTGAAGACTTTCTAAAATTTGAGATGAGGAACATGGAGATATTATTGAATAAATAGAAGGACATGAGTTAAATTTAGATTGATCTAACTCGATATTTGAACAAAAGTCAAATGGTTGAGGGTTTCTGGGAATGGTGACAACTTGATTTTTATAAACAATTTTAGACATTAATGAAGAGTAGAAGGGACGACCTTTATTGCATGAATCCATGGAAAATATGCAAGACAATGTACCACATAGAACAAAGTATCCAATATTCTAGGCCCAAATTTTAAGGGAAGAGAAATGACACCGCCGGTTTCTTGAGACTCATTATTGAAAGCTTTTACAATGATATTAGATTTTGTTAAATCTTCCTTTTTTAAACCAAATTTTTGAAAGAATTGATATGTACATAAATTGAGGGAAGAACCATTATCAATCAAGACTCGCTTGATGAGGGTGTCCCCAATAAGTGCAGTGATGTAAAGGGAAGAATATCCATGTAAATTTGAGGAAGGTTTATCATCATATGAGAATGAGACGTGATGTATCCCAAAAGAACCTATGGCATATCCTATAGCATTAGGGGAGATATCTATGAAAATTTATTTTTGCCTTAAGAATTCCATCAAAGCATTTATATGATTAGGAGAAGTTTGTAGAAACTCTAAAACTGATATATTTTTTGGAGTATTAGCTAACTGCTTCTGGAGATCAAATAAAATTTTCAACTATGATTTCAACACTAGAGGTGGATTTCTTGTGGCTGAATATTTTCTTTGATTTTCCTTCAATATTGAACTGGGCCATGATGTTGAACTATGTCCTTGCTGATTCTGCTGATTTTGAGCTTGTTTTCTTATAGTTATCCTGACTATGCCAGCCACATTATTATGGTTAGCCACCTGATTTACCATTTTTTTATTATGTTTGGGAAATGGATCCTTGAATATTTCCATGTCTTGATTGGATGTTGGAGCTTTATGAGTAGGAGCTTGATTGTTTGTTACTTGAGATATTCCCAAATCATTACCCCCTACATCAATTAAATCTTGGACCACATGCTTCAATAGTTTACAAGATTTTGTCCAATGTCCTTCTACTCTGTGATATACACAATATTGATATGCCTTATACCAATGAGTTATATAGCATTTGGTTGTCTTATAGGAGGTAACTCAATTGCATTGGCTTCTAATAGTTACTTCAAAATTGCTTCCATAGATATGTTAAGTCTTGTAAAATTCCTTTGAGGAGGTTTTTGAAGTACTATCTTTTGTAGGCTATTAGTGACATTATTAACAGGTCTACTATCACTATCACCTCCTGTATGCTTATTCTTACGTTGTTATTTAGTGGGTTTATCTTATTTAACCTTGAGTTGATCCATTTTAACAAGGGCATGTTCCACTTTCCTTGCCAACTCAATTGCTTGATCAATATACGTGATAGTAGTAGTCTCTAAGGTATTAAATATTTGTTCTTGTAGATTGCCAATAAATATATCAATCATATCTTTTTGTAGTACGGGATGTCTTAACCAAACCACTAAACTTATCCAACGAGCTAAAAATTTAGAAAAACTTTCTTCTTTTTTTGTTTTAGATTATAAATATCTTTCATCGATACTTCTTTCTCAATGTATGCACTAAAATGATGAACAAATAATTATGCTCTCTCTCCAAAACTCTTTAGATAATAATTGGGTAACCGATAATACCATTCTAATGCCATTCTAGCAAGAACTTTTGGAAAAATTTTCAATAATAACATGTCATCATAAATGATATCATGGCAAGTTGTTTTGAATCTTCTTAAATACTCTATTGGATCTTATATCCCTTTATAAATTTGTAAAACTGGCATAGGAAAATGCTTTAGGTAAGGCCTATCAACAACAATAGGATTCAATGGTTTATTACACATCTCCTTATAACTCTAATTGAAACCTGAAGGCTGAATCATATCCATTCTTGAAACTAATTTATTCACCATTGTAGCACCCTAAAATTGGCGCAGTCAAATTGGAATAATTACATTCACCTTAGTAAATAAATTTAAATTCAAATTTAACCTCCCAAACCGCCCGTTAACCGCCGAGAAACCCGTTTCCCCTTTTTTCGTGCCATTTTTAGGAGTTGTTTTGACCGTTGGACGATATCGTCGCCGATCAGACGATATCGCCCCAGATTTGACGATTTCGTCTGGACTAGAACGTCCGTACGATTTTGTCGCAAAACTGAATTTGCATAGATAGACTCTGTTCCAACGGGTCTCCAATTCGGGCAGAAGCGTGTCTGCGCCGTTGGGACCCTTCCCCCGTTGGAGATCTCCCAAATTGGGAAGATCTCCAACCTCCCAACAACTTTCCCTAAGCCTATTTAACTCTAAGACTTTTCCCTCCCCAACCCCTCGCTGAATTTTTATGCAAATCGACTCCCTATGTGCTAGAACTTCTCAAATTTGCTCTTTGCACTATTCCTATAGTAATTTTATTGCAGGTATATCACCGGTTTTCAACCGGAGCCAGCACCTATCACAGCCGACAAACCTGTCAAGATCGGAGGCGATCCTGTCAAATTAGGGACGATCTCGCACCGATGCGAGACGATCTCGATCGTAAGCATACATCGAGGCAATCGGTGCCTCGAAGTTTGCTCTTCTCTCTTTTCTCTCTCGTCATTTTATGCTATAAATCAGATCATTTATTTAGTTTTTATTCTACTTTGCATCTGGAGTTCACCCATCTAGTTTAGATTGCACATTAAATTCATGATTTGCCATCATAATGCAGTGATCTGTTTTACTTTCTATTTTAAATTATTGCTTAGTATTCACCTTGTTCTTTAGCATATTTTGCCTCTGTTTTGCATAGTAGAATTGCTTGTATTTTGCATCTCTTCTCTGTTTTGTAGGTTTCTGACGAATTCGTTTGACGAATTCGTCAGATCTGAGACGATTCTCGTCTCGTCTCGTACGATCCTGTCAGATTCCAGATGATTCTGACAGATTGTAGGCGATTTTGTCGAATCCCAGACGATCCAGACTACTTCAAGCATCAGAAACTTCATCAGACATCCCGGATCATGTAATCTCCATTAGCCTCCTGCAAATTCTCTATTTTTTTGCTTTCAGTCTATTTATTGTATTCATTTAAATTGCATTTTCATGTAGTTTAAGTTAGAATCATTCGGCCAAACCTAGGATGAATGTTTAAGGATAAAACGAACCCATTAAAACACATTCCCAAAACCTAGGCGTGGAAACTGCCGCCAAATGTTTCCTGGTGAACCCACCATCCGTCGACAAATCACCAAAATGCACCTCCCTTGAGAGGCGGGACCTTCGCAAAGTCCTCTCGTCCGAGGTACCGCATCATCCTTTTCCCATCCTCCTTCCGGGCACGGATCCAATAGCCTGAAGGTAGGGATGCGAAAAATTTGGAGCGATACATTTTGGTGAACCCGACGTGAATGCATCATAACCTTTTGAAAACAAAAACAAAACCAAAAAAAAAAAAAATTAGAACAACTAAAACTTAGATGCATTTTAAAACATTTAAGGTTCAAAATCATGTTTAGATGGTAGCTCCTAAAAAGAGGTTAGCAATTACTATAAACGTAGTAAACCAATTGGCAGCCATAGAAGTTAATTTTGTCCTTAGTATCCCTGAAACAAGTAGAAATCAATCCTTGTGGGACGAACTTATTAGGAGACTTAGTCTCATCTCATCTAGGGCCACACAACTTAAACAGATTAAGAGGCTAGTCTTGGATAGAATCCTGGATCCTCATCAATTAGTTTTCTACCATGAACTTCAGAGAGCCTGCCATAGATGGCTAGCCTATAGGAGAGCTTTAGTATCTTCAGAGTTGTTTAGCTTCGAGGAATACCTCGAGAACGCAGACATTGTACACCGATTCTTAGGCCTTGTAGAAGACCAAGAAGTTGTTCTTACAGATAGGGAAATATGGAACAGAGTTCCGCGAGCTGTGCTATATCGAGAGTATTGCCATGAGCTTTACTTTTATCAACCAGCATCTGAAATAGACAATATCACCATAGCCCTTTTCATCAAATTCTTAAAAGAAAACTTTCAATTTGAAGAAGAACATTTCATGACCCCTGAACAACTTGAACCTATTAATGATATTCATAAGTTATTCATAGAAGATTAGTTCATTTGCTTTCAGTATTATTATTATTATTGCTTGCATTTATTGTTTCATTTGCTGTCTTTATTATATTGTTTCAAAGAAAAACAAAAAAAAAAAAAACATAGTAAAAAAACTTAAACATTTCATTTACAATATTGCATTAGGTATATATAAATATATACCTTTTAATTTGTTGCATATATATATATATATATATATATATATATATATATATATATATAAAAAATCAAAACTTAGCACCATGACTAGACTTAGGAATGGTAAAGAAATTTTAGGAGAAGGAGAAGATTGGCTACAAAATACAACTGAAAACCCAAATGTCCTTCTTGGAGATACAAATACGGAAGGTGAAACTCTAGGACAATCGGATGAAGACTTAGGGGAAGATAAGGAACAAGAAGGAAGTGTTAAAGAATCCTCATCCCCTAGAATAGCTCCCAATGGAGGCATCACTTTTGACAACGCAGAACATTTTCAAAAATTTCTTAATCAACATATCGACGTCCTTAATGTGGCAGTCCGTATTGATAAAGGGGAAATTAGTGATGCTCAAGCAGCCTTAGAACGGGCGCTTGATATGCAAACTAATCCCTTGTCTTTCATTGATCAAGAAAGTGATAAGGGTGGACCATCCAATGCGAATATGGTCACTATAGCCCAAGCCATGACCAAACAACAGGTCACCCAACCTCCTAAGGAACCTATTACTCAACCTAAAATCACTCCCGCACAAAAGAAAATTCCCTTCACTACTTCGTTCCTCCAAACTATTGAGCAAAATGCTTTAAATAAACAGAAACATAAAACAAAGCCAAATACAAATTTTCAACAATCTGCAATACAACCTAATCCAACTTCAAAATTTCTCCATAATATTTTTCCTACCAATGTTTTACACAATAGTAACATGGCATCTAATATGCATGTTCCTCCATCATATGCCCATAAAACTCATGTCAATGCCCCACCGAATCAATATGGGGGGCAAACTAGTAATCTGGAAGCTATGGTGAAACAATTGGCTTCACGTATGGACCAGATAGATCCCTACCGTCCCTCGTACAATTATCGAGAGATTTGTAGCCAACCATTGGATCCCATAGTGGTAGCTCAACCATACCCTAAGCATTTTCCCATGCCCGTCCTGCCTATCTATAAAGGAACCGAAGATCCCATAGAACATCTTCGCATGTTTAGGATAGCATGTCATGACATATCGCATGACGACTTGCTATTACTAAAAATGTTCCCTAAAAGTTTAGGTGGAATGGCGTTAGAGTGGTACTACCAATTGCCCACTCACTCCTTAAGAAACTTTGAAGAAACAAATCGAGTCATTTGTTCATCAATTTAGTGCCTACATCGAGAGGCATGTAACTATTAAAGATCTATACAACTTAAAACAAGATAAAGACGAATGTTTTGCTGATTTCTTGGCTAGATGGAGACAATTGACAGGAAAACTGCACTTTGTGCTACCCTATAGGGAAATGCTAGACATTTTCATTAACAATTTACAAGAACAACTTTCTTATGAGCTATCAACAACTACTTTGACTACCTTCGATCAAGCTATAGACTTAGCTCGAAGAGTAGAAGATGCCCTCATTAGGAGAGGCCAACTTAGAAAGAAGGATGATGAGAAAACATCTAGAAATCAATATAAAAACAAACAGGTTGTCGGTGATGGAGTCACTGACAGCAGAAATGTTGCTAATGTCAATGCAACAAAAACAACAAAAAAATTCATCTTGAAACCTCCCTGATAAGCCTCCTCGAGAGTTCACTAGATTAAACCAACCTTTATCAACTATTTTACCTCAACTTCTTGAAAGAGTTTTAATCCAACTGCCAGCTATCCGGGAACCTGACCCAAGCATACCCGGATATAGAGCCGATTTGCACCGTGATTTTCATAGAGGTCCCGGACATTCTACCAACGCTTGTAAGAGATTGAAACATAAAATACAAGATTTGATTGACAATAATGAAATGGAAGTGCAAGCCTTCCAACCTAAACAAAACCCTCCTAATAATACCCAAAAGACTGTTCCCCAAAATCAAAATCAGAATGCCAATCAAACTTTAGACATATTTCAACACCCTTTACCAAGACACGGTAAGGAGGTAGCCAATCAAATTGAACATCACAATGTTCCCCCTCCTACCCGATATGTAGGAACCATTAGCGGACAATTACCTGTTCAGGATTCTCAAACCTTTGACACAACCTTATCCCTGGTTACAACCAGGCCCTTACATAATTTTCAAACTTCTGATTCTAGCGATATAGAGTCAGATAGTGAAAGTGAAGTAGACACCATTCAATCGAATAGTTCTAAAAATGAATCAGATCCTATTCAACCTATCACAGATGCTAATGTTCCAGAAGAACCATTTCCCAGAAGAGTCACTACTCGACCTTCTTCTAATGTAGTCCTTCCTTATGAACAAGCCATAAACTCTCAACCGAGACCGTTTCAACGTCGTCACTATAACATTGTAGGTACCATCGGAGTCGTCACCCGACAACAAGCTCACAATTCCCAACAAGAACCAAACCGGAACGATGGATCAGCTCCATTCGTTCGAAAAATCCCAATAAAGGAAATCATGCTCCTATTGTTCAACCTAAACCCCCTTACAGCATTAATGAGCAATTGTCTAATACCACCGCCATAATCTCCCTTTTAGATTTATTAAGATCCTCTCCCACCCATAGGGATGAGTTGATGCTTACTTTGAGCCAGATGATGGTACCTCAAAACATCCAACCTGAAGCTATGGCCAATACTATCATCACGCGAGAGATTGATTGTATTGACTTTCGGGATAAAGATATCCCACAACACAGTTTACACAAGGATAATCCCTTGTATATTACGGCTTTAATTGGGGATGTAGCTGTCAAACGAGTTCTGATTGATAATGGCTCATCTCTAAACATTTGTACCTTTGACTTCTACCAACGATTTGGTTTTAGAAGTGACGAAATGAAGAAGACTGATATGATTATCAAAGCCTTTAATGATGAAACACAAGAAACTTGTGGAGTCATTACCCTCCCCTTACAAGTTGGTCCTAGAACCCTTGAGACAACTGTGTTTATTGTACATTGCCCAGCATCGTACAATATACTTTTGGGTCGCCCTTGGATTAACGCCATGCGAGCAGTCCCATCAACTTTACACCAATGTGTTAAGTTTGAGTTTAAAAATCAGTTGGTCACTATTCATGGTGACCCTAGACCTTTTGATATGTGTGCATTGGCAGAACCAGTTGGAGTGCAATTTTGCCCTCGCTCTGTCATCCACATATCCTAGTTCTTCTTCATCTAAAACTGTGAAATATAAACCCATCACTTCATCTATTCCTCCTCCATTAACTTCATCTTCCCATATAGATCAACCACCTTCTAAACAAATTACTGTAGAACTTCAAAAAGCTCTTAAAACTACAACCAATTCTTCAAGTTCTAATCCCATAAATTCAAAACCTTCATACACGTCTATCACACCTTCTACATCTCAAGACATAGGTAATAAGCCTTCTACATCTTATGCCCTCTCTGATGATCTTTTACCAGATTTAACTACAACCTTAATATCAGAAAAAATGAATGCTTTCATGCAAGATTCAAACCTTTTAAATAATTTGCCGCCATCTCCTCGTACTTTGGGCCTCCCACAACCTATGGGAAGTACTTACCAAGTCGGGAGTTGCGCCTTCATTTACAAAGGATATGACTGGGGAAGAATCCCTCGGAATATCAAAACCCATCATGAGGGATATGCTCGGTGCTATTTTACCAATGATTATATTAAAGCTAAACCCATGATGTTTAAAATGGGATATAAAGGGAAAGGCTTAGGACCTTTCCAAAATGGCATGAAAGAACCTTTCGAGGTAGAACCGTGGCCTGCCCGCTGTGGTGTGGGCCTATTTCCTAGTAAGGGACAACCATTTCCTTTTGAGGATGATGATCATCTCATATGCTACCAAGATTATTTGGATAGGCATGTTGATTTGCCTCTTAGAAATCAGTCATTTTCATGCAACATGCTATCCATAGCATACCCTGAAATGATTGCTGACCCCGATGAAGAATTGGAAGGAGATATTTTCCATGATGTCTCTCGTTGAAGAGATGTTGCACAACGGGTTTTATTTTGATGGTTCTACACCAACCATAGCTCAGCTTGAGGCCACCGATCCTCAAAATGAATTATCTAAATTAACTTTACAAGAATTACAAGAATTGGGTGTTTCACCCGCCCCACCTAATTTTGAAAGAGATCTACACATGGAGGTAGAAAATGTCATTAAAATTAACATTGGAACTGAGGACAACCCTCACATAATCAATATTGGAGCAGAACTAAGTCAAGAAAAACAAGAACAATACATAGCATTTCTTAAAGAGTATGAAGATGTCTTCGCGTGGACATATGAAGATATGCCCGGTCTAGACCCTTCTGTAGTCATGCACCATCTAGTGGTCCATCCGGATGCTAAACCTGTTAAACAAAAACTTAGAAAAATGCATCCCAAAGTGGCTCTACTAGTCAAAGGGGAGTTAGAAAAACTCCCGAATGTTATCTTCATACAAGCTATTGATTATGCTGAATGGATCTCAAATGTAGTTCCAATCACCAAGAAAGAAGCTACCAAAGTTAGGGTTTGCACAGATTTCAGAGATATTAACGCTGCATGCCCTAAAGATGACTTTCCTCTTCCGAATATGGACCAAATTATCGACTTTACTGTCGGAAGTGGGATGATGTCCTTAATGGACGGATTCTCCGGCTATAATCAGATCAGGATAGCTCCTGAAGACCAGGCTAAAATAGCCTTTATTACCCCCTAGGGTACCTTTTGCCGGAAAGTGATGCCATTTGGCCTAAAGAACGCCGGTGCAACTTATCAACGAGCTATGACCTACATTTTTCATGATCTGATGCATGATATCCTCCATGATTATGTGGATGATATTATAGCTCGCTCTCTTATTGAAGATCATCATTTAGATGATTTGAGAAAAGTTTTTAATCGATTAAGAGAATATCTCATTCGATTAAATCCAACAAAATGCATATTCGGAGTTAAATCCGGCAAACTATTAGGGGTTTTAGTTTCTTTACGTGGTATCAAAATTGACCCTCTTAAAATTGCGGCTATCACTGATATGCCCGCACCCACTAATATATCTGAATTACGAAGTTTACAAGGTAAACTTCAAGCTATCCGTCGCTTTATTGATAAGCTGGCGGACAAAACTGGTCCCTTTCTCAAACTTCTTAAGAAGGACGTCCCTTTTAATTGGGACACAGAATGTAGAGAAGCTTTTGAACTTCTCAAGCAATATCTCATTAACCCACCGGTGCTTTCACCGCCTAAATCTGATCGCCCATTCCTTCTATATATTTCTGCTTCAGATTCTGCCTTAGGAGCCATGTTAGCTCAACTTGATGATGAAAAACGAGAACGCGCTAATTATTATATTAGCCAAACTTTCGTCAGTTATGAAACTCGCTATACAGCGTTAGAAAAGTTATGTCTAGCAGTCGTGTTTGCTACGCAAAAATTACGACATTACATGCTTAGCCAAAAAACGTATGTCATTGCCAAATATGATCCCTTAAGGTATCTCATGAGTCGACCTTATTTATCGGGTCGCACAGCCAAGTGGGTTCTTGCTCTAAGTGAGTTTGATCTCACCTTCATAGGACATAAGTCTGTTAAGGGTCAAATCATAGCAGATCAATTAGCTGCTGCACCCTTAGAGTCTACTCATCCCCTCATTATCGAGTTTCCTGATGAATGCCTTCAATTAGAGGCGGACCTTGTTGAACAATGGTCCTTATACTTTGATGGAGCCCGATGCATGAGTGGGGCAAAGTGCGGGTATTATTTTAATATCTCCGCAAAAACATATTATTCCTCTCGTCCTTCAAACTAACCTTTGTTTGCACCAATAATATTGCTGAGTATGAAGCTCTAATCCTTGGATTACGAGCTGCTTTAGCACTGAAAATTAAAAACCTCTTAGTTTTTGGTGATTCCCAATTGGTTATAAACCAAATTAATGAAGTTTATCAGACCATAGATGATAAACTTCGCCCATACAAGGCCTATGTTTTACAACTAATGGCCTTGTTTGATCAAGTTACTTTGGAAGCCATTCCTCGAACTAGCAACCGTGCAGATGATGCTATGGCCGCCGCTGCATCTCTCTTGCCCTTGGAGTTAGATGACGAATATGCCACTATCATCATTCGTCGACTCCAGGAACCCGCTTCAAATAAGTCATGCTTAGAGCCTTTGGATGTGTTTCTAATCAATGAAACTACTCCTGAACCCTGGTATACAGACATATTTGATTTCCTCCAAAATGGGAATTTCCCTGCTAATTCTAATAGAAACCAACGTCGATTATTACGTCGACGAGCAAGTCGATTTGTAATCATTGGCAATACTTTATATAGGAGATCTTTTGAAGGTATCCTATTAAGATGTTTAAACTTAGAAGAGTCTAAATCAGCCTTGAGTGAAGTCCACAATGGATCTTGTGGAGGACACTTTAGTGGTAGCGTCATTGCTAAAAAGCTCCTTCGGATAGGATACTTTTGGCCTACCATGGAAACGGATGCACATGAGTATGTGCGTCATTGCGACAAGTGTCAAAAACATGCTGACCTTGTCCATGCGCCCGAACAAGAGCCGCAGAGCTATTTCATCTCCTTGGCCCTTTTCTAAATGGGGCTTGGATATTATTGGTAAAATTAATCCTGTGTCTTCTGATGGACACAAGTTCATCATAACTGCCACCGAGTATTTCATGAAGTGGGTTGAAGCTATGCCTTTAGCTTCTTGCACCGGTTCACAGGTCTCTAAATTCATTTTTAATCAAATCATCTGCAGGTTCGGAATTCCTCGCGAATCTCATCTCTGACAATGGAACTCCGTTCAAAAATAAAGATGTCAAAAATTATGTCAAAAATACAAGATTCAACATCGCTGGTCCACTCCCTATTATCCTCGTGGTAATGGTCAAGCGTAGCTTCTAACAAAACTTTAATCAAAATTCTCAAAAGACTAGTCAATAAAACTGCCGTGGATCGGCATATTCAATTATATCCAGCCTTGTGGGCCTATCGAACTAGTGTTCGAACCCCCACAGGCACTTCACCATTTGTTTTGGTATATGGTGCCAAAGCAGTTTTTCCATTTGAATTGGAAGTTCCTTCTTTGGCCCTGCTACTTCAAGATACCGAAGTAGGAGATGAATATCGCGCTGGCAGACTCAGTCAGCTGGAACTCCTAGATGAAAAACGCATCAATGCTTTAGAGCATCTCCGTGCATACCAAAACAAGCTTAAAAGAGCATATAATAAGAAAGTTCGTCATCGATCCTTTGAGATTGGCGACCTTGTTCTAAAAGAAAATAAAAAATACAAATGCAACCAAAGAACTTAAAGGTAAATTTGAGCCCAACTGGCTCGGACCGTACATCATTACAGCAAAATTTGAATTAGGAGCGTATAAATTATCTACCTTAGATGGTAAAGAACTTAAAGAACCCATGAATATTTTACATCTCAAACGTTATTATGCATAAATTTGGTCATTTCATCCATGTATATATTTGTTCAAAATCATTATCTTGTATTTCTTTCAATTTATTCAAAAACCTCAAAAACATTCATAAAATCTTCAAAAATCTTCAAAAATATTTATTGCATTTATTTAAAGCACTTGTAAAGTTCCTTTTGCTCAAAACAAAAATCAACATAAAAATCCAAAAACAACTATATGCTTGACTCTTTCGAAACCAAAACAATATACAGAAGAAAGAGAGAGTCAACATTCTCAAAACTTTCTCAAAATCATTATTTTCTTACAATTATTGCAATTATATGTTTCAACTTATTTTGGATAAAATTAGCATTTATTTAGCATCCCTCACTCGCACAATCACAACAATAAATATCTTGATTTTATCTGGCATGATTACTAATCTCTCTTATATCAAAGTTCACAAAATTCAATTAAAGAAAGTTTGAGCATAGAGAATTGATCTTGTTATTTACTTAAACCAAGCACATCCTTTCACAATAAAATGATTATATTTGTAATTTCCATGTTTTGCTACATAGTAGAACCGATTTCTTGAGTGAAAAGTTTCCCCTGCTATCCTATCATGCACATGGTCTAGAATCTTTGAGAATTGGCAAAAGGACAAGCTCACCCCTACCCAGAATAAAAATCCCTTGCTCTACAGCTAATCCGAGCAAGTATCCCTAGAAAAAGAAAAGAAAAGAAAAATTCAAGAAAAAAGAGAAAAGAAAAATGTTATTTCAGCAATGTTCCAAGCATTATCAAGCAAAAGAAATACAAAAAGAAAAATAAGCAAAGTTCAAAAGAAAGCAAGAAAGCAATAAAATCCCTTTCCCTACCCTTTGAAAAGAAAAGAAGGGTTGATGAGCTTGAATCCCTGGAATTCTCAATTATTCGAAAACCGTGAGGTAAGCCCCATAACAGTGGTTTGTGCCCAACCCGCTTGGCCTTGGGTAACTCCTAGCGTGGCGATATGTCCGTCACATTAGCGACCTTCTTTTGTATAGACCTATGTCCGCTTATGGATTAGCTAGCTCTTGATAATCCGATCTACATAGTAGCCTAGTATGGTTATATGCATCTACATCATGGTTAATGAACACTTATTTGGTTTCTTCAAATCACTTGTATCATAGTATCTTGCTCAAACTCGGTAAATGAACAATGCAATTGCACACACATTTGTATTTGAGAGATTTTGTCTATCATTATGATAAATCAAGATGGGAAATGAATTCACATATGCACATGGGATTCCTTATAAATCTAACTTTTGTCTTCAAAATACTTTGAAATATTATTTTTGCAACTTGTTTGGAATAAATCAAATACAGTTGTTTTCCACAAAGACAACTATATAATAGCAAAAATCAAAAATTCCTTTCAAAACATATCATATATATCGTGTTGACTTTCGCAACGATGGTATAGTTTCAAAACCAAAATTGGAATTTTATGCCTAGCGCAAGTCCTCATTATCATATTTTCTGTTCATCAAAAATCAATCATGCAATAAAACTATCCTTTTTTGGATTTTCGCGATGATGGTATAAGTCTATACCTACATATTCTATGCCTAGCGCAAACCATTGTAACAATTTTTTTCCCAATTTATCAAAAATCATACAAAACATATGACTTCATTTTACACAAATTATGCTTTTTCGAAAGCAAATACATTTTCACTATGTTATGTCATTATGTCAACTTTACATTTTGCAATGACGGTATAATTCCTAAGGAATTATTCAACAATTTTATCACACTTAGGAATTTATGCCTAGCAAAAATTATTTTACAATATTTCATGCATAATATTTTCATGGAAATCTGAAAGCAAACCATCATCATCATCATTTGCATTATCACAACAAAGTCTTAAGACAGTCTCTTAAGCACTCTTTTCTTTTAACAATATTTCTATCCTGGGACTAGCTTGACGACCGAGTGAGCAACGACTCCATGAAATGGTCTATAATAGCGACAATGTCCTTTGAAATTATTGTTAGAAATCTCTTTTTATTTTTACATTTCATTACAACCAATCAATTTGTTACATCAGATTATTTCATTTAAAATATTTATAGCATGACATCCAAGTTATAATATTTTCCAAAACGACATAATTACATGAATCATCAATAAAATCATTACATCAATCAAATCAATCAATTACATCAAACATAAAAAGCATCATAAGTATCACATAAGACAAGTCATATACTCAAAAATATCTCATCTATATATATTCAACAGAATATATACATCATCAAACCGGATTGGTATGCCACAATCTGTACCTCGGCATACTCAATCCTCTATCAATACAAGTATAATACAATATCGATAGCAATATCCCGCCCTCTAGCCTCGAGAGCCTCTAGAGCTCTCGGCCTCATCTCCTCCCCTGCCCTACGGAGGACGAGGTGGTCCCATCGCAGTATGTGTGGTACTGCGAGTCCTCGTCGTCGACCGAGATGAGCTCCTCGTCGACCCTGTCCTGATCGGATCGGCTATGGCAGCCGGCACCTGTATCCTCTGGCCCTCTGGCACCGCCTGGTAGTATAGCGCCTGATAGAATGCGGTCTGAGAAACCGACCGCAGCAGCTCCTGAGTGCTCACCCCTCCGCCTCGTGCCCTGAGACGTGCATTCTCGTCTCGCAGCTGCGACACCTCGCTCGGTGCCGTGCAGCCGCATCCTGTAGTGTCCGCACCCGAGCCTGCAGATGATCCTCTCTCGCCCGGAGAGTAGCCATCTCGCTACTCTCTCCTGTATCCACGCCCTTGCCCTTATCGAGCGATGGTGGCCTCTGTGGAGATGGGGGTCTCGCCTCCCTCCTCTCCCTCTCCCTCTATCGTGGCCGCTCCTGTGCCCGTGGCCTCCTCTGCTCTCTCCCGCCGTGACCCTGGGCCGCCTCTATCGCTGCCTGGCGCCGCCTCCCTATCCGACGCACAACTGCATGGATCGGACCCCGTGCCCTCGTCATCCGAGGAGGGCGGATGCTCACGTACGTGCATCGTAGCCATCGGCTACTCCTACGTCGTCCCCATCCACTGGCCGGATGGGGGCATCGTCCGCGTCCTGACTCCAGAATCGCTGCATGTCTGGAGCCCCGCTAACTGTGGTGTTATCCCGGACAGTCCGAGAAAACTCGTAATCCCTCAGAGATGGGATCCCCTGCTGCAGACCGAACTATCGTAAAACCCGGTCGTAGCGGTGGAGCTCCACCTCTCCCCTCTCCATCCTCAGCCAACAGACTCGCTCTGATGCGAGCCGCTCCTGTGCGTCCTCTCGCCCACCCCGGATGCCGCCTCCATGGCCTCCTGTGATCCGGTCCGGGACCAAGTCATCCAAGGAGTCTCCGGGACACCGGCAGGTCGATCCGTCGCTGTGCCCCTCTCCGGAGCCACCAGTAGAAGACTCGGGGCCTCTCCCCGTCAACCCCTATCAGTGGAAGCCCTACCGGCCTCCGCACCGCAATGTGCTCCCAGCACCAAACCTGTAGGAGCGATGTCATGACCAGACACCGCCCGCCCTTGTACACGACCCCGTAAAGGATCCTGTACAACCGGCATAGAACAAAGCTGCCCCAAGAAAATCTGTAGCCATGGTCGCGCATATCGTAGATCACATCTGCGAGCATCCACGACACCCTGCATCCGCTCTGGTGGCACAGCAGAAGTCCACCAACCACCCCAGCCAAAACTCGTGTCAGTGTAGATGCCCCAGGCATCTGGCGCAGTGCCTCGATGTTCACTCCGCCCTTCTCCAGGGCGAAGCTCGGGTCACCGCAGAGTCGTCCCATCGCGTGGCCCTGATTGGCCGTAGGTGTGATCATCCTCCCTTGTATGGGGATTCTAAGAATCCTCCATACATCCTCTAGTGTGGGAGTCATCTCCCCGTCGATAACCGGAAGCATGAAGAGCCCGGTTACCACCTCTCTGCTAGGGTCGTCGGAGCCCCATGTCGGGAGAAACCTGTGACATCTCTGCCACATGCTGCAAGCCGGCCTGTGCCAGCAGATCCCACTCTTCTTGGGTGAGAGCGGCCAAGTCGTCTCTCAGCCCGTCGTATTTCCACTCTCTGCTCTTTAGTAGTCCTCTCTGCAAACATAAACAATCAAAACAACAAACAATCATTAATAACAATTTCAATAATCAAAAATACAACTTAAAGATCAAATTTTTGCAATTGATGATATCGCCCACTATTGGACGATATCGTCCCAAATTTGAGCAAAATCGTCTCCGATTTCGCCTCGAAATCGTCTCTAATTTGACGAAATCGTCCCTTTTTCGCCGATTTCGCCCTTGGGCGAAATTGACGAACTTGAGACGATTTCGTCGAACTAGGGACGATTTCGTCCGGACGACGTCGACGGCCAAAAACGGCCGCGATGCTCAAAATTCATCCTAAATTCCTCTAAAAAGCATGTAAAATTCAAATTAAATCAATCTAAATTGAGTTTAAACCCTTACCCGTAGACCGCGGCGGACCTCTGCAGATCTGTGCGCTGTCTCTACCATTTTTGCTCCAGAGCTCTAAAAACAGTAAAATGAACAAGAATAATGAATTAGGGTTTTACCCTATTTTTCTTAATTTTATTCAAAATAATTCACAAATAATTTTTGCTTTTCTGCGTTTTTACCTCAAACGTTCGATTTGGGTAAAAACACGGAGGGGGCACCATAGTAAGTTGTCGTACGATTCGACCAAGAATCGTCGCCTAAAAATGGGAATAATTTTTTGCTTTCTCGTAGATCGAGAAGAACTCATCTTTAACGCATTTTCTTCGGAAAATTCGCTAAAGAGGGGGCAAAATGTAGCACCCTAAAATTGGCGCAGTCAAATTGGAATAATTACATTCACCTTAGTAAATAAATTTAAATTCAAATTTAACCTCCCAAACCGCCCGTTAACCGCCGAGAAACCCGTTTCCCCTTTTTTCGTGCCATTTTTAGGAGTTGTTTTGACCGTTGGACGATATCGTCGCCGATCAGACGATATCGCCCCAGATTTGACGATTTCGTCTCGGACTAGGACGTCCGTACGATTTTGTCGCAAAACCGAATTTGCATAGATAGACTCTGTTCCAACGGGTCTCCAATCCGGGCGTAAGCGTGTCCGCGCCGTTGGGACCCTTCCCCCGTTGGAGATCTCCCAAATTGGGAAGATCTCCAACCTCCCAACAACTTTCCCTAAGCCTATTTAACTCTAAGACTTTTCCCTCCCCAACCCCCTGGCTGAATTTTTATGCAAATCGACTCCCTATGTGCTAGAACTTCTCAAATTTGCTTTTTGCACTATTCCTATAGTAATTTTATTGCAGGTATATCACTGGTTTTCAGTCGGAGCCAGCACCTATCGCAGCCGACGAACCTCGTCAAGATCGGAGGCGATCCCGTCAAATTAGGGACGATCTCGCATCGATGCGAGACGATCTCGATCGCAAGCATACATCGAGGCAATCGATGCCTCGAAGTTTGCTCTTCTCTCTTTTCTCTCTCGTCATTTTATGCTATAAATCAGATCATTTATTTAGTTTTTATTCTACTTTGCATCCGGAGTTCACCCATCTAGTTTAGATTGCACATTTAATTCATGATTTGCCATCATAATGCAAGTGATCTTGTTTTACTTTCTGTTTTAAATTATTGCTTAGTATTCACCTTGTTCTTTAGCATATTTTGCCTCTGTTTTGCATAGTAGAATTGCTTGTATTTTGCATCTCGTTCTCTGTTTTGTAGGTTTCGACGAATTCGTTTGACGAATTCGTCGGATCCGAGACGATTCTGTCTGTCTCAGACGATCCTGTCAGATTCCAGATGATTCTGACAGATTTTAGGCGATTTTGTCGAATCCCGTATGATCCAGTACTACTTCAAGCATCAGAAACTTCATCGGACATCCCGGATCGGTAATCTCCATTAGCCTCCTGCAAATTCTCTATTTTTTTGCTTTCAGTATGTTTACTATATTCATTTAAATTGCATTTTCATGTAGTTTAAGTTAGAATCATTCGGCCAAACCTAGGATGAATGTTTAAGGATAAAACGAACCCATTAAAACACATTCCCAAAACCTAGGCGTGGAAACTACCGCCAAATGTTTCCCGGTGAACCCACCATCCGTCGACAAATCACCAAAATGCACCTCCCTTGAGAGGCGGGACCTTCGCAAAGTCCTCTCGTCCGAGGTACCGCATCATCCTTTTCCCATCCTCCTTCCGGGCGCGGATCCAATAGCCTAAAGGTAGGGATGCGAAAAATTTGGAGCGATACAACCATATTTTCCAAATTTTGCATTTCTGGATTACTGCTATGTGTCTTGCCCAGATTCCCTAGAGGAGAAATATAAGTATGTTGAAATATTGATGTTTTATTTAAGTTGGTAATTTGAATGCCTTGGTTATATGTGGTGCTTTTTGGAAATGTAAAACTAACATTTAATGGGACAAAAGTAATAGTGTTGAAATTAGAAGATATAGGAGGAAATTGAAAATAATTATGTGTGCCACTACTAGTTAGGGGGACTTGTAGATTCCTCCCAATATTTGCGGTTGTAGTAGTAATACTAGCATTTCTTTTTTTAGATTATCAAAATGCAATTATTGGGATGTAGGGTTATCATGGTTAAGCAAAGGAGATCTAATGGGAGGAGAATGAGAAGCATATTATTTTTCAAGATGAGCTTATCACTCTATACATTCCAATAGCTTTTTCTTATTAGCTTTCATGAATCCCAAAATATGATAAAATGATGAGAAGACAAACCCCCCATTGGGTCCTTCATAAGGATCAAAATTTATATCAGTTTCCATATCCACATCATTTTGCTCTTCTGGAACTATATTAGAATTTTACCTATCAATCTGATCATCTTCAGGAGGAACATAATCATATTCTAACTATCTCCTCTAATTTCTAAGGAAATAAGCCATTAGAAGTAGTGCAAAATAGATAGGGGAGAATACTAACACATAAACCTTAATTTATTAAAGAATTTCAAACAGAATTAATGATCTTGCTTTAAATTTTATAAAATAAAGGAGGTGTTCACGTTGGGTTCACCAAATATGTAGAGGAGAAAATCCACCCTACTGCGTACAGTTCCCAAACAAGGCTGGATCCGTAAAGGTAGAGAGCCTTATAGGGTGAACTGTGGGGGCTGCACTTTTCTCTATACTCGATGCTAAAAAGGGAGTAAGGATTCACCATAAATGGTTTAAGGACTCACTCCAAGTCCTCAAGATATTCAGGAATGTTTGATGTATTCAATTTCAAGCAATCACCTAAGTTTGACCTTTCTAGATCTATGCTATGAAAGATAAAGGACAATGCAGAAATACAAGAGCTAATCCTAGTATGATTCTTTCTTTGAATGCTTTCTAACCTAGGGTTTTAGATAAATAATATTTAAGTAGGGGCTCAAGAAATAATGCACAAACATAATTAACCCTAGATGCACACTATATGTTGTTGTCTTGTAATACCTAGAACTTAAGATATATTCTTATAAAATCAGATATAGGGTTTACAACATAAATGTAAAACACTAAAAAATCAACCTAAATAATAACCAGAACACTTAGCTTCTCTGAAGGTTGATCCTTGATTTTACTTCCTCTTGTCCAATGATATCAATAATACCTGATCCTGTAAGATAACTCAAAAACACTTGAAAATGGGATTAGTATTAGGGGGCTTATTGAGGCCACTATATAAGAATTCTTGGAGGTGCAGTAGTCAAGCCCCCTAAGTCCTTTAGATGACATTTTAAAATATAAGTATAAATTAAAATTTGGATATTTAATCATAAAATAGTAATGCAGTAGAGTAGAAATAGAAAACAGAATATGCAAATATGATCTAGATGTAGTTTAAGACCTAATCATGCAATTATCTTTAGTAGGTTATCCCTAGTTTATCTCTGGGTGAAATCATGCCTTGCAGAGAGTGGGCATGCAGTAAGCAAAGTCACACCCCATTAGAACTGGGCATGATTTCCATTTTGTGTGCAAAAAACCCTAAATTCAAATCTACGAAGTCATGCCTCGATGATGTCAGATGTGATTTCACCTATGATGCAAGAAAAATAAAAGTAAATGTGAAATGAAGTGAAGAAACATAAAACTTAAAATAATAAACCTGATGGATGATACAAAGACAGAAAGAAAGGGCAAGATCTTCAGATAGTTAATCTCTCCTCCTGGACTACATCACGTATCCACCAGATCAAAAAATAATTAGAACAATACAACAGAAGATCAAATCTGAAATTTGCACTTAAGGGTTAGCTTACAAAAAAGCAGACAAAAATAACTTACGAGCACGTTAGAATAATCAAGTGTGCCTTAGAAATAATAAGAGCATAAAATCAATTGTGTGTATGTGAAATATGAGATCATCCCTCATTTTATAGGTGATATTAAAGGTGAAAAGAGTGGTAAAACCTTAAGAAATCCAACGTCAAACATGCTAAAGAGAAAATTTAGGGTTTCTAAGGAAGAAACCCTAAAAATACAAAATTGCACCCCATCTCATTAGGTTTCAACTTTGCTTTTACAAAATTGTACCCCATATTTATTGGAAACGATCTCACTTAGAAGGGAAAAAAAGGTAGGGCAAGTGGAAAGAGACCCATCCCTTGCCTTAGGCAGGGGTGAGGGACCTCTTTGAGGGCTCTAGGAAGATTGCCCACTAAAAGTGGGTCAATTTTCCATGTCTATAATACCAAATGGGGTTTGAACCTTAGACCTCTCAAAGAGAGACCAAATTCCTTACCACTACAATAAGCTTACAACTATTTATGGTAAACCAATATGATTTGAACCAGATTTGTATGGATCTGCACTATACGAATCACGTTCCTAAATTGATTGCCTCACACCAACTTGACTACACACTCACCCTTTCAAAAAATATACCAGATCCCTAACCACTATGATTTCCTTATCAAAGAAATGTTTTAGGTAAAAAAGAAACATCAAGAGCCGTATTAGGTGTTCGACAATGCCATCCCATTCGGGTATACCACTATCTAGAGGGAAGCCACACGAGATTTTTTTTTGTCCTCCTTTGCATCATAGAGGTTCGAACTGTGGACCTCTCATTCAACGAGGCCAGGCTTACCTTCTCTAATTGTGCTACGAAGGCATATTGACAAAATTAATAAGATATTAGTAACTAGGTTTTAAAAGAATTTAAGGAAATTCAAAAATAAAAACAAGTTATGGTTACATTAAAAGTTTAAAAATTAAAGGTATAATAATAAATATATAGGGCAGAAGTAGTAGATCAACTGGTTTTCATTTTTCTTGAGTGTTTGTCAACTTTAGGTCGATAATTCTAATCTTGAGTTCCTTTGGGGTCCCCTCACTCGAAGTAAAATTTTATCAAGGTAGAGTAGAGATTATAGTGGTAGCTTTTTGGAATCGAATTGTGCTAAGGGAATAATATAATGGAAACCATCGTTGATTCCTTTGTGTAGCAATATATATATAATAAATATAATTTAAAAAAAATTGATGATACAATTATATTAAAAATGTTTTTTTTATTCAAGTAGTTTGAGAAACCCCTACGATTGAGGCATAGACTAATCAGTTCCTAGGACTACCCCCTATAATTCTTATTCCACCTTGATGTTGTTGACCTGACATGAGGGGGACCACCGATTGCTTGGCATTGATACCATCATTGTTGGGTCGGTATGCACTCAGTGGAGTCAAGTCAGACTACTACCTTTGTAAACAAGCATACCCCCATGGTTTGAACCAATGTATCTTCTTAATAAGCACCAAAAATTACCAATCTAGCTAACCCCTAGAGACAAGCCACATATAACTTATTAAAAACAACCATGATCCAATAACTCTAGAAATATTTTGCTCAAATAATGAGAATGAGAAAATGTATGAAGATAGTCTATATCGATACCTACAAAAGTTGAATCTTGGTCTCTTCTTAATAAATGTTAGAACCAACTTATCCACCTAGCCCCTAAAAAATGGTCTAATAACTCTAGAGAAATTGACTTTGCTCAAACAATTGGAATGAGAAAATGTATTAAGATACTCTATGCAATGGGTACGACAAAATTAATAAGATATTATTGACTAGGTTTTAAAATATTTTAAAGAAGTTCATAAACAAATGATGGTTACTTTGAAATAGGAATGAGAAAATATATATAATGGGTATGAAAAAATTAATAATACATATATATATGGTTACATAGGAGATTTGGTCACAACCACACTATTTTAGTAACTGATAAGTGCAGGGTTTAAACCATAGGGCTGCTCCCACCAAACCTATTCCACTTCGTTATTGTTGACCTGATGTAAAGGGGACCATCGATCACTCAAAATTCATACCATCATCATCGATATAGAAAGAATTTAGAGGATTTAGATCACACAATAACTTACCACCAATAACTCATAATTCATATCATCATCATCGATCTACCTTTGCAAATGGGGTATCCCGAGGTTTGAATCTAGGTGTCTTCTTGGTAAGTGCTTGGCCAGACAAGCACTTACCAATTCACCTAGCCCTTGGGGATTTTTTTAATTAGTTTACACATGTTTTTGATAGAACCTTGAAGGTTCTAATATAATTTAATAAATATTAAATCTAGAGAAATATAACAATTTGATCAAGAATCGTAGGACTCTTCTAGGGGACTCCCTCAACTTTTAAACTAAATATATTTTCTCTTCTTGATGATTTGAGTTCTTGCTCAAACCTAAGTTTATATCTATCCCAACACTACGTTTGTAAAGATGTGATGGTTCACATTATGAATTTAGATAATAATTAATTAAATGATTAATATTTAATAAATAAATAATGTTAGGATATGGGATCCTAACATGCCACTCCTCTCAAAAAACATTTGTCCTCAAAGCTAGAACTAAGGAAATGGTTGTTGAAATTGAGGAAGCACGTCCCAAGTAGCATCTGCACAAGACCTTGCATAAGTTTCGCAATGTCACTTCTCTATAAGCAAGGGTATCTGTAATGTCAAATAGTTGGTGGTTGATATCCAAGAAGAAGTTGTATAGCACGATCGTGATGACAATGGGAGGGCAACCCTTGTGGTTCTTTAACTACTCTAGAGTGACATGTCAAAAGTTGTTGTAACTCTTCCACTTCATCATGTTCTTCCCCTATAGTTTGAATGGAAAATAATTGTGCAATTACCCCTTTACCTCCATTTCAAATAAGTTGTTCCATGCGGTGAGAACTCACTATTTGGTAGGAACTTTCTTGTAGTCCTTTTATAGTGTATGTTTGACCTTCAACTATGAATTGCATCCATAATGTTGTAAAATCCCATAGTATTATGTCAAGCATTCACAACTACTGAGCCCTTAAAACAACATCACTTCCACCCACGAAAGCATATACATGTCACTTTTCATGTTGTTGTCACATAGGGTGAGCTTGAAATTTCAACACTTACCTTAACAGACAATTCAGTTCCCTGTACCAATCACCACCTCAAAAATATGGCAAGGTCATATATAACAAGTAGTCTAGTTCACCATGCTTGGGTCAATGAAATTATGGGTACTTTTTGAATCAATGAGCACAATGAGATTTTTTTGTTTGAAATACCCTCAAACTTTCATAGTTTATGGAGAAGAAAAACCTATGAGAGAATTGAAGGAAATTTTGAGGATTTCTTCATTGCTAGTATCACGTGCATCAGTCACTTCTTGCATGTCTACCTCATCTGCTTTCTCTGTTGGGTGACAAGGTTCAACTAAATTGAACAAATATAATGTTTGTGTAGTGCATCTATGATTGGGACCGTAGTGCTCATCACAATTATAGTAGAGGTATTTCACTCATCATTCCTTCTTTTCCTCTGGTATGAGCTACTTAACTGGTAAGGATTGGTTAGGTTTTGATGCAGTGTATGTGACAGGTGATTGTTCAATAGGTATCTTCTTGTGTCGATATTGAGCATTGAATTTATATTTTTCTAACTTGGAAAATCCAATGGCTACTATCAGGGTGTGAGAATTGAACATATCCACCTCCACTCTAATTTCTTCTTGCAATCCAATAATAAAACAACTTGTAAAAAAGGATTCATCTGACCCTCGGTGCGATTTGCAAGTTTCTCAAACTAAATTTGATATTCCATCACAAAAGTGTGAGATTAACCTATAAAAGTAGGTCCCTAATTTGTCAAATTTCATGATCCAAGTTGTCTAAACTAAGGTTGTGAGATCTTCTTACTTCGGTCATTGTTGTAATTTTTGATGAGTGTCATTATTATCATCATTTTAATTCTTATGATTGTCAAATCCAGGGCGATGTCCAAGGTTGTCTATGATAGCAAGTTTTGGTAAATTATAGTTCATGCAGTTAGGTTACAAGCTTATTTGGTGAAATAGATGTTTTGTGGGGTTTTCAAGTTCACTTTTAATCCTAAATTGCATAAATGAAACTATTTTACTTGACAAAATTGAAATTGTAGAAATTGAATCTTAATGCTACAGTTGCAAAAAATTGATAATTCTAAACTATAGTTGCAGAATTGAATGTTTGCATAATTGAAAATCCTATTTACTCTTGCTAATGGAAATGACTTGGAAAGGAAAATTCTCAAATTGAAATCATCATGTTGAAATTCACACTACTAGAAATTATCAAAAAATGTTGTAAAAACTTGTCAACAAATGTTGCTAGAAAAGTTGTCAAAAACTATTGTAGAAATAAAATTATAGAAAAATAGCGGTATTTAAAATAGGTTTAAAAACAAGGGTCAACTGATTGCACACATTCTAACACAAATCACACTTTGCATCCTCAATTAAATTATGCTAAGATAAAAGTTAGTATTGTTGCATAACTAAAAACATAAATTTGACATAAATGCTGTAAAACAAAATCAATCAAAACCTACACTTTTTGCTTCTTCCTTCTGGTCTTCAAAGTGGGCCCTTGATCCTTGGTCCAAAGGGAAGAATATCTACTCCAAGCCTAAATACTAATCATTCATGAATTCACAATCTCATATGGATGAAGAAAAGACTGCACTTTATTCAAATATTTAAATCATAACGGTTACAAAGAACTTTTGCTTTCTGATTGATTGACTTCTCCTAAACTCTCTATGTGGACCTAGCTCAACCAATGAGGGAGCTCCTATATATACTACTTTTTACATGAATATTTTGCAAATACAAAATCAACACCTCTGTGTTGTCTACTTCTAATGTGCCTACTTTATTTCAAAGACCTAGTCTAATTTAAGACATATGTTGTTGTTGCCTTTTTTTCATGTCCTCCAGCTGGTGATATGGTTCAAGAATAGTGCAAGAATATTTGGAACACCTGTCCTCACCTAATTCTTCTCTCTTCCTTCCAAAAAGGATGCATTTCTACATTTTTTTCTAAACAGTTCAATTATGCTTTCATTTTGGAGCAGCTCCGAAATATAAGGTAGAGTAATAGATTTGAACTGTTGTCACAAATTTTGGTTGGATAGGAGCATGTTCAAATGTGCAACCGGTCTTCCTTATATTTTTAGACATATTGAAACCACTTACACGTGCCTCTCTTGACCAGGTATATGACCTCCTTCATAGTTGTGCAATTTTGGTTTTTACATGTTATTTCCAATTGTACCTACAATTTCACTCTTATGTCTTGTTGCCTTCATTTGGTTTGCTTTGAAATGCTACCAGGTGCATTAGGAGTCTTCTTACATTTACCTTAAAAGTTCCCCATCATTCCTATTGGTTGCTTCTAACAAATTCCATGTTGCCCTTAATCATGACAAGTGCTTGGAATATGTATGAGATTGCTACTACAGTTGGAATGTCCTATTTTTAGTAGAAATGTGGATTTGGTGCCAAGACAACTTACCAGTTTGTATTTAGAGAGGGAAATCATTCAAATTATTTTATGCAACCATAAATCACATCATACTTTATTTGCTACAAAATTCATGATATACTTTTTACAAACTAATCATGCAAAAATAGAGTAAAAGATACTGAAAAATAATTCAAATAGGGTATAGTGACCTTATACATTAAATCATGCAAACACTTAAAAAATAATGCATTTAATCACATAATTGGCATGAAATAACATCCTTTTATTTTTAGGTAGTATTGAGATGTTCAAAACATGACAATAATGAGGTATTTTTGGACCTCATCATTCCCCCAACTTTACCTGATACATGCCCTTATCCATTTTGGTGGGCCACTGATGCACTAAAGTCCAACTCTTGGTACCATATTCCCAAAAATTTGAGTTTGTTAGTATAGTATCCTCTGCACTTCTTTAGCTCCAATAACCATTTTTGAAATTCTTCATCAGGTTGTGGATCAGAATCAATGTAGTAAGGCACAAGAGTAATTATAGTTGGTGGTCTAAATATCAACCCTATCCATTGATGTTTCAATACTAGGATTTTTTGCATTACTTTCTTTGCCCTCCTGTGTGACCATAATATGTTAGTAGGTGACATTGGCTCCCTTTTCTGCAAGGAGATAGGCAATTCTCTCCATCTAACTTTACAAGTTGACAAGACATTTACAAAAAAAATTGTGCAAAATTATTGATAGCAAACCATGCTATCCTTCAGATTGAGTAATATGTGCATCTAATCTCCAAGTTTTTCATCATATTAAAATGTTTATTTGTTAGTGCTTTGTGGTTAGGTTGAATATGCCTTAGTAGTTACCCAAGCTGCAATTTTGTTTCCTTATTCCTCCTTTTCTCTTGATCCCAATATAGTCGGTTGTTCAAAGTGGAGATAAAGGACCATATTTGTATGTCCCCTATATAAATATGAGGTAAAAACTATACATCCTCTGTCATGATATACTTGTGCAAGAAAAACTCACATAGCATATTCTTATGTTCTTCAGGGCTATGTAAATATGCTTCTAAGAAATCAAGGGCAGTATTCAAATCAAAGGGTAACCTTGAGTAAATATGCATTACCTGCCATATCAAGAATATTTCTTAGTTGATCAAGTTGTAAATCCTAGAATACCTTTTGCATTGTATCAGAACTTCTACAATCTGGCATAAATTTTGCACATTTTATTTCAAATCAGCATTTTCTGTAGCCTATGTTTCATTCTACTTTTTTAGGGGTTTCAAGGTTGCAATGCGTGATTCTAATATTTGGAAGCATGCTATCCAATTTGCAATATCCTCATTATATTTTTCCAATGGAACCATATCAAGTGGACGCACTACCAATAGATTTTTGGGCAATAGGTCAACCTAAACTCCTATATCTACTGTTTACACCTTAAAAACATAATTATCAACATTTTTATTTAGATATGCCTGAGGTGGTGTACTTACTTATGGTGGGGTGATTTGAGCTTTAGGGACCTCTCTTGTTGATGTACCTTAATTTGTTTTTTGTTCTGTAGCATTTTTAGGGTATTCTAGCATAATTTTTGGATGTTCCAAAGTTGCTCTGGAATGAAACTGTGTTTTTGTAGGATGTTCTGAAGCTAACCTAGGATGTTCCAGATTTGCGTTCAAAAGTGCCAAAATGGCCTCTTATGCAAAATTTGACTACATATTTTGTTTTGGGTTCATCTCTTAAGTGTGTAAGCCTTCCATGGTACCAATAATCCCTTCTCCATACTCTTTTTTAGGTGTTGGTTCCTATGTTGTATGTTGCTATTATAGAAACAATAAAAATAGAATGGTCAGGTGTATTGTTGGTCACCAATATGGAACCGTGCATAGGGTTAGGTAGACAAGTCAATTCCCAATATAAATGGTCACTACATTAGGAGGACAGGCTGAATGATCTCCAAATAAGGCCATTTTTTGTAAGGGGTGGATCTAGCTACTTTATATCGCAAAATAAAAGGGAAAAAGAGAAAATAGAAAGCAATAAGTATAAGGTCGTAGCTAAACTCACAAGGATGAGTATAGCCACATCAAGACCTATGTAGGCATGATACCCCATTTAAAAAATAGAATCCTACACTCAATCGCCCAGAAACACCCTTGTCCTAGCTCTCTTATCAGTGGTGGGTGAGAGGTGAACTCCAGAACTGACGAGCGAGTGCATGAGATCCAAGATGCAGAATCAAAGCACTCCCAATCAGGTGATGTTAATAGAAGAAAATATCCAACCCATATAATGGATACACTTCCCCTTACTCACTCAAGCACACCCAAGGAATCCAGATAGCAGAATAACCAAGATGACTTAAGTAACTAAGAAGCAGAATATTCATTCATTCAAAGAACAAGCAAACAAAGCAAGAGACTAAATAATATAGAATTTATATTTATAGAGGGGAAACCTTACATAAGAATTGTAAAGGCTAAAGAGCCACCCTTTGGAATGTCTAGCATTCTACTATTTATAGTTACATTTACATAGATTTTAAAAATTGAATATTAATGACAGTAGGTGGGAGGACGATATTTGTAATTGATGAGCATCGCCCTGGTACACTGAAGAACACAAGCTTATACTGAGAGGGGGGTGAACAGTATAAGATAAATTTTTACTTTTCTTTCCCAATCAATAGTATGCAATATATCAATGGCAATATCATCAACAATAATCAAATTAATGTACAAATCACCACACACAATAAAGACACCAATTTAACGTCGTTCACCCAATGTGGGCTACTCCATGGAGAAAACCTTTCACTAAAATTTTCTTAACAAATATCTTGGGAATCCTTTCCCTATTACAATTTTTATGGACCTCTGTCCAAAGGAGACACCAATCCCCTAATCAAGTTTATAGATCTCTATCCGTAAGAGAACTCCTCCTTTACTCTAGATGGTGATCTTCTAGAAGAATTGTTGCCTCCACTGCATTGGATTATGGATATCTATCCACTAAAGACTCCTACCCTCACTCAGAAGACCTATCTTCACTACCTTGGCTAATGGACCTTTGTACACTGGAGACTATTATCCTTTATGCTCTATCACCTCCAAAGCTTGCTCTCATCTCTATCTCAAATCTACACTAAACATAGTCCTTCGATCTAGCATAAATCTACTCAATATCTATCTCTGATCTACACCAAACATAGTCCTTCAGTCTAGCACAAATATACTCAATATCTGTCCTAAAATTTGTACTAAACACATTTCTTTAGTCTAGCACAAATCTTCTCAATCTCTATCCTCAAATCTGCACTAAACACAGTCCTTCGATCTAGCACAAATCTGCTCAATATTTGTCCTCAAATATGCACTAAACATAATCCTTCGGTCTAGCACAAATTTTCTCAATCTCTGTCCTTAAATATTCACTAAATGTAGTCCTTCAATCTAGCACAAATTTTCTCAATATCTATCCTCAAATATACACTAAACACAGTCCTTCGGTCTAGCATAAATCTGCTCAATCTCTGTCCTCAAATATGTACTAAATACAGTCCTTCGGTCTAACATAAATCTGTCCTCAAGCCTTAACACAAAGCTTGACTCAATCATAAATCAACTATGTTATATCTTCCCCAAACCTTAATCCAAGGTTTGAACAAATAAATAAATCAACTCTGCTCTCAAGTCTTCTCAAAGACTTATCTCAAATCTGCATTGTAAGCTTCCACAAAAGCTCACACTAATTTATCCACAAGTCCTCTCTAGAACTTGTTCAATATGCTCAACAAGTCTTCACCAAGACTTGCCTTAAATCTACATTGTAAACTTCCACAAAAGCTTACTCAACACAACTCAATCTATGACAAAATCCTCTTCAATCACACAAAAAAGCTTCACACAGAATCTTGTTCAATCTTGTATAAACATATAGAGAATTGTTAGAGACTCGATATGCTTCACACTCACAACAATGCTCAATCACTTTCAATCTCTTTATTAAATCACTTCAGAATATAGAACAATTTGTTTCACAAAACTTGAACTAGCACTTCAACACTTCCACTTGACTAGGCTTAAACAACTCCACTCAATCAATCACTCAATGAAACACTCCTTGCTTACAAACCCTAGTCCAAGCATATGAACACTAAATTATTTCCAACAATGATTATCAAACAATCTCACATAACAATGATACTCATGATATTTCATAAATCCTAGTTCAAGATAGTTCTCAACTTCACATAACAATGATACTCATGATCTTTCACAAACTCTAGTTCAAGCATATGAAATCTTACTTCAATATTTACAAAAATGCTTATCAAACAAGGTTTCTAGTATCAACTTTCATTTCAGAAAATCAAACTCAAAAATGCTTATCAAACAATCCTTTTCACTCCAACTTATCATTCACAACATCCAACAATAACTCACAAGGAATATGTGCCCATACCTTTTGTTTAATGAAGAATTTACCTTGAAAACCTTTCTCAATCACAATTACTCTTTTTACCAATCTCAAGGGTTAGGTAGCAAAAAAATTCTCAAAACTTCATTTACTAATTCCCTCACAAATTATTCTCACCACACAAAAATACTAGATCTCATTTACACCTTATTACTCCTCTCAAATATTAAACAAACTAAGACTTTATTTTTAAAATAACATTTAAAACCCTCTAAAGCCTTATTACTCCATTCAACACTTAATCACCAAAATCACAATATAAAATTTAATTTTTATAAACCTTATATCTCCCCAAAAATCTCATGCCAAGCAAACCTTAGGACAAAAATTAAATTTAAAAATTTAAATACCTTTTGCCCTTGGTGGGAATTGAACCCACGTTGCGCTGTCACCAGTGCCCTAGTCATGGCTTCAATTGTCGCATGAGCTAGGTGCTCACCTTAGAAGCAAGGAGTGCCTCATGTGCTATATGCTTCCCTTTGGCACCTAAACCAAAAATGAACATGTTGCTTCCTTTGGCGCCCAAACCAAAACCTTCACCAAAAACTATCGTCAAGATTCGATCGTGGGTCCTCTCGCTTGCCAAAGCCCTAAGTCACAACCACTTACCACTAGGCCAACCATTCGGTTGGTTATGAGGCTTAGATACTCACCAATATTGTCCCTTCGCTGGCAAAAACAAGATAAAACTTTTGTCTTCTTCCTCACACAAAATTTATAGAAATCGCAGGCTTGGTATTATTCGAACGAAGGTTAATTTCCTTTGCAACCAAGGTACATGGTATTTATACGATTGTGCCACCACCATATTAGACGTCGGTGAAGGAATTAATTCATGACTTTGGTGCTTTATTTTTTCCCTCATAACCCTAACCTTAGGGTTAATTTAATTAGATTATAATTTAATTAATAATAAAATTAATTTATAATTAATTTAATAACTATAAAGTTAATCAAATTAATTTATAATGAAATTATTAAAATTAATTTATAATTTATTTAATTTCTTTAGGTCTTACCATTATACCTTTAATATTATAATAAAATATTATAATATTATTTTTCTTGGGCCTTCATATTTCTCTTGTAGACCTTATCTGATCACCTTCTTATTTTTGAAATTGACTCTTGACATCCTTCCTCTTGCACTGCTCACTGAAACTGACTCTTGACATCAATGACAATAAATATTGCTCATATTTCCAACATACACTGCTCCAATGAGAAGCACTGATATTCTAGAAGAGTGGTAGGTAATTCTAAATCAATATGGACCCTTCGGTCATCTGCTCAACTCATTACTGCTTTGCTACCTCATTCTTCTCCTTGATTGGTGATCCTTTGGTTAGGCTGTGGGTCACAGGTTTCGAGATACCTTGGGAAAACATGTCAAAAATTCATCACATCTACTTGCATTTTTAGATACCCAAATTGTAGGACCAGTGGATGAGTCTTCCATTTGAATATTGGGTGATGGCAAGGGCTTTGCATGTTGGGAAAGTGTTTCGTTTGCTTTTGTTTTTACCCGTGGAATACTGAGAAGCGATGGCAGGTATCTCTTTGTGGTACCACCCTTTTTGAACTTGTATTTTTTCTCAGGATGGGTGGGAGTCCACCTTTATCCTAAGGATAGGATTTTATAATTTTTCCACCCACTCTTATCACTCGCCCTACTTCATTCTATCATTTTTTTGATGTTTTGGTCCATCCGCAGCAGCTGCTGCTGCTAAGACATCTTCCACATTTCCATCAACACCTTCAAAACTTGATGAACTCTCTAAAGGAAAACATCATATTTTGCAAAAAGGATGGGGGTGTGAAAACACACCCAAACTCTTGGTGACTCATAGGGAATTTTCCCATGCAGGAAAGGAGGACCCAAAATATTATTTTCTTAAAGACTCAAAACAAAAGGAGGAAGGGGAACAGAGGGAGCATGAAAAAAGTAGCTGAGAAAAGTTGCATTTCAAAGAAGGCCAAAGGAAAAAAGAGAATGAGGGGACGGTGGCAATATAGGAAAAGAGGAATGGGACAACCAGTGTAATCAGGAAAGAGAAATAAGAGGGAAAGAGAGGTGGAAGGAAAATGCAGGAAGCAACAGAGAAAGGAAGAAGGGACTCACTATCAAATAAAGTTAGTGAGGTAGGAGAACAAAGGGAGAAGAAAATAAAATAAGAGAAAAATAGGTAAAGGGAAAAATAGGAGAGGCAATCCATGGGACACCCCTAGATATTGTACTCCCATCAAAAAACCCCATTCTAAATAATGGCAAATTCAATAAGAGATAGAATTCCAGGAGAATTCGCCCCAACATTTCTTTCTGATGCAATATTGCAAGAACCTTGTTAGTTTATTTCCACTCTCCCAAGAAAACTTTAGTTGCAGTACCATTTTTGGCTTGACATTTCTTATCTTGTGTTGCTTTTCCCCCCTTGGGGGTGTCTTTTATAGACCAAATTTCCCATCATTGGAGTGGGTACCACCTTCAAAAAGTGGATGTTCTACACAAGGTTGCGTGTGGAGATACCTAAATCATGAACCTTAGATCCATTGGACATGGGTTCCTAACAAAAAACTACATAAAAAATATGAGAATGAAGCATGTTGCTAGTCCTTTTCCCTTAGTCGCCAAGCACCAGATGATGCTACTTCCGTGTGCCTTACACACTTTTATTTATTAGCTGACTTATGTATATAAAATTGTAGCATGACAATCATACTGCCACCTCTGATTCATTTTGTATGTCATCCAGTGAATCTATAATTATCATACCATATGATTTTGTAGCAATGGAAAAATGGTGCACCTTAACTGAGGCAACATAATGTAAGTGCGTTATAAGTCCTATGAAAGCATAAACGAAAGCATGCAAGCAAAAAGGCAAATTATAACAAGAAATAAAGCAATTAGGACGTTATCCTTATTGAATAACTTCAAATCAGATTAAAATGCCTCCCCTTGAGGACTTAAATTAGCTTGATAAAATATATTATAACAAAAGGGTGCCAAGAGATGTCAATCTCTCAAAGAACGTGGTGCACATCCATTGTTCTTCTGCATGCCCACACTTGAAGTGGGCGGGCCAAATGTCGTCGCTGCTTACGTCAATGTGATCCTCATACTCTGATGTTTCCTACTACATTTTTGCACCTTATTCTACACATAGAAAATTAAAAGAGAGTCAAGAGCATATGTGTATGGTATTAAAATATGCAATCCCCACAACCTGAACGGGCGCATGTAGGGTGTATATGGAAAATGGATTCCAAATGATATGAAACTCAAGATATATGTAAAGGAGATGGTTTTGGGATAATATCACATAGTTTTGTAAGATAATTGCGTCCTATCACTGCATTAAATCCCACCGCCTGTGCTGAACCTACAAAAGTCAAACGAGCATTTCTCCTACCTAGACATGTCAAAAACCTGTAAAATTTGGTGAGTAGGCATAAAATGATATTTTAAGAAAACCCATATGATCAGATTCCAAATATTCTATCCAAATATTCCTGCAAGTAAAAGTGGAACCCGCATGCATACAAAATCGTAAAATGGCTATATCTCAGTCAATACATGTCAGAAAGCTATGAAATTTGAAATGCAACATCATATGGACATATAGAAAATAGAAAATTGAAAATATTTAGAAAATAGTGCATGAATTTCTATTCATCCGGGGGTGGGATGAATTCGACTGTCACATATTAGGGGGCGCCCGAGGGCAGGACGCCCGCAAATATCTCCTAAATTTTTACACCAATCCAATGAGGATTTATTTAAAACTATAGGGGAAGTATTTTAGGTAAATTTGGGGTGGTTATTCGAACTATGGATTCATTTTGTGGATTAGATTGTGCCTTCTTATGCCACCTGATAACCTCTCTTACTAAGGAGAAATTATGGATGAAAAATGAGCAATAAGGGTGAGGTAATAACTCGGCAGCACTTCGTTGCAAATCCTAGCAAAAAAAACTATCTCTTCTTGGATGAGAATGTCATCTAATTTATAGACCTAGGAAGTCAAATGTGCAAAGAGCATGCAAGGGCATGCAAGGCCCAAGAGGCCACATGTCCACCAGGGTGGCATGCACAGGAGGGGGAAGAGAATCTCCCCAAAATGGCCTCATTGATGAGGGTTGTCATAGGAATTCCTTAGGTTATGACTTGCATGCTTCGAAGAGCAGGGCAAGTGGTATTTTTTGGTGGCCACTTGTCCATATTTGAATTTTTTCCATTCAAACCTGCCATTCGCTCCACTCTGCGATGACTGCTGCTATTCGCTCCAAGGTGGGACGAATAGAAACTGCTATTCATCCCAGGGTGGGACGAATTGGAACTGGGTCTCAAAAAGTCCCCAAATGACCTAGGAACCTTCCAAAACTGCTTTGGGAGTGGTTAGAACCACTACTTGACCTCTGAGGGCTGCCCTAAGGGCTTTGTGCTTTAATTTGGTCAATGCCTTGGTAGCATAATTGGATTGGCACTATTTTGGTGTCTACAGATGCCCCTTTTTGAGAAGTGTTGTGTGCAACACAATGTTGAGAAAAAATATATGACCAAAGTGCTCAATGATTAAGGTTATTGAGTAACCTAACCAACTTTGAATTCCCCAATCATGAAAAGTGCATGTGTTATTGAATCTTTGCTTCTGACTCAGTAAAGAAATTAGTCTTGCTATTTCTTCAACTTTCGGATATGCTCGAAAGACTTTATAACCCTTATGCGTTTAGAGAATACCAAGTATTTTAGTAAATTTTGAGGTATACCAAACAGGCAGGACCGTCTGCTCTATTGTGTTCTTGATTGGGATTTTACTTGTTTACTACCCTAAGCAGGAGCAAGATTATCTTTGTCAATGATTCGTTGAACGAATGCCCTTTGCCTAATTGAGTGTGTGTTTGTTGATTATGATTATGAGTATGACTACCCCCTCAAGTGACGAGTCGATGAGGGAATGACCTAGAGAGAAAAGTGATGAGTCGCTTGACCTAGATGACTTTTTTTGGGTTGCCTTCAGGTGTACTCATGAAGATTATGGCTTTGAAAGGATGTTGTCGATCTGATGGATGCTGCATGGAGGAGGGAGAGTCAAAAATTCATTCCTGTGGAGTGGTCCAGTAATCAAGGTTTTCTTAGGGATTAAAGGAGTAATTCTCTGGCACCTCTATGGTGCATTTGAGTTCTGCCTTGAGCTTGAATGAATTCCATCAAATTTGACTTATTTTTGGTGGGTTTTAAACCATTTTTGGCACCTTTTGGAGTGAGAGAGATAAAAAAACTTCATTCCCACAGAGCAGTCTGGCTATATTAGCCTTCTTAGGTAGTTAATTAAATTCTCTCAATGAACCCGATGGTAGTTTATTTTACCGTTATTCTTAGGTGCAACATCAACCAAATTTAGGTTATTTTATGTTGCTTTTGGAGCCCGTTTGGAGCTGTTTTTGGTTGTTTTAAAAATTTTGAGCTATATTCATCCCAGGGTGGGGTGAATGTAGATTTTGTATTCATCCCAGGGTGGGATGATCACAAAATAATGCAATCATCCCACCCTGGGATGAGTATAGCCCAAGATAGCCTATATAGCCCCAAAAATATTGGTTTGGGGTCATTATTACAAGTTTTCTTTGGCGATTCAAGTGGTGAGGAGGAAGAGAGTGATTGCATGAAGTGAAGTGCTATCGAAATCAGTCCAGGACACCATGAGAAAGTAAACCATAGCGTCTAGCAGAGGATTCGATGCAACACGGGTATGTAGTGACTCCTCGATCATGTTTATTTTTGTTTTGACTTATGTTTTGTTTGTTTTATTTTTTCTTGGTATAGTAATGAGATAATAAAACCCACTAAATTGTGTAAGAGTAATATTCCATTCTTTGGCATATTTACCCTTTTTTACTCTGATAGGTACAATAGCTAGTATATTGCATTACACTAGTTGAGTAGATTATTACATTTACTTTTCTACTTTTACCATGTAGATATTTACTGTCTTAAATATCTAATGGTTGATTTGGTAAATATCCTAGGTGGAAGAGTTATATTCAAAATTCTCTTCCTCTCAACATAATAGTTAGTGTGATTTCCTATTATTCAGTTTTCTATACTATTTTGTAACCTATTTAAAGGCTATAGTTTCAAAACTATATGTTAATGAAATATTTGCAATTTGATTGAATCTTGAATTCCTGTTCACATTGGCATCAGAGTTGGAGGAGGGAGTTGGGAGGAGGAATTAATTTTTTTTAACTCGTTGGAGAAATCGAGCGTAGGAAGCACAATTTGGTGACTTCATTATTTTTTTCCTCCTCCGATTCCCTAAGTTTTCCCATATTTTTTTTAATTGCATTTCATTAATCCATTATCGAAGGCAGAGGAGGTGATGAAATTATCAATTTTTTATGGGCCACATCACCCCCCTCAACATGACAAGGTCACAACCGAGCCCGTAGGTATTTTGATCGACCATATTCATTTCCCCGGCCAGGCCATGCCCAGGTAGATGATCAACCAGGTAGCTCTTTACTACCGACGATCGTGCCTATGGACCAGAAATATCTAAACTGCCAACTTGAGCACATCCAACCTGCATAGGAGATTGTGCCCAAGGACCTAGGAGGAGCCTTTCTTTAGCTCCTGTCCATAGGGCCTGCACCCCTAGGCAAGCTAGCAGGAGCGCTTCGATGGAAGGAGCGCCCTCACGCTCCCATGTGGCTTCTCCAACCCAGGTGTGCTTCGAGGGCAGGAGTGCCCTCACAAACCCGGGATATTCCTCTGGACATGTGGCAAAATGACATCAAGCCACATAATCTTGGCATCTAGAATTCTAGATTGACTTAGTTTGACATGTGGCACACACATCGAGGTGACACATGGTGAGGTCGAACAATTGACGTGGACCTACTGGATGAGACACGTGGCGAGGACCAACCGAAAGGTGACACATGGCACAACAAGTAGAGGGAGCGACACAACCTAGTGACAAGTGGTACCATCTGGTCATTGACACGTGTGTGAGAAAATTTTGGGTTTTCGGCAACGAGCAGCCACATGGCATTCAATCATTCATCGGGTAGAGTGACATGGAGGAAGGTCAACACATGGAAGAGTAGCGATTGCCCAAGGTAATCACACATTATTTGAATGTGCTTAGGCTTTTAAAAGCCTAATTCATCCCTTATGGGATGAATGTGGGATAAATTCCACATAGCCATTCTAAAGGCTCGGCCCCCATTAACACAAAGCACGCAGGGACGACTTTTTAAGCCATCCCATCAGTGCAGTGGTCAGGGCATAGCCTTGACAAACGTGACGTCTCACGTTCGAATCCGCACGCCAACATTTTTGCAAAGGGCCTCTCCAAAAATCATGCCATTTGGTATTTTTCATTATTTTTTTTATTTTCTAAAGTTTTTTTATGTTTTTTTAAATATTTTTTATAAATTTTTTTAATATAGTTTAGCACAAATTGGCATAAATTAATCAATTTTTAACCTTTTAAGTTGATTTTTTTCCCCAATTGCTTTATTATATGAATTATTCATTTTTAAAAATATTTTTAAGCATTAAAACTTTGAAAATATTTAAAGAAAACTATTTTTTTTTTGCAATAATTCCACTCCATTTCTATTGTTTTCTCCAAATTTTGGGGATAAAGAGACATAGGAACAACTCATTTTATTGCAAAAACAAAGGCCATCTTCAACATTTTTTTTGAAAGCCAATTTCGAGTGTTGAAGACAAAAACCAAGTCTTGTGTCGACTGGTATGGAAGCCTTTCAAACGCGGGTCGTGTGTCGACTTGTCTTGGAAGGAGTGCTCGAATTGTTAATTTTGCAAAATAGAGGGGGGAAGACAACATTGTACTTATTTTGCAAAATTGTAAAACAAAGTAGGAGACATAAAAATATCAATTTTTTTGCACAACACACATTAATATTTTGTTGCAAAAATAAAATAGGTGACATCTTCATTAGCAAATTAGGTGCATTTTTGGTTGCATCCGAAACCTAGGTGATAAGAATTTTGTGGGCATTCTTGTTTGATTATTGCATTTTTTTTTTTGCAATTATAAGTCATAGAATCAATAACACACTAAACCCCAAAATATCACAAATTTGTGTAAATCCTTACACATATTTAAAGCCAAAATTCACTTGATATTCTCTCCTAAATCAACAAAACCCCTAATTCAATCTTATTTGTTTGGCTTAATTTTCTCAAAATTTTCATCCTTCTTGAAGGGTGTTAAGGCATGTGCCATTAAATATATGTTTGAGTGAATTATCTTTTGGTACTCTTTTAGGGTAATAAAAAAGAAAGAACAAGTTTTTTGAAAATAAGGAACCTTCAAAAGTTGCAATCCTTTGCACTAAGGGGGTATAATTCATTTCTTCTTTCAAAACATAGATTTTTGACAAGAGGGAAATAAAACTTGTAAAGGCAATCATAAAAGTAGAAGTCCTAAAAATTATACCTTTTCTTTTAGACTTCATAATAGCAACCATGCTTGAAGTTCTTACAATAAGGAAGGATGATTTGGTGAACTTTTTGATAAAATTGCCTAGAAAGCATAGTTTTGCACAAATTGTAAAAATGACAACCATGACACCATTCAGTGTTGGTTTCAAAACAAGAAAAACTAAAATGGCAAAGGCACATCACAAAAGCCATATTTCTAGTGAAGTGTCTCATTCTGATTCTGATTCTGGTTCAAAGAGAGCAAATAGAGTGCTCATTTTTAAGACAATATTGTAGAGGGAAAACACATTTTGTCACCTTAAGCAAAGCACCATTTCCTTTATCTCTTTTTTAGGATTCATAAATAGCATAAGTTTTTGTTTGAAGTACTTATAATAAAGGGGTTTTTGAATATCTTTTTTAGGCTTCATAAATAGCAAACTCTCATTGTTTGAAGTTCTTGTAACAAAAGGAGGGAATTTTCTGATGTAAAATTGCCTATAATATTTGTAAAATCCTTCACAAAGCTTCTTAAGTTGCACATATTTTTGCAATTAAGGGGGATATACATTTCTTTTCTTCATAATTTTTTGTAAAAATAGAAGAAGACTTATAAGGGTGCATTTTTGGCATCATTCGACACCTTAGTCATGCTTCTTTCAGAAATTAATTACAACATGTTTTGCAACAAGAAGGGGGGAGATTATAAGGGTGCATTTTTGGTAGCGACCGACACCTTAGCTACCTTATATTTTGCAAACTCATATTGTAAATGAATGAACCTCATATGAAGTGATCTATTCTACTACACCTAGCGATTGTAGCGGTTGGTTACCCATGCAATTTAGTTGGATGAAAATATTACAATAAGGACATTCATTGATGTGAAGACAAAGTGAGGAATGACCCATTTTTGCTTAGGAGTAGCCAGAGCACTGTGACAGAGCAAGAACCAACAAATCAAGACCTTTTTTTCACTGTATTGGGGCAATTATATACTTTACCCAAATATTTTTGTATAGGAGGATAGGTATACATTACCCAAATAATGTAATAAGGGGGGATGTTAGAGTAATATTCCATTCTTTGGCATATTTACCATTGTTTACTTTGATAGGTACAATAGCTAGTATATTGCATCATACTAGTTGAGTAGATTATTATATTTACTTTTCTACTTTTACCATGTACATATTTATTGTCTTAAATATCTAATGGTTGATTTGGTAAATATCCTAGGTGGAAGAGTTTTATTCAGAATTCTCTTCCTCTCAACAAAATAGTTAGCATGATTTCCTATTATTCATTTTTCAATACTATTTTGTAGCCTATTTAAAGGCTATAGTTTCAAAACTATATGTTAAAAAAATATTTGCAATTTGATTGAATCTTGAATTCTTGTTCACAAATTGATCTATACCATATAAAATGTTTATTTTATGTTTTTTTTTGGTGCAATCGTAAATTACCTTTTTGTTGTTTTTTGTGTTTTTGAGGCCTCTGAAAGGCCGTTTTATGAAGCATGGGAATGCTTACTTATCATTGTTTTTGTTTTTGTTTTTTCAGGTGGTGAGGGTCAGTATCGTAAATCAAAGCTTTTCGAGACCACTGGGGGTGCCTTGAGCAAGGAGGATTGGGAATGGCTGGATGCCTTGGGCCTTAAACAAGTGATACGGTTGGAGCCTATGATAGGTGACCGTGCCTACTTGATGGCTTTGATCAATCTATGGGATCCTCGTACTAATACCTTTCACCTCCCGATAGGGGAGATGATGGTGACTTTAGAGGATGTCTATCGTATTATGAGGATTCCAATAGAGGGGTGACCTATCAGGACTACACACCACAAACTGAGAGGTGTAGTGTTGACTCGGTATTTCAGTGATCGAGTGAAGGAGGTGGATGATGACTGTGTGAAGGGAGGGATGCTAGTTTGGTATTGGTATGGGAAGAAGTTATTGAAGGTGAGGCATGCATTACTCATGACCCTCATCTCCAATATGATTCTACCTGACTCCTTAGGAGCGAGGTTCCCATGGAACCTACTGGAGCTAGTGTTTTCCTTGGATGTAAACACTAAGGAGGACCCATTGGTGATGGTGTGGGGGATGACACTACTAACAAAGCTCTACGATGAGTTGTATGAGATACCCTACCAGAGGTGAAAAGAGATAGGGTGCAACTATCTATTACAATGCTGGGCATGGGAGCACATAGCTATGGAGTGGCCACAAGGACTATCGTGGATGACCTCGGGTCAGTTGGAGTATCTAGATATATAATATGCTATCCTATAGAAAATATCATAGGAGGTTGAGCAGAGTAGGAACTAGGCAGGTGAGGTAGGTCACTATGCCAAGGCTTTTGTAGGGCTGACAACAAGGGATGTGAGATGGTGGTCTTATAGATACTGCCTAGCGTATCCTAAGACTGGGGAGTCACTGCTGAGGAGAAGGTATGTTATGTGGCTAATAGGGAGGCATGGCTCAAAGGAGGAGTTTTTCCCATATGAGAGGGTGACACAATAGTTTAGGGTATGCTAGGGGCTGCCTAGGGAGCCTATGATATATAAGCACCACGAGGATGAGAGGGCTCTAACTTAGCCTACGATGGTGGATACTGATGAGGTGGCAGACCTAGATATGGTGATCCTAAATGTGGATTACATCGAGACAATGACTGAATATGACACATGGTGGGTGATGCAGCGATGGCAAGGTGAGGAGGCCCTTGGGGGTGATGTAATGGTGATAGTTGGGGATATATCTCAAGATGCACCTGAGGAGGATCAGGTAAAGTCATCATACTAGATGGATGAGCAGGTGGACCTCCTAATTATGGATTATTAGGGTGATGATGGAGGTGAGGATACGAATGATCAAGGGTTGCATGAGCATCAAGATGTGCCAGTAGATCGGGATATCAGTCTGTAGACCGATATGACCATGGTGAGGTAGGATAGGGATCTCTTGTAGGCACAAGTGCAGGGACAAGGTGACCCCATAGAGGTTAGGACTCTATGGGCATGAGTGTAGGATTTTAAGACCGAGATGATGTCACTACGGGCTCAGGTTCTATGGGTGGTAGATACGTATCATGCACAGGAGGCTCGGGCTCAACTTTATAGGAGGGAGCTAGAGAGGGAGGTGATCCAACTTGGAGGGTAGCTACCAAAGTTTTATGAGGGTAGTACCTCACACCAGACCTAAAAAAGTGATATAGAGTGGTCTACTTCATCTAGGTGGAGGATTGAGGGTGCTAGGGATAGTTGACCAGAGAGATCTCAGTGGATGCGCATTGTAGGGGGTAGTACTAGTCGCAACACCGATCTTGTGTGATCATGGTGGCTGACATGGGTAGGGTTTTTTGGTATTGGTGAGGTCTGAGGACCCACTTTATTGTAGCCTACATGTATTTTGGAAACTATGATGTACATCTTTTTGCCCCATATATATATGAGATTTTATTATGGTCATCATGTGTTTCATTTATTATTTTATTGTATGAATGCAATGTGTGTGATGATTTATGTTTATATGCTAGATGCTTAGGATGTATGCATATGGATGCAGTGGAATGGTGATAGATATATATTATGTATGCATGTGTATTTGCATAGATTTGATGCTATCGATATGCGTGGATGCACAATGAGATGATTGGTTGATAAAATGAATGTGGTTAATGATTTGACACACTATGTTAGCACCATAGACTATACAAAACACATTAATGCTCTCTTCTATTTGGATTTGATTTTGTAATGGAAATGTGGAACCATTATTGCGATGGAGTATATGAAATGGCCTATTTTAAAGAATGTAGGTGAGGTTTTTATGAGACTCAAACACTCTAGCTGATTTGATCAAAGGTTGTATACTGACTATGCAAGATTTTTTGACGAGGTATGAATCTGCTAGGATGACCAAGGTACTTCATAACCCTATGTGCAAGTGAGTTCATTCTTGTGATACGCATAAGGATACCACCAGTGCCAAGAAGGCTCTCAACCAAAACTATACTGAGGATCACCCAATGAATGCCACCATCCTAGGTTTTGTACTAAGTATGACTAGACCACTAGGAAATTTAGGTTACCAAAGCTATCTCATCCACATGCAAACATTGGTCTACACACACGCCCAAAAGCTAATGTGGCAGACATATCGTCATGTGGGAGGCTACCACCATTGATGGATAGGCTATACACCAAACCCATAATGAGGATCACCTTATGGTTTTCCAAATGTTGAGAGTTCCAAAGATTCAATTTCGACTCCTTTCTTTTATTTCAATTATTGGGATACTTGCTCTCATATATAGTGATAAAAATCATTGTTTATTTTTCTCTTGTTAGTGATAATAATCACTGTTTATTTTGAGTTTATTTTTCTCTTGAGCAAGGGATTTGAATTTTGAGTGATGAGGATCACTGTTTCTTGTGCTTTTTGATGTGTGCACTTTAAAGGTTTTGATATTGAACTCTGGAGTTTGTACTTTAAATTTTGCAATTTTGGATGTTTACAACTTTTTGAGAATGTGGGATTTTTGATAGTGGTAATGTATCGCTCCAAAATTTTTGCATCCTTACCTTCAGGCTATAGGATCCGCGCCCATAAGGGGGATGCAAGAAGGATGGGACAATACCTAGGACTGAGAGGCCCTTTGAAGATCTGCCTCTCAGGGGAGGGGTATAAGGGTGAATTTTTGATGGATGGTGGGTTCACCAGAAAACTTTTGAGTGGCAGTTTCCACACCTAGGTTGATAGTAGATTTGATGTGTTCATTTTGTGCTTTAATCATTCAATTCCTAGGTTTGACCAAGATGAATCTAAACTATTCTATATGCCAATGCTGATTTTTATGGATACAAAAAACATGAATAAATGCTAAACATAGAAAGTAGGTTAAATGAAACAGAACATACCTGATTTCGGATGTCTGATGAAGATTCTGAGTTTTGTAGCAGTCCAAATCATCTCAAATCATACTTAATCATCTGGAATTGCACATAATCATCTCAGATCTCAATCGGTCATATGAGATTAGATGAGATCATCATTGATCTGACGAATTCGTCAATTCATTAGATGAATTCATCAAAAACCTGCAATCACAAAAATAGATACAAAATACCAAAAATTCAATTGCAAAAGCAAGGGCAAATGATGGAAATAATAGTAAATTTACCTAAATGATGAATCCAAATAGCAATTAAAAGGAAATGCATCAATTTGACAATTTATTTTGATTTTATCATTCATCTATACTAAATGAGGTGAACTCCAAGATGCATAAATATAATAACTAAGATAATGCATAAAGAAATGCAAAAAAACAAAAAGGAAATGCAAACTCTGGTCTTTGATTTCCCCCAATCTAGATTACAGTCGAGATCGCCTCCAATCGTATGAGATCGTCGTCGATCTACGATAGGATCGTCCGAAATCGTCTGGAATCACCTGCGACGATCCAAGCTTGCTCTGGCTGAAGAACAATAATATTCCTGCAAGAAAACTTGAAATATGCAATGTAAACAAAAGTATGAAGGTGTTCTAAGGCACAAGGAACTAAATTTGCAGGGAAATCCATCAGCTAGGGGGTTCAAGGGGATAAACTGAGAAAGTCCCAGTTTATATAGGATTAGGGAGAGGTTAGGAGGTTGGAGATCATCCCAATTTGGGAGATCTCCAATGGGGGAGACTCTAACTATGCAGACACGCTTTCTACCTAGGTTAGAGAAGCTGTTGAAACAAAAGCTAATTATGAAAATTTGGTTTTGGGACGAAATCGTCTGGACATTTTGTTCCAGACAAATTTGTCAGATCTAGGACGAAATCATCTGGACGTTCTGTTCCAGATGAATTCGTCAGATCTAGGATGATTTCGTCTAATCTACGATGATATTGTCCAACGGTCAAAACAAATCCTAAAAATGGCACGAAAAACAAGGGAAGCGGGTAACAGGCGGTTAACGGGCGATTTGGGGTTAAAATTCAAATTGTTATCTTTTTACTAAGGTTTAATTGTGCCAATTTTGGGGTGCTACATTTTTCCCCCTCTTTAGCGAATTTTCTGAAAAAAATGCGTTAAAGACGAGTTTTTCCTGTTTTACGAGAAAGCAAAAATGTACTCAATTTTTTAGACAACGATTCTAGGTCGAATCGTACGACTGCTTACTATGGTGCCCCCTCCGTGTGTTTACCCAAATCGAACATTTGAGGTAAAAGCACAAAAAAGCAAAATTAAAAAAATGTTGTTTTTAAATAAAATTAAGAAAAATAGGGAAAACCCTAATTCATTTTTACTATTCAATTTTATTATTACTTTTTGAGGGGATTGAGTATGCCAGGGTTTGGATTGTGGCATACCAATCCAGATAATGTACATAATTGATTGATGATATATATAGATTGTCTTTTTGATGATATGACTTGTGTATATATGTTGTATTATGATGCTTTAAGTTTTAAATTTTGGTGATTGATGATTCATGTAATTATGTCATTTTGGAAATAAATTATAATTTTTATGTCATGGCATAAAATTGTAAATGAAATAATCTGATGTGAATAAATTGGTTGTTTTGTGGTGAGATTTTAAAAAAATAAAAGGGACTTTTAACAATAATTTCAAAGGACATTGTTGTTGTTATAGACCATTTCATGGAGTCGCCGCTCGCTAGGTCGTCAAGCTAATCCTAGTATAGAAATATTGTGAAAAGTAAAAGAGTGCTTAAGAGACTGTCTTAATACTTTGGGTTGTGATGATGGAAGTGATGATGGTGATGATGTGTTTTCATATTTTCATAAAAAATATTATGCATGACATATTAAAGAAATATGATTTTGCTAGGCATAAATTACTAAGTGTGATAAAATTTTTGGAATAAGTCCCTAGGAACTACACCATCATTGCAAAATTGAATGTTGACATAATGAAATGGACAAAAATATGTTCGTTCTTTTTAAATCACAATTGTGTAACATAATTATGTGAGTCATGTTTTTTATGAATTTTTTAAAATGAATGGGAAAATAAAATTAGAACAATGGCTTGCGCTAGGCATAGAATTATAGGTATAGACTTATACCATCATCGTGAAATCCAAAGAAGAAATTGATATTTTAGTTTTATTGCAAGATTGATTTTGACTTTTGATAAACATAAAATAATAATATGGACATGACTTTATTGATTATATTTGTGTCATATGTTGTTTGAAAACATTTTGTGATTTTTGAAAATAATGTATATAGTTGTTTTTTTATTAAATAGATGTTCGGAAATAAGAAGATAAAATTATTCCAAAAAGAGTTGCAGAAATATTTTACATTATCTCAAAGACAAATATAGATTTATACGGAACCCTCATGTGCAAATGTGAGTTCATTACCGATCTTGCTTTATCATAATGATACAAAATCTCTCAAATATAAATGTGTGTGCAATTGTATTATTCATTCACAAATTTTGAGCAAAAAAATTTGATACAAGTAATTTGAATTAACCAAATAAGTGTTCGTTGACCATGATTTATATGCATGTAACCATACCAAACTACTATGTATGTCGGGTTATCAAGAGCTAGGTAATCCATAAGCTGACATAGGTCTGTACAAAAGAAGGTCGCTAATGTGACAGACATATCACCATGCTAGGAATTACCCAAGGCCAAGCGGGTTGGGCACAAACCACCTGTTATGGGGCTTACCTCACAGTTTTTGAATAATTGAGAATTCCAGGGATTCAAGCTCATTCACCCTTCTTTTCTTTTCAAGGGGTAGGGAAAGGGATTTTATTGCTTTTTGCATTTTTTCTTTTCTCTTTTGCTTTCTTTATTTTTTTTTTGTATTTTTGCGTGGGACTGAGATAATGCTGAAATATTGCTACGATGGTACAAAATGATATTTTTCTTTTTCTCATTTTCTTTGAATTTTCTTTTTCTTCCTATGCTAGGGATACTTGCTCGGATTGGCTGTAGAGCAAGGTATTTTTATTCTAGGTAGGGGTGAGCTTGTCCTTTTGTCAATTCTCAAATATTCTAGACCATGTGCATGATAGGATAGCAGGGGAAACTTTTCACTCAAGAAACCACTTCTACTATGTAGCATCATATTGAATTTGCAATGAAATCATTTTAATGTGAAAAGATATGCTTGGTTCAAGTAAATAACAAGATCAATTCTCTATGCTCAAAACTTTATTTAATTCAACTGTGGACTTTGATATAAGAGAGATTAATAATCATACCAAATAAAATCAAGGTATTTATGCATGTGAGAGTGAAAGTGCGGGATTCCAAATAAATGCTAATTTATCCAAAATAACTGAAAATATAACTGCAATACTTCAAGAATTGACAGGTGCAAAAATAGAAGATGTTTTTGAAGATTTTGGTGATTTTGAAGTTTTTATATTTTGATTTTAATTTTTTTATGATGGAATTGGTGGTATATACAAGATGATCTATATACACTATACAAGGTTATTTGAGTATAGCATGTCTAAGGTTGCTTCAAAATCAAAGGAGGTTTTGAAGGATAATTCGGTTGTGGTGAAGGTAAGAACAAAAGGTGATGAATAAAAGGTAGCAATAACAAAAGCTTTGTTATAATGTAGAATAATGTAGCAAAAGATTTGACTTTTATATGTGTAAAATTGATCATGTTACAAAATAAAATGTCAGAAGGATAAGAAGGTTCTTCATTCTTATCACTATCTTCCAAGTCTTGATAAGATGGAGGGAGCATATGTGAAAGATATGCACGGGTGTTATTTGGTAAACAAGGATGATCATATATGGATGAATAAAAGTGATGGATAGAAGTTAATTGTGACAATGGAGAATGTATAGAACTTGATGTTTCAACCATTAAATATTCTTCAAATGGTGTTGGGTCATTATGTATGGTAACAATTTTACTTGCAAGTTCAAACTTTAAACATTGGTGAAGAGTAGAAGGGACAACCCTCATCGTATGAATCCAAGGACTTTTGAGAAGTAGGTTGTAAGGTGAAGGGCAATATGCTACATAAAACAAAGTATCCAGGATCTTGGATCCAATATTAAGGGGAAGAATTATAGTACCTTGAGCTTCTTGAATTTCATTGTTAAAAGATTTTATAATAACATTTGATTCATTAAGATCTTCCTTTAATTTGAGTTTTTGGAATAATTGATAAGTGCATATATTAAGAGAGGAGCCATTATCTACCATGATAGTTTTAACAGGTGTTTCTTTACTAGATCCTGTAATGTAAAGAGAGGAGTCTTATTGTGGAGTAGAGGAAGGAATATCCTCATCATAGAATGAAATATGGTTAACCTCAAGAGGGCTTACACCATTAATTATGTTCTTAGGGAAAATATCATGAGGAACAAATTGTTGGCTAGGTATCTTGAACAAAGTTTCCTTATGAGAACTTTGTAATACTTCTAAAAGGGATATCTTTGCTTGAGGATTAATCACTTGTTGTTGGCTATCAAAGGGGATTTCAGATTGAGATTTTAATTCTAAAGATGAGCTTTCTATGCTTACATTCCATTTTGGATCATTCTCTAGAGCTAAAGATAGTTTTGAAGGTTGGTCAAATGAGGAATCCATATCTTGAATATCATATTGAGTTGATTGAACTTGAGGTTGCTCATTTGTAGTTTTTGTTACAATATTAGTAATATCATCATGATGGGACACATTAACATGCAATATTTGATTGGTTTTCTGTTGTTGATAATTGAATAGGGGTTCTTGGGAGATCCCCATGTCTTGATTGATTATTGGTATTTTTTGTGTAGGAGTTTGATAGTTTACTGGAGATTTATAATCAGTTGTAGATTGTAATTCCTTTATATTAAAAATACCCTCATCAATAAAATCTTGAATTGCACATCTTAAATATTTACAATTTTATGTCATATGTCCATCTACTCTATGATATTCACAATGTAGCTCAGGTTTAAACCAATCTGTTGTGGTATCAAGTTGTCTTATGGAAGGGAGTTCAATTTTATTTGTATCAAGTAAATGCTTGAGAATTATATCCATTGGTTGATTGAGCTTAGTAAATTTACGTGATGAAGGTTTTCGAGAGGTTTTTGATAAGTGCCTTAGGAGTTCAGTCATAAAAGGACCTAATGGTTTTTTACCTCTCTTTTCTTTGTTATGGATAGAATGATGATAGGAAGATTGTGAAGTATGATGTGAGTGCATGGTAGGATTGGAAGAATAAGTATTTTCTTGTTGAAATGGATGTGTTGAATTGAAAGAAGAATATTGAAGGGGTGGAGGAGGATTGTATGTGTATTGATAGACATAATATGGATATATGGGAGAATAGATAATATCGTTATGAAGAGGATTGGAAAAGGGATTGTCCTATTGGGGTAATGATGAAAAATGAGAAAAGTGTGATGGAGGTGATGTTGAATAGGGATGAGGTTGGTCATAATCAACAAATGTATTTGGCTGAATTCTTCCAACATTACTGATGGGCTCATATTGATTTGAGTAAAAACTCATGGTTTCTTTAGTACTTCTAAAAGTAATATTTAGCATCTACTATTTAGAATTGAATCTAAAACATACAAACTTGAAATGATGATTTTGTTTTTTTTTTTTTTTTGATATATATATATATATATATATATATTTTTTATATTTTTGAATCAAAAATATGCCTATGTTACTCACGTCGGGTTCACCAAAATGTATCGCTCCAAATTTTTTGCATCTTTACCTTCAGGCTATAGGATCCACGCCCGAAAGGGGGATACGAGAAGGATGGGACAATACCTCAGACTGAGAGGCCCTTTGAAGGTCCTGCCTCTCAGGGGATGGGTATAAGGGTGAATTTTTGGGTTCACCAGGAAACTTTTGAGTGGCAGTTTCCACGCCTAGGTTGATAGTAGGTTTGATGTGTTCATTTTTGCTTTAATAATTCAATTCCTAGGTTTGACCAAGATGAATCTAAACTATTCTATATGCCAATGCTGATTTTTATGGATATAGAAAACATGAATAAATGCTAAACACATAAAGTAGGTTAAATGAAATAGAACATACCTGATTTCGGATGTCTGATGAAGATTTTGAGTTTTGTAGCAGTCCAAATCATCTCAAATCATACTTAATCATCTGGAATTGCACAAAATCATCTCAGATCTCAGTCGGTCATCTGAGATTAGACGAGATCATCGTCGATCTGATCAATTCGTCAAAAATCTACAATCATAGAAATAGATACAAAATACCAAAAATGCAATTGCAAAAGCAAGGGGAAATGATGGAAATAACAGTAAACTTACCTAAATGATGAATCCAAATAGCAATTAAAATGAAATGCATCAATTTGATAATTTATTTCGATTTTATCATGCATCTATACTAAATGAGGTGAACTCCAAGATGCATAAATATAATAACTAAGATAATGCATAAAGAAATGCAAAAAAATAATAAGGAAATGCAAACTCTGGGCTTTGATTGCCCCCAATCTGGATTACAGTCGAGATCGCCTCCAATCATATGATATCATCGTCGATCTACGACATGATTGTCCGAAATCGTCTGGAATTGCCTGCGATGATCCAAGCTTGCTTCGACTGAAGAACAATAATATTCTTGCAAGAAAAGTTGAAATATGCAATGTAAACAAAAGTATGAAGGTGTTCTAAGGCACAAGGAACTAAATTTGTAGGGAAATCTATCAGCTAGGGAGTTCAAGGGGATAAACTGAGAAAGTCCTAGTTTATATAGGATTAGGGAGAGGTTAGGAGGTTGGAGATCATCCCAATTTGGGAGATCTCCAATGGGGGAGACTCTAACTACACAGACACGCTTTCTACCTAGGTTAGAGAAGCTTTTGAAATAGAATCTAATTATGAAAATTCAATTTTGAGATGAAATCGTCTAGACGTTCTGTTTCAAACGAATTCGTCAGATCTGGGACGATTCCATCTAATCTGCGATGATATCGTCCAATGGTCAAAACAAATCTTAAAAATGGTGCAAAAAATAAGGAAAGTGGGTAACGGGTGGTTTGGGGTTAAAATTCAAATTGTTATCTTTTTACTAAGGTTTAACTATGCCAATTTTGGGGTGCTACAGGTAAAAACCACTATTTATTTTAGGGAATTGGGTAGGGAAGATGCTTGTCCTTTTGCCAACTCTCAGAATTCTTGAACCATTCACACAAGGGGATGAGCAAGATGACCTTTTCATGTAAGGTAACCTAGACCACTTCATGGATTTCATCTGTCTTTGTGCAAAACTTGGATTGTTAATGATTAAATATGTTTGGGATTTGATGTACACAAGGCATAATCTAAGCAAGACTCTAACTCTTAAAAATCAAGATAGATTTCTACCAAACCTGAAGAGAATCTAGAAATGGTTGAGTGACCAAAACCTCTAATGACATTCTAAAACAAATGATTAGGTGAAGGAGTGGACACAAACATGGAATGTGGAAAATGTGGGTGAAAATGATAAATGAACCATTGGACTATGGTTACTCTCACAACATTGATTTTGAGTGATAAGTAGTGTACCATCATGGTGCTAGACATGTATGAACAACTCTAAAATGTAAAGTGCAAATAATGAGTATGCCTAAATGCAATGGGATGCACTGTTTTTGTATTTTGATATTTTGATGAATTTTTGTTTTTTGAAATGCAATGTGATGCAATGTTTTTGTATTTTTGATTGATATATGTATGTACATGCGACCAATGGGCTTATTGGGTGCCATTGGGGTATTTGGGGGACCAAAGGAATTATGGATGTCTTTGGGGCTTTTTGGGTGACCTAGATAGTTTGAGACCGCCTAGGAGCATTTTAAGTTGACCAAGCGGGATAGTAGGCACTCTTGGAGCATTTTGGGGTGACCTAGATGGTTATAGACTACCTAGGAGTATTTTAGGTTGACCAAGAAGGTTGTAGGCACCCTTGGAGCATTTTAGGGTGACCTAGACGATTCTAGACCACCTAGGAGCATTTTTGGTTAACCAAGTGGTTTGTAGGCACCCTTGGAGCATTTTGGAGTGACCTAGACGGTTCTAGACCACCTAGGAGCATTTTAGGTTGACCAAGAGGGTTGGTAGGCACCCTTGGAGCATTTTGGGGTGACCTAGATGGTTCTAGACCACCTAGGAGCACTTTAGGTTGACCAAGCATGTTGTAGACACCCTTGGAGCATTTTGGGGTGACCTAGATGGTTCTAGACTACCTAGGAGCATTTTATGTTGACCAAGCAGGTTGGTAGGCACCCTTGGAGAATTTTAGGGTGACCTAGATGGTTCTATACTGCCTAGGAGCATTTTAGGTTGACCAAGTGGGTTGGTAGGCACCCTTGGACCATTTTAGGGTACTATGGTGTTCTAAGCATGGAAAAGCCTCAAGTGGATGATGTTCAAGGGGTCCTGGTCTTCGACTCCTTCAAGAGAGGCCATTCGATATGTTCTAGGTCCTATTTGACTAGTGATGACAAAAGGACCTAACTAGTTTGTCACATTTTATCCCTTAAGTGGGATGGCAAATTATAATTTTGTTGGTTATCTTTCAGGATGAGGTCACCAATCTAAAAGTCCCTAAGATGGACTTTTGTATTATAGGCTCTCTTTAGTCACTCTTGATAAATGCGTAAATGATCCAAGGCATGAACGCATCGCTCATCAAGCAACGTAAGTTGGTCTACTTAAGATTATCGCATGATATCATTATCAATAAAATCTTGCATGGCTATGCATAGTGAGGGGATCTCCAGCTCTAGAGGCATGACTGCCTCTGCACCATACACTAGTGAGAATGGGGTTGCCTAAGTGGGCATCTAAATACTAGTGTGGTAAGCCCATAGGGCAAGAGGAATTTGCATGTGCCAATCCTTATGATTCTCATTGACTATATTTTTAAGGATGGTGATTAGCATCTTGTTAGAGGCCTTTGCTTGCCCATTTGCTTGCGGATAATATGGTGTCGAAAAGCTATGTTTGATATTGTACTTATTCATTAAAGCATGCACAACTTTGTTTTTGAATGACGTTCCATTATCCAAAATGATTTTGGATGGAATACCAAAATGAAAAATGATATGATTTGTTATGAAATCCACTATGTGGGGTCCTATCATCGAGGTAAGGGGAACCACTTCCACCCACTTGGTGAAGTACTCGATTGTCATTATGATAAATGTGTGATAGCCCAAGGATGTGAGGGATATCTTCCCAATCAAATCGAGTCCCCACTACGAAAATGGTAAAATCGATTGAATCGATTTCAAGGCCTAGGAAGGTACGTGTGTCAAATTAGCATGGTGTTGACACTTCATGCACTTCCTAACATATGCACAACAATTTCACTCTAAGGATGGCCAATAATAGCCCATGTGAAGAATGTGCTTTGCAATTGTCATGCCACTAAAGTGGCCACCACATGTACCATCGTGCACTTGGGAAATGGCTCAAGTGGCTTCCTGCTGTTCTAAGCAATGAAAGAGAATTCCTTTGTAGCTCCGATGATACAAAATATCTCCTAACAAGACATGCTTTGCTTCTTTCTGCTTGAGTGTCCTTTTTGTGACATGCGATAATCCAAGTGGGAGGCTACCAAAATTGAGGTAGTCTCGAATGGGAGTATACTAGTCCTGTTATGCAGAAGCTTCGATGGCATGAACGACCTGTCCCTTTAAAGGTTCATCCCTAGAGAATGATTATTGTGGGAGAACTTGTAAGAATAGCATGATGCTACTATTAAAAGGGTTTTGGAGGAATAAGTACCCCCAATTAGCATGATTCAGGTGATTGTGAATTTGTGAGAACCTATCATGAGATGGTTCAATTTGAATCATGTGGATGCCTAGCGTGGCTTCAAGGCTCTCACGCTTCATCACGGTTTGTGATAGCATTTTAACATGAATGGTGGTTATGTCATATGAAGGGTTCTACGGGATAAGCGATCCCAAGGGGGCCATAGTATCTGCAAAATGATTCAATTATCAAGGGATTGCCTCGATGTTGTACCATTAAAAATTTACTAGAAATTTATCCACAAGGGTTTTATAAGCTTGTAGCACTAGATATTTGCATTGAAAAACCCCTTTGACCTGGTTAAAAATTAGCAAGGAGTCACCAAAAATGTTGAGCTTTTTGATTTTCATGGCAACGACTGCTTGAAGATCTATGAGCAAGGCTTCATATTCTATATTTTTGTTAGTGCATGGGAAATCAATTTTAAACAATAGAGGCAATGGAGCCCCTTGTGGTGTAAAGAACATTACTCCTACACCACCCCCTTGCTCACACTTCGAGCCATCAAAGAATAGGGTCATATCAGCCTAGATCTTAGGCTCATTAAAATTTGGTGATTCTGAGATATGGAAGACCCCATCATTTGGCAACTCCATGCTAAGAGGTTGATCATCCTCAAGAGGAGCCTTTGCAAGCTGATCGGCAATGACCTGACCTTTGATAGATTTTTTTCGATGAATTCTATGTCAAACTTCATCAAAAACATGATCCATTTTGCCGTGCAACTACTATGATAAGTGTGACTCATCATGTATCGCAATGTATTCTCTTTTGACACAACATATGTGGTATGCCCTAGCATGTAATTGCATAGCTTCCTAGTGGTGAAAAATACTGCTAAGAATAGCTTCTCGACATATGTGTATCGAACTTAGTAACTTATCAGGGTACAACTAAGATAGTAAGTAGCCTACTCTTTGAAAAACTCGTTCTTCTGGGCAAGCATGGCTCCCTATGCGATCTCAGTTGTTGAGATGTACAAGTAGAATGGCACTCCTGGTCGAGGGGGTGCCAATACTGGTGGCAATACCAAGTATTGCTTTATTTTATCAAAGGCTTCTTGGCACTCATCATCTAGAGGAATGTGATTCCCTTATGCAGTAGTCTATTCATTGGTCGACATTTATCTAACAACTACGCTATGAAGTTCTTGATTGATATGATTTTGTCTTGCAGGATCTGCACTTGCTAGATGATAGTCAAGGGAGGTATTTCCAGGATAGCGTTGACTTTGTTACGGTCCACCTCGATGCCTCGCTTAGAGACTATAAAACCTAAAATTTTTCCAGATGTGACATCGAAGATGCACTTTTTGGGGTTCAACTTGACATTGTGCTCAGTGATGTGATCGAGTACTTTGCATAAGACAACAGGATGCTCATGACGTAATAGAGACTTAGCCAATAAATCATCCATGTAATCTTCCAAAATATTGTGCATGTAATCATGGAATATGTATGTCATGTAATCTTGTGAATGTCGTTTTGATATGGTCTTCTAGGTTGATACAAATCTGATTGTACCCAGAGAAACCATCCATGAGGAAAAGCATTTTGTGGCTTGTTGTGGTGTCTACCAACACATCAATGCTAGGCAAAGTGAAATTGTCCTTAGGACTCACTTTGTTTAGATCTCTAAATTTTGTGCTTATGTGAATCCTCCCGTTAGACTTCTTGACAAGAACCATGTTTGACAACCATGGCAAATAATCTATGGGGATAATGAATTGTGCGTCCAAAATATTTTGTATCTCAAATTTCACCATCAAGGCTACTGATGGATGCATTTTTTGAAGTTTTTGCTTTACCAGCTTGACTACCGGGTTGAGTGTCAAATTATGTGTGACCAGATTTGGGTCTAGTCCTAGCATATCTTTATATGACCATGTAAAAGCCTATTTTCTCTCCATAAGAATTTGAGTGTACATGACTTGCTCTTTAGGGAATAAGCCTTCCCCTAGCTTGATAAACTATGAATTATCTGGATCTGAGTCTATGTCTCAATCAATCGTTCGCTCGATTGACATATGTGATCTATCCTCCAACTGATGTGGGGTTGGGATCATGTGGATGTCGTCTACTAAATTAAGATCATCAATAGGAATGTCAGGTTCTACTTTAGCATGAAAGACATCCTAAGTAGACCCTGGGGTGAAAAGGAACATCTCACTACATGGCTAGTACTCAGAAGGTGATGGGGGTGAATCAGCACAATCCCAATCGATAACATCTAAGTCTAGATGTAATGGTTTGGAAGGATCGAATGGATTATGGAGTGGTGTGGTCAAATAAATGGAGATCATGTTGATGTAATGGGTTTTCTCTCTAAGACCATGAGTAAAATACTTCTCATCAGTATCACTTCCTACCCCAAATGTGGTGGTGGGGGAATAGGGATCACCAAATCCTATCTATGAATAGACTGTAGGATGGGATCGTTGGGCTCAAGAGGCTCCATATATATTGGTGAGTCAAGAAATACTGCATGATAAATCTAGTTCTGATTGATTGGTCTTGCCCTTAAGCATGGGCTAATGTGCAGTTGATGATACACCTCATCTATCTCGATGGGCTCGTGATGATGACGCAAATAAGGATGACCAAGATAGGCCCTCTTCCTCTCATCTTCATCATCACTATTATATATGAATTCCTCGCATCTACCCATAGGAATTGGGTTATTGGGCTGATGAGGTCCCATATATGCTCACTCCTCATAATAATCATCGTGGATGAGGACTTCTTCACTCTCATCTTGTGGTGTCATTGGCATGCGAGGATCGAGTAGTTCAAGCAAATGGATTGAGCCCTTCCCAAGCGGTCTACCTTATTAAGGTTATACTAGATATTTAGGAGGCAGAAGCTGCTAGATAGGATCAAATAGTTAGAACATGCGCATGAAGTCCTCCTGTTGGTCATCAATGGAGATAACCTATGAATGATTGGTGTTTGACTCAAAGGGATCATAGGGTGCCACCTTGTAATCGGACTCATCGTCTGAGGTCCATTCATAGGAGGGGCCATCATCACAAACATGAGGACATGCTTATGAACTCTCACCTCTCTAAAAATATGATAGAATATCACTAAAATACATAGGGTTCCTATAAAATATCGATAAATAGTCCCCCAATGAGTAGATGGTATGTGGGTTGGTGTACGGGTCTCAAGCCAACTCATCTCTTTGACATATTCATAGGTGATCGATGTCATCCAAGAGGACATCTAGGGGCAAGGGGTTATTATACCCTAATCTTGACTTGTCATACATCATATGACATTGCAGCTAAAAATGGGCATGCATGCCTTGCTCATATCGGCCTAACCCATAACCATGCCAATTGCATAGGTAAAAATACTTTAGCACAAATTTTGGGTTGGACAAATAGTTGATATATTCCTTGAAAGGTTCCTCATCCTCCTCTTCCTGTTGATAGGGATATATGCCATAATTAATACCCCAATATATGAAATTTTTCTGATTAGGATGGAGACCTCAAGGCACGATGGTGCCCCTCAAAAGGAGAGGTTTGTCCATGTCCTGTACTGACTCAACAACAAGTGTAGCCATGACATTATGGACTATGTACTCTCCCACACCTGTGTTAGCCATATCAACTGTGATTTATGACCACAAAAAAAGGGTAAACAGGAGTGCCTCTTGAGCCCTTTCCATGTCGGGTTCATAGGGCAACTCCTCCTCCATAATACTAGGAATCACCTCAGAGGAGGTGGAAAATGTTGGGGGGATTTCTTCAATGAGTATTTTCCCTATGTTCCTTAGCAAAGGGTCCATGGATGATAGCGATGCCTACGAAGGAGCTGACGATGAATGTGGGGTTGACTGTGATGAAGACAAATCTATGGAGGGATATGATGCTAGAATCGGACCCAAATGGGACTTATTCAATTGAAGTCCAGATGAGGTGATGGTAGCGTTGATTAGGGCAATTGTTGCACCAAGTTGCAATATTTTAAGGGTTCTAGATCCATCGAGATGATGTAAACTTGTCCTTCGTATGTGTATTTTAGACACTAGTGTTGTAGCACCCTAAAATTGGTGCAGTTAAACCCTTAGTAAAAAGATAAAATTTGAATTTTAACCCCAAAACCACCCGTTAACCGCCTGTTACCCGCTCCCCTCATTTTTTGTGCCATTTTTAGGATTTTTTTTTACCGTTGGATGATATCGTCGATGATCAGACGAAATCATCCTAGATCGAACGAATTCGTCTGGAACATAACGTCTAGACGATTTTGTCCCAAAACAAAATTTTCATAATTAGCTTCTATTTTAACAGCCTCTCCAACTTGGGTAGAAGTGTGTCTATGCAGTTGGAGATTCCTCCACTGAGGATCTCCCAAATTGGGATGATCTCCAACCTCCTAACCTCCCCCTAATCCTATATAAACTAGGATTTTCTCAGTTTATCCCCTTGGTTGGCTGATCCCATGATCCCCTGGCTGATTTTCCCTACAACTTTAGTTTCTCGTGCATTAGAACACCTTCACACCATTGTTTGCATTATGTATTTCAAATTTTTCTTGCAAGAATTTTACTATTTTTCAATTGGAGCAAGTTCGGATCGTCACTGGTGATTCTAGACGATTTCGGATGATCTTGTCGCAGATCGGCGATGATATCGTACGATTGGAGGTGATCTCAACTGTAGTCCATATTAGGGGCAATCAGAGCCCGTAGTTTGCATTTTTTTATCTTCTCTCTTCATTTCCTTATGCATTAACTTAGTTTATTCTATTTCTACATTCTAGAGTTCACCTCATTTAGCATAGATGCATGATAAAGTTAAAATAAATTATTAAATTAATGAATTTTCATTAATTTTTATCTGGATTTATCATTTAGGTAGGTTTACTATTATTTTTATCATTTCCCCTTGCTTTTGAAGTTGCATTTTTGGTCTTTGGTATTTGTTTCTATGATTGTAGGTTTTTGACGAATTCGTCTGGTCAACGATGATTTCGTCTGATCTTAAATGATCGACTATGATCTGAGACAATTCTATGCAATTGCAAATGATCATGTAATATTTGAGATGATATGGACTTCTACAAACCTCAAAATCTTCATCAGACATCTGGAATCAGGTACATTCTATCTTATTTAGCACACTTTCTATGTTTAGCACTTATTCATGCTTTCTATATCCATATAAATCAGCATTGGCATATAGAATAGCTTAGATTCATCTTGGCTAAACCTAGGAATTGAATGATTGAATATAAAAATGAACACATCAAACCCATTCTCAACCTAGGCATGGAAAATGCCACTCAAAGTTTCCTGGTGAACCCCACCATCCGTTGAAAATTCACCCTGATACCCCTCCCTCGAGAGGCGTGACCTTCAAAGGGCCTCTCAGTCCGAGGTATCACCTCATCCTTCTCGCATCCCCATTTTGGGCATGGATCCTTTAGCCTGAAGGTAAGGGCACAAAAAAATTGGGTTGATACATTTTGGTGAAGCCGACGTGAATAACATAGGCATCTATCTGATTCAAAAAAAAAAAAACAAATATATATATATATATATACAAAAAAAAAATAATAACAAAATCATCATTTCAAGTTTGTATGTTTTAGATTCAATTCTAAATAGTAGATACTAAATATTACTTTTAGAAGTACTAAAGAACCCATGAGTTTTTACTCAAATCCATATGAGCCCATCAGTAATATTGGAAGAATTCAACCAAATACATTTGTTGATTATGACCAACCTCATCCCTATTCAACATCACATCCATCACACTTTTCTCATTTTTCATCCTTAACCCAATAGGACAATCTCTTTTCCAATCCTCTTCATAATGATAATATCTATTCTCCCATATATCCATATTATGCCTATCAATCCACATACAATCCTCCTCCACCCTTTCAATATTCTTCTTTCAATACAACACATCTATTTCAACAAGAAAATACTTATTTTTCCAATCCTACCATGCACTCACATCATACTTCACAATATTCCTATCATCATTCTACCCATAATAAAGAAAATAGAGGTAAAAAACCATTAGGTCCTTTTATGACTGAACTCCTAAGGCACTTATCAAAAACCTCTCGAAAACCTTCATCACGTACATTTACAAAGCTCAATCAACCAATGGATATAATTCTCAAGCATTTACTTGATACAAATAAGATTGAACTCCCTTCCATAAGACAACTTGATACCATAGTAGATTGGTTTAAACTTGAGCTACATTATGAATATCATAGAGTAGATGGACATATGACACAAAATTGTAAAGATTTAAGATGTGCAATTCAAGATTTGATTGATGAGGGTCTATTTAATATAAAGAAATTACAATCTACAACTGATTATAAATCTCCAGTAAACTATCAAACTCCTACACAACAAATATCAATAATCAATCAAGACATGGGGATCTCCCAAGAACCCCTACTCAATTATCAACAATAGGAAACCAATAAAATATTGCATGTTAATGTGTCCCATCATGATGATATTACTAATATTGTAACAAAAACTACAAATGAGCAACCTCAAGTTCAATCAACTCAATATGATATTCAAGATATGGATTCCTCATTTGACCAACCTTCAAAACTATCTTTGGCTCTAGAGAATGATCTAAAATGGAATGTAAGCATAGAAAGCTCATCTTTAGAATCAAAATCTCAATCTGAAATCCACTTTGATAGCCAACAACAAGTGATTAATCCTCAAGTAAAGATATCCCTTTTAGAAGTATTACAAAGTTCTCATAAGGAAACTTTGTTCAAGATACCTAGCCAAAAATTTGTTCCTCATGATATTTTCCCTAAGAACATAATTAATGGTGTAAGCCCTCTTGAGGTTAACCATATTTCATTCTATGATGAGGATATTCCTTCCTCTACTCCACAAGAAGACTCCTCTCTTTACATTATAGGATCTAGTAAAGAAACACCTGTTAAAACTATCATGGTAGATAATGGATTCTTTCTTAATTTATGCACTTATCAATTATTCCAAAAACTCAAATTAAAGGAAGAAGATCTTAATGAATCAAATGTTATTATAAAATCTTTTAACAAAGAAATTCAAGAAGCTCAAGGTACTATAATTCTTCCCCTTAATATTGGATCCAAGATCCTGGATACTTTGTTTTATGTAGCATATTGCCCTTCACCTTACAACCTACTTCTTAGAAGTCCTTGGATTCATACGATGAGGGTTGTCCCTTCCACTCTTCACCAATGTTTGAAGTTTGAACTTGCAAATAAAATTGTTACCATACATGGTGACCCAACACCATTTGAAGAATATTTAACAATTGAAACATCAAGTTCTATACATTCTCCATTGTCATAATTAACTTCTATCCATCACTTTTCTTCATCCATATATGATCATCCTTGTTTACCAAATAACACCCATGCATATCTTTCACATATGCTCCCTCCATCTTATCAAGACTTGGAAGATAGTGATAAGAATGAAGAACCTTCTTATCCCTCTGACATTTTATTTTGTAACATGATCAATTTTACACATATAAAAGTCAAATTTATTGCTACATTATTCTACATTATAACAAATCTTTTGTTATCTCTACCTTTTGTTCTTACCCTCACCACAACCAAATTATCCTTCAAAACCTCCTTTGATTTTGAAGCAACCTTAGACATGCTATACTCAAATAACCTTGTATAGTTTATATATATCATCTTGTATATACCACCAATTCCATCATGAATCAAAATAAAAATAAAATAAAAAAATCAAAATCTTCAAAAAAACATCTTTTATTTTTTGCACTCGTTAATTCTTGAAGTATTGCAGTCATATTTTCAATTATTTTGGATAAATAAGAATTTATTTGGAATCCCGCACTTTCACACTCACATGAATAAATATCTTGATTTTATTTTGTATGATTATTAATCTCTCTTATATCAAAGTCCACAGTTGAATTAAATAAAGTTTTGAGAATAGAGAATTGATCTTGTTATTTACTTGAACCAAGTATATCTTTTCACATTAAAATGATTTCATTGCGACTTCTATATGATGCTACATAGTAGAAGTGGTTTCTTGAGCGAAAAGTTTCCCCTGCTATCCTATCATGCACATGGTCTAGAATCTCTGAGAATTGACAAAAGGACAAGCTCACCCCTGCCCAGAATAAAAATCCCTTGCTCTACAGCCAATCCGAGCAAGTATCCCTAGTATAGGAAGAAAAAAAAGAAAATTCAAAGAACATGAGAAAAAGAAAAATATCATTTTGTACCATCGCAGCAATATTTCAGCATTATCTCAGTATCAAGCAAAAAATACAAAAAAAAAAAAAAAGAGAAAAAGAAAAGAAGCAAGAGAAAAGAACAAGCACAATGCAAATAAATCCCTTTCCCTACCCCTTGAAAAGAAAAGAAGGGTGAATGAGCTTGAATCCATGGAATTCTCAATTATTCAAAAACTATGAGGTAAGCCCCATAACAGGTGGTTTGTGCCCAACCCGCTTGGCCTTGGGTAATTCCTAGCATGGTGATATGTCTGTCACATTAGCAACCTTCTTTTGTACAGACCTATATCTGCTTATGGATTAGCTAGCTCTTGATGACCCGACTTACATAGTAGTCTGGTACGGTTACATGCATATAAATCATGGTCAACGAACACTTATTTGGTTAATTCAAATTACTTGTATCAAATTATCTTGCTCAAAATTGGTGAATGAACAATACAATTGCACACACATTTGTATTTGAGAGATTTTTGTATCATTATGATAGATCAAGATCGACAATGAACTCACATCTGCACATGGGGTTCCTTATAAATCTACATTTTGTCTTTGAGATAATCTAAAATATTTATGCAAATATTTTGGAATAATTTCATCTTCTTATTTAAAAGAACATCTGTTTAGTATAAAAACAATTACATACATTTTTTTCAAAAATCCAAAATTTCTTTCAACAACATATTCAAAAATCTAGCAATAAAGTCACGTTTATATATTATTTTCTGTTTATCTCAAAATCAAAAATCAATTATGCAATAAAATTATTTTTTGGATTTTGCGATGATGGTATAAGTCTATACCTATAATTCTATGCCTAGCGCAAACCATTATTCTAATTTTATTTCCCATTCATTTTAATTCATAAAAACATATGGCTTACATCATTATGTTACACAATTGTGCTTTAAAAGGAATGCAAATTTTTCCATTTTCATTCCATTATGTCGCCATTCAATTTTGCAACGATGGTATAATTCCTAGGGAATTGTTCAAAATTTTATCACACTTAGGAATTTTATGCCTAACAAAAATCATATTTTTAATATTTCATGCATAATATTTTTATGAAAATCTGAAAACGAATCATCACCATCATCATTTTTCATCATCACAACACAAATTCTTAAGACAGTTTCTTAAGCACTCTTTTACTTTTAGCAATATTTCTATACTAAGATTAGCTTGACGACCTAGTGAGCAGCGACTCCATGAAATGGTCTATAACAACAACAATATCCTTTGAAATTATTGTTAGAAGTCTCTTTATTTTCATCACATCACACCACAATAACCAATTTGTTTATATCAGATTATTTCATTAAAATTTTACAGCATTATACTATTTTCAACGACATAATTACATGAATAATCAATCAACAATTCAAAATTTAAAGCATCATAAAACATATGGACAAGTCATATCACAAAAAGAACATATATATATCAAAAAGTAACAACATTTTTTGCTTTTCCATGCTTTTACCTCAAACGTTCGATTTGGGTAAAAACTCGAAGGGGGCACCATAGTAAGCAGTCGTACGATTCAACTTGGAATCATCGTCTAAAAAAAATTGAGTAAATTTCACTTTCTTGTAAAGTGTGAAGAACTCGTCTTTAACGCATTTTCTTCGGAAAATTTGCTAAAGAGGGGGCAAAATGTAGCACCCTAAAATTGGCGTAGTTAAAACCTTAGTAAAACGATAAAATTTGAATTTTAACCCCAAAACTGCCTGTTACCCTCTCCCCTCGTTTTTCATGCCATTTTTAGGATTTGTTTTGACCGTTGGACGATATCATCGACAATCAGACGAAATCGTCCCAAATCAAATGAATTCGTCTAGAATAGAACGTCCAAACGATTTCATTCCAAAACCGAATTTTCATAATTAGCTTATGTTTTAACAGCCTCTCCAACTTGGGCAGAAGCGTGTCTACGCAGTTGGAGATGTCTCTGCATTCTGGAGTTCACCTCATTTAGCATAGATGCATGATAAAGTTAAAATAAATTATTAAATTAATGCATTTTCTTTAATTGTTATTTGGACTTATCATTTAGGCAGGTTTACTATTATTTCTATCATTTCCCCTTGCTTTTGTAGTTGCATTTTTGGTCTTTGGTATTTGTTTCTGTGATTGTAGGTTTTTGACGAATTCGTCAGGTCGATGATGATCTCGTCTGATCGCAGATGACTGACTATGATCTGAGATGATTTTGTGCAATTGCAGATGATCATGTAATATTTGAGATGATCTGGACTTCTATAAACCTCAAAATCTTCATCAAACATCTGAAATCAGGTACATTCTGTCTTATTTAGCACACTTTCTGTGTTTAGCATTTATTCATGCTTTGTGTATCCATATAAATCAGCATTGGCATATAGAATAGCTTAGATTCATCTTGGCCAAACCTAGGAATTGAATGATTGAATATAAAAATGAACACATCAAACCCATTCTCAACTTAGGTGTGGAAACTGCCACTCAAATTTTCCTGGTGAACCCCACCATCCGTCGAAAATTCATCCAGATACCCCTCCCCCGAGAGGCACAACCTTCAAAGGGTCTCTCAGTCCAAGGTATCACCTCATCCTTCTCGCATCCCCATTTTGGGCACGGATCCTTTAGCCTGAAGGTAAGGGCACAAAAAATTTAGGTCAATACAAGTGCACAATTGAAGGGATACACTTCATGTTCCTAATCTAGGGTCTGCCCAGCAGGATGTTGTACGCCATCTCACCCTCTAATATGTGACACAAAATTGAAATTGTATTTTTCTTAAATTGAATGGGTAGGATGATTGTGCCAACCGTCGAACATATAACATCGTTGAATGCTCGGAAGGCGTATGTGGATGCAGCAATGTGCAATGTTGGAAGTTTAAGATGCTTTAATTCCATTGTGGTAATAATATTACTCGACAAACCAGTGTCTATCAAAACTCTCTTAAATGGAATCCCATTCACACATGCGATGATGTGCAGAGGTGGCTCCACTATATCAATGGGAACAAGCCTCAATTCATCTTCCTTGAACATAATGACTGGCTCGGTGCATTGGCATACATGCCCCATGAAATTGTTGAAAGAATTTGCTTCCTGGGGTTGCAGCTCAATGGCTTTTAGAATCTCCATTAGGGCCTCCCTATGAGGCTATGATTGCTAAATTAGTTCATATATGGAGAGCCTAGCCGATGTGGTCCTCAAAATTTGAGTGAGTTTGGTCCGGATCATGGCCACATGCCTAGGTAGGGGATCTGTACTGGAGGTGGTGTAGCTTATGAAGTCAATGGAACGTCACTTGGAGCCATAGGGGCTACGGCTGGACTTGGGTATTTCTTGCTCCATGTCACGATGCTCACCATGCCCACAAATCCCTACAAGGGGTCTTTGTAGACCTCCATCTGTTGGTTGTTTAGTGCCACGGGGTTGTCTACCAAGAGAGTCTTGTTGTCGATTAGGTCCTGCACCAAGTTCTTGAACTTGTAACATCCAAAGATGTCATGACCCTTTTGCTGGTCGTACTTGCAATACAAGTCTTCCCGGTATCCTTTAGGATTTGGTGTGCTAGGATCTACAGATACTCTCAAGTAGGTGGACCAAACTGGCCGCATAGAGGTGGTCAAAAAAGGAATCCGTGGATTTTGTTATGGGCGTATACTGCCACTTGGGGCGGCATTGTTGGTTTTGCCCTTGTATTTGATTTTCCTTTTCATAGTTCCCAGGGGGTATGACGTGATATTTTACCTTTTCAGGCTATTGTATTTGTATCGGCCCTGGGACATTAATTGCAACCTGATTGATAGCGGTAGGTTTCGATTGCGTTGCATTGGTCTTAGTGGTATTAGTCCACTCCTTACGAGGTTTTGCAATCTTGCCCTCTTGGATCTTGATTTCTTTGATGGTCCCTGTCTGTGCTAGGGCATTCTCAAGAGTCACGTACTGCTAGAGTTGTAGTAGCAGGGAGATGGGTTTTAACCAGCTCTTAGTAAACATCTAGGTCAACTTCGATATGGGGAGTAGATAGGGCACTTTTTAAAGCATATTCCTCTATCTATTTCCATAATTATTGATTGACTCATCGTCATACTACTTGAGACCAGCTAATTCAGCAAGTGTCACCTTCCTCTTGGTATTGAAGGTAAAGTATTATAGGAATGCGTCCACGAACTGATCTAAGTTGTGGATGTTGTGCTTCAGGAGCTATGTGAACCAATCAGAGATAGGGCCTGCGAGGGTGGTCTCAAAAGTCCTTAGAATCAAGGCATCAATGTCCTAGATACTAAAACATTAGCTCAAGAAATGAGTGACATGCTTCTATGCATCCTCTTCCCCCTTAAATGTGGCCAACAAAGACATCTTGAATTTTTTAGGGTAGGGAGAAGTAGGAACTGATGGATGCATAGGGTGACTATAGAGCTAGCGTAACATGGGCTTTTGGGACCTAGAGGTTCTGTTCTTGACTAACTCGAGATGCTCTAGCAGTTCCTTGTAAGCATTAGAGGACTTGATCTCCTCCTCTTTATCCTATTCCGATGGTGGGTTGCAAGGAATGCAAGGCACGTTATGAAGCAACTGTGGGAAAACCCTCCTGCCTTGATATGGCATTTCCATGTACTCTTCTTCTAGCTCGTACCCATCACATGCCTCATAAGGCATCTCTGGAGATGACCTATAAACTTGTGCAACTACTTATGGAGGGCACCCCGCATTGGTCCTAGGGGTCACACCTCGATCAGAACTAGGTCTAGGAGGTAATCCTCTATAAGTTCTAGGTGACCTTTCTCAGATTGGGGGATGTTGCATCTGATAGGTCTCTTCCATATGAGTTCTCAGGATCAAAACTCGCTCATCTAGGGTATTTTGTAATAGCTCATTGGTTTGACATTGAATACATTCCTTTTTGACCTGATGCAGGCGGTCTAGTTGCTCTTTGTCATGCCAAAGCTATTTAAATTGAGATTGGCATTCCATGTACTTGGAAACCTCCTATTTAATTTGTTTTTTTGTTTGAGGTCTAGGTGGCCTAGATGGTTTCTCTCGATCTCTCTCTCGGTCATGATGATCTAAGACCTCTATAATGTGCTTCCCTCTATCGAGGTTGGTTGCATTCACCTGTGGCTTTGGACGAGGCATGTGTTCCCTATAATCAGCAGGTGCGAAGGTGCAACACCCCCACACAGTGAATTTCTCTTGAGAAATGTCATGTACTCCCTTGTACCTTTCCTTGTGAATGAGAAATGGTAGGGCTGAATTAGCCTGCCCTATATGATGAGCCTCATATTCATCCTGATATCTTGGCTCCCTAGTCTTAATAGGATGACACGGAGGTAATATGTGATCATCATGCCCCATCCAATGTTCATTATGGGTCTCTGGACCTTGAGTGGATGCTTCTGCTCTGACATGCATGTGAATGTGTGGTAATGCCCTATCTCCATGTGCCTCTTTGCGCACTAGCCATTCATTGTCAAAATGAGTGTTTGACATGTCCATATAATGGGAGCATTCTCCTTGAGTTGGCTCTTGGAGCATGGGGGTATCCTGCCTGGGGGTCTCTTGGAGACCCTGCTCTATCCTAGCTATCCTAGTGGTCTGCGGACTAGGATGAGTGTCAGCTCTCCAAGGTGGTATAACCAAATCTCGAGGGCTATAATGGAGGCAACTCTTCATAGCTTCCACACTTGATTGTGCTTAGCTATGGGTGAAAACCATTGTAATGAGCTTCTATCAAATGCCCAATTCTTATCTTCTTTACAAGTTTTATGAAACAATACACCATAATGGAAAACACACAATCAAATAGATGTTTATCTTTGTTAATGTATTAGATGTGTATCCTAAAATTGGTTTTAGTGTTGTTTCAAATTCATTATAAAGAGACCTCGTGTCACATGTTTGATAATTATTGGATTTTATTGTTGAGTTTATTGGTTTTCACCTATATACTCGTAGCTAAAAAACCTAGCTATGAACTCCAGGTCATGTTATCCTACCTATAATTTGTGGTAATGAAGTCCACTCACGGCCAAGGAGCACAGGTCCTACCAGTTCCTCATCCAGTTCACTCGTAGCCTACGATACACCTTCCCGAAGGGTGATGCATGCTATAGCCCATGGGCTATGATAGATCTTGGAACTAGCCTTGGCAATATGGATCAGGTTCATGGGATTTGAGCCAAGTGGATGGATATGAAAACCACCATCACTTGCCCTCTACTAACGTTTGGTGATGAAGTCCAACTCGTTAGCGTTTAAGTGGATCATGGTGTGTGTGATTCCTTTTAAGCTTTGAAACAAAAGAAATCCAGAGAGCACTCAAATGATTTCATTCACTAAATGCAATATTTAAAGCAACGCTTTACTTTCATAAGGCTTAAAGATTAAATATGAAGTCACTACACTAAGCTAGGAAAACAACCCTAAATGAAAGCTAGTTGATGGGTAAGCAACATGCAAGCAAGCCAAGGAAGATGCAATCCTATTTGACATTTTCTACTTTATGTATGTTTTTATGTTATTGCATTTTTAGGAAAATAAATGTGACAGTTTAAATTTTCCTACTTAAACACATAAAATGAAAATCGACAGAAACAACGTTCTACAAATGAGAAACATAAAAGAAATGGTTCAGACCCTACCTCTTCTCTATCATTGTCTGCTGTTTCTGAAATCTAGATCAGAAAACATTTTTTTTTTCTATTCATCCCAGGGTGGGATGTATTTTAGGTCTACATTCATCCTAGGGAGGGATGGATTTGCATCCATCCCAGGGTGGCGTGAATAGCAACCCTGAATTCGCCTAGGTCTGGAGCGATTAGAACCTGCAATAAAAAAAAAAGGTGAAAAATAAAATTAGTTCACCTAGATAAATGGGGAGTAGTTCCCACCATTATCACCACTATAGAATGGAAAAATGGTGCACCTTAACCGAGGCAAAAGAATGTAAGTGCATTATAAGTCCTATGAAAGCGTAAACCAAAGCATGCAAGGGAAAAGGCAAAGTATAACAAGAAATAAATAAAATGGGGCATTATCCTTATTGAGTAACTTAAAATTATATTACAATACCTCCCCTTGAGGACTTAAATAAGCTTCAGACAATCTATTACAAAAGGGTGCCAAGAGATGTCAATATCTCAAATAATGTGGTGCACATCCACTATTATTCCGCATGCCCACACTTGAAGTGGGTAGGCAAAATGTCACCACCACTTATGTAAATGTAATCCTCATCCTCTGATTTTTCCTACTAAATTTTAGCACCTGATTCTATGCATAGAAAAACAAAAGAGATTCAAGAGCATATGTGTATGGTATTAAAACATGCAATCCCCATAGCCTGAACGAGCACATGTAGGGTGTATATGGCAAATGGATTACAAATGAGATAAAATTCAAGAGAGATGTAAATTATATGGTTTTGGGGTGATATCATCTAGTTTTGTAATATAATTGCGTCTGATCGTTGCATTAAATCTTGTCGCCCGTGGTGAACCTACAAAAGGCAAATGAGCGTTTATCCTACCTAGACATGTCAAAAACCTGCAAAATTTGGTGAGTAGGCATAAAATGATATTTTAAGAGAACCCATATGATCATATTCCATATATTGTATCCAAATATTCCTGCAATAAAAAGTGGTACCTGCATGCATACAAAATTGTAAAACGGATATATCTCAGTCAATACATGTCAAAAAGCTATGAAATTTGAAATGCAAAATCATATGGACATATAGAAAATAGCCAATTGAAAATAGTTAGAAAATAGTGCATGAATTTCTATTCATCCAGGGGTGGGACGAATTCGACTATCACAGGTTGGGGGTGCCCGGGGGTGGGACACCCACAAATATCTCCTAAATTTTCACACCAATCCAGTGAGTATTAATGTAAAACTACAAGTGAAGTGTTTTAGGTAAATTGGGTGTGGTTATTCGAACTATGGATTTGGTTTTTGGGTCATATTACACCTTCTTATGCCACCCGATAACCTCTCTCGCTAAGGAGAAATTATGGATGAAAAAGGAGCAATAAGGGTGAGGTAATAACTTGGTAGCACTTCGTTGCAAATATTAGCAACAAAAATTGTCTCTTCTTGGATGATAATATCATCCAATTTATATACCTAGGAGGTTAAATGTGCAAATAGCATGCAAGGGCATGTAAGGCTCAAGAGGCCACTTGTCCACCAGGGTGTCATGCATAGGAGGGGGAAGAGAATCTCCCCAAAATGTCCTCATTGATGAAGGCTATCATAGGCATGCCTTTGGTTATGACATGCATGCTTCAAAGAGCAGGGCAAGTGGCATTTTTTGGTGATCACTTGTCCAGATTTGAATTTTTGCCAATGAAAATTGCTATTCGCTCCACCTCGGGATAATTGTTGCTATTCGCTCTGAGGTGGGACAAATAGAAACTGTTATTCATCTCGGGGTAGGAAAAATAGGAACTGGGCCTCAAAAAGTCCTCAAATTATCTAGGAATCTTCCAAAACTACTTTAGGAGTGGTTAGAACCACTGCTTGACCTTTGAGGGCTGCCCTAAGGGATTTGTGTGTCAATTTGATCAATGCCTTGGTAGCATAATCGGATTTGCGCTATTTTGGTGTCTACAAATGCTAAATTTGAGATATATTTTGTAATTCAAATGGAATTGCCATCCTTTCTCAACCATGAAGTCTTCACAACTTGGTATATCATCTTGCACACCAATACTTATGCAATTGATGATTAATGTGGCAATAAATTTTACCACGTGGGAGTCATCTTCTTGTACTGGTTTATCTGGAATCAGGCTCCAATGTTGCCAATTTTTGGGATCCACCTATTGCAAAATTCCAGCTTAGTATACCTCCATTAATGTTGCATATTTTTCCTCATAGGCTATGTTAATTGAGCCTATCACTAATAGGACCTCCTCAGGAACTGGGTGTTGACTGATTACGTCACCATCAAGATGGCCTGGTCCTTTCTCATTGCACTTCAAGACACAAAAAGGGTGCAAAAATTCTCCCTCCCATGGGATAAGTTTAAGCATCAATTTTGAAGGTGACAACTTCAATTCTTGGACCTTTTCCCAAAATGTGGAGGATCTCGAGTAGGGCAGGAACACCACGCTGGGCTTGGGATGATGTTCGCCCTTTGTGTTCCGCCAGTCTGTAACCTTGACTCCTATGCGGTTTGATATGGGATCCATGCTGGATAATGTGCAATAGGGTGGGGAGCAACGTGGATGGAAATGGAGATGGTAGGGTGGAGTCTCCTAAAGATGTTATTACTGCTTGAAGCAGGAGCTACTCTATTTGTACTGTTTCTTGATAAATTTATGGGAATCTACTTTCCCCAAATTAAATCAAGAGGAGGCCTATGTTCAAGCTTAAAGCTCAAACATAATATAGGTGAGCTTGGGTGGGTTATGGCTAATACTCAAGAGGAATCCTCCTCTATATTCTCTTAAATTGAATATTGAAGTTGATTAGAGACTCAAGAGGTGCCCTTTCTATGAACGAGAGATGCATCAAGAGTTGGAAGGGATCCATGAAGCTATCGAATGTGTTGATGAGGCCTCTCACCAAGTTCACCCATGTGCGGATAGTTCTCCACCCAAGGTTATGGTACCAAAATAGCGCTTGCTCTTCTAATTATGTGACCAAGAGCCTAATCATGATGTCTTCATGGATAATGCCGCAGAGGGGCGCTAGTGCAAAGACATCTTCAATATGTTCCCAATCCATTTCCAAGGTACCATTATATTTGGTTAGGGACTTCAAGGCACCCTTGGGAATCTCATGAGAGCAGTGGAGGTTCAGTGGACCAAGGTCGTTCTATTTGGAGAATGATAGCTGAGCCATTAAGGCACCAATATTTAGAGGTCTCGATTGCATTGTCAGAGTCGGAGTTACCAGGTGAATATGCTATATTTGCTTGTGATATCAAGGTTTCTCATCGTACCTTGAGTCCTTTAGGATATTTGGATCTACAACTCAAGCAGGTGATTGATCTCATGGTCTATATGTGTCACTCATTCGGAGTCACCAAGTGACTTTGGGATGATCTAGGTAAATCAGAGATTTACCAAATTTTGATTTCCTAAAACAAGGGACTCAATCATCCCCAGCTAAGTCACAAAAAAATATTGGTTGCCAATATAACATCATGCATAGGGTGAGGTAGATGATTTAGTGCCCAACATAGAATGGTCATCACATCAGGAGGATGGGGTAGATGATCTTCGAAGAAGATCGGTTCCTATAAGGGATGGTTCTAGCTACTTTACACTACAAAAGAAAAGAGGAAAATATAAAATGAAAAGAAATAATTAAAAGGTCGTAGCTAAACTCACAAGGATGGATATAGCCACACAAATAACTATGCAGGCACGATACGCCATTTAAAATATAGAATACTACATTCAATCACCCAATAGTTCCCTTGTCCTAGCTCTCTTATCAACGATTTTTAGAATATGAACTCCAGCACCAATGAGCAGGTGCATGAAATCCAGGATGCAAAATCAAAGCACTCCTACTTAGATGATGTTAATAGAAGAAAACATCCAACCCATATAATGGACACACTTCCTCTTACTCACTCAAGAACACCCTAAGAAATCTAGATAGCATAATAACCAAGATGACATAAGTAACTAAGAATCAAAATATTCATTCATTCAAAGAACAAGTAGATGCAGCCAAAGACTGAATAATGAAAATTTTGTATTTACAGAGGGGAAACATTACATAAGAATTATAAATGCTAAAGATTCATCCTATTGTACATTAATGAAAATATGTGGGAGGACGGTCTTTGTAGCCAACGAGCGCCACCCTGGTACACTGCTCCACTAGGAAGTAATGATCTTCTAGAAGAGTGGTAGGTACTTCTAAATCAATATATACACTTTGATAATCTACTCAGCTCATTACTGCTCTACTACCTCATTCTTCTCCTCGACTGGTGATCCTCTGGTTAGACAATGGGTGACAAGTTTTGAGACACCTTAGGGAAATGTACCAAAAATATGTCACATCTAATTGCATTATTAGGTACCTCAATTGTAGGACCAGTGGATGAGTCTTCCATTTGAATCCTGGGTGATAGTGTGAGTTGTGCATATTTGTCAGGTGTTTCATTTGCTTTTATTTCTACCTGTAGGATATTGAGAAGCAAGGGTGGTATCTCTTTGTGGTACCGCCCTTTTTGGACTTGAATTTTCCACTCGAGATGGGAAGGAGTCCATATTTCTCCTAAGGGTGAGATTGTATAATTTGTCTTCCCACTCTTATCACCCACCCTACTTCATTCTATTATTCGTCTGATGTTCTGGTCCACCCATGACTACTGCTACTACTTAGACATATTTTACCTTTCCATCAACACCTTCAAAACTTGGTGAACTCTCCACATGTATCTTCCAGATTATCCTCCTTAGGTCTATGAGGTAATTGTGGGGTATCAACTTGTATTTCTCCTTCTAGAATCTACCCTGCTAATGCAAGTAGAATTTCTACCATCTCCTTACCAGAATCTGAATTTTTAGGCAATGCCTCAAATGGTGCCAGTCTTCTTCTCAACTCTTCTATTTCATGCAACAATTGGTCAATATATTCATCTTTCTCCTTAATTGTTGCTTCACCTTTTTCAATCCATGTTTGTTGAGTTTTGATAATCACCCTGGCAGCTTTTACATGGTCATCTGGCTCATATTCTTCATACTCTTCAATTTTTGAAGAATAGGTAGGTAGGTCCATAGCAGGTGGTGAACTTGGCTCTCCAACCTCTCCAACCTCTATAAATGATTCTTGTTCCTGATTAAAGGATTCTGGAAATAGAATTTCCTATTCCTAGGCTGGAGTTTCCTTAGTCACTTCTTCTTCATCCTGCTGGAGTATCAATTTTCTCCTTTTCTTGTGATTGGATGATGTTGTAGGTGTATTCTCCATAGTTGTAGTTGTACCTTGTTTTCTCCTTAGACTCCTTCTCAGAGGAGGGGGTGAAGGTGGTTGAGTTGGAATTTCAACCTCTGTTTCCTCAACCTACTCCTCTACAACAACATGTCCCTATAATCTGGAAGACCTCCTCAATTGTTGTGTACCTATTGGTTCCTTAACTTGCTCAGTTCTTGCAAAAGATTTTTCTATAGATTTGACTAAAAAGTTAGAGTCTAATTCATCATCCTCCAAGGAATCTGCTACTTCAGCCAGTGACCCAATTGTTTCAGGCTCTGACTGTGCAGATGTTTGAGCAGAAATTTCTGTGACTTCTTCACAGAAAGTCACTTTCTTTGTTTTCCTCTACTCTGTAGGTTCAGATTCAACTTTTCTTTTTCTCTATGCTCTAGTCCTAGCAGTTGGTGGACCAGGAGGGGATGAGGGGGGTAACCCTCTCATCTGCATTATTTTTAAGGGTCTCTACCCTATCTGCTACTTCATCAGAGGCTTCTGCTTCTTCTGCATCTTCCTCCTCTATCTCTTTCTTGGGTTCTTCCTCTTCCATAATCTGCTCATTCCAGGGGGCAAAGAACCTATTGAAACTCTGAGGATTTCCCCTGAAATGATATTTGCAAATAAGCTTTATGAGCCCATGGTGTCTAGGGGATCCCTTGCCCTGTTGGTACCTCTTGGCCATATTGTGCAATTCTTGATGCAGGTATAGAGGGATATTGATTTTTACTTCTGGGCGTTGGTTACCATACCTCAAATGGCTGAGTAGTTTCATATGGTGCCCTGATAGTACAACATACTATCCCTCACAGGTCAAGAATTTAATTACCCAGACTGCAACTTCATCCCAGGGTTTTTGAATACTATTTCTCTTTATCCCTTTACAAATGTTATTGTTCATTTGCATAACAGGTTTTATATCCCCTACTTTAGAGAATATTTTAACAATTTTTGAGAGTGTATTTCTACTAGCTCTAGTGATTTCTAATCCTTGCAAAGGTAATTCAATAATTCTACTTAAGACCAAGGGGGTTACCTCTATTCTCATGTCATTGATGGTTGCCCTACTATTTTAGAGAGTGTGAGCGAACTCTGCTACCAACCCTTCCGAATGGCCATCGAATTTCTCCAAAAATGCCATTAAACCTACTTGTTGAAAAATTCTCACCATTTCAGGATAATTTCTGAAATCCTCCAGGTTATCTAGCTCTACTTTATTTTTTTACCCCATGTTATCTTCAAACTACATCAAATTCTATTATAAATTCCTTAAATTCTAGTTTCTATGCTCAACCAATTTTGACTTGAGAAATTAATCTATAACACAATATTTTTCTTCAGAACATTATCATGTAATTCGATCTAGTGTATCCTACAAATGTTGGTGATTACAGAGCTCGAGAATGAGTATCTTTAAAATACAAGGTTTAGCTCTAGAAGGTGGTGTAAAATACATAAAAATTTCCATGCAACTATCGAACACATGGTGAACATTATTTCATTGGATGTTTGAATTTTGATTTTGCACATGAGTGAAGGATGGTGGGTTGGTAAATTTCTAGATTATAATGCATATGCCTAAACTACCAGCTGATGTGGATGATCAGATTTTAAACACTTGGATCTTCTTTCAAAAACTATGGATGCCCCTCTCCTTGATTCACATGATTATGCATGTCAAAGTACCTGGATCACATGGGTCCAGATCGGGTGATGAAAACCAAGTACATTTGGATAGGAAAACACATTGATCGATGGCCTATTTGATCACTACCATGTGTGCTTGAAAAATCATGCCCAAATTCATGAGGGTTGGTTTATGGCCTGCATCACATGGATTTTTTTTTCATTGCACCAATTTTGAATTATTCCACACGTGCATGCCAACATTTTGAATTTTCACTGCTACTGATTTTAAATTTCAAACTTCATTCCAGAGCTATTCTCATTCTAGAGCTCTATTTTTTTCCTCCCATACAAATGATAGAATGTGAAATTCTTCTTCATTTTGGAGCTCTATGTTATTTCCCTCATACATTCAACAGACATGTATTTTCATTCTAGAGCTCTACGTTTTTCTTGCATATATACAACCAAAACTGTATTTTCATTTTAGAGCTATATTTTATTCCAGAGCTCTATGTTTTCTCTACAATCGAACCTGAATTTCTCATTCAACCAAGGGCATAATAGGGTACTTTTTGATATTTTGGAGAGAATATCCATTTTTACTTGCCAGGTTTATAAATTATTTATGCCAAACATGGATTATCATACAATACATGCTAAATGCCTACTATGAAAAAATGCAAGAAACACATACCTGGCTATCCTGAAAATTGATCATGCACTTTCAAATTGTTGCTTGTGATGATTGTTAGCTGAGCATCTGAAATAAAAAATAAAGCATATGTGTAGTTGGTGAGATTTATACAATGGTGGAACAATGATGGATAGATCAAAAAGACAAACATGTCGAAAATCGGTTTTCATGTAAGTCTAATTCAATAGCACCTTCGAAAAGGTTTTCACTATTGGATTATTCATTTTTTTTCTCTTTTTCTCTCCTTTTTTTCATTTTTTATTTCTTTTATTTTGTCTTGGTTGTGCCCATGAAGGAATTTCACAATCAAGATTATTTCCTTTTGTTTTTGTTTTCTTGTTTTCTATTTTTTTTTTTTTCAATTTTTTTCAAAATTCATGTTGAATCTATGTTAGAAGAGGGTGTCTCTTCTGATATATGTACTTCCAACTATGCGATCTACTTTAAAAAGTCTTCTTTAGTCAATGGCTTATGGTATACCCGAAGGTGATGTCCATTTACCACTAACTTTCTCATTGAATCATCGATGGGAGAAAGATGAACTGCTCCATTATCGAACACTTCTTCAATCAGGTATGGCCCAAGCCATCTTGTCTAGCTTCCCAAGAAAATCCTCATAATGAGAATCAAACAACAATGCCCAATATCCTTGCTCAAACTTCCTTTGTTGAATGTGACTATCATGCCACAACTTTCGTTGTTGTTGGATCACCTCTGTTTGGTGCAATGCATCCAACCAAAGTTCATCCAATGCATTCAGTTGTAGGATCCTATCCATATATACCTATGACAAGTCAATACCAACTTCCAAAGATGTACGAAGTGTTAGTAACTCAAATTCAATAGGAAGAAGAGGTTTCTTACCATAAACTAGTTCGTAAGGTGTGAAACCCGTGGTGGATTTCCATGTTGTATTGTATGCCCAAACTGCTTTTGGTAATTTATTAAACCAATTTCTCCTATGTGAGTCTACTATTTTGGTCAAAATTCTTTCTAACTCCCTATTTGTTACCTCAACCTGACCATTTTCTTGTGGGTGATAGGGTGATGATTTTCTATGCCTAATTTCATAGAGTTCAGTAAAAGCTTCAATTACCTTTGATGCAAATTGGGGCCCATGATCTGTGGTGATAGATCGTGGAGCTCCAAATCTCTAAAAAAATTGAGTGTAAAGGAAATCAACAACCTTCTCTTCATGAGCATGCTTAAAGGCATGCACCTCAGCCCACTTAGTCACATAATCAGTGCATACCAAGATATGCACCTTTCCTTGAGATGGTGGGTCAATGGGTCCCATAAAATCTAACCCCCATTTCTCAAATGGTTCTAAAACCACTTGAGGTTGTAGAGGCATTTCATTTGTGTGTGTGGGTTTCCCCATTCTTTGACATGCATCACAATAGTGAATATACCTTTTTACATATTTATGAAGTGATGGCCAATAATAACCTATACCTAAAATTTTTTGAACTGTACCTTTTATTGAATAATGTCCTCCTGATGGTTCATCATGACAAGCATGGAGGATATCATACACCTCATCCTTTTGAATGCATCTACATAAAATATGGTCAGGACCACACTTGAAAAGTAGACCTTTTATCCATTTGAAAGATGAACTTTGTCTTACCAATTGCTTCTTTTGTTTGGCAGTGAAATGAGAAGGAATTTTCCTTGTTACCAAAAAGTTAGTTGTATCTACAAACCAAGGTGATTGTACTGATATAGAAAATAATTTCTCATCTAGAAAAGTATCCTCAACTAACTCCTCTACCCCTGTATTATTCAACCTTGATAGGAAATCTACTACTACATTTGCTTTCCCTGGTTTATTTACTATTGTAATATCAAACTCTTGTAATAGCAATAACCAATGAATAATCCTTGCACTAACCATGGGTTTGTTCATCAAGTATTTGATGGTTGAATGATCAGTATGGATGAATACTTGATAACCAATGATATAGTGATGGAATTTATTGATGGTATACACTACTGCTAAAAATTCCTTTTTAGTAGTAGTATAATTTTTTCTACTCCAATCAAGTTTTTACTTATGTAGTAGATGGCATAATGTTCCCCATATTCTATCTACCCTAATGTTGCTCCAATTGTAGTATTGGAGGTATCAATTTGGATATGAAATGGCAATCCCCAATTAGGACCTCATAACACAGGTGGAGTAGTTAGCTTTTCTTTCAAAGCATCAAAATATTCTTGGCATTTTTTAGTCCAGTTAAATTCAGAATCTTTGGTCAATAATGCAAACATAGGATTTGCTATTGTACTAAAATTCAGAATGAATCTATGATAAAAGCCAATGTGTCCTAAGAAACTCCTGACATCGGTTTGGGTTTTGGGAGGAGGAAGGTTCTTGATGATTTCAACCTTCTTAGGATCAACCTTGATCCCATTAGAAGAGATGTGGTGACCAAGGACAATCCCTTCCTCCATCATCATAAAGCATTTATCAGGATTCAAGGATAGATGGTAAGTTTCACAGTGAGTTAAAACCTTATCAAGATGTTCCAAAGTAAAATCAAAGGTTTCTCCACAAACTATAAAATCATCCATATAAATTTCTACGTTTTTAGTGGTCAAATAAAAAAATGGCCAAAACAACTCGTTGGAAAGTTGTTGGGGTATTACACAGTCCAAAGGGTAAAACCCTATAAGCAAATGTTCCCCATGGGCAAGTAAAGGTGGTTTTCTCTTGGTCTTTGGGTGCAACCTGTATCTGGTTATACCCACTGAAACCATCAAGAAAGCAGAAATGCTTCTTCCCTACGAGTGTATCTAACACCTGATCTATGAATGGTAATGGAAAATGGTCTCTGTGTGTGACTTTGTTTAGCTCTCGATAGTCTACACATACTCTCAGTTTTCCATTTTTCTTTGGTACAATAACCAATGGAGAGACCCATCGGCTATCTAAAATTGGATATATGAATCCAACCTCCAAGAGTTTTTCTATTTCTTCCTTAACAATGTCTCTTAGGGTAGGATTCAATCATCTTTGGGGTTGTCTCACAGGTTTGACATCTTTAGTATATATCCTATGAGTGCATACATCAGGATGAATTCCTGACATATCTTTATAGTCCCAAGCAAAGGCTTTAACATGTTGTTTCAAAATAACAAACAATTTTGTTTCTTGTTCATCAATCAACCAACTATTAATGTTCAAAAATTTTCTTAGTTGCACTTCAATTTGTTTTATCCCTAGGTGGATAGAATTAACTCCCTCATATTTTTTGACTAAAGATTTTAATGGACAGTGGTGTGGTTGAAGAGAATGAAAGACTCTTGTCTCTCTACCAATAGTAATCCCTGATGGAATCAACTCTTGCATAGGATAATGGAAAGAGGAAAGAAGGTGATGATGCCATCCATGTGGCAGTGTGAAGGAACTTTCCTACAATGGAATGGATGAAAGGTGTTCAGATGTCTGACCTTCATCATTCCACAACAAGTGATGAATAGTGATTGGTTCATCCTCAAGTCCTTGTTCATGCAGTGTATCCACTAGGATAGTTTCATTTTCAAAAATCTCTCTCTCATGTGAATTTATCTCTTCAATATGTTCTTTTACTACCACTATGGCTAATGTGGAAATAATTTCTTCCTATTCTTCATCAGAATCAGGATACCATAATTGACCTAAAAATTTTGTTGAAGGTTTGGTAGGTGGATACAAAGAAATATTTTTCAAATCAATGCCATTGGAAATAGTCATTTCTCTTGATCTACAGTCTATGAAAGTAGTTGCAGTAGCAAGCCAAGGCCTACCTAAGATAATGGGATAACCATTTGTAGAATTGTGAGGTTGCAATACCAGAAAATCAATAGGGTATTCCCATGAAGAAACTATTACAGGAATATCCTCAATGATCCCTTCTGGTTTGGCAACAGATCTGTCAACCATTTCCAGGATAGTAGATGTAGGATGCAGATTGTTTAACTATAATTTTTGCATTGTGTCTTTGGTCATTACATTAATAGTTGCTCCTAAATCAACCAAGACATTAGAAATAGGCATTGATCCAATAGTTATGGTGACAATTGGACTTCCTGGGTCACTATACTTTGGTGGGACAAGCTTCCCAGAAAGTAGGTCAACCAATTTTCCTTCTACTTGCATAGTTTTAGGAAAGGACTTCTTTTTTCTACTAATATTTTTATGCACAAATCCTGAATAGTTTTATTGATTAGAGGCACATCCTTGATTGCTTGCAACAAAGGAAGTGAAATAGTCAAATTTTTGAGTTCTTTTACTAGGTCTGATTCAGGAGTATTTTTAGAACTCTTAAACCTTTCAAGATATGGTATTTTCTCTAAAGAAGGTGAATTTTCTATGTGCAGATTTTCTATTTTTTCTTCTCCTTTATCCAGGGCTGATTTTTGTGTTTCTGGACTAGAGGATTCTTGTTTCTCATTTTTTATTTCTTCAATAGTGGGTGGAACAGGCTCAGGTAATGTCTTGCCTGAGTGCAGCTAGATGTTGCTATAGTCAATAACATTTACTGCAATATTTTCATCAGATTCAGCTACATAGATAGGGGTTGCCTACCTTGTATTATTAGGATTGGCCATAGGTTGGGCTGGAAGTGGTGGTTGTTTTACCTATTGTGGTTGTTGTTGTTGTTGTCTCCCTTGAGAAAATTTTTGAGTAGGACCAGGCAACAAATTTTGTGTTTGTCCTTGATATCTTTGTTGCCCTTGATATGATGGATACTGTTATCCCCAACTTTGTCCATGAGGTTGGGTTTGCATCCAAGGTGGATTGGCCTGATTCCATGGTGGATTCATCCATCCATATTGTGACCAATCTTGAGGAGATGTCCAAGGAGGATGATTCCAAGACTGTTGGGGTGGTTCTGAATAACCCCATGGCATATTCCAAGGATTCTATCCCCAATTTGTGGGAAAACATGGGGTATGTTGGTATTGTGAAAAATTTCCCCTTATTTTTGCCCAATAAAATTGAGTTCCTCAATCTGTGTTTCCAGGATATTTTTGAGTTGTGGAAGCAAATGGTATTTATCAGTGATATGTTCCTTTGAAAAAATGCTACAAATAGCTAAAATAGAGGTTTTGTTCAAGGGACAATCTTGTAGAGCATGCTTATTTCTGCATCTTGGGTAGTAAATAGCTAGGGGTGGTGTGGAGTTGGATTTTGCATTCCTCTCCCCTAATGTGGCATTTAATTGCACAAGAATATCAATTTTCATGTTGGCCATTTCCTCCATTAGCTCTTTTATCTCACTACTATTAGTACTCCGCTTTCATCTTCTTTGTCTTGTGCGGGAGTAATTTTTGCATAATTCCAAAATCTCATCAATGTCAAGGGTGCTCACATCTCCCTTGCCCATTAAATCCAATACTTCCCTAGAATCATCTTGTAATCCTCTCAAAAATATGGCCTTACACATTTTAGATTCTACAGGCCCACATCTCTTTTGTATAAAAGCAAACCTATCAAGATAATCTTCTAAATTCTCATCCTCTTCTTGTTTGATTCGAAATAATTCATCTTTTTTGTTTCTTACCCTACAATACTCTTGGTATTTATCCAAGAATTCGCTCTCCATTTATTCCCAAGTTTGGATTGATTCAGGTTCTAGACTCATAAACCAGCGTAAAGTTGCATCTTTGAGTGTAGAAGGAAACACTTTAAGCTTTTGGTTGTCATTTACATAATCATAAGTCTGACACACAACCTTAAACTCAAACAAGAATTGGTTAGGATCTTCAGATACAACCCCCCTAAAGTTTGGAAGTACTGAAGGTGAGATTATTTTCATAGGAGAATTTTATGTAGGATTCAATCGAATGGGGTATTCGAAAGTCCTAGAAGGAGGAGGATTATCTACTTGATTATGGACATTACTATCCCTATCTTGGTTTTGCATATCTGCCATGATATCATTCCAACACCTAGTATAGATTTATCTAAATTTTCCTAATGGTATGGATACAAGAGTAGGTGGAGGAGTACTAGTAGATGGTTCCTCTAAGATTTCTTGTTTAGGGGATCCTATACTTCTTGATGATGGAGTTGGTGGTTTTCTTTCAACTACTTTAGGAAGTTCAAATGTAGGAAATTCACCACCTTGGCATGAGTATCACCTACCTATGATAGGTAAGGGGCTAGACTTGATGAATCTTCCTTTCTCATCCCTTAACCTATTCATTCATGCTTGTTTTCTAAATGTTCTGAAATGCAATTTTTAGTTTTTGCAACTGTTTCTCATGCAAGTTGTTATTTTCAAGATTTTCACTCTAAAGTTCACAACTTACACAATAACAATTGGTTTGACTATTTGACCTACTAAAAACACCTATGTTCCCTAGAAATGGTGCCAAAAATGATGAGTGTCATTATTATCATCATTTAATTCTTATGATTGTCAAATCCAGGGCAGTGTCCAAGGTTATCTACGATAGCAAGTTTTGGCAAATTATAGTTCAAGCAATTAGGTTACAAGATTATTTGGTGAAATAAATGTTTTTTGGGTCTTTCAAGGTCACTTTAATCCTAAATTGTAGAAATGAAACTATTTTAACTTGACAGAATTGAAATTGCAGAAATTGAACCTTTAAGCTACAATTGCAGAAAATTGATAATTCTAAACTATAGTTGCAGAATTGAACATTTGTAGAATTGAAAAGCCTATTTACTCTTTCTAATGGAAATAACTTGGAAAGGAAAATTCTCAAATTGAAATCATCATGCTGAAATTCACAATGCTGAAAATTTCAAAAAATGTTATAAAAACTTGTCAACAAATGTTGCTGGAAAACTTGTCAAAAATTGTTGCAAAAATGAAATTACAGAAAATAGGGGTATTCAAAACATGTTCAAAATAGGGGTCAACTAGTTGCAAATATTCTAACACAAATCACACTTTTCAACATCAAATAAATTATGCTAAAACAAAGGTTAGTACTATTGCACAAATGAAAACAAGAATTTGACAGAAATGCTACAAAAATAGAATTAGTCAAAAACCTGCACTTTTTGCTCCTTCCTTCTGGTCCTCAGAGTGGGCCCTTGCTCCTTGGTCCAGAGGGAATAATTTCTACTCCAATACTAAGAACTAATCACTCATAAACTCACAATCTCATACAGATGAAGAAAAACTACACTTTTATTCAAATATTCAAAACATAACGGTTACAAAAGACTACTTTCTAACTGATTGACTTCTCCTAAACTCTCTATGTGGACCTAGCTCAACCAATGAGGGAGCATCCTATATATACTACTTTCCTACATGAATATTTTGCAAATACTAAATTAAACCTCTATGTTGTTGGCTATCTTTGATTTGCCTACTTTATTGCAAGAGACCTAGTCTATATTGAGACATAATGTTGTTGTCAATTTTGTTCACATCCTCCAATTGGTAGAAAAGGGTCAAAATAGCCTAAGAATATTTGTCACACCTGTCTTTACCTTATTCTTCTCTCTTCCTTCCAAAATGGATGCATTTTTACCTTTTTTGTCGAAATAGTTCAATTTTGCCCTTCATTCTAGAGCAGCTCTGAAATATAAGGTAGAGCAATAGGATTGTATTGTTGCCACCAATTATGATTGAGTGGGAGCATGTTCAAATGTGCAACTGGTATTTTCTTACATTTTTAGACATATTACAACCATTTACACGTGCCTCCCTTGACCTGGTATGTGACCTCCTTAATAGTTGCACAATTTTGGTTTTTACATGTTGTTTCTAGTTGTACCTATAGTTTCGCTCTGGAAGCAACTCCTTGCTTCTTCCTTAACACAAACTGCTACTTGATAGAAAACACGAACTTCACAAATGAATCGTAAATGAATAAATCAAAAAATTATCAAATCAAATGTTTAGTAAATGATTTGCCACTTCAGGTGGGCACACCCTCGTCGTAAAGGCAATTATGCGAATACGCAAATGAAATGTAAATTGAAATATGATAGATGCTTAAAACAAAAAAATTGGACCTAATTAATAATAATCAAATGAATTTGTTCATAATATAGTTGACGACTATATTATATTTGGTATGTAACATGACTCCCCTCCTCAGAAAGCTTTGTCCTCAAAGCTGGAAATGATTGGAAGATACTTTCAGATTCCTAGGTTGCATCTTCTTCAGGTAAATCCTGCCACTTGATGAGAAATTCTTGGATGTGACGAAATCTGAGTCTACGTGTTCTAGTTTGTAGCACTTCTTCTAGTTGTAGATAGATACACCCTTCTTCATCCAACACTGGTAATTCTGACTGAGAGTGTACTTTCTGGCCAATCACCTTTTTGAGACAGGAGACATGAAATACTGGATGTATGCGAGAATATTGGGGTAACTCCAGTTGATATGCTACCTCGCCAATGTGATGCACAATTCTATAAGGACCATAGAATCGTGGTGCCAACTTTTGACTAGATTTGAGCTTCAATGATAGTTGCTTGTAGGGCTGAAGATGTAAGAATACCATATCACCAATATTGAATGTTCTTTCTGAACGCTGCTTGTCTTGTTGCTGCTTCATACGATTTTGTGCTTGGACCAAATTATCTTTCAAGATAGTGAGCATTGCTTGTCACTTCTGTAACCAATCGTCGACTTGGGCCACTTTGGAAGATCTTGGTACATAATCGGCTATTGTTGGTGGCTTCATTCCATATAATGCTTCAAAAGGAGACATCTTAGTGGAAGAATGGTAAGAAGTATTGTACCACCATTCTGCCAATGACAACCATTGACTCCATTGATATTGTTTATCCTGAACAAAACATCTTAGGTAGGTACCCAAACATTTGTTAACTACCTCTGTTTGACCATCTGTTTGTGGATGGTATGCAGAAGACATATTTAATTTGGTACCACTAAGTCGAAACAATTCTCTCCAAAAATTGCTAGTAAATATGGGATCACGATCACTTACAATATTTTTGGGCATTCCATGTAATTTAAAAATTGAATCCATAAATACCTTGGCCACTTTGCTTGCTGAAAATGGATGTTGTAAAGCCTGAAAATGAGCATATTTGGAAAGGCGATCAACTACCACGAAAATTACTATTTTACCTTCCGACTTAGGAAGACCTTCAATAAAATCCATGGAAATATGTTCCCACTGGCGATCCAGAATAGGTAACGGTTGAAGCAATCCTGGTGATTTGACTATTTCTCCCTTATTGCGTTGGCACACTTCACATTCAGCTACCCATTGCTTAACCTCTGCTTTTAATCCTTTCCAACAAAAGGATTGTTTAACCCGCATGTAAGTTTTCAAAAACCCTGAATGTCCTATTGAAGGAGAAGCATGTGACTCCTCTAGAATTTGTACTTTGATTGGTGAATTGTGAGGGATGTAAATGCGATTCTTCTTACGTAATATTTGGTCATCATATGTGAAAAGAGGGTATTTAGAGGAACCCATAGATAATTCTTGAATTATTTGAGTTGTTTCACTATTGGACAACCATTCTTCCTGCAACTGAGACACCCACTGCGAACATGGTCCTGAAATGGCATTAATAACTACTTCATCTTCGTATTTTCTAGATAATGCATCCACTGCCACATTTTCTTTCCCTTTCTTATATTCAATCACAAAATCATATCCCAATAATTTAGTCAACCACTTATTTTGTTTGGGATAAGAAAACCTTTGTTCTAGAAAATGTTTGAGACTATTGTGATCGGTTTTAATAATAAAATGACTATTGATTAAGTAATGCCTCCATTTTTCCACTGCATGTAAAATAGCCAACATTTCTTTTTCATAGGTGGATCTACCCAAATTTTTTCCTGAAAGTTGTTTACTTTCAAATGCCAAGGGATGACCCTCCTGCATGAGTATTGCACCAATACCTATTCCTGAGGCATCACATTCAATGACAAATGGTTTTTGAAAGTCTGGAGTGGCCAAAATTGGAGTCGTACACATTGCCTCCTTGAGAGCCTCGAAGGCTTTGGTAGCTACTACTGACCATTGAAAAGCATCCTTCTTGGTGAGAGCCATGAGAGGACCCACAATTTTACCATAGTTACGCATAAATTTGCGGTAATAGCCCGTGAGACCCAAAAAACCATGAAGTTTCTTGATGGTTTTAGGCAAGGGCCAATCTTGTATTGCCTTAATATTATTGGGATCTACCTTAACACCTTCTTGAGATACTATATGACCGAGGTACTCAACTTCTTGAACACCAAAGGAGCATTTAGATCTTTTGACAAACAACTTTTCCTTGTGTAGGATATGGAGAACTCTGTCCACATGTACTAAGTGATCTTTCCATGATTTACTATAGATGAGTATGTCATCAAAGAAGACTAGAACAAATTTTCGTAGGAACGGATGAAACACCTGGTTCATGAGACTCTGGAATGTAGATGGTGCATTAGTGAGACCAAAGGGCATGACTAAGAATTCATAATGACCTTCATGAGTTCAAAAAGCTATTTTGGGAATATCTTCTTCCCTAACTCGGATTTGGTGAAACCCTGAACGTAAGTCTAATTTGGTAAAGAATTTGGCACCATGTAGTTCATCAAGTAAATCATCAATGACAGGGATAGGAAATTTATCTTTGATCATGATTTTGTTGAGAGGGCAAAAATCGGGACACATACGCCAAGAATTATCTTTTCGACGAGCTAAGACTACTGGTGAGGAGTAAGGGCTAGTACTATGACGGATGACACCATGGTCTAATAGCTCTTGGACAATCTTCTCAATTTCTATTTTTTGGGGTTGGGGATATCGATACGGACGACCATTGGGTGGAAGACTACCAGGCACTAGATGTATGGCATGGTCATGAGATCTTTTAGGAGGTAGTCCTTTTGGTTCTTGAAAAACCTCCTCATAGTTAGCCACAATGATTTGGAGATCGTCTTCTTTGATTTTAGGTATATCTTGGTCTAATTTCTCTATGCAATTGATTCGAGCTATGAATCCCCCACCATATTTTCTTAATATATTTTCCATGCTATGTGAACTTACAACTTTTGATGGAGGTGTGGGTAGTCCTTGAAGACGAATAGTCCTCCCATTGGCTTGCCATTCGACAAAGCGATGTTTGTGGTTAAAACCCACTGTGGTTTCCAATTGTTCCATCCATGCAATGCCTAAAATAACTTTCGAATTTCCTAATTCCATAACAAAAAGAGGACCTTGCCAAGTATACGTACCCATTTGTAATGAAACTGAAGATGTCTTACCTAGACATTGAGAAATTTCCCTGCTTGTAGTTTTGACTTGAAACCGATCTTGACTAGAAGAGAAGACATGCAACCCCAATGTCCTTGCAAGTTTTGCATCAATGAAGTTGTGAGTACTTCCAGAATCAATTAATACTATCACCCTCTATTTTCGAATGAAACCTGCCACCTTGATTGTATGGTGAGAGGATAACCCCATAAGAGCATGTACTAAAATAGTCATGGTATCCTCCTCAATGACAACTTCGTCGTGTTCATTTTGGTCCTCAACTGGGAGATCCTCAGGTGCATCGTACTCCTCTATTTCTTCTTCTTCCTTGTCGGCATATTCAATCTGAAAGTTTTGTCATGGTGTACATGCTTGATATTTTTGATGATGAGTGTGACATTTGTAGTAGAAGTACCATGACGGTTGATCATTTCTATGGAAAGAGTTGTTGTGGAATGGAGGTCATCCATATGAATCACGTCGTGTGGATGGGCCTACATGCGCCTTTGTCTCTACAAAATCAGCAATCCTTATACACTCATCCAACTTGGATGGATTGTGTAGGTCTACTTCAACTTTAATATGTGCTTTTAATCCATTTTGAAAAGCCGCTACTACCACGTCCTATTGTAGGTCTTGTGCATAGTGAAGCATACTGGTGAATTCTGAAATATAGTCCCCTACTGATCCTGTTTGCTTAAGTGACAACAATCATACTGTGTATGAACCTGTGGGACCTTTGTCGAATCTGTGAAGAAAGGATTTTATGAAAGTATCCCAATATAATGCATACTGGGGATCCTCACGTTTATACCATGTAAACCACTGATAAGCTTCAGTGCCGAATTTGGTTGCTGCAAAAGGGACTTTGTCCCCTTCCTGGAATTTGTAGAATTCTAAGATGCCTTCCATTTTTGCAATCCACCCATGTGGATCCTGGCCTTCAAAGGTAGGCATGTCAACGCGTGGATAATTGACTCCAGTTGGACCTCTTGGTTGGGAGTGAACATTGTTTCTATCTTGTTCCTCGTTACTCCTTTGTCTCTAGTTGTTATTTTGATAAGGTCTATTAAAACCTCTTTGTTGCTCCATATTTTCTTCATTACCCCCATCCTCAATATTTTGGTGACCATTGTGATTCAGGGATTGACTATTTTGACCTCTATGGTGTGTATAGTCATCATAGTAGACGTTCGTACTCCAATGATTGGAACTAGAAGGATTTGGTTGGGGTGGTTTCCTAGATGCGTTGAAGCTTGCAGTCATCATCTGAAGATTTAATATTAAATATTTTAACACCTCATCATTGATCAATGGATGATTACTTTCTACTTGGGTGACGTTTTCTTGTGTGGAATCTGGAGAGGTATTGGATGCCATTGGGCTGACCACTGGATGACTCGGATTAAAACTACCAATTTCGGAAGGAGAAGGAGAATTTTTTGTACCTTGGCTTCGATGAGCTCTTCTTGTGTTATTGTTGGGAGTTTTCGAGCTTGATAGACGACCGTCAGATCCTTTGGTCCAACTTCTTCTCATGCACCTTCCAAAATATCTTGCTTAGGAGCCTTTGAGCTTCAATTTTCGGCAAAAAATTGTTAAATTGCCCAAACAATTTGGTTTATATTCCACCTAATTGTCACTCCAACTGTGATGCGGATTTGAATTTTGGCTCTCCTAGTAGCAACTTTTTTGACAACTTTTCACCAACAATTTTTTTGACAACTTTTGACTAGCGATTTTACGACAACTTTTGGCAATTTCTTGATGACTTTATCTGTGATAACTTTTGACAAGTTTAGTTGACAACTTTTGGCAATTGGTTGATGATATAGATGACAAAAATTTACCCTAACCCTAAGGACACAATAGAAAATGAACCCGACAACTAGATGACATGACACATAGAGGACACTATGCAATAAGGGACCAGACCAACTCATGACACGATAGGAAGAGGATACTACGCGACAAGGGACCAGACCAACTCACGATATGACAAGTAGAAGATACTATGCGACAAAAAAATGAGGACGTATGACTAGACAAAATATCGAGACAACATACGCAGGGAGATGACTGGATAGGACACACTGACTGGCAGTTATGTGACAACTCAGCACCAAGTACTAAGAGAGCTGATGCTAGACACAACAAGAGATCAACTAGACCCAAGAAGCAAGGACCTAAACTAGACATGACAGGAGTAGATATGTAAGCATGGGAAGACTAACACTAAGGTGTAATAGGGTTAATCAAATCTAGAGAGGACGACACCTGAGGACAATGACAAATAAGATAACTGGGCATGCTGGCTAGTGGTCACACAAGGATAAGTGGGCTTGTGTGACTGAAGTCACACCGTTGTACTTGCAAATGCTCATAATAAACTATATTGTGCCCAAAACACAATGGATGTGGGATAAATGCCCCTCGTTGAGAAAAAAAAAAAAAAAATTCTACTAACCTTATGTTTTCGCTGTGAATTAAGAAAAATTATGCATCCGAATTGGCCCATGGTGTCTGGCCTGAGCTGCACGATTTTTTGATTATTTTTGTGATGGATTGGAACACGCATGGAGCGTATTTATTTTGTAAATGCGTCGGATTAATTCCTTGCTACACATTGTGATTATTTTGGAGCTTTAGCTACCATTTTTCTCGATCCTTACTATGCAAAACGTGGATTCTCGCGGCTATGACTGCCTGCTTCTAAAATACTGAAAAGCATGGGATTGTTGTCCTAAAAATGGATTAATTTATTTCTTTCACGCCTAAATTTGTACCATTATCTTCTGTTTTGGATATGGACGTCTTCTCTGCCAGTGGAATAGATGCACACTAGTGTAAACAACGTGTTGTTGGCGAACCATGGTTTTAGCTCGGCTGTAGTTGCAAATTTTTGGAACAAACCCAACCGCATGACCTGGCTGGAACAAAACCTGTCTACCACTTGGAACAAACTCATTACTTCTTACTTAACACAGAATGCTACTTGATAGAAAACATGAACTTCACAAATGAATCGTAAATGAATAAATCAGAAAATTATTGAATCAAATGTTTAGTAAATGATTTGCCACTTCAGGTGGGCACACCCTCGTTGTAAAGGCAATTATGCAAATACACAAATGAAATGTAAATTGAAATATGATAGATACTTAAAAAAAACAATTGAACCTAATTAATAATAATCAAATGAATTTGTTCATAATATAGTCGACGGCTTTATTATATTTGGTATGTAACATGCTCTTTTGTCATATTGCCTTCGTTTGGTCTTCTTGGAAATGCTGCTAGGTGGCTCAGAAGTCTTATTACATTTACCTTGAAAATTACCCATCATTGTTATTGGGTGTTTTTAACAAATTACATGCCTCCTTTAATCATGACAGGTGGATGGAATTTGTATGAGACTGCTGCTACAAGTGGACTGTCCTATTTTCAGTAAAAAGGTGGATTTGGTACCAAGATAACTTACCAGTTTGTATTTAGAGCGAGAAATCATTCAATTTGTTTTATGCAACCATAAATCACATCATACTTTATTTGCTACAAAATTTATGATATACTTTTCACTAACTAATCATGCAAAAACAGAGTAAAAGATGCTAAAAAATAGTCAAAACAGGGTATAGTGCTCCTATACATTAAATCATGCAAACACTTAACAAATAATGCATTTAATCACATAATTGGCATAAAATAATATCATATTTGATTTTAAGGTAGTATTTAGATGTTCAAAACATGACAAAAATGAGGTATTTTTGGGTCTCATCAATTTTCTCAAAAGGTGATGCCCAACAAGTTAATTGGAATTTTGATTATAATTTGAAGTTTTTGGGTAGCAAGGGAAATTTTGAATTTTAGCAAAAAATATAAAATTTAATTTTGCTAAAAATTTGGTTTTATCAACTTTTTTGAACCCTGCAAGCCTTCCCAATGGTTGTAGAGGATTCCAATCACACAATGCTCACAACGACTAGTTTTTTAAATCTTAATAGTAACGCGGGTCTAATGGTCACTTGGCACGAGTGGCAACAGGTTACATGATGTGGTATTAGAAGACAAAAATAATATTCTAATAAACTGACGATTGACACAGATAACTGATACAACTAATACGACTAACACAACACAACATGGGCTTGAAAGTGAGAACAAGACAATGTGAACTACATCATAGAACACGAAACATGAAGGACATTGTGGACATTGGGTAAAGAACGAGCGATCATCAAACATGATACAATACTGACATCATATTGATACGAGATACTAGATGACACTAATGTAGGACACAATATGGCACACAGGCAAGGGACAGCGAACACGAAGTCAGAGCAATGTTGGCAAGCTAGAGTAGATAGGTGGATGCGGGTAGTCCATGAGGCATGTGGCTAGGGCTAATGTGGATACACAGATGGCTAGGGCTAATGTGGCCATCGAAGGTGGCCATAATAGTCTTAGTGAGGCGCAGCAATTTTAAACCCAAAATAACCTCATGTATCAGCACTGTGGGACTAAAGTCTTGAATAGAAATAATAAAATTAATTTTTATCTCCGCAAACCCTAACATTGATGACTAAAAACCATAGAAAATAGTTGGAAAATTGTTGGGTCCTGTTGAAAATCAAAAAACAACATTGGAAACCATTAGAATGCACTTAATGTCACCTAGAAGATGAAGACTCTTTTAGATGTATGACATGTGTTATGCCACGAATGGACGATTATTAAGGTTATTTCCGATTGGTGAATTTTAGGTTTGGATCTTGCCATGATTGGTCGAATTAATCTTTAGAGCAAAATTTTATTTTTTAAGATTTTTTAGAAAATATTTTTGACATCACCTATATTTTCTATGAAAATTATCTAACCTGTGACTTTCTTCAACCTGTAGAAATTCTTTAACTTGCAAAAGTCCTTCTTCATTCGTTGTGATAACATACTTGCTTGTAACTAATATCGATTGTGCACTACAAAATTATTTACGAGTGTGATGTGGGTTTTAGTACTCGTGGCTTGTAATCACTGCATTTAGAGTGAGAACTATTCGATATCAGTCTGCATTGACAATATGAGAGGGAAGAATTGATAAATGATATGTGAGTTTAAAGCCAAGAATGGCTAAAAATCATTAGTTGAGGACGCCTGCAAATTTCTCCATCATGGTACGAAGGATAGCGATTGGAATCAATCGTGACATACTATCCAATACCTTGGTGAATTGCTATTTTCTTCCTGTAGAAAAATTAATCTCGCTAGAGTGTATTTGAAATTTTATGCAAAGAATTCTTATGTCGAGCTTTAGAATATTTGAACGTCTTTGTCAGAAGATTTTGCATAAATCTATCATAATAGTGTATTTGACTGGATCAGAGGAGAGCAATTTGAGAAATTGGAGGAACTTATCTACGTAGAAACTTATCTAAATTGTTCTTCCACCAAATTCTATGGCGAAATTATGGAAGAGTGTTGGAAATTTGAGCAAGTTTTGTTGTCATTGATGTCAAGAGGTTTGATATCCAATTATGTTGTTATTAAGGTCAAAAGGTTGATTTCTCCAAAAGGCAAGGAAGTTGTTAAAAAGGAAAAGTATATAATATTTATTTTAGTATTATATGCCTAAAGAGGCTAAAAAGGTTGAAGACCCAAGAAAAGAGAAGCGGGTTTAAAAATAAATAATAATATAATATTTAATATTATAATTTTTGGGAAAAAGGAAGAAGCGAAGAATAAAGAGGTCCAATAAATCATTAAAAAGTATATATCCTTGAAAAGGCCCATTGAGCATGTTATAAAGGTTAACAAAGGTTTTAATTTATTTAAATTAAAATATTTTAACCTAAGGTTAAAATTTTAATTTAAATAATTAATGGCGCCAAAGTTTCAAAGTTTAATTTGAATTCAATATTCGAAAGTAAAGAGGACTGACGTGTTTCAATGCAAAGGAAAGGGTATTAATAGGAAATTATTTTCATTTCCAAAATCCAATGCTAATTCAAATGCCAATGTGACAATAGAAATTGTGCACTGCATTTTTGAGAGGGAAAAGATATTTGTGAGGTTTTAAATAAAGGGAGGCAGACTTGTATTGATATTCGTGTGGAGCGATAGAAATATTCCAAAGTGCCGAGTAGCACAAATGACAATCGAAGGTGTGGCTAAGGTGCTTGTGAAAGGAAGGTTATGGTTTTGAATCCCATGTCATTCGGTTTTTGTGAAAGAGGAAAGGAGTTTTCATTTTCATCGAAAGTCATGCAAGGCAGCTTTAATACGAAAGCAAGGGTACTTTGGTTCACATGTGGGCATGTAGTCCAAGCAGTAGTCTAGCCTTGGGATAAGGCTTTACGGTGACTTAGGTCACGGGTTTGAGTTTGGGTGTTGGTTGTTGGGCGCTGGTCATTGAGACATGCACAATATTTTTGGTGACGTGGGCCAACAATAAGGTATGCAATTTTTAAATTAATATTGCCAAAGGTTTTGGAATACGAAAAGTATTTTAAGGCCACGTGATAATTAAAAAGAGCATGTGTGAAATTTTTAGGGAGTCATAAGGGTTGTTGAATAAATATTTTATTTTTGGGTGCTTATAAAATAAATAAAGTATTGGAGATTATAAGGTGTAAGCAAGGAACTTTATTTTGATGTGGGTTGATTATTATTTTGAAAGTATTAGAGATTATAAGGTGTAAGCAAGGAACTTTATTTTGATGTGGGTTGATTATTATCTTGAAAGTATTGGAGATTATATGGTGTAATCAAGGAACTTTATTTTGATGTGGGTTGATTATTATCTTGAAAGTATGAGAGATTATATGGTGTAATCAAGAAACTTTATTTTGATGTGGGTTGATTATTATTTTGAAAGTATTGGAAATTATAAGGTGTAAGCAAGGAAATTTGTTTTGATGTGTGTTGAATATTATTTTGAGAGTGAACGAGTGTGTTACAACCCTAACATAGCCAACTATGTTAGGTTTCCAATTGAATATTTTGATTTCATTATTTAATAGTTTAGGTTTGATTTAAAATATCATCTTATCATTTTTCATTCATCTACGAATTCGCAAGAGGATTGCCCTCTTAGTGGTACGGACCAGCCCTCCTGAAGTGGATTGCTATTCTGATTTACTCCATTTTACGTCTATTACTTTCAGTTATTTTACTCACTAGTTTCTATGTATAAATGTTAATTGATTTACTCACTACTAGAACAAAGTCAAAGCAGTGGGTCTTCATCGACTACGGGTCTATGGTAATTCTAAAGACAAGTGAAAGCGTCGTTTTAACATCCTGTTAGCACCAGTCAGGATAATGTAAGATTATTACGCAACTAGTCCACCAAGATCAACGCCTAGGATTTTTTTGCATCTCTTTCTCAAATCAGGTGAGAGGAGGGGATAAACCAGGCACCAGACATTTCAAGCAACCGAATCCGGGTGGATTCCTCACAACTTACCAAAGAAATTTTCCATCATAACCCTGCACATATGCGAAGTGCGAATAAATCAAAAGGTGCAATTAAAAATTATTAAGCATCGAAAATAAGGTACATACTTTTTTTTTTGTTTTTCTGGGGATAATATCCCACATTGAGCATGTAAAGGTAAGGGAGGATTTTATAATACGGGAGGCTCCATATTAAAGTTATGACTTCGGTCACACAACGGTTGTTTTCTTGCATGTGTAACCTTGCTGGAGTCATGTCATGCATGTCCTTTATCCTGTGGATCTCGGTTGTTTCACTGTCAGTCTGCATGTTGATTTTAGGTCATTGGTCTTGGGTTCGTGAATCATTCTTGCTCATTGTTATGTTCTTCATTGTTGATTCATGTCATTAGGTCTAGTTTTTCCTTCTCATCGTGTCCTTAGTGTCACAGATTTACTTGGTTACGTGTAGTAGCTTCATCCCTTCCATTGGCCTTAGTGTTGGTTATAGAGTTTGTGGTTCGTTCTATCTTAGTCGTCCTCGCATGGTTGGTCATCCAGCTATGTCATCTCATCACGTCGGTTTTCGTGTATCGGGTCATTTCAGATGTCACATTTTGTGTTGTCTCATTTGCATTTTGGGTCATATCATGTTGCTTTGATTGTCACATTCTATGTCATGTCATTCACGTCCCTTACATGATGTATTCCATTCCATTACGTATCATCTACCACATTAACTAGTTGTTGGTAAGTTTTAAAGTTCACTAGCCATTGGTAAGTTTTAAAGTTTAAAGTAGTCATTAGAATCCTAAATCTAGTTGAAATATAGCCATTGGAAGAAACTAGTTGTTGACAAGGAGTTCAAATTCCACATCGCAGTTGGAGTGAAAAACTAAACAATTTTTTACCAAATTTAACAAATATGTTTTACAAAATTAAAAGGCAAAAGTGGGTAGCAGAACCTTGGTGACAAGTGCATGAGTGGAAGGTGGAACAAAGGACCAAATGGATGATTATCAATCTCAGAAAACTCAAACGAGGGGATCCTAAAATCACAAATAAGACCTCCAAGAAAATAAGGTACACATAATTCTTCTCCTTTACGAATTAATAGTTTTGATCTCAGTCATCCATTAATTAACACCATGGCATCCAATCCTTCTCCTACTTCTTCCCAAGAGAACATCACACATGAGGAAATAGGGAACCCCAATATCACCACCTCAACCATACAAACATTATTAAATAGTATGAATAACCTGACCATCAAGGTGACCCAATTTATGGATAGACAAACCCAACCAATTCACCCTATTCCAAATTACTCCCATAGACACTGGAACAATGAGAATCAGGATGGAGAAGAAGTTTATGCACAACAAAGAGGTCATAATGGTAGTCCCCAAAATTTGCTTTAATGGATAGTGAAATTATGAGGATATCAACAATGAAGACATTTATGAACAACAAAGAGGTCCTACCCAGCATCGCTTCCATAGACATAGTCATAATGATGACCAAGATAGAGATGAAGTTTACCAACAACCAAGAGGTCCTAATAGTGTCACTTTTCCATGCATCGATATGCCCACATTTGAGGGTCATGATCCACGTGGTTGGATAGCCAAAATGGAAGGCATCTTAGACTTATACCTAATTCAAGATTCAGAGAAATTTCCTTTTGTTGCCTCCAAACTAGGTACTGAAGCTTATCAATGGTTTGTATGGCTCAAACGCGAGAAGAGAAATACCATCTACTGGGATGATTTCACAAAATATTTTCTTAATAGATTTGACGAAGGATCCTCATATTCATACATGGTGTGGTTGTTATCACTTAAGCAAATAAGATCGATAATGAATTATATCTCAGAATTCACTAGCCTGCTTTTCTATGTAAGAAACCTACAAACTGATGTGGTGATAGCTGCTTTTAGAAATGGGTTGAAAGAGAATATTAAAGTCAAAGTGGATCTATAAGATCCATCCTCTTTATATGCCTGTATAAGGGTTGCTAAGTTGGCTGAGAAGAAGGTGCAAATAGGGACATCCATGTTAGTCTCACAATGACATTGAGAGGGGGGGTGAATCAGTGTAGCTATTTAAATTCAAATCTACAACTCTTAACGTCGAAACAAAATTAGATAAAGCAAGTATAACAAGAGAGCATTCCACAACACACGATGTAACGAGGTTCACCAATTTGGCTACTCCTCAAAAATGACTGCTTGGACTCTCATCCAAATCCAGCCTTTGCAAAATACCAATTTTACAATCAATTTACCAAGACCCACCGGAAGGAGCACCAACCCCCGATTTATCTGCACCAACAGAAAGGAGCACCAACCCCTGATTTATCTACACCAACAGAAAGGAGCACCAACCCCTAATTCCAAGCACCAACTTGGACTGCAATTTTGAAACTATAAGATTGACATAAAAAAATGCCTTCACTTATACAAGACCCTGACTGGTCTATTGCTAACCCAACCTCTCTCGCTATTCACCAAAACACCACACACACTTAAGGCTCTGCTTACTACACTTTTACGACACTCTTCCAACCCTCTTTTTGCAGCACTTTCACTCTTTTTCCACAATATAATTCTCCACGCAGACCTCCTTTTATAACAAAGTTCTAACTCTATTTTTAACTTCAATTGTAACTTCTTTATCACACAGTATTCTCTCATGTAGCCTATTAATAGTTACGGCTCTTTGTTTGGTCTTCATATTTTCCGATGCTTTCACTTAACAAATTACTCTTCTTATTTTAGCCGCATGATTTTCCTCCCCCCCCCCCAACATATACCGACTTCCAGTTAACTCTTCTTATTTTAGCTGCATGATTTTCTTCTCTTCAACGCCCCCCCCCGTAATCCTATAACTTCAGCTTAATGTCACATATCTTATTTCGGATGGGTTCTCTTCTTAGCTCAAAATCCAAAACGACCTATTGAAAATGTGTGACACTTGCCTTTTTGTCCCCTTACACTTTCGCCTCCTTCTACTCCTCTTGCTACACAAACCAACATGTCACGATATCGTGACACTTTTGCCTCCTTGCTCTTCCTCTTTCCTTTTGTCGTGAAATCGCGACACTTCTACCTTCTTCCTTTCTCTCTCCTCCTTTAGTCGCGAAAATGCGACATGTCGCGATATCGCGACACTTTTTCTCCTTTGCTCTTTCTCTTGCCTTCGGGTCACGAAAACCCGACATGTCGCGATATCGCGACACTTTTTCTCCTTTGCTCTTTCTCTTGCCTTCGGGTCGCGAAAACCCGACATGTCGCGATATCGCGACACTTTTTCTTCTTGCTCTTTCTTCTTGCCGGAAAAACATGTCATGATATCGCGGACACTTTTTCCTTGCCTTTCTCTTTGCCTTGATGTCGCGAAATCGTGACACTTTTTCTTTCGGACTCTCTCTCCTGCAATATGTCATGAAATCGTGACACTTTTTCCTTCCTTTCTCTCTTGCAACATGTCACGAAATCACGACACTTTTGCTTGCTTGCACTTTCTCTCCGAACATGTCACGAAATCGTGACACTTTTTCTTGCTTGCGCTTTCTCTCTGAACATGTCACGAAATCGTGATAGTTTTGCTTGCTTGCGCTTTCTCTCCGAACATGTCATGAAATCATGATAGTTTTTCTTGCTTGCGCTTTCTCTCCGAACATGTCACGAAATCGTGACAATTTTTCCTGCTTGCGCTTTCTCTTCAAACATGTCGCGAAATCGTGAACATTTTTCTTGCAAATCTTTCTCAACATGTCGCGAACATCACATGATAGCTTTTCCCTTTCTTGCCCAACATGTTGCGATATCGATACAGTTTTTCTTTCTTCCCCAACATGTCGCGATATCCCGACAGTTTTTCTTTCTTGCTCAACATGTCGCGATATCGCGATAGCTTTTCTTCCTTGTGATTTTCTTTTGATTTTTAGCATATGGGCCACTTCGATCTTCTTGGAAAATCACCGTACATACCTCGAAGGACCTCTTAACTCCCGTCCACCGCATCAACCGATCTATCTGACCCGTGTTGACAACAATGACAATATTGTTGTTGCACCTTGCTCAACAATCTCCCCCTTTGGAATTGTTGGCAACACACGTGCAATTTTCTCGTAATTCTTCTCCCCTTTGACAATAATACCAAAGGGTCATCGTAGACTCCCCTGAGTCCATGCACAACATTCTTAGGCACAAATTATTATAGTTAGCAAAAATCACAAACATGAGCAAAAAGATAATCAAATATATAAATGCTCCCCCTGAGAATGTGGTCCCGATAGCTAGTCAATTCTTGGGAAGCGTGACCACTCCCAATTTATTGCGAAGGTACTCAAAAATTTCCTTGGGCAGTGGTTTTGTGAAGATATCCGCTACTTGCTCTGTAGTTGGGACAAAATCCAACTTAACCTCACCTTCCGCAACTTTCTCCTTCAAAAAGTGATATCGGATAGCAATATGTTTTGTGCGAGAATGCATAACCGGATTCTTTGAGATGTTAATGGCACCGGTGTTATCACACTTAACTAAAATTGGCTCACTGAAGTTAATGCCAAGATCTTTCAGGGTTTGTTTCATCCATAATACCTGCGTACAACACATTGTTGCTGCAATATATTTTGCCTCTACTGTGGATAAGGAGACTGACTCTTGTTTCTTACTGTGCCATGCGACCAACCTGTCTCCAAGATAGAATGCACCTCCATCGACACATCCTGCCCAATCTGCATCTGAATATGCAATAAGGGTGAAGTCCTTACCTTTCGGATACCATAACCCATACTCCATAGTACCCTTCGTATACCGAAGAATCCTCTTCACCGTCGTCACATGAGTCTCCTTGGGACTAGCCTCGAAATCATGCTACCATGCATACCGCCTCGCAAGATATCTGGTCTGGTAGCTGTCAAATACAGTAGGCTCCCAATCATAGATCTGTACATGGTTTGATCAACATCTGGAGATTTTTCATCCTTGCTCAACTTGCAACCTGTCGTCATGGGAGTGCTAACAGAGCTTACAATCCTCCATTGTGAACTTTTTTAGCATCTCTTTCACATATTTAACTTGAGAAATAAATATGCCCTTCTCATTTTGATTAACTTGCAGTCCGAGGAAATACGAAAGTTCACCAATCATTGACATTTCAAATTATTTCTGCATCTTATTTGCTAAATCTTTACACGACTCATCATTGTTGCTGCCAAAAATGATATCATCTACGTATACAACAAGGACAATGAGATGGCCATTCTCTATTTTGACATACAAATTGCTATCCACCATACCTTTCTTGAACCCTTGTTGAGTAAGATAGTTGTCTAGCCTTGCATACCATGCTCTGGGTGCCTGTTTCAAGCCATACAATGCTTTCTTCAACTTGCAAATGAAGTTGGGATTATCACCGAGTTGGAAACCATCTGGCTGCTCAATATAAACCTCTTCTTCAAGTTTTCCATTCAAAAATGCTGATTTCACGTCCATTTGATAAACTTTGAAATTCTTGTGAACTCCTAAAGCCAGAAACATTCTAATTGCCTCTAGTCTAGCCACTGGTGCAAAGGTTTCCTCAAAGTCAATACCTTCAACTTGTGCATAGCCTTTGCAGCACCAATCTTGCTTTATTCCTGACTACCTGTCCATCTTCATTCAATTTGTTTCGAAAAATCCATTTAGTACCGATTATATTTTTATTTGCAGGTCTTGGTACTAACTCCCAGGTTTTGTTTTTCTCGATCTGATCTAATTCTTCATTTATTGCCTTCATCCAACTTTCATCTTTGCTTGCTTCAGCAACATTTTTGGGCTCAATGTTGGATAATAGAGAGTAGTTACTTACTACTCTTCTTCTTGTCTGAACACCAACTATGGGGTCTCCAATTATTTGCTCTCTAGGATGATTTTTCTTCCAGCTACCTGTTTTGAATTTCTTGTTTTCTTCCTCTTCTGAATCACTACTTAAATCATCTGAGTCAATTTTCTGTTTCTTTTTCGTTTCCTTTTCCTCATCTCCTTCAATAACCTCTTCATAAATTGGGTAGTTTTCTTCATAGCTAATTTCTCGTTCCCTACCTTCATCAACTTTAACATCAGCACTCTCCATAATTTTCTTTAGCCTCTTGTTGTAGCATGTGTAGGCTTTGCTTTTTGTCGAATAGCCAAGAAAAATACCTTCATCAGCTCTATCTTCAAACTTACCAAGATTATCTTCAGTTCTTTTGATGTAGCACTTGCTGCCAAAAACTTTAAAGTATCTTGTTGTTGCCTTTTTACCGAACCACAGCTCATACGGAGTTTTGCTTTCATGCGTCCTCAACATGCACCTATTTTGGATGTATACCGCAGTATGGACTGCCTCTTTCCAAAATCTGTCTGCTATTTTGCTCTCAGTCAACATAGTCCGTGCCATTTCCTGCACCGTCCTGTTCTTTCTTTCTACCACACCATTCTCGCCGAGGTGTCCTTGCTCGCTGAAAATTGTCTCCTAATCCCATATTTTTCACAAGTACTTCGCAAACTCCTCCGAAATGAACTCTCCTCCTCTATCTGATCTTAAACATTTAATCATTTTTCCTGTTTGATTCTCAACTTGTTTTTTGAAAATCTTGAACATCTCAAAGGCATCTGATTTAAGCTTCAAAAATAGTACCCATGTCATCCTGGAATAGTCATCTATGCACAACATAAAGTATTTGTCACCATTTATGCTTTGCGTTCTCATGGGTCCACATAAATCAGTATGTATTAGTTCTAAAGGTTTGCTTGTGAAGTACTCTTTTGTTTTAAATGTGGCTCTAGTTTGCTTCCCCTTTTGGCATGAAGCACAAATGCTATTTAATGGTTTGCCAATGGTGGGAATATCTCTCACTGCCCTTTTTGAGCTGATTTTTACTAGATTGTCAAAGCCGATATGACCGAGCCTCTTGTGCCATAGCCAATTTTCTTCTTCCTGTCCAATCAAGCACGCTCCTTCTAAAGTCTCTGAGAGAGTATACAGGTTGCCAGATGTCCTTGATCCAGCTTGCTATCAACTTTCCACCGTTTGTTGTTCTGACTTCACAACCCCGCTTCTTGAAAATCACTTCATGACCTCTGTCACAAATCTGACTTACGCTCAACAAGTTATGCTTCAGACCAATCACAAACAAGACTTCTTTTGACTTGATTTTTCCATCACTGATCTTAACTGATCCTTTGCCAACTATCTTAGCTCCATCATTATTTCCAAATTTTATAGAACCACCTTCATATTTTTGTAACTTCTCAAATTTTTGTTTGTCACCTGTCATATGACTGGAGCATCCACTATCAAGTATCCATGGTGCAGATTTGTTCTGTGCTTTAAATGCTGTCTGTACGATCAAGGATTCCTTTTCTTCCTTGGGTCGCTCCTTTTCTTTCCACTCTGGTTTGATTGCAGTTTTGGTCACTTGTTTTGACTTTTCTTTGTCATTAGCCTGTGCATGTTTTTCGAGAAATTTTCTATTTTGTCTCAAACCATTTGGTTGAAATTTTCTTCCCTGATGTTTATTTGCTGCAAATGTACTTCGACAATTTCTTGCAATGTGCCCAAAATTATGACAGTTATAACATTCTACTACATAATCCATCAATGGTGAAAAAACATTTCTACTAGTAAAGTTCCTTTGTCCTACATTATACTTGCAATCTGAAATCTTATGTCCATAATTATTGCATTTAAAACAATAACCGTAAAAGGAATGAGTGAACCTGGGTGATGGTCTTTGCCATTTTGTAGTGGGAGCCATAAATCTTCTTCTCCTTTGATGAGTGACATTGGTGAATCCATCATTGTCAATACTCCTCTCGTGCCTGGCATTATTGCTTTCTTTAGCATGATTCATTTTTTCTTGATCAACCCTGATCTTATCTTCATTCTTTATGGGTTCTACAGTTATGGCCTTTGATCCATTTGATGATTCTCCTTCGACGAAGCCCAAACCAAATTTGATGCCTGTAGTCCTTTGGTTATTTATAATCTTATCCAGCTTCACAGAACTTTCTTCAAGTTTGTGATAACAACTCATTTTTTGATTCATCTCTTCTAGCTGCATCCTTAAACCAACAATCTCTTCTTCTAGCTTGTTGCACTCATCTATTTTCATGGTTAATTGTACTTCGATATCTTCAGATATTTTCTTAAATTTGTCTATCTGTACTTTCAAGCTGGTTATTATTTCATTGGCATCCTCAAGCTTTCTTGAAATTTTCTTATTCTTTTTCCTTTCTATACTCAACTCTTTAAGTGCAGCGACCAACTCACCTTCCAGATCTACTTCAGCCTCAACCTCAAGTTTTTTATCACATTCCTATTTTTCCTCTATTTTTTCTTCTTTGAATGCCATGAAAAGAGCTTCACCTGTTTCTTCTTCAGAATCCTCACCGGAGCTGTCTTCTGAAGGACTGACATTCTTGGATATGAAACTTTTCTTCTTGAAGTTGCTTTTTCTAAAATTTGGTTTCTTCTTCCAGTCACTTCTTTCTTGGTGTGAACCTTCATCACTTTTGTTTTTCTCATTCAGTGGACATTTAGCTGCAAAGTGCCCAATGCCTCCATAGTTGAAACACTTAAATGGTAGCTTTCCTCTGTATTTTCCTTTTCCCCTTATTAGTTTTCGAACAAAGTTTGCTTCCGTTTCATCTAATGTCTCTTCTTCCTCGGATTCTTGTTTTGCTTTTATATTTTTATGTGCTTTAAAAGTAGCTTCTCTGTCTGTGGGTTTAGTTTTTCCTATTCTCATCTCATATGCAATCAAAGAACCATGCATCTCATCCATACTAAAAGTATTTAGATCTTTAGCTTCTTCTATTGCTAAAACTTTAGAATCAAATCTTTGGGGAAGAGATCTTAGTACCTTTTTCACGATGACAACATCTTCCATTTCCTCGTCGAGTCCTCTAATCGCATTAATGATTCCATTAACTCTCAAGGATGTATGCCTCTATGTTCTCATCGTCATTCATCTTTAATGCTTCGAACCGAGCTCGATGCATTTGTAACTTGGCCTCCTTGATCTTGTCGTCTCCTTCATGAATGCTCCTTAGTTTGTCCCACATGTCTTTTGCCATTTTACAACTCATAATATTTATCAGTTCGCTGTCCACTAAACCGCACATGATAGCATTCTTTGCTTTAGAGTTATTCTCAAACTGTTTCTTACCGGTAGCATCGGTTGGAGGAGTGGTGGGTATTGTGTATCCACTGTCTACTGACTCCCAAATGTCGTATCCCAAAGCACACAGATATGTCTACATCCCGAGTCTCCAAAATGCGTAATTAGTTTCGTCAAACAATGGTGCTTTGTTTGATGAGAATCCTTCACCACCTGCCATTGTCTCACTTCCAAGATCACCTTAGCCGATTAAGCTTGTTCAAGAACTTGGCTCTGATACCAATTGATAGTCTCACAATGACACTAAGAGGGGGGTGAATCAGTGTAGCTATTTAAATTCAAATCTACAACTCTTAAAACAAGTATAACAAGAGAGTATTCCACAACACATGATGTAACGAGGTTCACCAATTTGGCTACTCCTCAAAAATGACTGCTTGGACTCCCGTCCAAATCCAGCCTTTGCAAAATACCAATTTTACAATCAATTTACCAAAGACCCACTAGAAGGAGCACCAACCCCCAATTTATTCTCGCACCAATAGGAAAGGAGCACCAACCCCTGATTTACTCTGGCACCAACTAGAAAGGAGCACCAACCCCTAATTCCAAGCACCAACTTGGACTACAATTTTGAAACTATAAGATTGACATAAAAATGCCTTCGCTTATACAAGACCCTGACTGGTCTATTGCTAACCCAACCTCTCTCGCTATTCACCAAAACACCACACACACTTAAGGCTCTGCTTACTGCACTTTTACGACACTCTTCCAACCCTCTTTTTGTAGCACTTTCACTCTTTTTCAACAATATAATTCTCCACGTAGACCTCCTTTTATAACAAAGTTTTGACTCTATTTTTAACTTCAGTTGTAACTCCTTTATCACACAGTATTCTCTCATGTAGCCTATTAATAGTTATGGCTCTTTGTTTGGTCTTCGACTGATGACTTTCACTTATCTCTAGTCCGCATGATTTTTCTCTCAGTAATCGCACCCCATATCATCCGACTTTCGTTAACTCTTCTTATTTTAGCCGCATGATTTATAACTTATTAACTCTTCTTATTTTAGCTCATGATTTTTTCCAAATCGTATAACTTCAATTAATCTCACATATCTTATTTAGGGTTCTCTTCTTAGCTATTGTGATCCTTATCTCTTACCTTTCTCTTCTGTTGACACTTCCCTCCTTGCTCTTCCTCTTTACTTTCATATCACGACACTTTTGCCTTCTTACTATCTCTCTCCTCCTTTAGTCGCGAAATGCGACATGTCGCGATATCGTGACACTTTTTCTCCTTTGCTCTTTTCTTGCCTTTGGGTCGTGAAAACGTGACATGTCGCGATATCGCAACATTTTCCCTCCTTTGCTCTTTCTCTTGCCTTCGGGTCGTGAAAACTCGACATGTCGCGATATCGCGACACTTTTTCTCCTTTGCTCTTCCTCTTGCCTTCGGGCAACTATGTCACGATATCGCGACACTTTTCTCTTTGCCCTTTCTCTTGCCTTCGTCAAAACCCAACATGTCCTGATATCACGACACTTTTTCTTTCGGACTCTCTCTCTTGCAATATGTCGCGAAATCGTGACACTTTTTCTCTTGCCTTTCTCTCTTCCAACATGTCACGAAATCGTGACACTTTCTTGCTTGCGCTTTCTCTCCGAACATGTCGCGAAATCGTGACACTTTTCTTGCTTGCGCTTTCTCTCCGAACATGTTGCAAAATCATGACAATTTTTCTTGCTTGCACTTTCTCTCTCGAACATGTCGCGAAATCGCGATAGTTTTGCTTGCTTGCGCTTTCTCTCCGAACATGTCGCGAAATCGCGACAGTTTTTCCTGCTTGTGCTTTCTCTTCGAACATGTCGCAAAATCGTGACAGTTTTTCTTTCTTCTCAACATGTCACGATATCGCGATAGTTTTTCTTTCTTGCGCTTTCTCTTCGAACATGTCATGATATCGCGATAGTTTTTCTTTCTTCTCAACATGTCGCGATATCGCGACAATTTTTATTTCTTCTCAACATGTCACGATATCGTGACAGCTTTTATTTCTTGCGCTTTCTCTTCAAACATGTCGCGATATCGTGACACTTTTTCTTTCTTGCTCAACATGTCGCGATATCGCGACAGCTTTTCTTCCTTGTGATTTTCTTTTGATTTTCAGCATATGGGCCACTTCGATCTTTTGGAAAATCACTGTACATACTCTAAAAAACCTCTTAACTCCTGTCCACTGCATCAACCGATCTGTCTGACTGTGTTGAAAACAATGACAATATTGTTGCTGCACCTTGCTCAACAATCCATACGACGTGATTCATATGGTCGACCTCAATACCACAACAACCCTTTTTGTAGAAATGATAAACCATCAAGATATTTTTACTATAAATATCACAATCACCATCCAAAATATTAGGCATGTGTACCTCGACAGAACTTTAAAATTGAATATGCTGACAAGGAAGATGAATAAATAGAGGAGAACAGCTCACCTGATGATCCCATAGACGAAGACCAAATTGAACACGAGGAGTTTTTAGCTAAGGAAGATACTATGGAAATTTTAGTACATGCTCTTATGGGGTTATTAGCTCACCATACAATCAAAGTAGTAGGATTCATTCGACAAAGGAAGGTAATTGTATTAATTGATTCAGGAAGTCCTCATAACTTTATTGACATATGGCTTGCCAAGGCATTAAAATTGCACATCTACTCCTCCAATCAAGATAAATTTCAAGTTAGAACTGCAAGTGGGAGTAGTGCTCAATGTATTGGTAAAACATCTTCAATTTCATTACAAATGGGAAGTTATACTTGGCATGGTCCTATTTTTATTATGAATTTAGGGAATTCAGAAGTTATCTTGGGAGTTGCATGGTTAGAACAAATGGAAACCATGGTCAATTTTAATTACAAGCAACACTTTGTTGAATGGAAATAAAATGGGAAGACCATTCACCTCCAAGGAATTCCAACACCTCCATCAAAGATGGTATGTTCACACAACATGGAAAAAATATAAAGAAAAGGTAGTTATGGATTCATTGCTTAAATTAATTGTATGGAAATCCAAGCACAAGATACGCAGAAATCCAATCAGAAGATCTACAAAACATTGTGGCCAACTATGATGAGGTCTTCCAAGAACCAAAGGGACTACCTCCCAAAATATCCCATGACCATGCCATACACCTTGTTCCTAGAAGTCTTCCACCTAATGGTCATCCTTATCGATATCCCCAACCTAAAAAAATAGAAATTGAGATGATTGTCCAAGAGCTATTATAACATGGTGTCATCTGTCACAACACTAGCCCCTATTCTTCACCAGTAGTTTTGGCCCATCGTAAAGATAATTTTTGGCGTATGTATCCGGATTTTCATCCTCTTAACAAAATCACCATCAAAGATAAATTCTCTATACCTATCATTGATGATTTATTAGATGAACTACATGGTGAATTTTTTTTACCAAATTGGACTTATATTCGGGGTTTCACCAAATCAAATTTAGGGAAGAGGATATTCCCAAAACATCTTTTCGCACTCATGAAGGTCATTATGAATTCTTGGTCATGCCCTTTGGTCTCACTAATGCCCCATATACATTCCAAAGTCTCATGAACCATGTGTTTCATCCATTCCTTCGTAAATTTATCCTAGTCTTCTTCGATGATATAATCATATATAGTAAATCATGGAAGGATCATTTGTTGCATGTGGGAAAGATTCTTCATATCCTACACAAGGAAAAGTTTTTTGTCAAACGCTCTAAATGCTATTTTGGTTTTCAATAAGTTGAGTACCTAGATCATATAGTTTCTCAAGAAGGTGTTAAAGTGGATCCCAATAAGATAAACATAATTCAGGATTGGCCCTTACCTAAAACTATCAATAAAATTCATGGTTTTTTGGGTCTCACTGGATATTATCGCAAGTTTATGCGTAACTATGAAAAAATTTTAGCTCCTCTCATAGCCCTTACAAAAAAGGATGTTTTTAATTGGTCAGAAGCACCCACTCAAGCCTCCGAGGTCCTCAACGAAGCAATGTATACTACTCCAGTTTTTGCAACTCCATATTTTCACAAACCATTTGTAATTGAATGTGATGCTTCAGGAACAGGTATTCAGGCAGTGTTAATGCAGGAAGGTCATCCCTTAGCATTTGAAAGTAAACAACTTTTGGGAAAAAATCTGGAAAGATCTACATATGAAAAATAAATGTTGGCTATTCTACATGTAGTGGAGAAATGGAGACACTACTTAATTAGTAGCCATTTCATTATAAAAATAGATCATAGCAGTCTCAAGCATTTTCTAGAACAACAATTTTCTTATCCAAAATAAAACAAGCGGTTAACTAAATTTTTGGGATATGATTTCATTATCGAGTACAAGAAAGGGAAAGAAAATGTGGCAACAAATGCATTATCTAGAAAATATGAAGATGAAGTGGCTATTAATGCTATTTCAGGTTCATTAAAGCACCCTCTTTTCTCCTATGAAGACAAGATATTAAGAAGGAAGAATCACATTTAAATTCCACACACTTCGATAATAAAATCAAGGATTCTAGATGAGTCACATGCTTCTCCATCAGCAGGACATTCAGGTTTTTTGAAAACTTATATGCAGATTAAACAATCTTTTTGCTCAAAAGGATTAAAAGCAGAGGTCAAACAATGGATTGCTGAATGTGAAGTATGCCAATGCAATAAGGGTGAAACAATCAAATCACCAAGGTTGTTGCAACCATTACCCATTCCATATCGTTAGTGGTAACACATCTCAATGGATTTTATTGAAGATATTCCTAAGTCAGAAGGTAAAACAATTTTTTTCATGGTAGTTGATCACCTCTCCAAATATGCTCACTTTCAAGCTCTACAAAATCTATTTTCAGCAAGCAAAGTGGCTAAGGTATTTATGGACTCAAATTTTAAATTACATGGAATACCAAAAAATATTGTAAGTGATCGGGATCCCATATTTACTAGCAATTTTTGGAGTGAATTATTTTGACTTAGTGGTACCAAATTAAATGTCTTCTACATACCATCCACAAAAAGATGGCCAAATGAAGGTAGTTAACAAATATTTGGATACCTACCTAAGATGTTTTTTTCAGGATAAATAATATCAATGGAGTCATTGGCTATAATTGCCAAAATGGTGGTACAACAATTCTTACCATTACTCCATCAAGATGTATCCTTTTGAAGCATTGTATGGCACTAAGACACCAACAATAGCATATTATGTACTAGGATCCTCCAAAGTGGCCCAAGTAGATAATTGGTTTCAACACCGATAGTCAATGCTCACCATTCTCAAAGATAATTTTGCCCAAGCACAAAATCGTATGAAGTAACAACAAGACACACATCATTCGGAAAGACAATTCAATACTGGTGAAATGGTGTTCCTGCGTTTGCAACCCTAAAAACAAGTGTCATTGAAGATTAAGACCAGTTAAAAGTTGACTCCATGATTTTAGGGCCCATACAAAATAGTGCATTGCATTGGAGAAGTGGCATATCAATTAGAGCTACCTATTTTATCTTGTATACATCCAGTATATCATGTTTCCTATCTTAAGAAGGTGATCGTCCAAAAAGTACAATCTCAATCAGAATTACCGATACTCGATGAAGAAGGATGTATATATCTCTAGCTTGAAGCAATTTTACATATCAGAACATGCATTTTGAGATCTCATCACATCCAAGAATTTCTCATCAAATGGCAAGACCTACCTGAAGAAGATGCTACATGGTAACCTACAAGTATTTTCCAAACATTTCCAGCTTTGAGTACAAATATTTTCGAGGAGGGGAGCCATGTTACAACCCTAACATAGCCGACTATGTTAGGTTTCCAATTGAATATTTTGATTTCATTATTTAATAGATTAGGTTTGATTTAAAATATCATCTTATCATTTTTCATTCATCTATGAATTTTTAAGAGGACTACCCTCTTAGTGGTGAGGACCAGCCCTCCTGAAGTGGCTTGCTATTATGATTTACTCCATTTCACGTCTATTGCTTTCAGTTATTTTACTCACTGGTTTCTGTGTATAAATATTAATTGATTTACATTATTGAAGAAAACATATTGCATTACACAGAAGGGTAGTGATACCCTTCCAAAGTGATAAGATGTATTTGTGACTTGACATTGTAATATATTTCTTGTATGATGAAATATTTGTTGAGGTGAATATTTGTGTGGAGATTTTGAGATAGATTGTTGCTATCTAACCTAGAATTGGCAAAAGGATTTGGTTGTGAGTAAAACAAGTTTTGAAGACATATCTCCATCAAAGCAAAGAGGTATGGGCACATCATATTTTTTTTGAAATGTTGGAATGAATGTTGTGAAATATAAGGTGGAGTAAAAAGGATTGATGAGTATTGTTGGAAATGTATGAGCAAGTTTAAGTGCACCTTGTTGATGGATGATTTGATTTGAGATAGATATTAAGAATTATTTGAGTTAGGGTTTGAGACCCACATTGTGCTCTTTGTTTGAAGAAGTTTGAAAACACTTGTTTAGGGTTAGTGAGCAAGTTGTGTTTCATTGATTGAATGATTGAGTGAAATTCTTGAGCATTGGATTTGAGTGATATTGAAATTGAATGTGCAGACATTAGAAAACAAATTTGTGAAAGCAACAGACTTAAAGATTGATTAGAAAATAATAAGTTTTTTATAGAGTACATCATTCTCTATATGTTCCAGAGGTTAAACGAATTCTGAATAGAATATGTCTAAACTACTTCAAGTTAAAGGAATTACCTTGAAGATTAGACAAAGCATTTGATAACTTTGTGTGCAAGATTTGAGATTTATTGAGCATATTTTGTGAGTTGTTTTGGAGCATGTATTGAGAATAGATTGATAAATTTCTTGAGAGAATTTGAAGGTAGATTTGAGGTAAGTCTTGGTGAAGACTTGAGAGCAGATTGATCAAGTTCTTGAGAGGACTCAAAGGCAAATTTAAGGTAAGGCTTGGTGAAGACTTAAGAGCAGATTGAGCAAGTTCTTGAGAGGACTTGAAGGCATATTTGAGGCAAGTCTTGGTGAAGACTTGTAGGAAGATTTGAGGTAAGTCTTGGTGAAGACTTGAGAGCATATTGAGCAAGTTCTTGAGAGGACTTGAAGGTATATTTGAGGTAAGTCTTGGTGAAGACTTGAGAGCATATTGATAAAGTTAATGAAAGGAATTGAAGGCAGATTTGAGGCAAGACTTGGTGAAGACTTGTAGGTGTTGAGTGGTATTTTCACCCAGCTGTGAAAGTACAACTTTCCTTTAGGATTTGGATCCCAAATCCCCTCTTGCAAAGAAGTCAAACAAACAACTTCTCCAAGGTCTTCGCTGTATTAGCATTTGCAACTGTGTATTAGTAATCTCAAATAAAGATAATCAATTTAAATGCTTGGAACACCTTAGTGATTGCAAGTAACTATAAACAAGGGGCAATGTTGGTTTATTTCACCATGAAACTTTAGTGATTGTTCATTGTTTTTTTTTTAGATTTTGTAATTTTTAAATGTTCATTTTAAATAAATTAAACCTTCAAAAAAAATAAAATAAAATGAAAAAAAAATGCAAAAAATTAAAAATAGAACACATTCAGTCTGATGCTATCATGTTCCGACAAAACCGAAGATATGAGTTTTCCATGCATGCAACCTAACCTATTGGACCTGCAAAACATGCACAATCCTGATAAGCTAAGTGCTAGCTTCTAGGGATTTGAATGAGGTTTTTAGATTTAAGCATTCGCATGCAACAACCAAGAAAAACTTGTATCAACTACATTTACAAGCCTAAAATCTGAAAAGGGAAAATAGACATTTAATCTTGCATGTAGAAAATGACTCCTTCTTTCTTGCCCATAAGATGCAAATTTTTGAAATGCTATCTACATTAAATATTCCTCTTTTTACAATAATAGATATCTGGTTTTCCAAAACCAGAAAAAGTGGAAGAAAAGCACTCCAAAGCAGGTCCAGAATGGCTCATCACCCTCAGCTCTGCACCCTACTTTCCGCGGTTTTTGACCCCCGTACCAATATGTGCCTCTGCGTTTTATATTTGCTGGAAAATTGCTTCTCCTTCCACAACAATTTGTTTCATCTTCCAGTGGCTGCTCGTTTCACCCCTGTCTCATCGTTATCTTTGACTTTCTGTTTGATGTCTTAAACGTTTAATATTCTCGATGAACTGTAACGCCTCTGTAACCCTTACACCTTTATGCCACGTGTTCTGTGCTTCTTTGCATTTTTCGTAACTGCCTCCTTGTAAATCGTGGCAAAAAATAGCATGTCACGATATCACGACATTTTTTTGCATGCAACTTTGTTCCTCTGCCTGCACAATGAAAATAAGACATGTCGCGAAATCGCGACAATTTTCTGCCCGCAACCTTGTCTGCCTTCATGCACAACAAAAATAAGACATGTCATGAAATCGTGACAATTTTATGTCAACGGGCCGTGCAAATGCAACCTGTCACGAAATCGTGATGCTTTTCTGTTTCGGGCTATCTCGCTGCAACTTGTCGTGAAATCGCGACGTTTTTCTCTTTCGGGCCGTGAGGGTGCAACCTGTCGCGAAATCGTGATGTTTTTCTTTTTCGGGCCGCGAGGATGCAACCTATCGTGAAATCACGATGCCTTTTCATTTTGCTGTGTTTTGCTCTACCTGGCCGCGAAAACGCGACATGTCGTGAAATCGCGACACCTTTTCATTTCGTACCATCTCACTGTTTCCTGTCGCAAAATCATGACAATTTTTTATTTCGGGCTGTCCAGCTGCTTTCTGTCATGAAATCACGATGCCTTTCATCTTCGTATCCCTTGGCTGCTTCCTGTCGTGAAATCGCGATGCTTTCTCTTTCCGTACCATCTCGTTGTTTCCTGTCGCAAAAACGCGACATGTCACGATTTCGCGACAACTTCTGCATTGACTCTTCTCTTGCTTCCTTGCACCGCGATTTCACAACACGTCGCGATATCACGACATTTTCTCTTCATGATGCATTCTGCTGCTCCTAGCCACGAAAACGCGACATGTCACGATATCGCGACAACTTTTTATTTTCGGCCGCGACGGAGCAACATGTCGCGATATCGCGACAACTTTTTTTTTCGCAACGGAGCAACATGTCGCGATATCGTGACAACTTTTTATTTTTGGCCACGACGGAGCAACATGTCACGATATCGTGACAAATTTTTATTTTCGGCCACGACGGAGCAACATGTCGCGATATCGCGACAACTTTTATTTTCGGCCATGATGGAGCAACATGTCACGATATCGCGACAACTTTTTCCCTTTTGTGAAATTTTGTTTTTTTCCTTGATTTTGAGCATCTGGGCTACTGCAGTTTTCTTTGAAAGCATGCAAAAAAGGTGGGTCCCCAATTTTGGGGTGTGTTGTGGATCACCCACAACAAATGGCGACTCTGCTGTCAAATGCTCCTGAGCATTTTGGTGAGAACCCAACTCTGAAATATACAAGCTTAGATACAAGCGTCAACACATAAAGATAAATAAATACCGATAGATCGTAAATACATGAAACATCGAATCATACGTATTAGCTCAGTGTGTGCAATGTGTTTCGTTCCCTATCATTTGAACTTGATCAACATTCCATTGTCAGTTTTACTTATGATTTGTATGCAAGGCTATGAATGATTTGTGCAGGATTTGATGCATGATGAAGATGCTAGAGACATAACAACTTGCTTTACAAAGGCTCAAACCTTCTAATATCATGAACAAACATATTCAAGCTGTCAAACCCTCTTAGGACCAAATATATGTATACTAAATTAATTTACTAGATCCCAAAGTTGGTTATGTGTCACTACCATCTTGAACCCATGTGCAAGTGTGAGTGAAATCAAACTTTGGGGAATAGGATTCCCAACCTAAGCGAGATGGGAATTTAACCCTATCCTTACTATTCCGATTTGGAGTTCATTACCTCATCTTGAACAAAATGATTTAACCAGTTATGGATGAAATTGTCAAGCTAGTCTATCCATATGAGCAGTCAGTGGTCTTGCTTTTAGACAAGACATGATGCCACGCATGAGCACTTAACCCCATAATCCATGATTTGGCTTCATTCATTCTTTTTTTTTTTATTTCTTGGACCTTTTGGATGACTACCCATCCTTGCCAGGGACATGTAGTACGACCCCTCCAATCCAAGATGAAGATGAAATGGGAAATATTAGTTAATTTTATTTTTGTTTCTTGGACTTTTGGGATGACTACCCATCCTTTGCAGATGACATGTAGTACGATCCTTCCCATCCAAGTTTTATGATAAAATTAAAGATGGAAGCTTTGAGGAATCAGATTCTCAACCTAGGTAAGATGAGAATTATGCCCTATCCTTGCTACTCCATGAAGGTCAAATCAGAGCTTTGGGGAATTGGATCCTCAACCTAAGCGAGATGAGGATTTAACCCTATCCTTACTACTTTGATTTTAGGCTTTAAGCATTATGGGAGTGGTAAAAACCATTGTTTTAAGGATTATGTTGCATGATAGGACAAACATGGACTATTCCTTTCGCCTCACCTTTTCTTCCAAGTATGGTTTTAACCATTTTTCTCAAGACTCTCTTTAATATGCGTAGAACGTGCTTGGTTCAAGATAGTTCGGGCATCAGTTCCCAACCTTAGGATTTTTTATGTTTTATGTTATAGAATAACCCTAAGAGGATTCAACACCTTTTCAATGATTGTACATGACATGAAGATGCAACTAAGATGAAATATATATGCAGTGTGGAATATAACATGAGATATGAATGCATTGCTTCTTTTGAAATGTTAATGGAGTATACCACCTATGTTGCCATAATTTGTAAAACTGACAACTTCATGCATCACAAGTTCCAAACAATATTCTTTAATGTGTTTGCAATATTCGTGGAGCTTTCTGCAATACAATTCCGATGTTTCATATTTTCCTGATCTTAGGCATGAGTTGACATCTCAAATAACAACTTTTCATCATTTTTTTTTTTTTAGACAAACCAAACATGTCAAATAAACACACAACTTAAACCATGATTAAACTAACAATCCCAAACAAAAGGAAACTTGAAAACACAAACCAAAACCAAAATCTATATACAATATAATACAAGATGATGCCAAGCTTGGACTATTACTTTCCTGGGTCCCAAACATGATTAGAACATTTCAAAAGACATATGACACAATACACATGCCAAATGTTGTAAGAATCCAACAACGATAAGATCAAACCAAACAATGCAACAAATTTCAACTTGCCATGTTCACCATACCAATTTGATTTATTTCTATTACCAACATCATAGGTGAGATTCAAATAAAATTGATTAGACAATGGTTGGTATTCAATTTTATTTTTTCTATTCTTTAAAGTGCAAATTTCATCATTCCATTCATGATTTAGAAGTAGGCTTTCCTTTTCAAATGTGAGATGTTGCAAACAAGAGCCTATTTCTAAAAGTCTTGAATTCAAATTATTCTTCGAGATTTTAAAGCAATCAAAATCAATCAAAACTTGACAAACATCACCAAGATTTGACATTTCATCATTAATGACATTAGCATCCAAAGGGACATCATTTAATCCATCATTTAATTCATCATTAATGACATTAGCACCCTGCTCCCCATGGTTTTCGACCCCCGTACCAATCTGTGCCTTTGCATTTTATACTTGCTGGCAAATTGCTTCTCCTTCCACGACGGTTTGTTTCGTCTTCCAGTGGCTGCTTGTTTCACCCGTCTCATCGTTATCTTTGACTTTTTGTTCGATGTCTTAAACGTTTAATAATCTTGATGAACTGTAATGCCTCTGTAACCCTTACACCTTTATGCCATGTGTTCCGCGCTTCTTTGCATTTTCCATAACTGCCTCCTTGTAAATCGTGGCAAAAAATAGCATGTCGCGATATCGCGACGTTTTTCTGCATGCAACTCTGTTCCTTTGCCTGCACAGCGAAAATAAGACATGTCACGAAATCGCGACAATTTTCTATCAACGGGCCGCGCAAATGCAACCTGTCGTGAAATCGTGACGCTTTTCTATTTTGGGCTATCTCGCTGCAACTTGTCGCAAAATCGTGACGCTTTCTCTTTTCGTACCATCTCGCTGTTTCCTGTCGTGAAAACGCGACATGTCACGATTTCGTGACAACTTCTGCATTGACTCTTCTCTTGCTGCCTTGCACCGCGATTTCACAACACGTCGCGATATCGCGACATTTTCTCTTCATGATGCATTCTGCTGCTCCTAGCCACGAAAACGCGACATGTCGCGATATCGCGACAACTTTTTATTTTCGACCGCGACGGAGCAACATGTCGCGATATCGCGACAACTTTTTATTTTTGGCCGCGACGGAGCAACATGTCACGATATCACGACAAATTTTTATTTTCTGGCTACGACGGAGCAACATGTCGTAATATCGTGATAACTTTTTATTTTCGACCGCGACGGAGCAACATGTCACGATATCGCGACAACTTTTATTTTTGGCCACGACGGAGCAACATGTCGCGATATCGAGACAACTTTTTCCCTTTTGTGAAATTTTGCTTTTTTCCTTGATTTTGAGCATCTGGGCTACTGGATTTTTCTTTGAAAGCATGCAAAAAAGGTGGGTCCCCAATTTTGGGGTGTGTTGTGGATCAGCCACAACAGTAGGCAGATTTGAGGTAAGTCTTGGTGAAGACTTGAGATCAGATTGAGCAAGTTCTTGAGACGACTTGAAGGAATATTTGAGGCAAGTATTGTTGAATACTTGTAGGTATATTTGGGCAAGTCTTGGTGAAGACTTGTAGGCAGATTTGGGCAAGTATTTGTGAAGACTTGAGAGCAGAGTTGATTGATTGATTTGTTCAATCTTTGTGTTAAGGCTTGGGGCAAATCTAAGTAGAGTTGATTTGTGATTAGATCAAGTCTTGTGTTAAGGCTTGAGGATAGATTTTGGTGTAGATTTGGGAGTAGATTTGTTCTAGACCTAAGATAGAGTTAGAGCAAATTTATACTAGATCGAGGACAGTGTTTAGTGTAGATTTGAGATAGAGATTGAGTAGAGTTGAGAGCAAGATTTAGAGGTGATTGACCAGAGGATAGGAGTCTCTAGTGGATAGATATCCATTAGCTAGGGCAGTAAGGACAAAGGTCTTCTATGGAGAGAGATCCACAAGTTAGAGCAGTGGGTGTAGAAGTCTTCTAGAAGATCATCAGCTAGAGTAGAGGAGAAATATTTCTCCTATGGATAGAGATCCATGAACTAGATCAAAGGGAAAGAGTTCTCCTATGGAGGGTAATCTGCGAACCAACTAGGAAGATAGAGTTCTTTTGTGGAGAGAGATCCACAAACTAGTTGAGGAGATAGAGATCTCCTAGATCAAGTTTCATGAACCAAAGGAAAGGGGAAAGAGTTCTCCTATGGAGAGAGATCCACAAATCAAAGCATTAGGGGATTGGTGTCTCCTTTGGACAGAGGTCCATAAACATTGTAATAGAGAAGTGATTCCAAAGATATTTGTTGAGAAATTTTTAGTGAAATATTTTCTATGTGGAGTAGCCCACATTGGGTGAACCACGTTAAATTGATATCTCTATTGTGTGTGATGATTTGTGTATTGCTTTGATTACTGTTGTTGATATTGCCATTGATTATATTGGATAATATTATTTGGGAAAGAAAAATAAAAGTTGATCTTATACTATTCACTCCCCTCTCAATATAAGCTTGTGTTCTTCAAAGATATGCTAAAGCATGCATTTTTTCCAGGAAAGAAATTGTTTTCGCTTTTATATTATATTGTTTTTAGAAATTTAGATGCTCTATGAATAAAATTTGGCAAATTATGTTTTATATGTTTCTTTCAAATCTTATATTGATGGCAATGCGATATGATGATAAGATGTCCTGTACATATCTGTACAAAAACTCTGCACTTTTGCTAAACCCTGATTAAATTTTTGTGAGTTTAATATCTTGTTATCCTAGGAGTGGCAAAGTTTGATATGCTTCAGTGAGACGTCTACCAGCTTCCATAACACAATGGATGGCACAATCTTTTGGATGAACAACTCTGATACCAAATGATAGAACCCTAAAGGTTCTAATATAATTTAATGAATATTAAATCTAGAATTGCATGAATATAACAATTTGATCAAGAATCGCAGGCCTCTTCGAGGGGGCTCCCTCCTTGGAATCGCAGGCCACTTATAGGGGGCTCCCTCAACTTTTAAACTATATATATTTTCTCTTCTTGATGATTTAAGTTCTTACTCAAACCTAAGTTTATATCTATCCCAATGCTACGTTTGTTAGCTTGATATCGGCAATTTCAATCTCGAGTTCCTTCGGGGTCCCCTCATTTGGAGTAAAATTTTACCGAGGTGGAACAGGGGTTATAGTGGTAGCTTTTCAAAATTCAATCGTGTTGAAGGAATAATATAATGAAAACCGTCGCCGATTCCCTTGTGTAACAATATATATATATATAATAAAAAAAAAAAAAAAAAAAAATATATATATATATATTACATAGGTGAATTGGTTACAACCACGATTTTTAGTAACTGCCAGCGCAGGGTTCAAACCATCAATGACTGCTTCCAACAAACCCATCGTCTTGTTAACATTAACCCGACGTGAGATGGGGACCGTCGGTCGCTCGGGATTCGTACCATCGTCATCGGTCTGACGCATCACTCAGAGGAGTCAGATCAAACTACTGCCTTTGCCAAGTTGGGCACGCCCGCGGGTTTTGAACCTAGGTCTCCTCTTGGTAAGTGCCCAAGCTTACCAATCCACCTAGCCCCCGATATATATATATATATATATATATATATATATATATATATATATATATATATTAAAAACAATAATACACTAAAAAAATACACTATATATATATAATTAAAAAACAATAATACACTTATATTAAAAATGTTTTTTTTTTTGGATTCGGGTAATATAAAAAACCCCTATGACCAAGGTATAGGCTGAGCAGTTCCTCTTAGCCATAACCCCTTGTAAGGTCAAAAGCTGGGTAGTGTGAGAAACTCTTACAACCGACGTATAAGTTGAGCAATCCCTTCCCATTCATGACCCCTCTTAAGGTCAAGAGATATGCTTATCAATAGCAGATTAACACATAGCCCCACACACAACCATTTGAACCTTAGACCTCCTCAAAAAAAACTAAACCTCGTACCAAATATAAAAAATGTTATTAATTTAATAAGTTAGATGTTCCTACTTTTAAGGAGATGGTCAATAACCTTATCCCATTGGGTTACACTAACCCTAACCACTCCACTCTTTTACAAACTATGATGACCAAATTATTATAATATTACTATATAAACATAATATAATATAGATGTGACCATTTCAATTTCATATAAACTTTTTAAAATCAAAATAATTTAATATTTAGCCTTGGGGATTGATTGGTAAACCATGAATGCAACCAGGATTTAAATGTGGACATGGTAATCATTCCCATTAAACTCAAAGCTACACATTGCGACCACTCTATTTGTCCATCTATACACATAAAAAATCATGTTTTTAACTAGCCTCCTGGTAGCCTCACACTATTCTATATGGGATGAAGATGCAATAATTTCCAAACGTTAACACCAAATACTAGAAAATGACAACCCATCCCATCGACTGAAAAATCCAAAACGGTAGTTTTCCTTATGAATTTCCGTGGAGGGTCGGCTCCTTTAATAACTTTGTGAGTTGCCTGCATGTGCGTGGTAGTCCTTGCATTAGAAAGTGTCACAGACTATGTCTTCTGTACCCGACACATGAAAGTCAGAAATTGTAAGAGAAAACACGAGGCCCCATAGAGCAAATGAAAGTGGGGGAGCTCTAAGAAAATAAAGACAATCAGAGTGAGGTCCCATCTATACTTGCAAAAACATGCAGACAAGTATACTTAGATTATTCTCCTGTGCTTGGATTTGGTGGGTATTTTTGTTTAGGTGGAGCACCGCCCCTATCTTAGCTGTGTAATCACTGTTATAATCTGCTTGCACGTCAATCAGCTGTATAAACCTCTGCTTCACATTTTTTTAAGTCTACCAGTGTAATCATTTCACAAGTTGTCTGTTGCAAACAGGTGATTCCCAACTACCTTGGATTGGATGTCTTATAAGGGTGTAACGTGCACACCATCAATACCAGGGGTTTTCTTGATTGATTGTTGATTTTTAGTGTGACCTTGGTAAGTAGGGCTGTTCAATATGTAGGGCATCACAAGTTGCTGCTTTCAAGATCTGTGGACAGCGGGATCCTTGATACTTTCAGTTTGTTTTGATGGGATTATCATTTTTTTCCCACTTGTCCAGAATTTTTTTTAGTGAAGCATGTCATTGTTGTATTGCTTGTTTGTATTTGTAATGATTTTGTTTGGTTTAGGATCTTCTAAGATCATGGGATTTTGTATGATGTGAAGCTTCTTATGCCTTTCTGACTCTGTGGCCTAGGAGTAAGCCTTGAATCTTAATCGTTTGGGTGATCATTTACTATGTCTGAAAGGTTAGGGACATTCAGTTGGTGTTGGGAATTCCAAGGTCTAGGAGTATGTGGATCATCATCTTTAAGTCTTTCTACTTGGGCATATGATTCTTGCACCTGAAGAGTACCCGGTTTGGTCCAGAATATGTGTAAGTGAAACGAAAAGAAAAACCTGTTATGGGTTGCTTTGCTTTTCCTTTGTATACCTTCATTATGCAGCTACTTTTGCTGTCAACTACTGCAGACCGTGGGCACCATGATCAGCGGCACTTGAGTCCTCCACTTACCACCCATTTGACAGATGAGTTCTCTCATCTCTTCTTCAAAGAAGGATACTCTGTTGTCTGGGGTAGTCCAAATAATGTCCAGCAATTGAATGGTGGCAACCTTGTGAACCTTATTCTTGACAAGTCCTCAGGTACATATCTGACCATATTATTGGATCAATTAGTTTTGTGTTCTCTCTCTCTTTTCATAACTTGTTGCAACCTAGTTCCCAATGGTAACCTGGTTGAAGTTCTGGCTGTGCTGTGATGCATTTTGCTGTGTTTGAAAACTGATGAATTTAAAATTGAGAATAAAAATCAGATTAAGAAGATCATGCAGCGGTATTATCGGCCAAGTGTCAGATGGTTATGCCAATCCTGACACACAAGTTTCAGCACTAAACAGGACTGACTTGTACCGTGCAAGTTGAAAGAAGTGGAAACTTGTACCGTGTAAGTTGAAAGAAGTGGAAGGAAGGCCCTGCAAGTTACAAAAAGAACCGTCTACCATTCAAATCAATGAATAAGAATGAAAGTGAACTATTACATAGGGCAAAGACATGGATGGACTAGCAGAACCCAGTGGGAGACAACAAAAGCCCTAGACTCTTGGGCTTTTAACCATGCCATAGTATTGGGTAACTAGTCCTGCCACTGGGTACAAATTTTGGGTCAGCTAGATTACTTTGGCTTTGGACAATGAGTACATACCACTCAGTTGGATCGTTTAAACAGCGAAGCTTCAAACTTGCAAATCCTACCTTACCAGCAATCAAGACACAAATTTCAAGAGAACAGTGTAAAGTTTGAGTCTCTAGTCTCATCAGATCAAAATCAAAATCAACCGAAGAGACAGATCTCCCAAGTTGCTAGCCAGTGTCATACGTCGGTATAGCGTAATAATAACTTTTTTCATCAAGTCCATCGTCCCCATGTCGCAAGTCCCAGTGAGAATGTCGAGTCGAAATTAATTGCTTGCCGTAAGGATACATATAATACTTAAAGAACTGACTTGACAGTAGCAAGGTTAAACTCTACATTAAGCTAAAACAATAGTTGATTTAATTTCGATGCAAACCCTCTGACTTCCTTGAATTCCATGCTCATATGAAATTCAGATAACAAGACAAGAAAAAGTTGTTATGTTTTTATAGAGGGGATAAATTTAGTGTGACATTTTGGGTGGCTTTTAGAGCAAAGTCACTTCTTGCTGTTCTACAGCATTTTTTTTATGTACATACATGATTTGAGCCAACTAAACAAAGTAGTTGCCAATTCATCATGCTCTTTCATTCCTTTTTCAGGTTCAGGTTTCGTTTCACAAGATGACTTCTACTATGGATTCTTCAGCGCAGCCATCAAGCTCCCTGCAAACTACTCTGCAGGAATTGTGGTGGCATTTTATGTGAGCCCTCTAAAACTATTACTTTAATCTTTTCCCTTGTTAAATATCTAGATGGGGAAAAGTAGCTTACTTGTATTCATTATTATTTGACATAAACATTAACAATCAATCTCACATTTCTGCAGACTTCAAATTCAGATGTCTTTCCTCGTACACATGATGAGTTAGACTTTGAATTTCTGGGTCATGCCAGACGCAAACAATGGGTTTTGCAGACCAATGTGTATGGCAACGGAAGCGTTCACATGGGCCGCGAAGAGAGATTTCACCTCTGGTTTGATCCTGCAGCTGAATTCCATGAGTATAGTATTCTTTGGAACTACAAACATACCGTGTAAGTCTTAATACTTCTCACATTGTTTCTACTTGCGGGAAATGCCATCTCTAGACCTCGTTTTGCTTTTGTGGTGTCTATAATGTATGCAAACCGTTTCTTCAAACAAACCACTATCTTGGGAGTTTTGTTGCATCATAAAGTCTTTTATAATGTTTTAAGCAATAATTACCAAACACTGCAATTCATTCTCATCACGGTGTTGTTACCTTTCTTGTTTCTCATTTCTGACAACACTGTTTTATTTAATCTTGATCTCCAACCCATTGTTTCTTTCCATGGGGATTTGAAATGCAATCTCTGGTTATCCACGCAGATTTTTGGTGGACAATATCCCAATCAGGGAGGTACTTCATATCCAAGAAATGGGGTCGCAATATCCTTCAAAGCCAATGTCAGTGTACTCAACCATTTGGGATGGATCAGACTGGGCCACTGAAGGAGGGAGATACCCAGTTGATTACAGGTATGCACCATTTGTAGCTGCTTACACCAGCCTCGAGCTTGATGGGTGTGTGTGGAACCCCACACAGTCCACACCATTGTGTTCATACAGGCCACATTCTGTGAATCCCATTGATGGCCCTGAATTCCAGGGCCTGGATGCAAGGCAGAGAGCTGCAATGTATTGGGCCAGAGAGAGGTTTATGACTTATTCATATTGTTTGGATTCTTCACGTTACCCAACAGAACCTCCCGAGTGCCGAGGCCAGAGAAACTCCAGCTCAGCGCCTAGGGAGAACCATGACTATGATGGTGATTCCAATGCATTTGATAACGAGGAGCCTCCCACCATGACACAGTTTTCCAAGTATGGGAGATTGAAGTTTTCGATTCCCCCTTCTCAGAGAATGCCAAGGCAAGGCATGATCATGGATAGGAGAGCGTTTGGGAGATGGTGATCACAATTCTTTTTGTAACCATAATGACAAATTTATCCAATCCTTCTATGTTTGTAACCATAATAACAAATTTTTATTTATATATTTATTTTTCCATGTAAGATTTTGAAAAGGTTATTATATTTTTTTTACATGCTTTATTTAGTGTTTTTAGATTTAAATTCTGATTTCAGCTACATCATCTATTTATCCCAACCATTAAACTACCATTAAACTAGAAGATAGTTGACTTTATTTCAAAAGAACAATATATAATGTATTATAAAAACTAATAATTTGTATGTGTATTCCTTAATATATAATGTATTATAGAAACTGATAATTTGTATCTATATTCCTTACTTTAGATGCACACCAATAGATTAAAACATTTGAGATTTTTATTTTGGATCACATAGGAGAGTTAGTTACAACCACTATTTTTAGTAACTGGTATTAGGGCTCAAACCATAAAGATTGCTTCCAACAAACCTATCTATCTCGTTCTTGTAAATCCGGCGTGAGATGGGGACCACTCGTCACTCGGAGTTTGTACTATCGTCGTTAGTCTAGCACACAGTTAAAGGATTCGGGTTTGTACTACTACCTTTGCAAAGGGTTGACTTTCCCCCAAGGTTTGAATCTAGGTCTCTTCTTTGTAAAACATGTGAGATTTTTTTTTTATACATAGGAGAATTGGCAACTACCTTTTCTTTTTGAACAACTGGTCACAGGGTCAAATCACATTGCCTTCGGTCGTAGCGTCAAATCATGGAGCTACCACTGCAACCCCTACATTGCCTCGGTAAATACGGTACGGAGTAAGGGAGACCTCCGGTGGCTCGAGGTTGGTACCGTTGTCATCAAGCTGGCACACACTTAGTGGATTCTAGTCAGACTACTACCTTTGCCCTAGAGTGGGCATGCCTATGAGGTTTGAACCTAAGTCTCCTCCCGGTAAGTGTCCAACGTCTTACCAATCTGCCTAGCCCTCCTGAACTAAACATGTGAGATTTTAATTCTAGATTTTTTATTGAATATTTTAGTGTTCAATAATATTTAAAATTAAGTATTATTAAAATAGAAGAAAAATTCCATCGTAGAAATATGTTATAAAGAAAATTATTAATAAACAATTAAGTGATCAATCTACCTTTTAGCTATGGAAAAATTAAAATGAAAAATAAATAATAGAAGTAAGCATACACAAAAACATAAAAAGAATAATTTTATTTTATTTATATATTATATAAAATAAATATTAAAAATGGTGTTGTTTTAATATTAAAGAAAAAATAATAATTTATTTTTTTTGAAATTGTTGAATGATAGGAAAAATATTTAAGTTTGAAGAATAAAACATCATCATATATGATAATATAATTGATAATATTTTTATATTATTGTCATCCATACTAGTATATTGGCATAATTCCAATTTAAATTACTTTTTATCTTTTAACAATTTAATTTAGTAATTTAATATATGTGCTTTTATTTTGAGAATTATAGTTCTTAATAATATTAATATATACATTGACAATGACAATCACTTCAATATTTAGGGTATTATCTTCCTTAAAATGATCAAGTATAAAATGAAAACTTTTAATTCTTTATCCAATTCAACTTGAGATAGAATTAGTTTACATGTGATGAGTCGAACACTTCAATATTTAGGATATTATCTTCCTTAAAAATGATCAAGTATAAAATGAAATTTTTTTAATTTTTTATCCAATTCAACTTGAGATAAAATTAGTGATTGAGTCAAAGTTGGGATTGGAACATTTCGTATACATAACTCAATTTTAATATAACCTCTTTAAAAGGGAAACATGACAAAAATAAATAATTATTAGTGATTTGATCAACTTCAACTTATAAACAATTTCAACTTGGTCATGGTCAACTTATGAAGTGATAGCCATGCATAAGAATAGAACAATATCTTTTGGAAGACATCCAATTAGAAGAAGTCGATATTTAGTGACAAAATGTTGGACATCAATTTAAAAAATAATAATAATGATTTAACCACCTCATAAAATAAAGATCACCAGATTGACAAAGTATAGGTTTTGATAGTCTCGATAGTCTCTAGATTAGGGTGACATGTAGAAAAATAAAAATAAATCATTTGATTAATAATCACAATATTAAATTTCTAGAACAAACTAATATCCAAAATAGAAGTATTAACAAGCTTTCAATCAAGACAAGGCTTAAATATTATAGGTTTGAGTATGTGGGAATACCTAATACCATGTAATATTTTAATAATATGTTTGTTGATTTGAATTTAGGACATATAGAATCCCTAAAATGATTCTAAGATTTAATAAGTTATTCAAGTTTATAAATTAGGATTTTAATAGAGATAAAACACAATGTTGTGAAAGTTTTGATATCCAAGTTAAAAAGCCAAGTTTAGTGTTTATAAAATAATAAAATATTCAAAAACAATATGTTGAGTGTTTTGATAAAAACTTCAAATATAAAATATAAGGGGTTTTGACAGGGCAGCCATAGAGCTAGGGTTTCGACCAGCAGAGTAGCAGAAGGGTGAAACCAGTAGCCGCCAACAGCCAGAGAGTGGAGCAGTAGTCTTCAAGTGCGGGGAGGGAGGAGATGTCGATGGGCGGGAAGTCATCTACAGGGGAGCTCGGGAGTGGCTACGGTTCGTGTCTTGGGTGCAACAGAGCAATCAAAGGGCACCAGGGATCCGAAGGTGCGGAAGCGTCCAAACCCATTGAAGAAGACCGGGTTGTTGACGGTGTCAGTCGGGGTAAGGACCCACCAAACAAAGGGGGTGGTGGGGCTCAAAAGTCTTATGCCCAGGCAACGGCCTCAGAAACCCTAAACGAGTTTTTTACCAAAGAGTTGTTTCTAGTTGGGGATGAGCTGGACATCTCGACGGAAGTTCTTTCAAGCTTCATGGAGTTTGAGAAATTTACCCTCATAGGCAAATTCATTGGCGATCATCCCAACATGGAAACTATCCGAAAGTGGGCAGCAAGCAAATGGAGGACTTCTGGTCATATGAAGCTAGCAACCCTATCCCAAGGTTTTTTTGCCATTAGATTGAATAATAAGGAGGATTATTGTAAAATTTTGGCTAACGGGCCATGGTTTTTGGGTCGTAGAAGATTATTCGTTAGGAAGTGGGACATGGATTTCAGTCCTGATACCTAGAACATCAACATTACCCCAATATGGGTTAGGCTCCCGAATCTTCCCCTCTTTGGCTGGCATGAAAATGTCATAAGGGGTATTGCGTGCTCCATTGGGGAGTTGGTCACCATTGACCCACCCACCCGAGCTCGAACAAGGTTTGTCCAAGCCCGTTTTTGCGTTCGGCAGATTTGGAGGCGAAACTCCCAACTTTCATCACTCTTCGGTTTGGAGGTACCTTTCTTCATAAACAAGCTATTTTCTATGAAAATAGACCAGCTTTCTGCCCCTAGTGTCGATCCCAAGGGCACCTCCAATCCCAGTGTCCTCTTCCAAAACCGGGTAAGAAGAAGAGTGAAAATGACAACCCCCTGGAGCATGGGGAAGGTTAGGCGAAGCAGTCACATCTTCCAGATGCGAAGGGTCATGAATCTCCAGGCCCCTCTAGAGTCTACGTCGGACTCTCTCAACCTGAAGAGAATCCCACTCTCCAATCAGACCCCAAGCAACTTGAGGCTGACAATCAGCAAGGAGCAGACTCCCACTTGGAAAGTGAATCGCAGGAAGAGAAGGAACGGACCCCATCCCAAATTGTGACTCAGACTGTTTCTCTGCCCTAAGATATGGGTCATCCCGATTTCAGCCAGTCGTAGATGATGCTAGAAGATTACCTCTTAGGAAGGAGGGGTGAACAATCTAGTCACATTAGCCCCCAAAACACGAGGAGCCAAAAGCAAAGTGTGGATTTTGGTAGTGAGAGGAAGCAGGGCCATCCTCATAACAAAGACAGGCGGGACAAAGAGACAACAAATGACGTTGCAAATGGAACCCAACGTTTGCTGGTTCTGGATGACTGTGGCGCTCAGACGGACGAAGTGCATGCATCAAAACCTCCCCCTCAACAAGGAATGGGAGGCAAGAAAAACCTCAAACTATCTAAATGAAAGTCCTCTCATGGAATGTGAGAGGACTGAACGGTGCAGCCAAACAAAGGTTATTGGCTGATCTCCGTAGGAGGACTAATCCTTCCATCCTTATTTTGCAAGAGACCAAGGTCGATGCTATCTCCTCTGATAAAGTTGCGAAGGCCATTTGGGCCAAGGCAAATTGTCTGTCCAGCCCTGCAGTGGGAACAACGGGAGGACTCATGGTTCTATGGGACCCTTCGAGGTTTGAGGGTAGCCTGCTATCAACTTCCAACAGAATCATCAATGTACTGTTCCAGTCCAAAACCACCAATTTTTCTTGGATTTTGTCCAATGTTTATGCTTCAAATTCTGCCACAGAGAGAGCAAAAATGTGGAAAGCTATCTCTCAGATGAGGGAGAATTTTAGTAATTTTCCTTGGGTTTTAGGGGGTGACTTCAATTGTCCCCTTCATCCTTCAAAAAAAAAAGGAGGATCTGACCACTTCAACCACAGCTTGGAGGACTTCAGGGATTTTGTCTCTACTAATGGCTTGCTCGACATCGAACTCAAAGGGGCTTCCTTCACTTGGAGTAATGAAGGATTGGGAGCGGTTTGATTCAAGTCAAGCTCGACAGATTTTTTATGTCCCAAGAAGCCATTCCTATCCTTGGCGAGGCTATCCTTTCGGCTCTTCCAAGGATTGGGTCTGACCATAACCCTATTTTCTTGGAGGCGAATGATGGGCCTATTTTTAAACCCCTTTCAAATTTGAATCCATGTGGATCTCTCACAAGGACTTCAAAGGTTTGGTTTCAGCATGGTGGCAATTGAAGGTGGAAGGAAATGCTCATAAGAGGGTGGCTCTAAAGCTCAAAATGGTCAAAGAAAAGCTAAAATTTTGGAATAAAGAGGTTTTCGATAACATTTTTGAGTCCAAAAAATCCATCTCTAAGAACTTGAAGGTTTTGGAGGAAAGGATGGAACTCGAAGGTTACACTGAGGGTCTTAGGGAGGAAGAGCAGAGTCTTTTGGTGGACTTTCATTCTATTCTCGCTAGGGAGGAAACGTTCTGGCACCAGAAATCTCATGACCTTTGGTTGAAGAATGGAGACACCAACACGAGGTTTTTCCACGCGTCTACTATAAGGCACAGAGGGGCCAACAAGATTAGAGAAGTGGCTTGTAATGATGGGTGCATTACCAGGGAGATAGAGGAAATCAGGAGCGAAGCGGTTGAATTTTTTTAGGATTTGCTTGGCACTCCTCCGGACAACAACCTTCAGGTCCAGAAATCTCTGCTCGCCAATTTTTTGACTAAAGTCCCCCATGAGGTAAGCATTAAGCTTTGGAACCTTTTTCCTCATTTGAGATTAAGGAAGCATTATTCTCCATGCAACCAGATAAGGCCCCTGGCCTCGATGGTTTCCCCCCCTGATTCTTCCAAGTCATGTGGGAGGTCGTGGGTCCGGATGTGTGCGATGCTATTCGGGTTATTCAAGCTTCCAAATCCATCCACCCGAAACTCAATTCCACCTTTCTTTCCCTCATTCCTAAGTCTCCTGCCTGCAAAAGTTTCTCTGACTATCGGCCCATCAGCCTGTGCAATGTTTTTTACAAGATTCTTACCAAGTCTATAGCCAATAGACTCAAAACAATCCTCCCCATCCTGATTGATCCTTGTCAGGGAAGCACTGTTAAAGGCAAAAAAATTCTTGATGGTGTCATCACTATCCATGAGACCCTTCATTCCGCTTACAGCTCCAAGAATGTTGCTCTTTTTCTTAAGCTCGACATAAACAAAGCCTTTGGTCGGGTTGATCGAATTTTTTTATTTGCAGTCCTCCTCAAGTTTGGCTTTCATCCCCACTGGATTGACCTTGTCTATAGTTGTATATCCACTCCCTTTTTTTTGTCTTGGTCAATGGGTCCCTAGCTGGGTATTTCCAAAGCGCCAGAGGCCTCAGATAGGGCGATCCTTTATCCCCCATCCTTTTCATTCTTCTGGCGGAGGTTCTGAGTTGGTCCATGAAAGAGGCTCTTCATCAGAACAAGATTTTTGGCATTTTGTCGACTTCTAGAGTTGATCCTGTCACTCATCAGCAATTTGTGGATGACACCCTCATCTCCACTGGGGCGTCCGTTGCCCAAGCCAAATCGCTCAAGCGGATCCTATCCCGTTATGAGCAAGTTACAGGGCAAAAGGTCAATTACATCAAGAGCAAAATATATTTTATTAACACTCCCCTGCGTAGGCAACTTCGGATTGCTAGAATTATTGAATGCACTATTGATTCCCTACCTACGTCCTATCTGGGGTTGCCTCTATCTTATGGCGGGTGGGCGAGTGGGGATATGGGGAACATGATTCTTGAGCGCCTTCATAAGAAACTCGGATCTTGGAAGGGCAAACTCCTATCGCAAGCCAAAAAAGCCACCCTTACCAAAGCTTGTCTTCAGGGGATCCCAACCTACTTCATGTCGGTTTTCATGCTTCTGGTTGTAGTTCACTCCAAAATTGAGAAGATTCAAAGGACCTTTCTATGGTCTTGCAGCGAAGAGAAATCTAGACTCCCCCTTGTTGCCTAGGACAAGGTGTGTTCGAGGATAGACCAAGGCGATCTGGGGTTGAGAAGATCAAGACTTATGAATTTGGCTCTGATAGAGAAGAACACTTGGAAGATTCTATCTAGCGACCCGGTGGAGTGGGTTAAGCTGGTTAAAAAGAAGTATCTTGGCCCCATTTCCTTCTTGGATGCTGAGACCTCCTCCATGGCATCGATCTTTTGGAAATCTGTGCTCCAAACCTGGAATTTGATCAACCTAGGAGCCCGCTGGATTTTGGGTGATGGCAACCTCATTTTCTTTTGAAAGGATAGGTGGGCAAATGAAGAAGCCCTTGGGTTGAGGGCAGATCTCGCTGGGCTAAGAGGTTTGACTGACCCTAACTCCCAACTCAGGGTGGCAGAGTTCATAGACCGAAGCACCCATTTTCCTCGATGGAAGATTCCAGTTGTGGAGGGGTTTAATAATGAGGTTACCTTTCTTACAAATATCCTCCAGTCAATTTTAATTCCTTCTGCTAAGAGGAATGATAGAATCATCTGGAGTGGTACGAAGGATGGGATTTTTTTTGTTAAATCAGCTTATGAGTTTCTTACCACCAAGACTGCTCTGGACTACAGGTGGAATACTATGTGGAGGAAAGGAGTCATCCCTAAAATCAACTTCTTTGCATGGATTTCTTTCCACAACAAAGCCTTAACAATTGATAACCTTCAAAAGAGAGGTTTTGCCTTCCCCAATAGGTGTTACTTGTGTCTTGCAGATTGTGAGACGAGGGATCATTTATTCTTGCATTGCCCATTTTCCCACTCTGTTCTTAGTATTGTCCTATCCTCCTTCCAAATCCTATGGTGCTCTCCCCGTTCCCTCAGAGATGCTTTCCACCAATGGCCTAATCCTTTCAAGAATCCCAAACTTTGCTTCCTCCTCAAGGCCTCCTTCCATCATTCAATTTGGAAAATTTGGTTAGAGAGGTATGCTAGAATCTTTGGCAGATCTCCTAGAGGGCCCCCTTCTATTGCTCAAAGGGCATTTTCCTACGCCATCAAGAATTCTATTGTTGTTCCTAGTCCCCGTCCCTACCTTTCGAGCGAAGAAGCGATTCTCAAAATGATGAATCTTTTGCTGTTTCTGGAGGTTGTTAAAGGGCCCTATTGAAGGAATATTGTTTGGACCAAACCCCCCGTGGGGTGGATTAAATTAAACTTTGATGGAGCGGCTAATGGGAATCCTGGGCCCGCTGGTGCTAGGGGTGTTGTCAGAGATCATGATGGGAATCTTGTGATGGCCTATTATGAAGATTTGGGCTCCCAGACAAATCACTATACCGAAACTCGAGGTGCTCTGAAAGGTATTCAGATACTCTCTGAGGATCCTCGACCTCTTATTATTTAGGGTGACTCACTCAACATCGTGAATTACCTTCTTGGCACCAAAAATCCATCTTGGAAATTCTACAACATCATCCTCGAGGTAAGAACGCTTCTCTCCTATCGTGGTAGGTGGAAAGCAAATCATACTTTAAGAGAAGGTAATCACATGGCTGACCACATGGCCAAAAAAGGGCTCACGACCACGTGTCCAATCGTGTGGCGGTCTTGCTTCCCATCCAAGGTGGAAAGGTTAGCCAGAGCAGATATCCATTCATGAAGCTTTCCTTGCACAATTTTTGGAAAGCCCCCTTCGACGATTTTTGGTGTGGCATGGCAATTTTGTCTACTTAGCTGTCCATGGTGTCTTGTCTGTTTTGCTTTCCTCATTTCATTTCTTCGGGCTCTACTTGGTGTTCCTTCGGTTTTTTCCTGTTTCTTTTTCATTGGGTTTCCAAGCATAAAATCCCTTTTTATAGTTTCCAAGTCTTTAGCATTAGGATGGCTTTACTTACAATTAGGCTTATTGTTATAGCCAAGAGGTATGATGCATCATTAGAAATATGGCTAATTTTGTACATAAGGTTTTGGTATCCTCTATAAAAACCCACTGTTAATATATTAAAATAATTACCAAAAAAAAAACTTCAAATATAAAAGATGTAATGTCATTGTTTGGATTACAATTCTAAATAAAACATCAATGTACCATGGACAAAGAATGATTAAATTAGATGAATAGGAAGAAGACATCATCAAAATAATATTTAATGTAATCCAACCAAACACTAAACATTTAATTTTAATAATTATGAGAAAGACACTTCTTATACCTTCACCTTTGTTGTCTCTTTTCATTCAAAGGGGATATAAGGAAACATATTCAGCATTAGAATCATAGTCCACAACTTCAATGGATACAATGAAATCAAAACCATCTTTGCTATGCTTACCATGGATTCTTTGAGAAAATGATGAGATGACTCTGCAACATGCATGACGCATTATCATCTAGGCTAGAAGATTCTATTGTACCTATTGAGTAATAACCAACACCATGAAATTAGATATTGGAAGAGTAAGAAGCATATAAATAACACAATACTCTTAAGCATTTTATCTTGAATTCTATCACCATTGAGAATATCATTATCACCATAATAAGAAATATATTCTTTTACAATTATTTCAATTCAGTGAACATCTTAAACTAGAGAAAGGATCCTTCCTAGGTGTTGACATTAAGAGAGGATAAGATATTAATAAATTTATAAGGAAGCATGAAAATCATAAATTTAATATTTAAATTTATGAAGATCATCAAGAATATTTATATTTAATATAATATGACCCTCATATAACAATAATATAGAAGATAACCATATTTGGTTGTGGCTATAGTCTTTACGAAAGGGGTGTAAACCCTAGGCGCAATAAATTAGCTATAGTCTTCGCAAAAGGGATGGAAACCTTAGGTGCAAATCAAGCATTGAAGGAAGAGGGTTGTTCGTAGACTATCTCTTCAGTCTATGAGAAAACCTCTTCTATCAAAAGAAATATCTCTCAGGGATATTTGGGTTTGTGGGTGGATGAACCTCTACCCTCTATTAGGATTTTAGAGGATGAATTTGGGTTGGATCTGATTGATCATGAAGCCTAAAAAATTATCTACAAACTCAAGGGAAAAATACTAGGCCTGGAGGAGCTCAAAGGATACATTAAATATTGGTGGAACAGTACAGAATTTCAAGTAACTCTTCTACCCCCCCAAAAAAATTGTTTATTTTTATAATTTAGTGAATAGAGATATGGTTATGGATTATAGATTTAATTGGATTTTTAGACAAAGGGGTGTTTATATAAGACCTTGGACTCCTAGTTTCAACCCCTTTACAAAATAAGTTAATGGTTTCCCAGTCTGGGTGAATATTTATGCTCTCTCTATGGAGTTTTGGGGAGAGAATATATTCACCAAAATCGATAATGCCATTGGTGCATTCTAGTATATGAATACCCAAACAAAGGAAAATTTGTCTAGTAAAAATATGAGTAAAGCAAGATTGGTTTTTTGGATGGATGTTTCAGTTCCTAGACCTTAATCCATTACTATCTCCTCAAGTAAAGGGGAATGGATCCAAAATATTGAATATGAAAACTTCTCCCTAAGATGTTATGGTTGTCAGCAATATGACCACCTGAAGAAGAGATGTTTGATCATCCAATCATACTCTGATTCCTCCTTGGTGGTGTAGAAGGTCTTGCATGTGAATAATTTGAAACCTTAAAATTTTTTAGTTCAAAATAAAGAAGCTCATCCTCCATATGCACCAATTGTCCAATAGGAATCATGCAAGCAATAACTACTCAACCCCAAAAGAAGAATTTGAAACAGATCATTGAAAAAATCCAAATGGTTACTAAATACCATCTAGACGGTTCCATGTAAAAGCTTAGCACTATTGTAAATATTAAAGTATTGTGTTGTCATTGATGTCAAAAGATGCATAAGGCAAAAATATTTTATGTTCAAGGGTTGATAAAAAGAACATGGTACAAGCTTGGAAAATGAAAGGTTCATGTGGGTTGATGTTAAAAAGTTAAGGAGTATAATATTTAAATATTATAAATTTTTTTTAAAAAGGACATGGACCAAGGCTTATAATACAAGAGAAAAAATATTTAAAAGCAATGGATCATGGTCTAAAAGGACAAAAGGATAAAGGAGTTTAATTTCAATATACCAAGGCTTAAAAATAATAAACATTAGAATATTTTTAATATTATAATGCCAAGTTTTTAAAAGGAGGATGACACCAAAAAGAAGTTTGAATTTGAGCACCAACATAGACCAAGGCAAAAGAGGGCACACCATGTTATTCGAACGTCAACGTAGACCAAGGCAAAGGAGGGCACACCATGATTATTGGAGCATCGACATCGTCCAAGTAATGAAGGCAAGTGTATATATACCCAAGGTTTTACCTTAGGAAATCACCACCGAGTATTGCACATCGATTCCCATTTGAGAAGTGAGCAAACAAATGGTAGAGACATCGGGTATTTTTAGGTGCAGAGTTTGGAAGATATTCATCGAAGAATTGAATGAATTCACACCTACAAGTGTAGCATAGTTGATCACTAGTCATGTGTTAAGCGTTCGACAGAGAGAGGTCTTGGGGTCAAGTACCCTCGACGACGGTTTTGGGTAGAAGGGCATTTTCACCGTTTCAAGGTAGAGTTGGTTAAAATATGTGGGCCATATTTTGAGTCACTAAGTTGTGCTAGCATGACCAGTCATTGAGTTATTTGGAGAGCAATGTGCTACGCATTGACAAAGTTTAAATCACGGTAGCACATGAGAGGTATTTTTGTTGAGCACAAAAATTAGAGGCATAAAGTTTGATTAATTAATTTTTGTAAGGTGCAAAGGTGGTTGAGAGCAGTATTTATTTTTTAGTGTGTTATTGAGTATATTGTTGTGTATGCATAGGAGTAATAAGGGTGTGAAAGGATTAGCACATGTGTTAATTATCTTAGAGGGGGTCATAAGGTGTTTATAGGTTGTTTTATTTGTTTGCATGAAATAAAAGTGACATCTAGGTGTTTTGGTAATGGTTGAAATTTGAAATATTGCTTTCTAGAAAGGATAGAAAAGGGTGTATTTTTTTTTATTAGTTAAAATATTTGATTAAAAATGGGTTTTGACAGGAACCCAAAACCTGATTACATCAAACCTGAGTAAACTGAAAAACAAGAAGAAGAAGAAGGAGAGATATAAGGAAAGAGAACACAGTCCCACAACACAAAAAAGAAAAAGAAACTAAGGGTGACATAGAGGGTGCCCTTTTGACAAAACACCATAACACTTCATCTTTTGATTCTACACCGACGTCCTGGAGCTCGTCATTTGACTCATCCTTATCATCATCCTTATCTTCATCCTTATATTCATCCTTATCTTCATCCTTATCATCCTCAGAGGTATCATAGAGATAAAAGGGTGTATTTGAGTTCATTATACTTTATAATTTTTGCATATCATAAGAAAAAAATATAAGGATTCTACAAGTTGCTTTTTGTGAAGATAAAAGAAAATAATAGAATATTATTTTCAGCCTTACTATGCACATCTTTTGAGGAGGTTTTTCATGAGGATGACTTGAGGAATGTTTTGCTATCTAACCCTTGAATTGGCACAAGAAAGATAAGTTGTTTTTAATACAAGTTTTTTTTAGGGCACATCTTCATCAAGCATTTTGAGGTATGGTGGCCTAACTCTTTCTCTAGGTGGTTGTGCTTTGAGAAATTAATTTTAAGGTGGAGATAAAAGGGTTGATTAGTGTGTATTGTTGGAAATATTTGAGTTAGGGTTTGAGAACAAATTGTGCATCATTGATTAGTAAAATTGGAAACACTTGTGCTAAGGGTTGAGAACAAGTTTGTGCATCATTGTGAAGTATTTGGGCATTGATTTGAGTGACATTGAAAGTGATTGTGAAAGTGTTTGAAATCAAGTTTTGTGAAACATTTTGAGCATTAGGCCTTGATTCGTTTTGGAAGATAACATATTGAGCACTTGAATTGCATATTATTATTTATATTTTCTTGAAAGAATTATGGGTAGAATATGTCTAAATTGCCTAGTTGAAGAAAGCATTTCTAAAAGAGATATAAGCATTATTTTGAACATCATTTGTGTGCAAGATTTGGGATTGGTTGAGCATGTGCTATGAGTTGTTTTGAGTATGTTTTATGAGCAGTGTTTAAGCAAGTGTTATGATCAGTGTTTAAGCAAGTATTATGAGCAATGTTGAGCATGTGTTATGAGAAGTTTTGAGCATATGTTATGAGCATTTTTTGAGCATGTGTTAGAGCAAAGTTGAGCAGATATAGTGAGTAGATTAGAGCAAGATTTTGAGTTGTTTTGAGCAGGCCTTCTGAGAAGGCTTGTGACTAGTTCTAAGTAGGATTTGTGAGCAGGTTTGAGGTAGACTTGTGAGAATGTGTGATATAGATCAGTGCAGGTAGTTGAGAATATTTGATCAGAGTTATGAGTAGATTTTATCAGAGTTGAGCAGAGTTGAGACCAGGCTTTGGATCCAACCAGTGCAAAGGGGATAGAGTTCTCCTATGGAAAAATGACCACAAACCAGAGCAGTGGGGACAGAGATCTCCTATGGATAGAGGTCCAAGAACTTGAGCATAAGGGATTGGTGTCTCCTTTTGATAGAGATCCATAAATATTGTAATAGGGATTTGGTTCCCAAGATATTTGTTGATAAAATTTATAAGAAATATTTTCTTCATGGATGTAGCCCACATTGGGTGAATCACATTAAATCCATGTCTCTCATTTATGTGATGATTTGTGCATTATTTACTACCTTGATATTATTGTTATTATCATTTGGATTGAAAAGTAAGAATTTTTATCTTATACTATTCACCTGCCTCTCAGTATAATCTTGTGTTCTTCAATTGGTATCAGAGCAAGTTCCTTCGTAAAAATTCTAGCAGTTTGAAGTAAGATCCTACAAGAACATACATGACCACAAAAAATGGACAAGAAGCCATGGTTGACATGAAAGAGGAACTTATTTTTGCTCTTGGAAATTTGGAAAGAGTTAGAGAGAAGAATTCAAGTTTGAAGGTTCAAATTCAAGAGGATGAGGAAGCAAAGATAAAACTTTTACAAAATCTCACAGACTTAAAGATGAAAGTTGAAAATGCAAAGAAAATTGAAAAATATATGGCTGAACAATTAAAGGCAAAAGAGCTAGAATGTGAAATATTGGAACTTGAAATTGTCTCTCTAAGAAAGGGAGTTTAAAATTCTAAGGATAAATTACAAAAAAATATAAGGCTAGGAAAATAGAAAGAGGAGTCAAGCTCTAAAGGAACAAAGATATCAAAGAAAAAAGAGCCCATGAACTATGTTGATATATTGAAAGGAAAAAGAATCGAAGAGGAAGAAAATAAAGAAACATCATGGACAAAATTCAATTACAAAAACAACAAAGGAAGAATCATGTGACCATATCATTCAAGGCAATCTAATAGGTTACAAAATTTCTTCCATGGTTATTGTTTTTCATGTAAAAAATACAGTCATAGAGTTGTACATTGCATGGTCCGTGTGAGAAATAATATTGATAGAAATTTCAATTCATTTGCACCTCTCATGGATAAAAATATCATCTGTTACAAATGTAATAACTTTGGGCACAAGGACAAATGGTGTAAAACAATTTTCCTGAATTAAGAAAAAAAAATGAGGATCAGAAGGTTCAAAATAATACAACCTCAAAAGTTTGGAAAAAAAAGAGGAACAAGAAAAGGAGAAGTTAATTTTGGTACAAATATCTCTTCATGCACAAGATAAGGGAAATCAGTGGTATGTTGATAGTGGTTGTTCAAGTCATATGACAGGTGACAAAAGTAAATTTCTTTCATCAATGGAGGATCAGTAAAATTTGGTGATAATGCTTCAACAAAAATTGTTGGAAAAAGGGCTTTGAGTTTAGATAATGGAAAATCAAAGACATAAAATTGATTGTATGTTAAGGGATTGAAGCATAATTTACTAAGTATAAGTCAACTTTGTGATCAGGGGCACACAATCACCTTTCATGCAAATAGATGTGATATCAAAAAATCCAAGATAGGAAATATTATTGTAGTTGTCAGTTTAACTACAAATAATCTCTACATTTTGAGTGAAATTAAAGGAGAAAAATATTTTTTTTCACAAGAGGATGAGAGTTGGTTATGACATAGAATAATGGGTCATCTAAACTTTGACAACATAGTAAAAATAAGCAAGAAATAGGCAGTCAGAGACTTACCTAGGATAAAAAGACTCCAAAGCACAATTTATGCACAATGTCAGCATGGTAAGCAAACAAGAACAAATTTTAAATGAAAAGAATTTTCTTCATCCTAACTGATAATCCATATTATGTATGCAGATTAAAGAAGGCTCTTTATGGATTAAAGCAAGCCCCTAGGGCTTGGTATTCAAGGTTGGATAAGTATTTTCAAGAATAATGTTTCAAAAAAGGAATAACTGACAATAATTTATAAATAAAAAATGAAGTAAATGACTTGTTGATTGTGGTGGTCTATGTTGATGATATTGTTTTTGGAGGCAGTAATGATAATATGTGTCAAAAATTTACAAAGTGTATGCAAAATGAATTTGAAATGTCAATGCTTGGTGAGTTGTCCTTCTTCCTTGGATTACAAATTTCACAATTAGAAAAAGGTATATTTCTCTCACAAACCAAGTATATAAAAGAAATGGTAATAAAATTCAAATTGAAGGATTGCAAACCAGTGAGTACCCCCATGTTATAGGATGCAAGTTGAGTAAAGATAATGAATCTCCTAAGGTAAATTAGACATTGTATATATCCATTATTGGAAGCTTACTGTATGTCATAGCTACAAGACCAAATATAATGCAGGCAGTGGGACTAGTGGTAAGATTTCAAGCAATGCCAAAGGAAACACATGTACTGGGCAGTAAAGAGAATTCATAGGTATTTAAAAGGAACTATAGAATTTGGACTTTGGTATCCCAAAAGTAACAACTTCACTCTCACAACATATACATATGTAGATTGGGCAAGCAATATTGATGATAGGAAGAGCACAAGTGGAGGAGCATTCTTTCTTGGAGATTGTTTAGTCTCTTAGCTAAGTAAGAAACAAGCATTAATATCCTTATCCACGGAAAAGGCAAAGTACATTGCATTATTTTCTTGTTTTACACAAGTGTTATGGATGAAGTAAACTTTAAAATATTTTAAAATAGAGCATGATCATCCCATCTCCATAATATGTAATAATACAAGTGCGATAAACATTTCAAAGAATCCAATGATGCACTCAAGGATCAAGCACATTCCAATAAAATATCATTTTTTGAGAGAGCAGGTGATTATCAGCAATTCAAATTGGAATATGTTACTACAAAGTAACATATTGCGGACATATTTACTAAGCCACTTCGAAAGAAAACTTTTGAGTATCGTAGAGGAAAGTTGGGAGTAGTCTTACTCCCTTCCCAAACTTGATCACCTCAATGAGAGGAGGTGGTGAGGGGGCTGAGCTAAGAGTCTTATATTTAGCCCCAAAGGAGCCCTTTGCCATTGATGTCAAAGGGGGAGAGTTTCAGTAAGGGGGAGAGAAATCAATAAGGGGGAGAAGCTTATCAGGGGGAGCAGATTTGGAATCCAGTGGTAGTAAAAGAATTATTTTGTGAAAGGATTACCATCAATGACAAAGGGGGATATTGTTGGAAATATTAAAATATTGTGTTTTCATTGATGTCAAAATATGCATAAGGTAATAATATTTTATGTTAAAGGGTTGATGATAAAAAGAACATGATACAAGCTTGGCAAATAAAAGGTTCATGTGGGTTGATATTAAAAAGTTAAGGAGTATAATATTTAAATATTATATTTAAATACTATAAAAAGGTTTTAAAAAAGGATATGGACCAAGTCTTATAAGATAGGAGTACAAAGGTTTCAAAGCAATGGACCATGGTCTAAAAGGACAAGAGGAGAAAGGAGTTTAATTTCAATAGACCATGGTCTAAAATAATAAACATTATAATATTTTTAATATTATAATGCCAAGTTTTTAAAAGGAGGATGGCACCAAAAATAAGTTTGAATTTGAGCACCAATGTAGACCAAGGAAAAGGAGGGCACACCATGTTATTCGAGCATCGACATAGACCAAGGCAAAGGAGGGCACACCATGATTATTGGAGCGTCGATGTCATCTAAGTAATGAATGATGAGGCCTGGAAATGCCTCCATCATAGCATGTTTTGAACAACTAAAACTTGCCTAAAACTCTGTGATTTACTTTATATACTAGTTAAGTTGATCTAATATGTTGTGTATTAATTGTTTGCATGATTGATGTGTTTGGAATATTATATGCTGATTTTTACAGTTTTTGTGTAGTTTTATGTCACTTTGCCATGACCTGTTACATAAGGGATATGCTTAGGCTGATAGCAACACTTTACTATTCTTATTTTGATGTTTCTCAAGCATTAATTTCTTTGAATTTAGAAAATAGTGCAAAGAACTATTACTATGCAACAAAACTAGTTTTCCTATGTAAATTCCAACCAACTACCAATGAATGGCAAGGCATGGAATTCACACATGAAGAGGAATGAAGGCTATTGCAATATGATCCTGAGGACTAATCCACCTGAGAAATGCAGCTGAAATCAATTGAAGAGTACATAGTTGGTCATTTCGAAGATCTTCGGATTGAGAAATACAGTCTCTTCGGATTGAGCGAATATCTTCGGATTGAGCCACTTAGCTCCGGATTGAGAACATAAAGCACTTTTTGACCTGTTGACTGATTTTTGATGGTGGAAAAAGGGAAAGAAGGCTGAGGAGGTTAAAGGAAAATATCTCCCATCTAAATTTGTCGTCCTTGCCATCCAAAGCCATAATTTATGGAAAAGATCCTCTTCTAGGATAAACCCAGGGAATACTGTAGAATAACAAGAATTGATTTGTAGAGTATATTTTCTGTTGTAATTAGATTTTAGGCATCTATAAAAGATAGCTCCCATCCAGGTTGAGCTAATAATAATAATAGTAGAAATAGTAGTAGAGAAAATATAGATAGAGAATAAGTGAGAAAACTGAGACTATTACAGTTTTATAATAGGTTTTAGCAACAGATTTGTAATCATGTTCTGAATCAATAAAGTACAAGTTTTTCTATTCATTCTATTATGTTTGAGTGTGAGTAATATTTAGAGAGAGGAACTCATACCTTCTTCTAGAAAAGGAGGTTGGCCACTTCCAGACCTAGGAGGAGGACTAACAGACAGGTTTTGTTCTGATTTTGTTATAGCAGAATAAGTTGTGAAACTTGTCAATTTCATTCTTTTGTAGTAGTTAACATCCATTTCAGTCCTAATAATTTATTTTCTATTCAAGATACTTTTGTGATGTGATTAGCAGTAGATCTGATTAGTCTTTTTGCTTTCCAACAACTTTCCAATTTACTGCAATTTCCATTTCCAGCAATTTACAGTTTTTTGCAATTTTCCTGCATTATTGTTTTTGTTGTCAACCCCTGCACAGAAGATTGACAACCTTCTATTATAGAGTATTGATAGGACTTAATTTTAGTTTTCATTATTGCAAGAGTAAATAGACTTTCATTTTGCAACTGTAATTAGGTTTCCAATTCTACAACTGTAACTAGGGTTTTAATTCTGTAATTTAATCAGATTTCATTCTTGCAACTGTAACTAAGGTTTCATTTCTATAATCAACAATTAGTTTTCATTCTTGCAATTATATTAAAGTTCAATTTATGCAATTTAGAGGTAGAAGAGACCTAAAAACCCCCACACAATCAGTTCCACCAATAAGACTTGTTGCTCCCAATTGACCTTAAATTATAGCCCTGTTCACTCCTTTCGTAGATAGCCTTGTACACTACCCTGGATTGACAAATTCATTGAGAATTAATGATGTGCTTAATGACAATGCATCATTTTGGCACCATTTTCAGGGAGAGTGTTGTTAGAAGGTGTCAACAGTTCAATAGTTATTAATTAGACTGAGTTGTGAAAATTCAGGGTAAAATCTGAATATAACAGTTGGTTAAGTAACAATTATTGACTTATAATTTATGTCATTAAGGAGTAGGTATGAATGAGTAGGCCTAGGGATGAAGAAGGTAAAATTATCCAAAGAGATCCCTGGATTATTCCATTAAGAAGATCTTCATGCCTAAGGGGTGAATCACCTGTGTTTGAACTACCAGAAAAACTAAAACAAAAACCACCAGCTTCATCATCATCAGAATCTCCTGAGCAAGAAAAATTACTAGACTCATTATCAACAGAAGGTTTTGGACCTCTTGAGAAAGAAATTTGGATAGGTTTAACTATTTCTGAAGAACAAGAAATTATGGAAGAAAGAGGCAATCCAGATGGGGATGACCAGCATGGTCGTGTCCATAATGAAAATGATCAAGATGATCAAGATGTGCTCCAACCTCCTAGAACATTTGAATATCCTATTCTTCTGAATCCCACATAGAACTCTCCCATGAAAACAATCTCACCTTCAATGCTTCCAACCTTTCGGGGTGTTGCATCTGAAGATCCTGATCAGTTCCTATTTGAGTTCAAAGTAGTGTGTCAAACCTATGACTATATAAATGATAATAAGAAACTCAAGGTTTTTCCTTCAACACTCAAGGACTCAACATTACGCTGGTTCATGAGCTTACAACCAGATTCCATCCAAACCTGGGATCAAATGGAGACTATGTTTTTAGACAAGTATCAAGAGTATTGTCGAGTAAGGAACAGGAAAGATGAGTTGTTCAGAATTAAACAAGAAGATGATGAAACATTAGAAGATTACCTTGATAGATTTGTGTTTGTTCAAAGAAGGTGTGGACTAGGAGAACCAGAATTGTGCAAAACCATTTTTCTAAGAGGATTACAAGATGAATCCAGAGAGGTATTAGATTTGATGGGAAATGGGGATGTAAGTACTCGTAATATGGATGAGATTGTGGATCTTTGTAGAAATTACTCTCGCACTAGGCAGAAAAGAAAGAAAAAGAGTACAAATGGCACCGATGTGAAGGACCTAATAGAGGAACTTGCAAATTTTAAGACTGATATCCTGGTACAATTAAACACAGCTCTGGGAGAAATGTCTGCTAAAGCAAAAACCATAGAACCTTTAGCAATTTATTGCCCAAGATGCAAGAATAAACATGCCTTACAGGAATGTCCTCTAAACAAAACATCCATTTCAGCCATTTGTAGTATTTGCTCAAAAGGACATTTGATTGACAAATGTCATCTGCTACCACAACTAAAAACTATCCTAGAAACTCAAATAGAAGAACTCAATTATGTGGGACCAAGACAAGGGGGAAACTTTCAACAATATCAAAATACCCCTCATTTTCCTACAAATTGGGGAAACAACCATGGAAACATGTCTTGGGGACAGTCAGAACCACCCCAACGTCCTTGGAATTATTCTCAATGGACAAATTCTCAAGAATGGCCACAGAAAGGTTGGAATAATCCATCCTAGAATCAAAACCAGAATAACCCATCATGGAATCAAAATAACCCACCATGGACTCAGAATCAAAGTAATCCATCTTGGATGCAAAATCAACAGCAGTGGGGTCAACAATACTAGTCCTATCCAAGGCAACAAAGAAATCAAGGTCAAACTCAGAATTTGTTGCCTGCACCAAATCAAAATTTTCAAGGAAAACCAAATCAACAAATGCAATAGGTGAAACAACCTCAATTACCAGCTCAACCTGTAATAAATCCAAATAACATAAGGCAGGCAACTCCTGCCTATATGGCTGATTCTGAAGGAAATTTAGATATGCAAATTCTAGATTGTAGCAACATACAACTACGTTCAAGGAAAGTTTTACCTGAACCTATTATAATTGAAGTGAAAGAAGATGAAATTCAAGAACCTATTGAACCAAGCAAAGTCAAACCAACAACAGAAAAAGAAGAAGAAAAAATAGAACCACAGGCAGAACAGTTACCTTCATCAGGGATAATTCCATACCCTGAGAGACTTAACACTACAACAAAAATTTTTGAATCAGAGTTAGTGAAAGAACTCAAAAAATTAACCATATCACTGCCCTTATTGCAAGCCATTAAGGATATACCTATGATTAAAAGAACTATCCGAGATTTGTGCAACAGAAGAGCAGGAAGAAAAAAGAAAGCATTTCCTAAAACTGTTCATGTTGAAGGAAAGATAGCTGATCTCTTGTCAGGAAAACTAGTACCTCCAAAGTATAGTGACCCAGGAAGTCCAGTTATCATAGTGATCATAAGCTCAGTACCAATATCAAATGTCTTAGTTGATCTAGGAGCTGCAATAAATATCATGACCAAGGATACAATGGAACAATTATAACTCAAACATCTCAGCCCCACATTCACAGTTTTAGAAATGGCTGATAGGTCAGTTGCAAAACCTGAAGGTATCATTGAAGATGTCCCTATAGAAGTTTCTTCTTGGGAATACCCTACAAATTTTTTGGTTTTACAGCCAAGAAACTCAGCACATGGCTATCCCATTATCCTAGGAAGACCTTGGCTTGCAACTGCAACAACCTTTATAGACTGCAGATCTAGAAAAATGATAATTTCAAATGGTATTGACCTAAAACAGATTTCTCTATATCCTCCTGCAAGACCTTTAAGCAATTTCATAGGTCAGTTATGGTTTCCTGACTCAGATGAAGAACCAGAAGAGGTTATTTCCACACTAGCCACCTTGGTAGTAAGGGAACACACAGAAGACCTCCATGACACAAAAATTTTAGAAAATGAAATAGTCCTAATGAATGTTCTGCATGAACAAGGGTTAGAAGAGGAAGCAACCAATATCAATCAATTGCTAGTGAGAGAAGAAGGTCAAAGTTCTGAAGAAAGGCCATCTATACCATCATAGGAAACATCTATTTCACTACCACATGGGTGGCACCATCACTTGATCTTCCCTTCTCATTGTTCCATACAGGATATGCTTCCATCAGAAATCAATGAGACAAAAACTTCTTATGTCCTCCCATCTCATCATTGTCCTCTTAATTCCCTAGTCAACAATTGTGAAGAAGTAAATTCAGTCCTTCCAAATACAAAACAAATAGAAGTCCAACCAGGCAAATTTTTGAACATAAATAGCCAGCTTACTAGGGAAGAGGAAGAAAAATTGATAGCTATTTTGCAGAAGCATATCCATGCTTTTGCTTGGGATTACAAAGATATGTCAGGGATTCACCCTGATGTATGTACTCATAGAATTTATACTGAAGATGTCAAGCCTGTAAGACAGCCTCAGAGAAGACTGAATCCTGCCTTGAGGGATATTGTGAAAGAAGAAATTGAAAAACTTTTGGAAGTAGGATTCATTTACCCAATTTCTGATAGCCGGTGGGTCTCTCCATTGGTTATAGTGCCTAAGAAAAATGGAAAAATGAGAGTATGTATAGACTATAGAGAACTGAACAAAGTGACATACAAAGATCATTTTCCATTGCCATTCATAGATCAGGTGTTAGATACTCTTGTTGGAAAGAAATATTTTTGTTTTCTTGATGGATTTAGTGGATATAATCAAATTCAGGTTGCACCTGAAGATCAAGAGAAAACAACCTTTACCTATCCATGGGGAACATTTGCCTATAGGGTCTTACCTTTTGGTTTGTGTAATGCCCCAACAACATTTCAGTGAGTAGTGTTAGCCATATTTTCTGATCTGACTACCAACAGTGTTGAAATATACATGGATGATTTCACAGTATGTGGACAGACTTTTGACTTTACATTGGAACACCTTGATAAAGTTTTAACTCATTGTGAAACCTACCAGTTATCCTTAAATCCAGACAAATGTTTTATGATGATGGAGGAAGGAATAGTTCTTGGTCATCACATCTCTCCTCAAGGGATCCAAGTTGATCCAAAGAAGGTGGAAATTATCAAGAACCTTCTCCCTCCTAAAACTTAGACTGATGTCAGAAGCTTCCTAGGACACATTGGTTTTTACCACAGGTTTATTCCTAGCTTTAGCACAATAGGCCATCCCATGTTTGCCCTATTGACTAAAGATTCTGAATTCTCCTGGACTGCAAAGTGTCAGGAATCATTTGAAGCTCTGAAAGAAAAATTAGTAACTCCACCTATGTTAAGAGGACCTAACTGGACATTACCATTCCACATACAGACTGATGCTTCCAATACTGCAATTGGAGCAGCATTGGGACAAATCGACAATGGTGAACACTATGCTATCTACTACATTAGCAAGAACTTGACAAGAGCTAAAAAAATTATACCACAACTGAGAAAGAATTCTTGGTAGTAATCTATGCCATCAATAAATTCAGGCATTACATCACAGGTTATCAAATATTCATTCACATAGATCACACAACCATTAAATATTTGATGAATAAGCCTATGGTGAGTGCAAGGATTATCCGTTGGTTACTGTTGCTGTAGGAATTTGATATCACAATAATCAATAAACCAAGAAAAGCTAATGTTGTAGCAGATTTTTTTTCCAGGTTGCAGAACACAGAGGAAGGGGAATTAGTGGAGGACACTTTTCCTGATGAAAAATTATTTGCTATATCTGTCCAATCACCTTGGTTTGCAGATATAGCCAACTATTTGGTCACAGGGAAAGTTCCCCCACATTTTACTTCCAAACAAAGAAAACAATTGATCAAACAGAGCTCTTCTTTTGAATGGATTCAAGGTATGCTTTTCAAGAGTAGTCCTGACCATGTGTTACGTAGGTGCATCCGAAAGGATGAGGTATATGATATCCTTAGGGCTTGTCATGATGAACCCTCCGGTGGACACTATTCTGTAAAAAGCACAATTAGGAAAATTTTAGGAACAGGATATTATTGGCCATCTCTTCACAAGGATGTGAAAAAGTACATCAAGCATTGTGATGCATGCCAAAGAATGGGGAAACCCACTCACACAAATGAAATGCCACTACAGCCTCAAGTGGTTTTAGAACCATTTGAGAGGTGGGGGCTTGATTTTGTGGGACCTATTGATCCACCTTCTCAAGGAAAGGTGCATATTCTGGTATGCACTGATTACCTGAAAAAGTGGGTAGAGGTGCATGCTTTCAAACATGCTCGTGAAGAGAAGGTCATTGATTTCTTGTATAACCAAATTTTTTAGAGATTTGGAGCTCCACGGTCTATCACCATAGACCAAGGACCCCAATTTGCATCTAAAGTTATTGAGGCTTTTACAGAGTTGTATGAAATCAAACATAGGAAATCATCACCTTACCACCCACAAGCAAATGGCCAAGTTGAGGTAACAAACAGAGAATTGGAATGGATCTTGATGAAAATAGTAGTTGTTCATAGGAGAAACTGGCTAGATAAATTACCTGAAGCAGTTTGGGCTTACAATACTACTTGGAAATCCACTACTGGATTCACACCTTATGAACTGGTTTTTGGTAAAAAGCCCCTCCTACCTATTGAATTTGAGCTACTAACATTGCGCACAACATTGGAAATTGGAATTGAATTGTCACAGGCATAGGCGGACAGGATTCTGTAGCTGAATGCATTGGATGAACTTTGGTTGGATGCTCTGCACCAAACTGAAGTAATTCAAGAGTAGAGGAAGTTGTGGCATGATGGCCACCTACAACAGAGAAAATTTTAGCAAGGATATTGGGCTTTGTTGTTTGATTCTCGCTATGTGGACTTCCCTAGAAAACTAAGGACTAGATGGCTTGGACCGTACCAGATTGAAGAAGTATTTGACAATGGAGCAGCTCGCCTCTCTCCCATTGATGATTCATGAAGAAAGTTGGTAGTGAATGGACATCGCCTTCGAGTGTACCATACACCTCTGACTAAGGAGGAGTTCTTGCAACAACTTGATAGCTTGGATGCACAATAGGTAGAAGAGATTCCCTCTTCCACCACAATTGCCACAGATTGAGCATAATCATGGATTTCAAGAAAATAGAAAAATACAAAAAAAATCAAAAAATTAGAAAACAAAAAGATGAATAAATTCTGGTTGTGAATTCCTTCATGGGCATAATCAGAATAAAAAAAAAAAAAAAAAAAGAGAGGTAAAAAAAAGAGAAAAATGAATAACTCAAAGAGTGAAAACCTTTTTCTAAGGCACTACTGAGTTGGTATGCATGAAAACCAGTTTTATGGCATGCATAACCTTGAAAAATTTTGAGTCACCATTGTACAAATTCACCAACTACATTTTTTTTGAAGTATTGCAGTAAGCCTCAATAGAGCATCAACAAAAGCAGTCATCTTTCAAAAACTTGCATTAACTTGTTTTAACCAGGTATATGTTTCTTGCACTTTTCTCATTGTAAATATTTGATATATAGTATATGACAATTAACCATTAGTATAAAAGTGTTCATAAGAGTTGGCATAAGCAAAACATGTTTTAAAAGAAGAATGTTGGTTTCTATTGTATCTTCGGAATGACTACTGCATTGTATCTATGGAATGACTGTTGCATTGTATCTTGAATGAAGATTTGTCTTCGGAATGACAAGTCCAACATTGTCTTCGAATTAAAAACTATCTTCAGAATGACAATTCCTACTTTGTCTTAAGTGAACCTTTGTCTTCAAAATAAAAATTATCTTGAATGAAATTTAATCTTTGGAATGAGCACTTAATGTTATGTTTCCACGTGGCATCCAAGGAGGGAGAAAAGACACGATCAACAAAATTTTTGACTCCATGTGATCATTGACACATGTCAGCTGGTTCACGATGAGATTTATCTCATCTCGAGGAAGTATGAAATCATGGGGAAAATAACTAATAACGTGCCACCACCGTTCGTTGTTGATAACCATGCATGTGGGAAAATCATGCACAGATCGGATGAGCTAAGGAGATTTGACGGCAAGGACGTCTGTCTAATGATTGATGGATAGGTGTCCAAGTCAGAAATAGGGAAGCGTGCCACTCTTCATTTTGAAGAAGTAATCACTGATGCAACATGATTACAAGAATTTATTTCTGAAGAAGAATAGAACATTGCAAATCCAAAGAGAAAACCTTGTAATTCTATAGAAACCAGAAACCAGTGACCTAGCGGACGATTGTAGCAGCAGAGGTGAGCAGTATTTTTAGCACAACAAGAACAAAAAAATGGGATGAAAGATAAAAATGGAACCAGTAGATACTACCATCCTTCGAGAGATTCCAGAAGTGTTGCAAATTTTTGAAGATGGAGGGTTTATGCCATTTTTAGACAAATTCGATGGAAGCTCTGAATATTTGGCTACCGAATTTGCTCGCACATTCAGAAACAATAGGGTGCACATCAACGACATGAGAATTGAGGTAACCCCTGAAGTTCTTAGTCAAATTACTGAACTTCCATTAGAGGGTCTTCAAATTTCTAGAACTGGCAAGAATACACTAGCAAACATAGTTAGTCAATTTCTGGAAGAAGATGATAAAGAACCAGAATACTTGATAAATAACATGTGTAAGGGTGTAAAGAGGACCAACTTGCAAAAACCCTGGGATGAAGTAGCCACATGGGTAATCAAGTTTTTAACCTGTGAAGGGCAGTATGTAGTTTTATCAGGGCATCATTTTAAAATTTTGAACCACCTTAGACATGGTAGGCAACAACCTGAGGTTAGGGTAAATCTTCCCCTATATCTACACCAGGAGCTGCAAAACATGGCAAAATGCTATCAGGAGGGAAAAGGGAGCCCTCGCCACCATGGTATTATCAAATTGGTCTGCAAGCATCATTTCAGAGGAAACCTAAGAAGCTTTGATAGGTTTTACTCTGCTCTGACTGATGTAGTCTTCGAAAAAGAGGATGAGGAGGAAGAAGACATAGATGTTGCTACAGAGGAGGAAACAGATGTTACTATAGAGGAGGAAATAGATGTTACTATAGATATTGCTACAAAAGCAACAGAGTACCTTTCCCTAGAACCTTCAACCTCACAAACTAAGAGAGGGTCTAGAACTGGCAATAGAAAAGGAAAATAGAAGAGGGTCCATTTTTCTGAGAATATTGTTGATCTGACAGAACAGGGGAGTGAAGTTCCTAGCAAAACTGGAGAAGAGACAGAAGTGGAAGCAGAGGAAATTCCACCAGAACCTGATACAATTCCTACAACCCCTATTGACACAAGAAAATAGAGTAAGAAGAGAAAGTATACACTAGGAACCAGGAGGTCTACAAGACTCCACCTGAAAGAAACAGAAAAATAGATGATTGAAGAGGAAAACAACCAAGGCAGTCCTGATGTCACAGAAATACAACTAGCCACTGTAAATACCACCTTGGAGGATTTTTCAGAATTTCTTGAACAGTTGGTTGAGGAAGAGTCTGGACAAGACAATTTTGAAATTGATGCAAACTTGGATGCAATCATAGATAACCTTATGGAACCTTCTGAACAGGACCGAATAGTTGAAACAGAAAGTGAGATAATGGTTGAGCAACAAACTACAGATAATTTGTCTGCATCAGATTCTGAATCAGAAGAAGAGGAGGTGGACATTGCAGAACAGTTGAGAGCAGCCAAGAGTGTGATTAAAACACAAACCAGATGGGTTGAGGAGAAGGAAAATATCATTGAAAAACATGAAAAAAGAATTGTAGAGTTGCAGCAGGAAGTGGAGGAACTAAAGAGCAGACTATTACAATTTGAAAAATAGTCAACTACAACAGATAATGAGGAAGAGTTGGCTCAATTACTACTTGGATTATCTAGGGCAGATAATTCTTCCCCCTTGATAGAGGTATATTTGGATGAAAACACAAGAGCTCATTTCGAAGCAGTGCCCTTCCATTCCGAAGCAACACCTTCTCAATCCGGAGATGCTCCAGAATCGATCAGGAGCCCAGAAAAGAATATCTATGGAGAGTCACAATAGTTATGTCTACAAGAAACACCAACACAAGAGCATTTTGAACAAAAAAATGTAAATAATCAAGTAAGTGCTCCTCTGAATAAGATTTATGTAGAAGTAGGGATACAAGTAGAATTGTTGTCAGATGTCCAACCAGTGGAAGTAGCAGAAAAAGGGATACAAGTAGAATTGCTATCAGATGTCCAACCAGTAGAAGTGGCAGAAAAAGGGGTACAGGTGGAACTGTTGCCTAAGTTTCAACCTGTAATTAGACCACCCAATACTGTATCCCTGGAGCAGTATAATACAGACATTGCTAACTAGATGATCAAATATGAAAAGCTTGCCACACAAGTTGAGAAATTGAAACTGGTAGGAAAATAGCTTGGAGACAAAGGACACAAAAATCAGTGCATTGAATGAAAAAGTAACTGACCTATGTCAAATTGCTGAATTTTTGGTTCAATTCAGAAGACCTGCCAGGTTTTACAGTCTCATTCTGAAGGAGAGATATCTGAGATGGCAGGTTATGAGAATTAGCTCAAGTCTCCCCTATAAACTGGAAAAAGTTGAAGAGTTTTTGGAAGCTTACTTCAACAATCCTACAGAGTAGAAAAACTTGCTATGTGAGTTATTTTTGCACAACTTTTTCATTCCAGAGGATGTAGATTTCCACCCCCAGATTTGCATAGGAGATGTGCAATTGAGAGCTTTTATGTCTACCTTACAAAATTAGTTTTACTGGGACCAAGAAAAAAGGTAAAATAAGGAAATTGAATTAAGAGCTGAATTGTTAGTCAGAGCAATTCAGCCAAATCATCCGATTATCACCAGACAACATTTTCTCATGATGAACAGGGATGATATCAAAAGGATGTATTTGAGAAATTTGAGGGACTGTGTAACTAAATTCCAGAATTTTTGTAATGACAATTTTGTTCCAGCATTATCACATTGCAGAAATAGATGGGCAGAACTTTCCATGTCTTTACAGAAAAGGGAGCCTATCTCCCCCATTAATCTGGAATGGTCCAGAAGAAGAGCAGAAGGGGTGATACAACTTATTGAAATTATGCAGCATAACTGGGTAGGTCTCAGATTTAGGCCTCCAACCATCATTACTCTAGTTCCCTACTATTTTGAAGAGGATCCTCAACCAGATGAGCAGTTTGAAAATTGGCTCAAAAACCTTCAGGAGAACAGAGGATACTATATAGGCAAAAAGTTGTTCTACAGATCATGGAACTTGAATATGGATATCTGTGATTCTATAGCCCAACAGAATGCATGAGGACATGCATTAATATAAGTTGGGGGAAAATGATGAGGCCTGGAAATGCCTCCATCATAGCATGTTTTGAACAACTAAAACTTGCCTAAAACTCTATGATTTACTTTATATACTAGTTAAGTTGATCTAATATGTTGTGTATTAATTGTTTGCATGATTGATGTGTTTGGAATATTATATGCTGATTTTTACAATTTTTGTGTAGTTTTATGTCACTTTGCCATGACTTGTTACATAAGGGATATGCTTAGGCTGATAGCAACACTTTACTATTCTTATTTTGATGTTTCTCAAGCATTAATTTCTTTGAATTTAGCAAATAGTGCAAAGAACTATTACTGTGCAGCAGAAACTAGTTTTCTTGTGTAAATTCCAGCCAACTACCAATGAATGGCAAGGCATGGAATTCACACATGAAGAGGAATGAAGGCTATTGCAATCTGATCCTGAGGACTAATCCACCTGAGAAATGCAGCTGAAATAAATTGAAGAGTACATAGTTGGTCATTTCGAAGATCTTCGGATTGAGAAATACAGTCTCTTCGGATTGAGCCACTTAGCTCCGGATTGAGAACAAAAAGCACTTTTTGACCTGTTGACTGATTTTTGATGGTGGAAAAAGGGAAAGAAGGCTGAGGAGGTTAAAGGAAAATATCTCCCATCTAACTTTGTCGTCCTTGCCATCCAAAGCCACAATTTATGGAAAAGATCCTCTTCTAGGATAAACCTAGGGAATACTGCAGAATAATAGGAATTGATTTGCAGAGTATATTTTCTGTTGTAATTAGATTTTAGGCATCTATAAAATATAGCTCCCATCCAGGTTGAGCTAATAATAATAATAGTAGAAATAGTAGTAGAGAAAATATAGATAGAGAATAAGCGAGAAAACTGAGACTGTTATAGTTCTGTAACAGGTTTTAGCAACAGATTTGTAATCATGTTCTGAATCAATAAAGTACAAGTTTTTCTATTCATTCTATTATGTTTGAGTGTGAGTAATATTTAGAGAGAGAGGAACTCATACCTTCTTCTGAAAAAGGAGGTTGGCCACTTCCAGACCTAGGAGGAGGACTAACAGATAGGTTTTGTTCTGATTTTGCTGCAGTAGAATAAGCTGTGAAACTTGTCAATTTCATTCTTTTGTAGTAGTTAACATCCATTTCAGTCCTAATAATTTATTTTCTATTCAAGATACTTTTGTGATGTGATTAGCAGTAGATCTGATTAGTCTTTTTGCTTTCCAACAACTTTCCAATTTACTACAATTTCCATTTCCAACAATTTACAGTTTTCTGCAATTTTCTTGCATTATTGTTTTTGCTGTCAACCCCTGCATAGAAGATTGACAACCTTCTATTACAGAGTATTGACAGGACTTAATTTTAGTTTTCATTATTGCAAGAGTAAATAGACTTTCATTTTGCAACTCGTAATTAGGTTTCCAATTCTGCAACCGTAACTAGGGTTTTAATTCTGCAATTTAATCAGATTTCATTCTTGCAACTGTAACTAAGGTTTCATTTCTGTAATCAGCAATTAGTTTTCATTCTTGCAATTATATTAAAGTTCAATTTATGCAATTTAGAGGTAGAAGAGACCTAAAAACCCCCACACAATCAGTTCCACCAATAAGACTTGTTGCTCCCAATTGACCTTAAATTATAGCCCTGTTCACTCCTTTCATAGATAGCCTTGTACACTGCCCTGGATTGACAAATTCATTGAGAATTAATGATGTGCTTAACGACAGCGCATCAATGAAGGAAAGTGTATATATACCCAAGGCTTTACCTTAGGAAATCACCACCAAGTATTGCGCATTGATTCCTATTCAAGGAGTGAGCGAATGAATGACAGAGATAGAAGGTATTTTTAGGTGTAGATTTTGGAAGATATGTGTCAAAGCATTGAATGATGTCATGTTTGTTGGTGCAACACATTTGGTCATTGGTCGTGTGTTAAATGCTAGGCTAAGAGAGGTCTTGGGGTTGAGTCCCCTCGATGACGATTTTGGGTAGAAGGGTTTTTCACTGTTTCAAGGTAGAGTTGGTTAAAACATGCAGGCCACCTTTTTGAGTCACCAAGTTGTGCTAGCACGACCAGTCATTGAGAACTTTGGAGAGCATTGTCCTACGTGTTGGTAGAGTTCAAATCATAGTAGCACATGAGAGGTATTTTTTTTAGGGTAAAAATTAGAGGCATAAAGTTTGATTAATTAATTTTTGTAAGGTGCAAAGGTGGTTGAGAGCAGTATTTTATTTTGAGTGTGTTATTGAGTATATTTATGTGTATGCATATGAGTAGTAAGGGTGTGAAAGGAATAGCACATGTGTTAATTATCTTAGAAAGAGTCATACGGTGTATATAGGTTGATTTATTTGTGTAATATTTGAATGAAATAAAAGTGGCATCTAGGTGTTTTGGTAATGGTTGAGAGTTGAGATATTGCTTTCTAGAAAGGAGAGAAAAGTGTGTATTTGAGTTCATTATACTTTATAAATTTTGCATATCATAACAAAAAGGTTTAAGGATTCTACAAGTTGCTTTTTGTGAAGATAAATGAAAATAATAGAGTACTATTTTCAGCCTTACCGTGCATATATTTTTAGGATATTTTTCATGAGGATGACTTGAGGAATGTTTTGCTATCTAACCCTTGAATTGGCACAAGAAAGATAAGTTGTTTTTAAGACAAGTTTTTGAGGGCACATCTTCATCAAGCATTTTGAGGTATGGTGGCCTAACTCTTTCTCTAGGTGGTTGTACTTTGAGAAAGTAATTTTAAGGTGGAGATAAAAGGGTTGATTAGTGTGTATTGTTGGAAATATTTGAGCTAGGGTTTGAGAACAAATTATGCATCATTGATTAGTGAAATTGGAAACACTTGTGCTAAGGGTTGAGAACAAGTTTGTGCATCATTGTGAAGTATTTGGGCATTGATTTGAGTGACATTGAAAGTGATTGTGAAAGTGTTTGAAATTTTGTGAAACAATTTGTGCATTAGGCCTTGAGTCATTTTGGAAGAGAATATATTGAGCACTTGCATTGCATATTATTATTTATCTGTTCTTAAAAGAATTCTGGGTAGAATATGTCTGAATTGCAAAGTTGAAGAAAGCATTTCTGAAAGAGATATAAGCATTGTTTTTAACATCATTAGTGTGCAAGATTTGGGATTGGTTGAGCATGTGATATGAGTTATTTTGAGAATGTTTTATGAGCAGTTTTTAAGCAAGCGTTTTGAGTAGTATTTAAGAAAGTATTATGATCATTTTGAGCATGTGTTATGATCAATTTTGAGCATGTCTTAGAACAGAGTTGAGTAGAGATAATTAGCATATTAGAGCAATATTATGAGCTATTTTGAGAAGGAATTTTGAGAAGGCTTGTGAGAAGTTCTAAGCAAGATTTATGAGTAGGTTTGAGGTAAACTTGTGAGTAGTTGTGAGACAAATAAGTATATGTAGTTGAGTAGATTTGATTAAATTTAGGAGCAAATTTTATCAGAGTTGAGCAGAGTTGAGAGTAGGATTTAAAGCCAACCAGTGCAAAGGGTATTGAGTTCTCCTATGGACAAAGGACCACGAACTAGAGTAGTGGTGACAAAGGTGTCCTATAGATATAGGTACATGAACTTGAGCATAGGGGATTGGTGTCTCCTTTGGATAGAGGTCCATAAACATTGTAATAGGGATTTGGTTCCCAAGAGATTTGTTGAGAAAATTTATAAGAAATATTTTCTTTGTGGATGTAGCCCACATTGGGTGAACCATGTTAAATCCATGTCTCTCATGTGTGTGATGATTTGTGCATTATTTACTACCTTGATATTATTGTTGTTATCATTTGGATTGAAAAGTAAAAAGTTTTATCTTATACTGTTTACTCCCCTCTCAGTATAAGCTTGTGTTCTTCAAGCACCTCAAATGTTATTCTTGAATCTAATTATGAAATAATCAGTGATGATCAATTTTTTGAAAATAAAGATCCTACAAAATGTGTTACAACTAGATATTACCTCAACAACTTGAAGTGCAAATATTCATTCATAGATATTGCCACTCTAAAGGAGGAAGAACCTATGCTATAGAAGAAAATAATTGAACTATTTTCCTCTTTTATGGATGACTATTATGTTTTTTCTTGTTGTTAGTTCCTTCAAAAAAAGTCGATTATGGAAACTAAGCAGTTTGAGGAAGATGGAGAATATTTTTTATAGAAAGGCAAAGATGAGTGTGCTTTAATTAACTTGCTAGAAATAATGCAATGTTTTATTTTTGTAATGGAAGTGGCCCCCAATAGAAGTCAAACATAGATTATTAATATATATATAAGACCACTATATAGGGGTAAAACTACCCTATTGCATACGATTCTCAGCTGGATCTGCTAGGAACCGAGGTGACCATGAGGGTGTATTATAATTTATACACTTAGGGGCTTGGGGTTCAAAGGGTTCACCAAGATTGGTTTAAGAACTTGGTCCAAGCCTATGGATGGATGTTTGATGTGTATATTGAGCAAACACCTATGTTTGGCTTTTCTAATATCTAAGGTATGAAGAATGAAATAACAATGCAAGGCAAACAATGATGTAGAAAGACAAGAAGCCAACCTTAATATGATATTTTATTATTAATGAGGACTAAAACCCTAAATTGCATTAAAGTAAGCCATTTTGTTTCAACAAGGGTTTAAGATAATGCACAAATAAATTAAACCTAAGATGCACACTATATATCTTTTTTCTTTCAAATACGTACAAATTGAACCAAATAATTTATTTTTATTTATAATCTAGATCTAGAACAGGAATGGATAGAAAGCAAACAAAAAATAGCCTAAGAAGTTTACTTAGGAAACTTACTTGATCCAATAGTTGACCTCAGCGTTTAACTTACATCCAGATATATCCAACAACTTTGAATCCTGCAAAACAACTTCACAAACCCTAGAAATATTGATTAGCATTTAAGGATTTGCTTAGGTAATTGTGTGACTGAGCTTGGAGGTATAGCAATCAAGACCGCTTGGTCCTTTTAGCTGATCGTTCAAAAACAAAAGTTAATGTTGAACTTTTTGGAAGTGGACAAGATAAAATATAATAAAATGAAGTAGTACAAAAAACATAATGCAAACAACGATATTATGATCTAAATGAAGCATGTAGAAGTAGAATAAGAGTTTGGGGGTAAAATTTTACCCTTAAAATTTAAAGTAACCAAACTTGAACCCCATAAGGAGTGATCACCTTGTACGAACAAGTCATAAATTTACAATAAAAGGGCCAAAAAATAATCTATTAATGCATAATGAAATGTAAAATGAGTAATTAACAATCTAAGTAGACTAAAAATGCAAGAAAGAACTTAATGGTAGTGAATGAACAAACAAAGGATGAAGATATTCACATATGGTAGACTCCTCCTCAAGGTTCCAACACTTATCCATCAAAGGCAACAAATCATAAAAGTAGAACAATAGAAGAACACTTTATCTTGCTAGAAGAATTCATCAAATGCTTGGAACAATGTGCTAGCTTGTTAGAAAAACTTGTTGTTAGGGGAAAAGAGGATCCAAACCCTCTATTTATAAGAGGTTTAGAGGGAAAAAAGGATAGAAAAAAGGGCAAACTTAGGGGAGGTCTGACGTCCTAGAGGTAGACCTAATACTTTGAGTTTTTCTAATAGAAAACCCTATTTTTTTGAATATGTGCCCCATGTTGGGTGACCTTAAATTTGATAAAACCAGGATAAAATAAAATAAGGAGGGATAGAAGTCCAAACTTACACTTGACAAGTTTAAGGGAGTTCTCAATGGTTCTAGGGAAAAATGACTCATTTAAGTGGGTCAATTTTCCATGTCTACATTTTACCTCCTCTTTGATGCATTTATGGCCTAATAAATGCATCAAAGAAATATGTAGATACCTATGGATGAAGAATGATAAACACAAAAGGGGTGGTTGGTTTAGAATAAAGAGGTTGTGCAAAAGTGGTGTCATTTTGGACACTTTAAAATTTTACACACAAAACTAGGCATAGGGACTTTAATGCCTCTCAAGCTAGGGTGTCCCATCGAGTTTCAGAAGGAATGCAAAATTTATAAGGAAAATAAAAAAAATGGTAGATGTATAAGAAAAAAGAGTAACAAATAGAGAGAAACAGAGCAAAAATGCAAATAGGAGAGAAAAAAAGGAGGGGTATAAGAAGAGGGGAGGGTGAAAATAAATTTATTTTCACTGCATGAGAAGAAGAAAAGGAACTTTGGAGAAAAAAATACAAATGGAGCTTCCCACACACCATTCAACCATTATGATGGGTGATGCCAACACCATAATGAAATGATCATGGGTAAGGACTAAAATACTTCCTCTAGACTAGGCTAGATTGTTAGCTTTTGAAGCTAAATACTAAAGATAAAATAACCTCAAGTTCTAAAATAAAGTTGCAACATGAAATATAAGATAATGGTAATATTTTAAATGTATAAAACTCATAAATAACTTCAATATTAACTCATAGAATTGTCATTAACAAATTATCACAAAAATTGTATCTCCATTGAATAAATATCTCAAGTAACCATACTTACAAACACTCTCATACAACAATACATGTATATTATACACACACACACACATAGATACATATTTAATGGAGGTATAGAAATCAAACCCTTTAGTCCTTTTAGATGGTCATTCAAAAACAAAAGTGATTGTTGATCTTTTTGGAAGTGGACAAGATAAAATGTAATAAAATGAAGAAGTGTGAAAAAATGAATACAAACAAAGATTATATCTAAATGAAGCATGTATAAGTAGACTAAGGGTTTGGAAGAAAAAATTTACCCCTAAAATATCAAGGATCCAAACTTGCACCCCATAAGGAGTGATCTATTAATGTAGAATGAAATACAAAATGAGTAATTAATAATCTAAGAATACTAAAAATGTAAGAAAGAACCTGGTGGTAGTGAGAAAAAACAAAGGATAAAGATCTTCACAGATGGTAGACTCCTCCTCAAGGCTCCAACACTTATACACCGAGGGCAACAAATAATAAAATTAGAACAACAAAATAACACTTGATCTTGCTAGGAGAATTCATCAAAAGCATGGAAAAATGTGCTAGCTTGTTAGAAAAACTTGTTTTTAGGGGAAAAGAGGATCCAAACCCTCTATTTATAAGAGATTTGGATGGAAAAAAGGATAGAAAAAATGGTAAACCTAGGGGATGGCCAACGTCCTAGAGGTCATCCTAAAAATAGACTAAATTATGATCTAAATGAAGCATGTAGAAATAGACTAAGGGTTTAGGAGAAAAAATTTACCCCCAAAATCTAAAGGAGCTAAAATTGCACCCCATAAGGAGTGATCACCTTGTATGCATGAGGCACGAATTTATAACATAAGTGCCAAAAAATGATCTATTAATGTAGAATGAAATGCAAAATGAATAATCAACAATCTAAGTAGACTAAAACTACAAAAAATAACCTAGTGGTAGTGAAAGAACAAACAAAGGAGGAATATCTTCGTAGATGGTAGACTCCTTCTCAAGGTTCCAAAACTTATCCACCAAGGGTAGCAAATCATAAAATCATAACAATAAAAGAACACTTGATATTGCTAGGAGAATTCATCAAAATCTTGGAACAATGTGCTAGCTTGTTAGAAAAACTTGTTGTTAGGGAAAAAGAGGATCCAAACCCTCTATTTATAAGAGTTTTGGAGGAAAAAGGGATAGGAAAAAAAGGTAAACTAGGGGAGGGCTGATGTCTTGGAGGTTGACCTAAAAATTTGGGTTTTCTAAGAGAAAACCCTAATTTGCTAAATTTGTGTCCCATACTAGGTGACCGTAAATTTGGCAAAACTAGAGAAAAATCAAAGGAGAGGGAGAGAAGACCAAAATTACACTTTACAAGTTTGAGGGACTTCTTAGGGTTTCTAGGAAAAAATGACTCATTTAGGTGGGTCAATTTTCCATGTATACATTTTTCCCTCTCTTTGATGCATTTATGACCTAATAAATACGTCAAAGAAAGATGTAGACACCTTTGGATGAAGAACGACAAACACAAAAAAGGATGGTTGGTTTAGAAGAAAGAGGTGGTGCAAAAATGATATTATTCTGGACACTTCAAAATTTTACACACAAAATGAGGCATAGGGACTTTAATGCCTCTCAAGATAGGTGCCCCCTTGAGTTTCATAAGAAATGCAAAATTCTTGAGGAAAGTAAAAAAGGTAGACACAAAAGAAAAGAGAGCAACAAATAGAGAGAAATCGAGCAAAAATACAAACAGGAGATAAGAAAGAAGGGGTATAAGAAGGGGGGAGGGTGAAAATGAATTTATTTTCACTACGTGAGAAGAAGAAAATGAGCTCTAGATAAAAAAGACAAATGAGGCTTCCCACACACCATTCATCCATTGCAAGGGGTGAGGCTAGCACAGTAGCGAAGCGATCATGGGTAAGGACAAATACTTCCTCTAGACTAGGCTATATTGTTAGCTTTTAAAGCTAAATACTAAAGATAAAATAACCTCAAGATCTAAAATAAAGTTACAATATGAAATATAATATAATGACAATATTCTAAATGTATAAAACGTGTAAATAACTTCAACAATAACTCATAGAATTACCATTAATAAATGCTTACAAAAATTGTTTCTCCATTGAATAAAGATCTCAAGTACCACCCATACTTACAAACACTCTCATACAACATACATGTATCTTGTACACACACATAGATACATATATAATGGAATGTGTCTCTTCATATGGTGCATCCTTGGCCTTCATTCTCCTAGAGGCTCTTCATCTTTGTATTCTATGGACTCATGTGCACATGGACTATTATGCACATTTACATTATCAAAATACTCTGCATACTTGTGCATTTATTACATTGAATAAAGTAAATGCTCATACTCTAATCTAGGACACTCTCCTAATCTAAACATATGCCTAAGGTGGTAAATTAGCATGTACCAAATAATGTATATATTTCAACACCCCCCTGTATTACATTATTTGGTTATTGAAGACTTTATTCTTCAATAAGGGTCTTTTGTAGATGCAAAAAATTGACCCACTTGAGTGAGTCATTTTCCCTAGATACTTAGAGAGACCCTACAACTTGTCCAAAGAATATTTTTACCTCTCTCCCCCTTTCTTCCTCATTTCGATGACATCGTAGTCAACCCTTATGGGGCGCGATTTTGCCTAGCTAGGGTTTTCTCTTAGAAAACCCTAATTTTTCAAATTGACCTCTTAGAAACCCCTAATTTTTCAAATTGAAGCTTTCTTTTTTTCCAAATTTTCCCTTAGGGGTTTCTTTTTTTCAAATTTTCCCTTGGTTTTACCACCCATTCTTATTTTAAATCCCTTATAAATAGAGGTTTTGAAGCTTTCTTTTTTTCCAAACAAGCTAACAACAAGTTTTAGACAAGTGTTAATAAGATCATATTGCAAAAGTGCCAAGTGATTTGTGGAAGCTTTTGAATCTTTATGGAGTTCTCTTCTACTGCATTGATTGTGTGTTGCTGCCCTTGGTGGACAAGTGTTGAAGCCCTAAGGATAAGTCTACTATCTTGGAGGTCTTCATCCTTTTGTATGCTTTTCACTACCACCAGGTTGTTTTCACTCATTTACAATCATACATTTCTAATTTCACATCTGTTGTTAGTTTATTTGCATTCTTCTATTGTTTTTTCTTTCTATTAATAAATCGTGCCTTGTAATTACAAGACACGATTTTATCAGAAGAAAAATTATGATTTCCCCATTCAAGGTACAATTTCATCTATATCAAGCTTGGGGGTAGAATTTTACCTCAAAACTCTAGATTTGCATTTCATGTTATAGCCAATTCTAAAGCTTTTGTCGATTTTAGAGCATAATTTCACAATTTGCACTTTGTTCTTCATACTATTCTGTTGCATTGTCTTATTTTTGTTCATATTCCCAAAAGGTCAACTTTCACTTTTGCAATCTAAATTTCAGCTAAAGAGACCTAGGGGGCTTGATTGTTGTGCCTCTAAGCACAATTATATAGTGGTCTAAGCAGCCCCCCTAACGTTTATCATATTTTTTAAGGGTTTTTTAGGGTTGAAGTTGTGGGATGTTGTTGGATGTAAGATAAAGCTTGGAATAACCACCAAATCAGATAAGTAACCTAATAGATATTTAGGTTGTTTGGTGTTTTATTTCTATTCATTTATGTTCAAAATATAGATCATAGGTAAGGAAAAATATTTGATTAAATTTGTAGGCATTTGAAATAATAAAGGCATATAAAATGCATTTAGGATTTTAACCTTGTTTGTGAAATTATCTTGAACCCTTTCTTAAAGGCTTTGCTTTACAATCCTAGGGTTAGTTATCATTCAAGTAAAGAATTATTCTGGGGTTAGCTCTTGTCTTCTTGCATCTTGTATCTTGCATTGTTCTTTTCCTTTTCATAGTTTAGTTTTAGAAAGGCCAAACATAGGTGCATGTTTAATTGACACATCAAAACATATTCCACCCTAGAATTGGAGTGAGTCCTAAAACCATTCCTAGTGAACCCTTCCCCCTTTTCCCACCGAGTGTAGAGTTATAACATACCCTCATGGTCACCTTGTCTCTCAATATATCCAATCAATAATCGTATGTAGTAGGGTAGTTTTATCCCTCTACATCTTTGGTGAACCCAATATGAAGGACATATCTTAGTGGCCAAATTAGGAAGCATTTTGTTTGTTGTTTGCTTATCTTTTAAAAACTTTTTAAGAAGACCACTAATTTGTTTGCTTAGAGTTAGAACAATAAAAAAATCTTAAGAATCTCCTCATGTGTCTTTTGTTAGTTTTCTCTTCTATCCTTTTGTTTTTTCTAATGGATTCATTCCTTAGAAGTCAACAAAGACATCTAGATTATGATCATATTCCCCAAGAAGATGATAAAATTGATAGAGATAACCTTAACCTTGATGTATAAGAGCAAGAAAATGTTGAAACTAAAACAAACTATGATCCCCTCAAAGGGCCTAATGGTGGCTACCTCTTTAAATAATTTTATCATGTTTGGGTTTTTATGAAGCGTCATAGGAGAGACTTACTTAAAGCTATAGAACAAGAGGATCAACTCAAAAGAGGTGAGACTCCCCCTCCTCTATTAGTCTCTCCTAGATGTGTTCATACTAACCCTTTGTTTGAATCTTTGAATCATGGTAATCTCATCCATCAACCAACTTTTTTCACTACTAAAACCACCAATGTTGGAAGAAGTTCACAAGTTCTTCCAACCAATAGTGCCACTTAAGATTATTTTCATTTTCCTCATTCTAATAAAATCAATATTCTTGCTTCTATTCCACCAACTATTAATTATCTTCTCCAGTAAGATACCATATATCATAACCCATACCATAATAGTATCAATACCTCCAATATGGGTCAAGTATCATTTCAATAACCTACCTATACCCATACCTTAAGGAATATAGGTGCATTACATAACAATAATTTTGAGGTGCAAAGTTTAGCTAATATCGTGAAACAATTTTTTTTGAAATTGGATATGATTCAACCTCCAATTGAGCATTTAAGAATGTTTAGAAAAACTTGCCATGATATCATATATGATGACATGTTGTTGCTAAAGTCGTTCCCTAATATTCTTGGTGGTATGAAATTAGAGTGGTATTATCAGTTGCCCAACCATTCTTTAAGAAATTTTGAAGAGAATTGAATTATTTTTTCAATAGTTTGGTGTTTATGTTGAAAAGAGTGTGACCATGAAATATATTTAAATGTTAAAACAAGATAAACGGGAAAGTTTTTTAGAATTTTTATCTCGTTGGAGAAGTCTAGTTGGACACTTGAGATACACCTTACCTACTCAAGACATGCTTGAAAAATTTATTAGAAATTTGTCTTATGCACTGGAAACTAACTCTATCACATATTTTTATCAGGAAAATGACCTAGCAAAAAAGGTATAATAAGCTATTATCACAAGAGGACAACTTAAAGTGAAAGAATATAGTACCACTAAAAATTAGTATAAGAACAAGCATGTGGTAGTTGATGGAGTCATGGATAGTAGGCCTGTTAATAGTATTGTTAACAACCTACAAAATATGGTGCTTAGCCAACATCCAAAACCTGCACAAAGGAATTTTACAAGGGTCAACATACCTATGACAGTGGTCCTCAAGTATATTTTGAAATCTAATATGATTTAGTTACCTCCCATAAGGCAACTTGATACCATAACTAATTGGTATAAGGCTGGTCAACACTATGAATATCATAGAGTGGAAGAGCACTGGAAAATCTCTTGTAAGAGGTTAAAACATGTGGTTCAAGATATGATTTATGAATATAACCTTGTTATATAAGGCTCTCATCCACAAAAAAATCAATATCTTACTCAAAAAGCACACATAACTAATCAAGATATGGGAATCTTCCAAGATCATCTACCCAAGCATGGGCATCAGGCAACTAATCAAGTGCCATATCATAATGTGCCACCTCCTTATGATAATATGGTTGGTATGATAGTAGTAACTACAATAAAACAAGTGTAGAATCAAATGGCTCAACATTCTCAACAAGAGACGAGCTCTTCATCCAACCCACCCTCGAAGCCCATCCTAGTCTTGAAGAATGCTTAGAGAAGGAGTATGAGAGTAAAAATCCTACCTTTAGTGTTGAAACCTCAACCTAAATTCTCCTTTGATATTCAACAATAGATAGATAATACTCCATACAATATCTATATCATAGAACTCTTGCAAACTTCTCCTATTCATAGATAAGCTTTGTTGGAACTTCTAAGACAACAATCTATTCATGTAGACATTTACCCTAGTGTTATAGATAATGTTGTAGGTTCTCTTGGGATACATTATATTACATATTCATATTATAGTATGTCTTCCTCGAGGATTCTTCATTTTACATCACAACATTTATTGGAAGAACTCTTGTCAAGCGAATCTTGATCGACAACGATTCCTCCCTTGATTTATGCACTTATCAATTTTTTTAAAATTTTGGATTAAAAAAGGAAGAATTAACCAAATCAAATATTATCATAAAGGCTTTCAAAAATGATTCCCAAGATGCCTATGACATTATATCTCTCCTCCTTAGGGTTGGTGTTAGCGTACTATTGTCTTTATTTGTATTTGGAGTACACTGTTACAACTGCGTAACAATCCTGTTATTTTGTTCTGCTGAAGTGCTATTCTCAGCACTGTTGTAACCTATTTAAATCCTACAGCAATAATACAATTACTGTTCCATATTTTACATGGCATCAGAGCTAGTCGGGTGAGAAGGGCGCTGCGCGTATGGTTTTCGAAACGCATTTTATTTCTCCATTGCGTGAGTGGGAGAAGGTGGCTGTGTTGCGATGGGATTAACCACGGACACGCAGGCCGGTGGAAGCTCCTTGTCCGCAGACGCGCAGGAGATACTGCGACAACGCACGCGACAGGGAAGGAAACCGCACCGGGAATTAAATTCCCGGGCGGCTCCCCCGCCCTGCTCCCCCAAACGGAAACCGCACCGGGAATTAAATTCCCGGGTGGCTCCCCCCCCCCCAAACGGCCGACGGGAATTCAAAATTCCCGCCCGTCGTGCCGCAGCGGGGGTATAAACCCCCCCCGCGGCAACTTTGCCGATTTTTTTCAATCTGTCCGCCGCCCCCCATCCCGCGCGTGCCCGCGGAGGGAATTGTTTTTTTCCCGGGTTACGAAAAAAAAAAAAAAAAAAATTCGGTTGGAGGGCGAAGCTGTTTGGCCGGAGAGGAAGAAGAATTTTTTTTTTTCCCGATTGGAGGACGGAGTTGCAGACGGAAGCAGCCGAAAAAAAAGTGCCGGGAGCAGTGCTGCGGTCGCAAGCCGAGGCTGTTGCAGAGGAGGAGACGGAAGGAGGGGTTGAAAGAGGCGCAGGTCCACTGTTCTTTTCGGATCAGCCCGCAAGCTCACTTGGCAGTGAGCTGTGCGGTAAGGCTCAGGGAGCCTGCAGGTCGGGGGTTCAAATCCCGCCGACCCCCCCAAGGTATATATTTTTTTTAAAGTCATTTTTAATTATTATTTTTTTTAATTAAAATTTTTAATTTTAATTTTTTTTAATATAGTTTTAAACTTTATAAATTAAAATTTAATTTTAATTTATTTTTTCTAAAGTTTTAAAACTATATAAATTGAAATTATTTATTTTAATTTTAAATAAATAATGATTATAAAAATGCTTTGTTAAAGAAAGCCTTTTAAGGGGGGATATTTTTTCAAAAATCAAAAGGGGGATTGAGAGTAATTTTATGAAAAATAGCAATTTGGCATTGTAAAAGGTGCATTTTCGATTGTGACCGACACCTTGTGGGTTATTCTTGTGGGCAATTTTTTTTGTTGTATGTTGCATATTTCATTTTTGCACTATAACATTAAAAATTAAAATCAAAACACTCCCTAAGTCCCCGGAATATAAAACCCATCTGTGCAATTTTATTGCACTGCAGCGTTCGGTATTTGCGATACCTCTGGCCAGCACTTACAGGTAAAGTTGTCGTGATTTGGCTACTGTATCCGCCGCCTAATATAGCTGCTATAACGACGTCTGAGCTTGTTCTCTATAAATCGTCGGGGAGGAATAAGTATGCCATTTTTGCATTTTTTACTCCATCCACTACCCTTTATCGCACTTGTGTTTAGGCGTAAATCCTGACGAAGTATTCTTCATAGTGTTTAGGGGAAGTTACGCCCCACGCATGAGAAGAATCTTCTATGGTAGGTGCCATCAACAAGGCGATTCCCTTTCAGTACCGCTTATGTTCCACGTATCGTATGATCTCTAAAATTCACCTATAGTCTCCCTCACGTAAGGGCGGGTGATTTTTTGTTGATCTTTCTAAATACCTATAGTTTCCCTCACGTAAGGGCGGGTATTTTGTACGGTATATTGGCCTAGCAAAAGGTATATCGAAAGGGGGACCAATTTGGTGATATAAGGAACCTTCACTATGGCCGTTGTTGCAAAATTGATGACTGATCCGCATCAGTTATTGAAAGGTCCAAATTATACACCATGGAAACATAAGATGAAGGCAATTCTCCAAATGGAAGATTTGTGGGATATTGTTACTAGAGTAGCAACCAGGCCTTCACCAACAACAGGATCCACAGGTCCTTCAGCAGATCAGATTGCTTTTGACAAGAAAGACAGTAGAGCAAAGGTGCTCATTTTGTTTGCTATTTCAGATGAAGTGCAACCTCATATAGCTGACAAAGCAAGTGGTAAAGAGGCATGGGATGCCCTTAGAACCATCTATGAGGGGAAGAATGAATCCACCATTCTTCATCTTCAACAACAACTTCATAACCTGAGTTTGAGGCAGGGTGAAACAGTTGAACTCTTTCTATGTAGAGTGTCTGAGTTGAAAGAGAAATTGAGTTCTCTCGGAGATACTGTGGACGAAAAGCTTCTCATTTCACTTGTGATGAGAGCTTTACCTTCTTCATTTGATATGTTGATAACCTCCATCCAGGTGTCCCAACGACAAATTACCTACATCGAGTTGGTCAATCTACTTCAACAACAGGAGGCATGCCAACTTCACAAGGATGATTCTTCCAATACAGCCCTATACACCAACAGGCAGGGTTCTAGGAAGAAAGGTAATGGGAAAAAAGGAGGCAACTTTCAGAAAGGAGGAAATTCTCAACAGGATACGAAAGGAAAAGGCAAACAACCTCAACGAGAAGAAGAGGTGGTGCAAGATCTTGTGAGAAAGACAACCATGACACCAATAGGTGTTGGCATAAGAACAAGCGAAAAGGCCAAAACAAACCACAAAATAAGAACAAGCAACCTCAGGTGAATGTTGTTGTTGAAGAATCTGACTCAGATTCTGAATGGGCACACAAGGTGCTCATGACTACCATAGATTCCACACAGAGGGATCCTATTTGGTATGTCGATTTTGGAGCTAGTAAACATATGACTGGCGACAGATCGTGGTTTGAATCATTTGTGGCCAAGGAGGGCAAACCTGTCACCATTGCTGATGATAAAACCTACAGGGTTCAGGGAGAGGGTACAGTTTCAGTCACTCTTCCTGATGGCAAGTGTCAGATTGACAAAGTCCTCTATGTTTCGGGATTGGCCAACAATTTGTTGTCAGTGACACAAATCCTGGACAGAAATATGGTTGTCAACTTTCGTGTTGAGAATGGAAAGAAGTGTTGTACCATTACCAGGAAGGGTAAGCAGATTGCAATGACTTCTTATAAGCATGGCTTATTTGCACTAGATGCTATCTCTACTCCACATGTTGCCATGACTTTCTCTACCAAGGAGGCAACTTCCCTATGGCACAAGAGATATGGGCATCTTAGTTACGGCTACTTACTTGAGCTCAGCAAGTATGAGATGGTAAAGGGTCTTCCTTCCCTTTCTGCCACATTGCCAATGTGCTCTGACTGCTTGGTAGGAAAGCAGCATAGAGTACCATTTGAGAAGAGCTCTACAAGAGCACGAAAACCTCTGGAGCTAATTCACACCGATCTATGCGGTCCTTTCACACCCAACAGTGTTGGAGGGAAGAGGTACTTTCGTTATTCGTAGATGACTACTCACGAAAGATGTGGGTTTTCTTTCTCAAACTGAAATATGAAGCTTTTGCATTCTTCCAACAGTTCAAGAAATCCGTTGAGAAGGAGTCAGGGGCTTCTATCAAAACCCTCCGCTCAGATCGAGGGGGAGAGTTTACCTCTAATGAATTTTTTGCATTCCTAGATAAGCATGGGATCAAGAGACGGTTAACAACTGCCTATACTCCTCAGCAAAATGGAGTTGCTGAGAGAAGGAACCGTTCTATAATGGAAATGGTTCGTTGTATGCTCACAGGTGCAACTCTTGGGCAACAATATTGGGTAGAAGCTGTCACCACTGTAGTGTATCTTTTGAATAGGGCACCCACAAAGGCCCTAAAAGGAATGACTCCACAGGAAGCATGGAGTGGTCGAAAACCCTCCATATCTCATCTACGTATTTTCGGGTGTCAAGCTTTCATGCACATACCGAAAGAGAAAAGGAAGAAACTAGATGAGAAAACACTGAGATGTATTTTTCTTGGATATTATGAGAACTATAAAGGATATCGGTTGATAGATCCTTTGACCAAGAAAATTCATATCAGTAGAGATGTTGTCTTTGATGAAGCTTTCACATCACAGAGCACATCTAATGTACACCAAGATATTGTGGAACCTAAGGAAGAGGAGATTCCTTCGTCAACACAGACATGAGGTCCTTCTACATCTTCTTCACCACCATCGAAGAAGAATCCTAAATGGTGTACAAATACAATCAGAGATGCAAATTTATCCACTCCTCCCAATTTGAATTTGGATAGACCTCGTACACGCAGTATGGCTCAAAAGGAAAGAGAAGCCGAGAAGCCGGTGAGGTTGATGATCTTTGTCAATATTTTGAGGAACTTTTTGTGACTCCAAGTACAGAAGTAGAGGATATGGATATTGATGATGACAGGGCATTCATGTCTACCATAGATAGTCTTGAACTCGCATCAGTGCAAGATGCTCTTAGTGAGCCTCGGTGGAAGGCCACTATGGATACGAGTATGAGTCTCTGATGAAGAATAAAACTTGGAAGCTTGTTGATCTGCCGCATGGAAAGAAACCTATTGGCTGCAAATGGGTATATAAATTCAAGTACAAGGCAGATGGAACAATTGATAAGCATAAGGCCCGTCTTGTTGCAAAGGGCTATGCTCAAAAGGAAGGCATCGACTATGAGGAAACTTTTGCACCTACTGCTCGGATGACCACAATTCGGGTTATGTGTGCTATGGCAGCACAATATGGGTGGAAAGTTCACCAGATGGATGTCAAAAGTGCCTTTCTTAATGGTGATCTCCAAGAAGAAGTCTATATGACTCGGCCTGAAGGATTTGAAGTGGAAGGCCAACAGCAGAAAGTTTGCAAATTGGTCAAATCCTTGTATGGTCTGAAACAAGCTCCTCGAGCTTGGTATATAAAAATGGACAATCACCTTATGCGGCATGGATTTAAGAGATGTCCATCAGATGCAAACCTCTATTTCAAGAAACAGGGTTACGAGATAGTGTTGCTTGTACTCTATGTGGATGATCCGCTCATTACGGGGAGTTCGAAACTATGATCTCTCTTGTCAAAAGAAACTTGTGCAAATATTTTGAGATGACAGATCTCGGACTTCTCCATTCTTGTCTTGGTCCGGAATTCAGCCGGAAGGAGCACTCCATCAAAGTGTCTCGGAAAAAGTATGCCAAGACATTGCTTGGAAAAATATCGCATGATTGATCGCAAGCCAATGGCAACTCCAATGGAGAATGGACTTCGAGTTATCACGATATGATGACTCACCTCGGGTAGATGGTACTCTCTATCGACAATTGATTGGGAGTCTCATATATCCGACCAATACTAGGCCGGATCTCGTATTTCTTGTCAACTATCTTTTGAGGTTCATGAAGGAGCCTAAGACCACTCATTGGAAAGCAGCAAAACGTGTTCTTCACTATGTCCGTGGTACTATGGAATATGGCCTAGAATACAAGAGGAACAACAAATTCTTTTTGCAAGGATACACGGACTCCGACTATGCCGGATCATTTGATGATCACAAGTCAACTTACGGATACATTTTTCATCTGGGATCCGATCCTGTCTCTTGGCACAGCAAGAAGCAACAGGTTGTTGCTATTTCATCAACAGAGGCAGAATATCACGTCGCACGTGAAGCTGTGTGCGAAGTGATATGGTTACGTCGCATTCTGACAAGTATGGGCCATCCATAAAAATCTCCAATACACTTGTTCTGCGACAATCAAGGTGTTCTGAACCTCGTCAAGAATCCAGTCCATCATGAAAAAACAAAGCACATTGACACACAATGTCATTTCATTCGAGATGAAGTTCCAAAGCACCGAATTCAACTTCAGCACATTCCCACAGATGCTCAAGTTGCAGACATTTTCACTAAGGCACTTGGACGTGTCAAATTTGAATTGTTTCGTAGCTCACTTTGTATTGCAAAATGATGTAAGGGGATGTTAGTAGTCTAGTATAGCTATTAGTTATTACATTACCCAAATAATGTAATAAAGGGGGATGTTAGCGTACTATTGTCTTTATTTGTATTTGGAGTACACTGTTACAACTGCGTAACAATCCTGTTATTCTGTTCTGTTGAAGTGCTATTCTCGGCACTGTTGTAACCTATTTAAATCCTACAGCAATAATACAATTATTGTTCCGTATTTTATAGTTGGACCTCAGATATTAGATACCATGTTCCATGTGGTGTCTTGCCCAACATATTTTAATCTTCTTCTTAGACGACCTTGGATCCACATGATGAAGGTTGTCCCTTCTACCTTTCATCAATGTTTGAAGTTCAAATTTAAGGATCAAGTTGTCACCATTTTGATCAACCCTCGTTAATTTGAATATTATTCAATGGTTGATCAAGCTCAGTTTGGTCTCAACATCTATACTTTAGTTTCATCATTTGCTTCTCCAAGTTTTGAACAACACAAGCTTATACTGAGAGAGGGGGTGAATAGTATAAGATCATTTTTTTACTTTTCTTTACAAATCAATATTATGCAATGTATAGATAGCAATATCAACAACATTAATCAAAGTAATGTACAAATCACCACATACAATAGAGACACCATAATTTACGTGGTTCACCCATGTGGGCTACTCCACGGAGAAAATATTTCACTAAAATTTTCTCAATCAATCTATTGGGAATCCTTTCCTTATTACAATGTTTATGGACATCTGTCCAAGGGAGACACCAATCCCCTAAATCATGTTCATGGATCTCTATCCATAAGAGAACTACTTCTTCTCTGCACTGGTTGGTGATCTTCTAGAAGACTACTGTCTCCACTACACTGGCTTGTGGATCTCTCTCCAATGAAGACTCTTTTTACCACTTAGAAGACCTATCCTCACTGCCCTGGATAATGGATCTCTATCCATTGGATACTACTGTCCTCTATGATCTATAACCTCCAAACCTCTATTACAAATCAACACTAAACACATTCCTTCAATCTATTACAACTCTGCTCAATCTTTGTCTTTGGTCTGGCACAAACTTATCCTCAAATCTACACCAAACTTTGCTCTCAAATCTACACTAAACACAGTTCTTCAGTCTAGCACAAATCTGTCCTCAATCTCTATCCTCAAGCCTTAACTCAAGTCTTGTCTCAAATCTGCTAGATCTATCCTAAACCTTAAATCAAGGTTTGAATAAATCAATCAACTGTGCTATCAATTATTCTCAAAGACTTGTCTTAAATTTGCCTTGTAAGCTTCTACAAAAGCTCACACTAATTTGTCCACAAGTTCTCTCTAGAACTTTCTCAAATCTGCTCTAAAAGTCCTCTCTAGAACTTCCTCAAATCTTATCTACAAGTCCTCTCTAGAACTTGCTCAAATATGCTCTACAAGTCCTCTCTAGAACTTTCTCAAATTTACTCTACAAGTCCTCTCTAGAACTTGCTCAAATCTTCTCCACAAGTCCTCTCTAGAACTTGCTTAAATCTGCTAAATAATTCCTCTCAAGAACTTATCCAAATTTGTATTGTAAGCTTTCACAAAAGCTCACACAAAATCAGTCCACAAGTCTCCTCAAAGACTTACCTCAAATCTGCTCAACAAGTCCACACAAAACTTGTTCAATATCATAGAAACATAAAGAGAGTTGTTACACTCATTATATTCTATACTTATCACAATGCTCAATTACTTTCTCAACTCAATTTAAAATATAGAATAGTTTTTTTATGGAACTTGAACAATCACTTCACACATCCACTTGACTAGGCTCAACAAACACAACCAATCACTCAATGAAATAATCCTTGCTCACAAACCCTAGTCCAAGCATATAACCATCAACTCAAAATGTTTCCAACAATGCTCAACAACAAATCTCACATAACAATGATACTCATGATCTTTGCAAACCCTAGTTCAAGTTCTTCACTCAATAACTCACTTCAACAACAATGCTTATAAAACAACTCTCACATAACAATGATACTCATGTTCTTTGCAAACCCTAGTTCAAGTTCTTTGCTCAATAACTCACTTCAACAACAATGCTTATCAAAAAAGGTTTTAACAACAATTATTTATTCTAGAAAACCTTGAAGCATTCACTCAACACACTCAATAGGAAACCTTAATCAAGTTTCACTCCAAACTTATTTTCAGAAAATGAATCGATCAACTCAACTATGGAAGAAAGTGCTCATACCTTTTTATTGATGATGAAGGGTTCTCATAAATCTATCACAACCACAAAGACTTCTATGCCAATATCAAAGAGATTAGAAGATAAATCTTTCTCACAATGTAATGTAAAAACTCAATTACACCTTATCACTTCACCTTTCAAAACAACCACCAACATACATAAAATATTTATCCAATAACACCTTATAATCTCCCAGTTAAAAATAAATTCAACATCCACCAAAATTAACTCAAAACCTCTTTAATCATATTTAATGGCAAAAAGAACTTTGGAAAAAATCAAATCTACTTTCCTTATAACTCCAATAACATAAATCACTTATCAATAAAACAACCTTTCATAAACTCTTATAACTCCAAATAACATGAATCAATTATCAATCAAACAACCTTTCATAAACCCTTATAACTCCAAGTAACATAAATCAATTATCAATCAAACAACCTTTCATAAACCCTTATAACTCCAAATAACACTTTATAAAAAAATATTAGTTTAATTAAAAATACCTTTGCCACTAGTGGGATTTGAACCCACAATCTCTGCCTCTGCGAGCGCTCTAGCCACGGGCTTGACCACCGTGTGCACTAGACATATGCTTGAAAGCTTAAGAGCACTTTGTGCTCTTTCTCCTAAGTCTAGGACTCAAAACGAGCGTGTGCCAAAAGGCTCTTGCCTTGGCACTCAAGACAAACATGCAAACTAACCACCACATAAATTGATCGTTGTCACTTCCACTCCCAATGCTCTCATGAAATGCACGTTGCCAATGGACCACCCTATCCAATGGGAGTGAGGCCTTCTCCTCCCATTTTCATATTTTTCCCTGGTTCTACAAGACAACACAAGTTTGTCTTCTTCCTCAACGATTGCACAAATTATCTTTCTCTTTGGTCGCATAAAATTTAATCAAAGAAGGTAAGTTTTAATGTTATTTGGAATGGTATTTATACACTATTTCCTCTTTTTCCCATAGACGTCGGCGCTCCATGAATTTTGATGACGTCAACACTTTTTAAAACCTTTTATAATTTATAAATTATTTAAATTCTAAAAGAATTTAAATTTTATAAATTATATTTATAAACCTTTGACTTTAATAAAAATTAAAGCCTTCCTTGGGATAAAATTTAAACCTTTAATTTGTACTCCATTGACTTGATGAAGATTATTCTACCACCATGGTTTTAATAAAAACCTTAATTCTACCATCACAATGTTTAAGGAAGCCTTTATATCCTTATAATGATTTTAATAAAATCCTTTTAATTTTCACCATGGTTTTAACACAAACCCTTATCAAAAAATATTTTGACAACTTTTCTTCAACTCTTTGCATTGTTCCTGGTGACAGTAATGGTGTACTCCATGGTATTAATGATAGATTCATGTTTTCACCTTGACATCAATGATGACTTCTCACCTTGACATCAATTACAACTAAATGATCTCAAAATGTCCAACAATATCACCCTTTGTCATTGATGGCAACCCAAATTATTTTGACTAAAAACTTGACCTTTTCTTTGTTCTGCTCCCCTGGGAAATTGCTCCCCCTGGCTCAATGATCTCTCCTCTTTCCTCAAATACCAAATATCTCCCCCTTACTCAAATATCCCCCCCTTTGACATCAATGGAAAAGGGTCACCTTTGGGGCTCAGGGATAAGAATTAGCCTCCTAGCTTAGTCCCTCCTCCACCTCCTCTTGAGGTGGTTAATCCCAGGATGGGAGTATTTCTACTCCCAGAAAGCACTATTCTTTACCTTGATCATATTTTCTTCTTATCTGATCCTTCTGATTCCTCTAACTATTTATTTCATTGTTCCTTTCCATGTCTACATTCCTGTCCTTGTTCCTGTTCCTGTTCATATACAGGTTCCTATTCCTATTCCCGTTCATATTCATGTTCCTGTTCCTGTTCCTATTCCTATTCTTGTTCATCCTTATTTCTCGAATATCTACTCTACACCACTTTGTTGTGTGACCATTATTATTGCACTTATAACACTTAATATTATTATTCCTTAGAGGTGCAAATGTCTTAGGATTTCTCCTAGTGAAGCCATACCTTCTTCTGTCATGAACCCTACAATTGATTGCCTTGTAACCAAACTGATTACATGAGTAGCAATACCTATGGAAAAATTATATGTTCCCATATTCATGTCTTTCCTGTGTCCTGCACTGTGAAGCCATGTGCCCAAACCTGTGACATGAAAAACATCTTTCATTAAAGCCTCATTGTCTTGACCTCATTGGTCTCCTAGTCTCTCTTGACCTATTCTGATTGTTGTTCTATCTGTATCTTCTTTGTGCATCGTTTGTTGGACATTTTGATCTCATTTAGTTGTCATTGATGTCAAGGTGAGAAATCGTCATTGATGAAAAAGTGAACACATGATGCTATCATTAATACCATGAAGTACACCATCATTAACACCAGGAGCAATGCAAAGAGATGGAGAAAATTTGTCCAAATATGATTTTATAAGGATTTTTGTTAAAACCATGGTGGCACATTAAAAGGTTTTTTATTAAAACCATAATGATAGTTTTCTAACATTGTGATGGTAGAATTAAGGTTTTTATTAAAACCAAGGTGGTGAAATTATTTTTCATCAACTTAGTGAAGTGCAAATGATAGTTTTGATATTAACTCAAAGAGAAATTTAATTTTTTATTAAATTCTAAAGTTTATAAATTAAATTTATAATATTTAAATTCTTTTGAATTTAAATTAATTATAAATTATAATTTATACAAGCTGACATCATCAATTAAAATCATCTATCGATGTTGTATGTAAAGAAAATGAAGGGTATTTAAACCATAAGACAAACCTTAGGGAAGATGGGAATTTGAATTTGAATACAAAAAAAAATTTAGAGCCTCCAAAAATTGTGGAGTGGGGTATTGCAGAAGCAAGGCAGCGCATCATGATTGAGGCATCACATCATGTTCGAGCGAGGAACAAGGCAGAGGGAGTAGCACTCGTTGTCTAGCTTGGCGCTAGATGTGGAAGAAGGACAAAGCCTTTAAAGTCTTGGATAAAAGGCTTAAGCAACCTTAGGGCTTAAGCTAAGCACATGGAGCGCTTAGCTCACATGGCTAGCTAGCTGCAACTAAGGTGCCAGCCGAGGGAGAAGGAGCAGGGTTGAAACCCCAAAAAATGCGAAAGGGGGATTCACCAAAGGTTTTTATGATTTAATTTTGATTTTTGCATAATACTAATGTTTAGGAGGCATAAGGGAATATTTGTGATATTTGATCATTGTGCTAAGGTTTTAAGGGTGTTTGTGATATTTGATTAATTGTGCTAATATTAGGGAGTTATAACGTGATATTAATTTATTTACCTAAGTGGTAAATAGGTGCTTTATTAAGGTAAATATTATTTTACCTTAGGAGATACAAATTAAGTTGGAATATCAATTTTGTGAAATTTATTTGAAGGTGTGTTTTGAAAAGGAAATTTCTGTGAAGATAGTAATGTCAAATATTGCTATTACTATGGAGTGATGAGGTGTAATTGAGTTTTTACATTACATTGTGAGAAATATTTATCTTCTAACCTCTTTGAGCTTGGCATAGAAGTGTTTGTGGTTGTGACAGATTTATGATATCCCTTCATCATCAAGAAAAAGGTATGAGCACATTCTTCCATAGTTGAGTTGATTGATTGGTTTTCTGGAAAATAAGTTTGGAGTGAAAAGGACTTGATTAGGGTTTCCTATTGAGTGTATTGAGTGAATGATTCAAGGTTTTCTGGAATAAAGAAGTGTTGTTAAAACCTTTTTTGATAAGCATTGTTGTTGAAGCCATTAGTTGTGAGAAGAACTTGAATTAGGGTTTGAGTATCATTGCTATGGGAAGATTGTTTTATAAGCATTGTTGTTGAAGTGAGTTGTTGAGAAAAGAACTTGAACTAGGGTTTGAAGAGAACATGAGTATCATTGTTATGTGAGAGTTATTTTTATAAGCATTGTTGTTGAAGTGAGTTATTGAGCAAAGAACTTGAACTAGGGTTTGAAGAGAACATGAGTATCATTGTTATGTGAGATTTGTTATTGAGCATTGTTGGAAAATTTTTGAGTTGATGTTTATATGCTTGAACTAGGTTTTGTGAGGAAGGATTATTTCATTGAGTTAGTAAATTTGGTTGAGCCTAGTCAAGTGGATGTGTGAAGTGATTTTTCAAGTTCCATAAAACAAACTATTCTATATTCTAAATTGAGTTGTGAAAGTGATTGAGCATTGAGTTGAATTTTAAGCATATTGAGTCTCTAACAATTCTCCTTATGTTTCTAAGAGAGTGATTGAAATTAATTGAGAATTGTGATAAGTATAGAACATATTGAGTCTCTAACAATTATATTTATGTTTCTATGAGATTGGACAAGTTTTGTGTGGACTTGTTGAGCAGATTTGAGGTAAGTATTTGAGGAGACTTGTGGACTGATTTTGTGTGAGATTTTGTGAAAGCTTACAATACATATTTGGTTAAGTTCTTGAGAGGACTTATTGAGCAGATTGGATAAGTTCTAGAGAGGACTTGTGGAGCAGATTTGAGAAAGTTCTAGAGAGGACTTGTAGAGAATATTTGAGCAAGTTCTAGAGAGGACTTGCAAAGCAAAATTGAGAAAATTCTAGAAAGGACTTGTAGAGCAGATTTGAGCAAGTTCTAGAGGGGACTTGCGGATAGATTAGTGTGAGCTTTTGTGGAAGCTTACAAGGAAGATTTGAGACAAGTATTTGAGAAGACTTGAGAGAAGAGTTGATTGATTTGTTCAAACCTTGAGTTAAGGTTTGGGGTATATCCAATAGATTTGATACAAGCCTTGAGTTAAGGCTTGAGGACAGATATCAAGGATAGATTTTTGCTAGACCGAAGGACTGTGTTTAGTGTAGATTTGAGAGCATAGTTTGGTGTAGATTTGAGGAAAATTTTATGCCAGACCAGAGACAAATATTGAGCAGAGTTGTACTAGATTGAAGGACTATGTTTAGTGTAGATTTGAGATAGATATTTAGAGGTGATAGAGCAGAGAGGACAATAGTTTCCAGTGGATAGAGATCCATTAGCCAGGACAATGAGAATAGATCTTCTGAGTGGGGATAAGAGTATTTAGTGGAGAGATATCCACAAGCCAGTGTAGTGGAGGCAGTAGTCTTCTAGAGGATCACTAGACAGAGTAGAGGAGAAGGAGTTCTCCTATGGATAGAGATCCATGAATTTGATTTATGGGATTGGTGTCTCCTTTGGACAGAGGTCCATAAACATTGTAATAGGGAAAGTATTCCCAAGAAATTTATTGAGAAAATTTTAGTGAAATATTTTCTCTATGGAGTAGCCCACAATGGGTGAACCACGTAAATTGTGGTGTCTTTATTGTGTATGGTGATTTGTGCATTGCTTTGATTACTATTGTTGATATTGCTATCTATACATTGCATAATATTGATTTGAAAAGAAAAGTAAAAATTAGTCTTATACTTTTCACCCCCTATCAATATAATCTTGTGTTCTTCATTGTTATTTTTTTTGTTGAAATCTTTATTGTCCAACTCATCCTCAGATGTCTCAATCTCTTTTACATGGTCTTCTTCTGAAGTATCTTCATCTAAATTCTATTCTCCTCCAAAACTTGAGTTTGACTTTCCTTCCCATTTCTTTTGAACCTGTTCAAATCCAAGACCTATTTTTCTTGATGTAGGCTTTTGTATCTTGATGAACTTATCCAAGTTATTTGAGCTATTTTTGAATCCTTTTAGCTTGACTTTGGAGTCTTCTAAATATTCTCTTAGTAGTGCCACTTCTTGTGCTAACTTTTCACATTCTAATATCTTTGATTCTAACTTATCTTTGAACCTTTTTGCCTTAGCTTTTGATTTTTCTAAATCCTCTATAAGCAATCTTCTCTCTTCATCATATTCTTGAAACTAAATTTCAAGTTTAGATTTTTGCTTTCTTACCTTCTTTACTATTTCAAGAGCATAAATAAGTTCTCCCTTGAGATCATATCCATCTTTTTCTAAATATTCCTCTAATTGTTTGCCTTTGTCCACATCTGTATTTTCTATTGGCTTGTATTCTATAGAATCATATTTTCCTTATTCTAGTGCCATTAGAATATTCTCTTCTGGTCCTTCAAGTGTATCTTCATATTCATCATCACTGAAACTATAACCATATCTTGTAAAACTATCTTAAAGGTGTCCAAAGTTACCACATATAAAACACTTGAGAATTACTGGAGTCCTTTTCTTAACTTGTTATTTTTCTTCAATCATAAAAAGAACTTCATCTCTATCATTGTCTAAAAAATTGGCATCACTATCACTTGAGTACTTACTTGCTTTATTCGCATAGTAGCTCATTTTTTGCCTTTGGAAGAACTTCTTTCCTTGTCTACTTTGTCGATCGTTGCTTTTCTTCTGGTGCCTGTATATTTTTGATTCTCTGTTCTTGTGATCCTATTTTTCTTCACCATTGTTATTCTTAGCTTCTTGACAATCTATTGCAAATTATCCATACTTTCCAAGATCAAAACATTTAACATATTTTAGATCTTTGGATATTCTATAATCCTTATCTCTTCTACCATAATTAGCTTCTTCATCACTGGATGACTCATTGCTTTATTATGACTTCTTACCCTTTGTATTTTTTACTTCTTTGAATGTTGCTTCCTTCTAGGAAATAAGATCTTTTGTTCTTATGTCATGTGTTGTAATAATACCAAGAAACATATATCTTATCAAATTATCATCATCCATTGACACTTCTATAGCAGAAACCTTTTCACTGAATTTTTTTGGAAGAGTTCTTAAAACTTTATCACAAACATAAGATTCATCAATCTTCATTTCAAGTCCTTGCATAACATTAACAACCTCATAAATTCTAAGTTGATAAGTACTAATGTTTTCCTCATCCTTCATTCTTAATTCTTCAAATTGTCCTTTGATATTTCACATCTTTGCTTTCTTGACACATTTATCTCCTTCATATATATTTTATAATTTATCCCACATTTCTTTTGTAGTTTGACAATGCATAACCTTCATAGACTTTGTTCTATGCAAACCTCTCAAAAGTACATTTATTGATTTTGAATTGTAATGTTGTAGGAGCTTACCTTCCTTATCTGTAGGAATATTAATCAAGGGATTGTATCCAATTTCAACTACTTCCCAAATTTCATTGCCAAGTGCCATTAGGTATATCTTCATTCTCAAACTCCAATATCTATAGTCACTTCCATAAAATAATTGTGCTAAATTATCTGAGGACACATTCTTAGAATCTATTGTGTTCTTGTTAGCTTTTCCTTCAAGTTGTTAAACTCTTCTGAAGGAACCTTCTTTAATACCAATTGAATAACACAAGCTTATATTGAGAGGAGGGTGAACAATATAATATCATTTTTTTACTTTTCTTTCCAAATCAATATAATGCAATGTATAGATAGCAATAGCAACAACAGTAATCAAATAAATGCATAAATCACCACACACAATAGATATACCATAATTTATGTGGTTCACCCAATGTGGGCTACTCCACGAAAAAAATCTTTCACTAAAATTTTCTCAATCAATCTCTTGGGAATCCTTTCCCTATTACAATGTTTATGGACCTCTGTCCAAAGGAGACACCAATACCTTAAATCAAGTTCATGGATATCTATCCATAGGAGAACTCCTTATCCTCTACTCTGGTTTGTGATCCTCTAAAAGACTACTGCCTCCACTACACTGTCTTGTGGATCTCTCTCCACTAAATACTCTTATCCCCAATCAAAATACCTATCCTAAGTACCTTGGCTAATGGATATCTATCCACTAGAGACTACTATCCTCTCTACTTTATCATATCCAAAGCTCTGTCTCAAATCTATACTAAACATAGTCCTTCGGTCTAGTACAACTCTGCTCAATATCTATCTCTGGTCTGGCACAAACTTATCCTCAAATCTGCACCAAAATTTGCTCTCAATTTTTTACTAAACATAATTATTTGGTCTAGCACAAATCTATCCTCGATCTCTGTCCTCAATCCTTAACTCAAGGCTTGTCTCAACTCTACTGGATATACACTGAACCTTAACTCAAAGTTTGAACAAATCAATCAACTATGATCTCAAGTCTTCTCAAAGAATTATCTCAAATCTTCCTTGTAAGTTTCCACAAAAGCTTGCACTAATCTATTCATAAGTCCTCTCTAGAACTTGCTTAAATTTGCTCTAAAATTCCTCTTTAGAACTTGCTCAAATCTTCTCTACAAGTCCTTTCTAGAACTTTCTGAAATCTACTCTACAAGTCCTCTCTTGAATTTTCTCAAATATGCTCTACAAGTCCTCTCTAGAACTTTCTCAAATCTACTCTACAAGTCCTCTCTATAACTTGCTCAAATATGCTCCACAAGTCCTCTCTAGAACTTTCTTAAATCTTCTCAATAAGTCCTCTCAAGAACTTATCCAAATCTGTATTGTAAGCTTTTACAAAAGCTCACATAAAATTAGTCCACAAGTCTCCTCAAAGACTTACCTCAAATCTACTCACCAAGTCCACATAGAACTTGTCCAATGTCATAGAGACATAAAGAGAATTATTAGAGACTCAATATGTTCTATACTTATGACAATGCTCAATTACTTTCTCAACTCAATTCAAAATATATAATAGTTTATTTTATGGAACTTGAACAATCACTTCACACATCCACTTGAATAAGCTCAACCAACTCAACCAATCACTCAATGAAATAATCCTTGGTCATAAACCCTAGTCCAAGCATATAACCATCAACTCAAAATATTTCCAACAATGCTCAACAACAAATATCACATAACAATGATACTCATGATCTTTGCAAACCCTAGTTCAAGTTATTCACTCAATAACTCACTTCAACAACAATGCTTATAAAACAACTCTCACATAACAATTATACTCATGTTCTTTACAAATCCCAGTTCAAGTTCTTTGCTCAATAACTCACTTCAACAACAATGCTTATCAAACAAGGTTTTAACAACAATTCTTTATTCCAAAAAACCTTGAAGCATTCACTCAACACACTCAATAGGAAACCTTAATCAAGTCCTTTTCACTCCAAACTTATTTTCATAAAACCACTCAATCAACTAAACTATGGAAGAATGTGCTCATACCTTTTTCTTGATGATGAAGGGATCTCATAAATCTGTCACAAACAAAAACACTTCTATGCCAAGCTCAAAGAGATTAGAAGATAAATATTTCTCACAATGTAATGTAAAAACTCAATTACACCTTATCACTCCACCTTTCAAAACAACCATCAACATACATAAAATATTTATCCAATAACACCTTATAATATCCCAATTAAAAATAAATTCAACATCCACCAAAATTAACTCAAAACCTCTTTAATCAGATTTAATGGAAAAAATAACTTTGGCAAAAATCAAATCTACTTTCCTTATAACTCCAATAACATAAATCACTTATCAATAAAACAACCTTTCATAAACTCTTATAACTCCAAATAACATGAATAGATTATCAATCAAATAACCTTTCATAAATCCTTATAACTCCAAGTAACATAAATCAATTATCAATCAAACAACCTTTCATAAACCCTTATAACTCCAAATAACACTTTATAGAAAATATTAGGCAAATAAAATTTTAATTAAAAATACCTTTGCCACTAGTGGGATTCGAACCCACAATCTCTGCCTCCATGAGCACTCTAGCCGTGGGCTTGACCACCACATGTGCTAGACGCATGCTTGAAATCTTAGGAGAACTTTGTGCTCTTTCTCCTAAGTCTAGCGCTCAAAATGAGTGCATGCCAAAAGGCTCTTCCCTTGGCGCTCAAGACGAACATGCAAACTAACCACCACATGAATCGATCATGGTCACTTCCACTCCCAACGCTCTCACAAAATGTTCGCTGCCAATGGACCACCTTGTCCAATGGGAGTGAGGCCTTCTCCTTCTCTTTTTATCTTTTTCCATGGCGCTAAAAGACAACACGAGTTTGTCTTCTTCCTCAACGATTTCATGAATTATCTTTCTCTTTGGTCGCATAAAATTTAATTGAAGAAGGTAAGTTTTAATGTTATTTGGAATGGTATTTATACACTATTTCCTCTTTTTCCCATAGACGTCGGCGCTCCATGAATTTTGATGACGTCAACACTTTTTAAAACCTTTTATAATTTATAAATTATTTAAATTCTAAAAGAATTTAAATTTTATAAATTATATTTATAAACCTTTGACTTTAATAAAAATTAAAGCCTTCCTTGGGATAAAATTTAACCCTTTAATTTGTACTCCATTGACTTGATGAAGATTATTCTGCCACCATGGTTTTAATAGAAACCTTAATTCTGCCATCACAATGTTTAGAGAAGCCTTTATATCCTTATAATAATTTTATTAAAAACCTTTTAATTTTCACCATGGTTTTAACACAAACCCTTATCAAACAATATTTTGACAACTTTTCTTCAACTCTTTGCATTGTTCCTGGTGACAGTAATGGTGTACTCCATGGTATTAATTATAGCTTCATGTGTTCACCTTGACATCAATGATGACTTCTCACCTTGACATCAATGACAACTAAATGAGCTTAAAATGTCCAACAAGTTCCTCATCTTAAATATATAAGCAACTCAAAAATCTAAAAGTGAGTGAGGAACCTCGCATTAAAGTTTCAGCATGGGATCAAGTTAATCAGATTCTTCAAGAGCCTCTCCTAGATCTTTCTAAGCTACCATATTCACCAAGGACTATGGTTTTACTTCGTAAGAATGGTGATATTGTACAAATTATCATGTGTACATTTATCTTTGTAAGAATGACCCTCAAAGAAAAGATCCATGGTAGTAACCCTTCTCCTGTGGAGCATTCATTTTCTCACTATTACTTATCCAATGATTACCCACTCCCTAAACAAATCCTATCTAACATGGGATATGTTGGTAAAGGTTAGGAACCCTAATAGAAATCCATTTAAGAGCCTTTGGGTGTCAAATTCTGACCTAGGAGGTGTGGTGTAGGCTACATACCTAACAAAAACCAAACTTTACCATTCGATAATGATGATCACCTTAAAAATTATATTGAATATTTAGATCATATAATATTGGAGTGGAGTGATGAGGACGAGGGACACCCTTATCCCTCTAACATTTTGTTTTGTAATATGGTAAATTTTATGCAATATGATGGTAAGTCTTATATTCTTGAAGGAGACCCTACTTCACTCTCTTATAAAGATCTTGTAAAATTAGGATGACCCCTCCTTTTATCAAGAAAAATATGTTTTTAGGGTTTGTGAATATTTTCGTTCAAAGGTTGTCGAAGAAAAAGCTATGAAGGAGCTTCCTTGTGATTTTGATCATCAATATGATCCCTATCCTAGCTTTTTATTTAATGGAATAGTCCCTTGTGCACCTATTATTTTTTTCAAGATAGGAGGTATAATTAGATTATGCGTCGAATATCATTCTACCCACTTGCATTGACAAACTAAAAATAAAATAACAAATCATTAATTAGACATACCTTTCATTTTCATTCATTGCATTCATCTATCTATTCATATTGCATGCTTGCATATCATATTTTGTATTATTTGACTAACATTTTATCCATCTTGCATATATGCTTGTCATAATTGCATTGTTGCTTGTTCATGACTACTTGATCATATAGCTTTTCAGGGACCTTGTTACAATGGCACATAATAACACCTAGTTAGGTCATAGCTCACATGCATTGCAATCACACTAGGAATCTGATGCCTAGAAAAGTCCTTAACCTATGGCTTTTGCTCTTTCCTTGCTACTTTTTTTTTACTCTTTTTCCTTTATCTTTGCTTTTGTGTTCCTTGACCTTGAAATTTTTAATGATGACCATCAATCTCTCTTCATATCAATGAAAGTAACCATTCTTTACTTTTGATTTATTCCTCTCTTTTTCTAGCACATGCTCATACTCACATCTTGTTTTGCTTAGTTTGATAAGTCCATTTATATTTTTGCACACACCATACCCCTATGGGGGAGTACTCATTTTGACTCATCAATGCACACACAACACACCCCATATAGGATATCTTCATGGCTATATGTGAGGGGTAGCCTCCATCTTGATCATTTGTGAGCATACATCCTAGCGGGTATCTTTATATTTTTGTCCATCTTAGCGGGCACTAAACCCATAGTGGGTTTCACTCCACATTTGACCATCTTAGAAAGTATTACGTCCATATAGGGTATCACTCTATTTTTTGCTTGATGTATGTATGATTGGTCACACTATTTAAATACGGTCTATGTTGATACAAGCATCATACCTCAAGCCCCTTGTCCTTATTTGTTTACCTTTTTATTCTTCCTTTTTTTTTCTTCTTCTTCTCCTTTTTTGAAAATGTACCCCGTCTTTATGCGTCAAGATTTTTCTCTGCGATGTTATCGTGCTCCATTTTTATGAGATGTAATTTTATCCAGAATTGTTTTTTTCTTTCCTTTTTTTTTCTTTCTAGCCTTTTCTTTCTTCTTCCTCTTCTTTTCCTATGTTTTATTTGTTTCATCTATTTTCATGCATTGTGTTCACTCCATTGCATCCATACATTTTCATTTTAGGTTAGTGCATTCCATAGTTAAATCATGTTATGCATAAAATATTAACAACAATAAAAACATCATAAAAAAATCACAAAAGGAAACACATAAGCACACAAATTACACTAAAACACAACATGATATTACTTGAGAGGTAGAAAAAGGTACATAGATCTATCTGGTCAGTGTACCATAGTCCAAACCCGATACATTCAACCATCCCTAGGGATGCATGCCACAATAAAAAAATTAGCATGTCACCCCGACCCCCTCCTTAGCTTTTGGAGTCTATCTCCTCTACCATGTCCATCATAGGTGGTCTTGGTGGAGGTATGTTCATAAATCGTGAAACCATCCATGATCTACACTGAGTCCAAATAAATGTCTATAGGGATGAAGGTGGTGGCACTCATTACTCCACTAAAATTTTTTGGTAGTACATCATTTAGAAGAAGGTAACCCTCTACATGGCTACCTCTAGTCTCTCTCCTACTCTCTATAGTTCTACATATAGTAGGTAGATCCCATCGTCCTTCTGGTTTCTACTGACCACAACCATCCCCTCTACTCGAGCTTATTGTTTCTCTTCATCTAGCTGGCTCACACTTCCCTATAGGTGGTCTACCTTCGCTTGTGTCACACCCCTCTCCACCTCCATAGTGCTCAATACACTCCTCAACCTCTCTATCATCTTTGCCTTGTCCTCTGAGAGCAAGTCCATATCCCTTTGTAAAGTTGTTATCTATTATTGTAGCATATCTATCTCCCTTCTTGGGTCTCCCTTACCTATAATATTTCCCAGACTAGCTACTGTTGACATGGAGACCTCTCTAGTCCCTCTATTCAGTCCTACTCCAGCCATCATAGGGGTAACTTCGGTCTCTCCCACCTCCCTGGTCCCAGTAGTAGTGGTGGTAGCCACCACTACCTCTACTTGGCTTTGGGTTTGTCTCTCCCATGGGCCCTCCTAGCCCTACCACTACCTATCTATGGTGCATGGAGTGGCCTATCACAATGCTATTTGCATACACCAGCTCATGACCTGGTGTCTCTATACTAACATTGATGGGGAGATCCTTAGGGGTATGACACCCTTATACCATATCTAGTACTTGAGAGCCACTTCAACATCATCCACCCCTAGATCCACATAGAGTGGATCATCTAGGTCCTCCTCTACCCATATCCCCACATCATGATCCCCTCTAACTTCCAATGGGTCTCGATACACTCATCTATACTAGTAGTCATCCAAGTTTAGGATCTCCTAGAAAATGTTGAACTACCATTAGACTCAATCAAAATTGAAGAGCTCTAGATCCCTCTTCATTGTAGAAAGCCACTTTTATTCTACTCACCCTAGCTAACTCATTTGCATCCTTAGTTTATGCAAGGTGTAGACACCATGATCACCATATGATCTTAGGCCATTTTAGCTTATCTATTACCCATCTCCTTAGTAGTAGGTTCCTAGCATACATCCTTTGGACTCACTTGTAAGACCTAGATCATATATATGATATCGACTACTCTAGGTTGGACAATGGCCCTAGAAGTGCATATTGTCTCTACACTACTATGTGCTCCCAATACCACACCTGGAGTAGTATCATACAAACCAACCATGTATGTCATTTGTGCATAACATTGTATAATATCCTATACAATTGGGCCAACATATATGGACCCCATGTGAATCTCACCCACTACACCCACCATCACCCATGGTAGATGTCACCTGCTGGTATGGCATATTAGTAATCTCACCACCACCCCATAGAGCATGATCATCAAAGCATCAACCCCATACCACCCCACTATCTCATTGATCGATATCACACTCTCTTAGACTTGGTGGGCCTAGCCTCTTGGCAATATCTACAATGTGGCCCACTACTTTTTTGCCTTATAAATTGCTCTCCCCCTAATGGGGATGCATAAGATTCACCACACATCCTCCAATGTGATCATAATCGCATTATAGATAGCAAAAATTTTGACGATTATGGGTATAATAGCTCTACCAGTGTTGTTAGTAGTGCTCTATCTGCCTCTACCTAGGGTATCTTTGCTAAGTGGTGTAGCCCCATTACCTCCAAAGTATCTCTCTTTGCATATGAGAGGCCATATAGCTCCTACCTGCAAGGAGCTTGATTGCCACTCAAACATAATAAATTTTCTTTCCTTGTGCACATTAATAATTCATAATTAATAAAATTTGGATCTTCTCTTTCTTTTTTTCTAGCTTATTTTATCTTTTCTCTTTGCTCCTACGAAATCATGCCTATCTATCTTCGAGCACAATTTTGTATTTCCTCTCCCTTTGCAAAATTACACCCTCTACTTCTAAAGCATGATTTCATGAAATCGTACCTCATGTTTTTCGGGTACGATCTTGTTCACTACCACAAACCAAGGTGAAATCGCAATCGTACTATGAAATCACAATCGGGTCATGCATGATGATTTAAAAAAATAAAAATAAAAAATAAATCAAATGCTTAAAATAAGAATTAAAATCTAACCTAACCTAATCTAGAGGGAGGATTTTAGTCCTTACCTATGCTAGCTATGCCACTTGCTATTGCATTGACCTTGCCTATCGCAATAGCTAAATGATGTGTAGGACGTACCAATTTTCTTTTTCTCCAAAGCTCCTTTCTTCTATTTTTTGCAATGAAAATGGATTAGGGTTTTCACTTTTTTCCCTTTTATTCTTGTTTTTTACTTTTCTCTCTCCTATCTTTTTTCTATTTTTATTTTTTTTTCTTCTATGTCTTCCATTTCAATTTTTATTAGGAATTTTGCATTCCTTTCAAAACTCAAGGGAGCACCCTAGCCTAAGAGCCATTAATGTCCCTAATACCTCGATTTTCATGTAAAATAAGAAAGTGTACAGAATGACACCACTTATGCACCACTCATTTTTTGTTGTTGTCCTCCACCCATAGGTGTCTACATTTTTCTTTGATGCATTTATTAGGCCATAAATGCATCAAAGAAGGGGCAAAATGTAGATGAAAAAAATTGACCCACTTGAGTGAGTCATTTTCCCTAGATTCTTAGAGAAATCCTCGAACTTGCCCAAAGCAATTTTAGGTCTCTCTCCCCCTTTATTCCCTCCTTTTTTTTCCTAGTTTTGATGAAATCATGGTCAACCCTTATGGGGTGTGATTTCACTAGCTAGAGTTTTCTCTTAGAAAACCCTTATTTTTCAAATTGACCTCTTTTGATGTCAGTTTTCCCTTGGTTTTCCCACCCATCCTCTTTTCAAATCCTTTATAAATAGAGGGTTTGAATTTTTTTTCCCCAAACAAGTTAACAACATGTTTTAGACAAATGCCAATAATATCACATTGCAAAAGTGCAAAGTGATTTATGAAAGCTTTTGAATTTTTGTAGAGTTCTCTTCTACTCTATTGATTGTGTGTTGTTGCCCTTGGTGGACAAGTGTTGGGGCCCTAATGAGGAGTCTACTATCTTGGAGGCCTTCATCATTTTGTTTAATTTTTTGCTACCACCAGGTTATTTTTGCTCATTTGCAATCATACATTGCTAATTTTGTATTTGTTGTTAGTTTATTTGTATTATTCTATTATTTTTTCTTTTTGTTGCAAAATTGCACCTCATAATTATAGGATGTAATTTTTTCAGAAGAGAAATTATGGCTACCCCATGCGGGGTGTGATTTTATTTGTGTCAATATTGGAGATAGAAGTTCATATCCAAACCCTAGATTTGTATTTCATGTTATATTTAGAGTAAAATTACACAATTTGCACTTTGTTCATCATACTATTCTGTTGTATTGTATTCAGTTTGTTCATCTTCCAAAGAGGACAACTTTCGCTTTTACATTCTAAATGTCATATAAAGGGACCTAGGGGGCTTGATTGTTGTACCTCCAAGCATAATTATATAGTGACCTAAGCAGACCCCCTAACACTGATCATATTTTTTGAGGGTTCTATGAAGTTATTTTGTAGGATTGAAGTTGTGGGACATTGTTGGATGTAAGATAAATCTTGGAACAACCACCAAATTAGATAAGTGCCCTAATATATCTTTAGGTTGTTTGGTGTTTTATTTCTATTCACTAATATTCAAAATATAGATCATGGATAAGGAAAATATTTGATTAAATTTCTAGGCATTTGAAAGAATAAATGCATATAAGATGCATTTAGGATTTTAACCTTATTTGTGCATTTCTCTTGAACCCTTGCTTAAAGGATTTTCTTTGCAATTCTAGGTTTAGTGATCATTCAAGAAAAGAATCATTATAGGGTTAGCTCTTGTCTTCTTGCATTTTTCTTTCCCTTTTCATAGTGTAGTTTTAGAAAGGCAAAATATAGGTGCATTCTTAATTGACACATCAAAATATATTCCACCCCAAACTTGGAGTGAGTCCCAAAACCATTCCTAGTGAATCCTTCCTCATTTGCCCACCAAGTTTAGAGTTATAACATACCCCTATGATCACCTTCACTCCTAATGAATCCAATTGATAATTGTACGTGATAGAGCAATTTTTCCCTCTACATCTTCATCCTGTAGGTACTTTTTATCTTGTTTAGGTTCTTGTTCTTCTTTGATCTATAGACATCCCTGTAGTGCAATATTTTTTTGTCCTCTCATTTTTCTTCATCTAAATCTTGTATTCCCCCATCTACTTCCATAGTAGAATGATTCTTTATTTTTTGTAGTCTATCTCTTAGAAAAAATTAGTACTATCTTGAACCATTACAAGATCTTGTGAAAAACCAATAGAGTCTAAATAATATATCTCGTTGTTGATTGATCGAGTAGCCTCTATTTCATTTAGCTTTTTAATAAAATACTTATTCTTCCTATTCACATATTTGAATTCTATTGTTCTTCTACTTTCAATTAATTTGGTTATTGATATGAGATTTGTAGTCAATCCTAGTACATACATGACATCGTGCAATATAAAATGTGAGTAAGATGCACTAGGTATTACACATCCATTTCCATGAACTAGATATTTCTTTCCATCTACTAGCTTTAGACCAAAATTATTAGTAACCTCTAAATAGTCAAACCAATGTAGATTTCCTATCATATGATGACTTGCCCCTAAGTCAATATACCAAATATCCTTACCATCTTGAATAATAGAATTATCCTCTTGTGAAATAATTTTACATTGTTGATAAGGAATATGAAGAGTGCTTTGTCTTTGCATCTTATGATGATATGTCCCTCTTTCTAATTTATCCATAATTCTCTTACTTTGTGTAATATACCTTTCAATTATTTAGAATTTTTGGTTAACTACCTTATGACTCCCTTGTTTTGAATAGGAAGCTTAAGACAATTTTGAATACAATTTCAAAATCTCTACTTTTATTCCATCTTAGTTTTGGGTGATAGACTATGAACAATTTTTCAATTGTTAATCTTAAATTTGACAACCTTTTATTTGCCTAATATCAAAAAATATAATTTATTGATATTCTCACAATGACACTGAGAGGGGGGTGAATTAGTGTAGCAATTTAAAATACAGATCTACAACTCTTTCAAACTTAAGCAGAGAGAACTTGAAAACAGATACAACAAATAAACAAGAGAGCAATCCACAACACAAGATTTAACGAGGTTCACCAGATTTGGCTACTCCTCAAAAATTAGACTCGCTTGGACACCCATCCAAATCCAGCCTTTGCAAAGCACCAACTTTACAAACAATTTATCCGCACCAACAGAAAGGAGCACCAACCCCCTAATGCCAAGCACCAACTTGGACTTCAGATTTGAACAGAATTTTTGACATAAAAATGCCTTCTCTACAACAAGACCCTCACTGGTCTAAATCCTTTATAACAAAAACTTCATATTCTTACAGCTCTGTCTTCTGTATATTTTTTAGCAATATACTCCTCTGTACTTTTACAGCACTCTGTTCTATACTTTTACAGCACTCTGTTCTGTATCTTTTACAGCACAGTCTTTTGTACTTTTATAGCACTCTATTTTATACTTTTATAGCACTTTGTTCTATACTTTTACAGTACTACTTTTGTACTTTTATAGAACTTTTACAACACTCTGTTCTGTACTTTTACAGCACACTGCTCTCTGTATTTTCTCTGCACTATACTCTTTTTACACTTCTCAACAAAATACACTCTCTTGATTAATTAGCTTTCACAACACCTTTTTCCTTTTATCCGGCAAGTCACAACATTCTTGCCACGTGTAGAGCTCAACCCTAACCCTAACTTTTTGTACACGTAAAGCATTCTTACAGCATTGCATACTACGCTGTTAATAGCCTTAAAAGCTTACTTACGTCTCTGACAGACTTATCTCGCCCACTTTACTGCTTTGACAGCCTTTTCGGCTCTTTGTAAGTAAATCCGATGTTTGACAGATTTATCTTTCTATTTACAGCTCTGACCATCTTACCTACCTTTTTTATGGCTCTGTCAACCTTACCTGCGTATTTATAGTTCTGACAGCCGAACCTGCTTCTCTGACAGTAGAACTGCCGCTCTGACAGCTTTTTGTCTTCTTCTCGGCATGCAGGCGCAAAAATGGAACATGTCACGAAATCGTGACACTTTTCGGCATGCACCAGTGAAAATGGAACATGTCACAAAATCGTGACACTTTTCGGCATGCACCAACGAAATCGAAACATGTCGCGAAATCGTGACACTTTTCGGCATGCACCAGCGAAATCGAAACATGTCGCGAAATCGTGACATCTTTTTCTCTCTCCTCTTTCCTTCGCTTTCGCCCGCAAAAATGGAACATGTCGCGAAATCGTGACATCATTTTCTCTCTCCTCCCGTGAAAACTCGACATGTCACGAAATCGTGACATCATTTTCTCTCTCCTCTTTCCTTCGCTTTTGCCCACGAAAATGGAACATGTCACGAAATCGCGACATCATTTTCTCTCTCCTCTCGCGAAAACTCGACATGTCGCGAAATCGTGATAGTTTTTCCACTTAGCTTCTTTGCCTCCAACATGTCGCGAAATCGTGACAGTTTTCATGCGCTTTCTCTCTCCTCCGTTATGTCGCGAAATCGCGACAGAAAACATGTCGCGATATCGCGACAGTTTTTCAGCATTTTCTCTCTCCTCCTTTTTGTCGCGAAATCGCGACAGAAAACATGTCGCGATATCGCGACAGTTTTCCAGCATTTTCTCTCTCCTCCTTTTTGTCGTGAAATCGCGACAGAAAACATGTCGCGATATCGCGACAGTTTTCTTACTTGTCTTTTTCTTTGATTTTTTTGAATATGGGCCACTTCTGTCTTCTTGGAAATTGATTGTACCTGTTCTGACTGACCTCTGAACATCTGTCCACTTGCATCAACAATTGATCTATCTGTCTGAGTTGACAACAATGACAATACTGTTTCTGCACCTTGCTCAACAATCTCCCCCTTTGGAATTGTTGGCAACACATGTTCAATTTCCAGAAATTCTTCTCCCCCTTTGACAATAATACCAAAGGGCTACAGACTCCCCCTGAGTCCATGCACAACATTCTCGAGCACACACTATTACAGTTAGCAAAAAATACAAACAAGAGCAAACAAATATATATCAAAGGGCTGATAATCAAATATATAAATGCTCCCCCTGAGAATGTGTTCCCAAAAGCTAGTCAGTTCTTGGGTAGTGTGACCACACCCAACTTACTGCGGAGATATTCAAAAACTTCCTTGGGCAACGGTTTAGTGAAGATATCTGCTACTTGCTCTGTAGTTGGAACAAAGTCCAATTTAACCTCACCTTCTGCAACTTTATCCTTCAAAAAGTGATACCGGATTGCAATATGTTTGGTGCGGGAATGCATAACCGGATTCTTTGAGATGTTAATTGCATTGGTATTATCACATTTAATTGAAATTGGCTCTTTGAAATTAATACCCAGATCTTTCAGTGTTTGTCTCATCCATAAAATCTGTGTACAGCTTGTTGTTGCTGCAATGTATTCTGCTTCTGCTGTGGATAGAGAGACTGATTCTTGTTTCTTGTTGTGCCATGCTACCAACCTGTCTCCAAGATAGAATGCACCACCACTGGTACTCTTTCTGTCATCTATACAACCTGCCCAATCTGCATCTGAATATGCAATCAGAGTGAAGTCTTTTCCTTTTGGATACCATAACCCATACTCCATAGTACCCTTGAGGTACCTAAAAATCCTCTTCACAGCTGTCACATGAGTTTCTTTTGGACTAGCCTGAAATCTTGCAACCATGCAAACTGCCTGTAAGATATCTGGTCTTGTGGCTGTTAAATACAGTAGGCTTCCAATCATAGATCTGTACATGGTTTGATCTACATCTGGAGAATTGTCATCCTTGCTCAATTTGCAACCTGTTGTCATGGGAGTGCTTACAGGTTTACTATCCTCCATTGTGAACTTTTTCAGCATTTCTTTCACATATTTAACTTGAGAAATAAAAATGCCCTTTTCACTTTGGTTAACTTGCGGTCTGAGGAAATATGAAAGTTCACCAATCATAGACATTTCAAATTCTTTTTGCATTTTATTTGCTATGTCTGTACATGACTCATTATTGTTGTTGCCAAAAATTATATCATCAACATAAACAACAAGGACAATAAGTTGGCCATTGTCTGTTTTGACATATAAGTTACTATCCACCATACCTTTCTTGAACCCTTGTTCAGTGAGATAGTTGTCAAGTCTTGCATACCATGCTCTGGGTGCCTGTTTCAAGCCATACAAGGCTTTCTTTAACTTGCAAACAAAGTTGGGATTATCACCGAGTTGAAAACCATCTAGCTGTTCAATATACACTTCTTCTTCAAGATTTCCATTCAAAAATGCTGATTTCACATCCATCTGATAAACTTTGAAATTCCTGTGGATTGCTAAAGCCAGAAACATTCTGATTGCCTCAAGTCTGGCCACTGGTGCAAAAGTTTCCTCAAAATCAATACCTTCAACTTGAGCATAGCCTTTATAGACCAATCTTGCTTTATTCCTTACAACCTGTCCGTCTTCATTCAATTTGTTTCTAAAAATCCATTTAGTACCGATTATGTTTTTACTTACAGGTCGTGGTACTAACTCCCAGGTTTTGTTTCTCTCAATCTGGTCTAGTTCTTCATTTATTGCCTTCATCCAACTTACATCTGTGCTTGCTTCAGCAATATTTTTGGGCTCAATGCTGGATAATAGGGAGTAGTTACTTACTACTCTTCTTCTTGTCTTAACACCAACTGTGGGGTCCCCTATAATTTGTTCTCTGGGATGATTTTTTTGCCAGCTTCCAGTTTTAAATTTATTGTTTTCTTCTACTTCTGAATCAATACTTAAATCATCTGGGTCAATTTTTTGATTCTCTTCTGATTCCTTTTCTTCATCTCCTTCAATAACTTCTTCATAAATAGGGTAGTTATTTTCACAGCTGACAACTTGTTTCCTATCTTCATCAAATTTAACATCAGCACTGTCTACAATTTTCTTTAGCCTTTTGTTGTAGCATTTGTAAGCTTTGCTTTTTGATGAATAGCCAACAAAAATACCTTCATCAGCTCTATCTTCAAATTTACCAAGATTATCTTCTGTTCTTTTGATGTAACACTTGCTGCCAAAGACTTTGAAGTATTTTGTTGTTGCCTTCTTGCCGAACCAAAGCTCATAAGGGGTTTTGCTTTCATGTGTCCTCAACATGCACCTATTTTGGATGTAAACTGCAGTATGGACTGCCTCTTTCCAAAATATGTCTGCAATTTTGCTTTCAGTCAACATTGTCCGTGCCATTTCCTGTACAGTTCTGTTCTTTCTCTCAACAACACCATTTTGTTGAGGTGTCCTTGCTGCTAAAAACTGTCTTCTGATCCCATATTTTTGATAGTATTCTGCAAACTCTTCTGAGATGAACTCTCCTCCTCTATCTGATCTTAAGCATTTGATCCTCTTTTCTGTTTCATTCTCAACTTGGTTTTTGAAAGTCTTGAACATTTCAAAAGCATCAGATTTCTGCTTTAAAAAGAATATCCAGGTCATTCCGGAATAGTCATCTATGCAAAGCATAAAGTATTTATCACCATTTATACTTTGAGTTCTCATGGGTCCACATAAATCAGTATGAATTAGTTCTAAGGGTTTCTTTGGTAAAGTACTCCTTTGATTTAAATGTGGCTCTAGTTTGCTTCCCCTTTTGACATGAAGCACAAATACTATTTAGTGGTTTGCCAATGGAAGGTATATCTCTTACAACCCTTTTTGAACTTATTTTAACCAAATTGTCAAAGCTGATATGACCGAGCCTTTTGTGCCACAGCCAATTTTCATCTTCTTGTCCAATCAAGCATGCTCCTTCTGAGGTCTCTGATAGAGTATATAGATTTCCAGAAGTCCTTGATCCAGTAGCAATTAACTTCCCACTGTTAGATTTTCTCACTTCATAGCCCTGCTTCTTAAAAACTACTTCATGACCTCTGTCACAGATTTGACTTACACTGAGCAGGTTATGCTTCAGACCAATTACAAACAAGACTTCTTCTGATTTGATCTTTCCGTCACTGATCTTGACAGATCCTTTGCCAACTATCTTTGCTCCATCATTATTTCCAAATTTCACAGAACCACCTTCATAATTCTGTAACTTCTCAAATTTTTGCTTGTCACCTGTCATGTGACTGGAGCATCCACTGTCAAGTATCCATGGTGTTGATTTGTTCTGTGCTTTAAAAGCAGTCTGGACAATCAAAGATTCCTTTTCTTTCCATTCTGGTTTGATAGCAGATTTGGCTACTTGTTTTGCCTTTCCCCTTTCATTAGCCTGTGCCTGTTTTTCAGTAAATTTCTTGTTTTGTTTCAACCCATTCGGTTGAGATTTTCTACCACGATAATTATTTGCTGCAAAAGTGCTTCTACAGTTTCTTGCAATATGTCCAAAATTATGACAGTTATAACATTCAACTGCATAATTCATTAATGGAGAAAAAACATTTCCTCTTGGTGAAATTCCTTTGAGCTACATTATAACTGCAATCTGAAATCTTATGACCATAAGCATTGCATTTAAAATAGTAACCAGAAAAGGAATGATTAAACCTGGGTGCAGGTCTTTGCCAGTTTGAAGTAGGAGCCATGAATCTTCTCCTTCTAGGATGTGTGACTTTTGTGAATCCATCTTTGTCAGTACTCTTCTTGAGTCTGGCATTATTGCTTTCTTTGGCATGATTTTTTTTTCTTGATCAACCTTGATCTTTTCTTCTTTCTTTATGGGTTCTACATTTAAGGCCTTTGAACCCTTTGATGATTCTCCTTCATCGAAGCCCAAACCAAATTTGATGTCGGAAGGCCTTTGGTTATTTAAAATTTTATCCAGATTTATAGTACTTTCTTCAAACTTATGATAACAGCTCAATTTCTTATTCATCTCCTCTAGCTGCATCCTTAACTTAACAATGTCTTCTTCTAGCTTGCTGCATTCAACTGTCTTTACAGTTAATTGTTCATCAAGAACTTCAGACATTTTCTTGAATTCATCTGTCTGAACTTTCAAGCAGTTTATTATTTCATTGGCATCTTCAAGCTTTCTTGAAACCTTTTTATTCTTTTTCCTTTCTGTGCTCAGTTCTTTAAGAGCAGCAACTAACTCACCTTCCAGATAAACTTCAGCCTCATCCTCAGGTTTTTCATTACATTCTAGTTTTTCCTCAGTTTTTCTTTCTTCAAAAGCCATGAACAGAGCTTCACCTGCTTCTTCTTTAGAATCCTCACCGGAGCAGTCTTCAGAAGAGCTGACATTCTTGGATATGAAACTTTTCTTCTTGAAGTTGTTTTTTTTGAACTGTGGTTTCTTCTTCTAGTCACTTCTTTCTTGGTGTGTCCCTTCATCATTTTTGTTTTTCTCATTCATTGGACATTTAGAAGCAAAGTGCCCAACTCCTCCACAGTTGAAGCACTTAAACGGTAACTTACCTCTGTACTTTCCTTTTCCCTTTATTAGTTTCCTAACAAAGTTTGCTTCTGTTTCATCTGAAGACTCTTCTTCTGCAAATTCTTGATTAGCTTTTATATTTTTGTGTGCTTTAAAAGCAGCTTCTCTGTCAGAGGGCTTAGTTTGCCCTATTCTCATTTCATATGCAGTTAAAGAACCATGCATTTCATCCAAGCTAAAAGAATTTAAATCTTTAGCTTCTTCTATAGCAGAAACTTTAGAATCAAATCTTTTGTGAAGAGTTCTTAATACCTTTTTCATGATGACTGCATCTTCTATTTCCTCACCGAGTCCTCTAATTGCATTAATAATTCCATTGACTCTCAGCATATAGGCCTCTATGTTCTCATCATCATTCATTTTTAATGCCTCGAACTGAGCTCTATGAGTTTGAAGCTTGGCTTCCTTGATCTTGTTGTCTCCTTCATGAATGCTCTGTAGTTTGTCCCACATGTCTTTTGCTATTTTACAGCTCATGATCCTTATCAGTTCACTATCTACTAACCCACACATTATAGCATTCTTTGCCTTGGAGTTATTCTCAAACTTTTTCTTCTCTACAGCATCAGATGGAGGAGTAGAGGATATTGTGTACCCACTTTCTACTGACTCCCAAATGTCATATCCCAAAGCACACAGATAAGTCTGCATCCTGAGTCTCCAGAAAGAGTAATTAGTTCCATCGAACAAAGGAGCTTTGTTGGATGAAAATCCTTCACCATCGGCCATTGTGAATCTTCCAAGATCACCTTAGCTGATTAAGCTAGAATAGGAACCTTGCTCTGATACCAATTGATATTCTCACAATGACACTAAGAGGGGGGGTGAATCAGTGTAGCAATTTAAAATACAGATCTACAACTCTTTCAAACTTAAGTAGAGAGAACTTGAAAATAGATACAACAAATAAACAAGAGAGCAATCCACAACACAAGATTTAACGAGGTTCACCAGATTTGGCTACTCCTCAAAAATTAGACTGCTTGGACACCCATCCAAATCCAGCCTTTGCAAAGCATCAACTTTACAAACAATTTATCTGCACCAACAGAAAGGAGCACCAACCCCCTAATGCCAAGCACCAACTTGGACTTCAGATTTGAACAGAATTTTTGACATAAAAATGCCTTCTCTACAACAAGACCCTCACTGGTCTAAATCCTTTATAACAAAAACTTCATATTCTTACAGCTCTGTCTTCTGTATATTTTTTAGCAATATACTCCTCTATACTTTTATAGCACTCTGTTCTGTACTTTTACAACACTCTGTTCTGTATCTTTTACAGCACAGTATTCTATACTTTTATAGTACTTTGTTCTGTACTTTTACAAAACTTTTACAGCACTCTATTCTGTACTTTTACAGCACACTACTCTCTATATTTTCTCTGCACAATACTCTTTTTACACTTCTCAGCAAAATACACTCTCTTGATTAATTAGCTTTCACAGCACCTTTTTCCTTTTATCCGACAAGTCACAACACTCTTGCCACGTGTAGAGCTCAACCCTAACCCTAACTTTTTATACACGTAAAGCATTCTTATAGCACTGCATACTACGCTGTTAATAGCCTTAAAAGCTTACTTACGTCTCTGACAGACTTATCTGCCCACTTTACTGCTCTGACAACCTTTTCAGCTCTTTGTAAGTAAATCCGATGTTCTGACAGATTTATCTTTCTATTTACAACTCTAACCGTCTTACCTACATTTTTATGGCTCTGTCAACCTTACCTGTGTATTTACAGTTCTGACAGCCGAACCTGCTTCTCTGACAGCAGAACTACCGCTCTGACAACTTTTTGTCTTCTTCTCGGCATGCAGGCGCGAAAATGGAACATGTCGCAAAATCGTGACACTTTTCAGCATGCACCAGCAAAAATGGAACATGTCACGAAATCATGACACTTTTCGGCATGCACCAGCGAAATCAAAACATGTCACGAAATCGTGACACTTTTCGGCATGCACCAGTGAAATCGAAACATGTCACGAAATCGTGACATCTTTTCTCTCTCCTCTTTCCTTCGCTTTCGCCCACAAAAATGGAACATGTCGCGAAATCGCGACATCATTTTCTCTCTCCTCCCGTGAAAACTCGACATGTCATGAAATCGTGACATCATTTTCTCTCTCCTCTTTCCTTCGCTTTCGCCCGTGAAAATGGAACATGTCGCGAAATCGCGACATCATTTTCTCTCTCCTCCAGCGAAAACTCGACATGTCGCGAAATCGCGACAGTTTTTCCACTTAGCTTCTTTGCCTCCAACATGTCGCGAAATCGTGACAGTTTTCATGCGCTTTCTCTCTCCTCCGTTATGTCGCGAAATCGCGACAGAAAACATGTCGCGATATCGCGACAGTTTTTCAGCATTTTCTCTCTCCTCCTTTTTGTCGCGAAATCGCGACAGAAAACATGTCGCGATATCGCGACAGTTTTCCAACATTTTCTCTCTCCTCCTTTTTGTCGCGAAATCGCGACAGAAAACATGTCGCGATATCGCGACAGTTTTCTTACTTGTCTTTTTCTTTGATTTTTTTGAATCTGGGCCACTTTCGTCTTCTTGGAAATTGATTGTACCTGTTCTGACTGACCTCTGAACATCTGTCCACTGCATCAACAATTGATCTATCTGTCTGAGTTGACAACAATGACAATACTATTTCTGCACCTTGCTCAACATATTTTAATTCTAAATATCTCTCCTATGTTGGTGTTGAATTCCTTAGATCTCCAAATTTAGAAATTTAGAAATTCCATAAAAATATATTTTAAAAATTTATATTCCTAATTTGATGTAGAAAACCTTATTTCTCCAATCTTATAAAATTGCAAATATTTTAAATTTTTTTGTAAACTTAGATAATCAAATTATAAAACTTCAAATAATTTCTTTTAATTATTCAAACCAAATTTTAAATCTTTATAAACTTTCAAATAGTAATAATCAAGCTTCCAAGGATTCAAATATTTTTTCAAATTCTTATCTCTCCAAAATAAATAGTTTCACTATAACCTTATAAAATAATAACTTGATGTAACCTTATACCTCCTATATTGAGCATATAAATAATTTTAAAGATAATGGATTACCTTTATTCTTGAATGTAAAAATTCTCTTGATCAATAGTGTTTGGCAACCTTCTAATTGACACTCATCCTTTATGTTGTATGTATGGAATACTTGTTGTACTTTGGCTTACCTTGGAAAGATAACTCTCTCTCTCTCCTCTTAGATTGATCAACCAACTTCCAACTTTATATAAGTGCTCTAATTAATATGGTATCCCTGCTATTGCAAATAAAATAGAAGCAATGTAGACATATTTCCAATCTTTAGTTTAACCCTTCGTATCTTGAATGGCTCTCTTGCATGAGGTGAATGGAGTAACTCTTCCTACTTGCACTTAGACTTCAATTATTGTGCTTCCTTGCACTAATACCTATTTTCAACGTGCTCCCAAAAATAAACCTTACACTTTTCTATCTTTGGAGACTCCAAAATTATGCATTAACATTTCCACTATGAACGTTTGAATTGCTTCAAAACCTTTGACCTTCCACTTCTCATGTGCCACTTGGGACTAAATATATTCTATCACTCCAATTTCTCTTCCCTTTTTATCTTCAAGCGCTTATAATGTACCTCTATACAATTTGGTGAACTTATGACATGGTGGACATTACACTTTACAAGTGTCTCACCTCCACCTAAGATTCAAACATCTCTTTTATCCTTCACTATCTTTTACATGAAATGCTTCTTCCAATATTTGATGCTTGGTGTTTACCCTAATTATTCAATGCTCTATCTCCTTTATGTACATTCCTTCACTATATTTTATAGAGATATATTGATTACATTCGTTTGAGATCCTTGAGGTGAAGCTATGACGTTGGACCTTTAGCTTGGTGGATTTCTTTTACTTTTCTGGTGGTGACTCTTCCTTGAGTAATAGTAGCTTTTCCTTGAATTACGGTAGATTTCCATTGAGTGGTGGTGGATCCTCCTTGAGCTATGGTGGTTCTTCCAACTCAGTGATGCTATTACTACAAATCGGTACCTCCTCTTTTTCTTGTAGGGTGGTTCCCTTAGTATCTTTAGACACTTTAAGATTTGTTATAATTGGTATTCTTTTTTATTATAAAATTACCCTTATTTGGTTTCCTTTTACACTAATAAATCTTCACTTTCATGAGCTTATAAAAAAATATTTAATACTAATATTATTTCCTCCTTATTTTTCCTTTTTAGGTAGGATTTAACTTAAATCTTTTTTGTTTTACTTTTGCATATTTTAGGACTCAAATGCTACCACCTTATTTTTCTTGAAGACTCTCTATTTCAAATTCCTTTTTTATAATTTAATAAGGCTAATATGGTGCTCTCAAATACTTAATGTAAAACTGATTTTAATTCTCAAATAATAAACTTATGTTGCACCAATATTGCATACCTTTTTGGTCTCCTTTTGTAGCTAATTTTTGTGGTTATTTGGTTCACCCTTTTGCTATATCAATCTTGTAAATTTTGCATATTAAATTTATTTCACTTTGCTACTCTAAATTTATCAATTTTACAGCTCTAATTGCTTCCCAAATACCAACTTGCTTGCTGCCCAAAAACTCTCTCAAAACTGCCTCGAAGTTCTCCAAAAATGCAACTCTTTCTTCTCCTTCTAATGATGTCCACAAATATGATTTTTGTGATTTTAATTCCTCCAAATTCATTTTCTCGAAACTTGAAACTTTTAGCTATTAGTGCTTCCCCAATGCTGTCCAAAATTCTACAATTTCACAATCAATTCTTCCTTTGTGTTGTTGTCCAAAACTACCTAGAAATTCTCCAAATTACTGTCTTCTTTTGCTATCAAATCTTCCTTCATTTTTTTGTTCAAGGGAACTTTAAAATATTCCCAAATATTCTCCAAATCATAGCTCTATACCTTCTTCATTTCGTTTTTCGGTGACCCTTCAATTTCTACCTCAAAAAATAGCAACCTTATTATTTTCAAATCAGCCTTCAAAACATTGTGGTTTTCCTTAAACTTCTCATAATTGTGGCCTATTCAATATTTCTTTCTCCTTCAATATTATTATCAAATTCTGACTTCAAATCTAATATCTTCCACTATCTTCTTCCTAAAGAATCTGAATGTCTTGAGATCTTCAAAGATCTTCTCCAAAATTTGGCAACCTTATTGCCAATACCTTCTTCCTTTTGGGCTTGTTGTCGGATGGCGATGATTTTCTCAAATATTTCTTATTAGAACCTTCCCATTGCTCACAATATTCTTCCTCTAGCTATATTTAGACCTACTCAAATAGCCAATTTTTCAAGTTTACAATGAGGCTTTATCTAGCCTTCTTCTTCTACTACTAATTCTCTTGAGACCTCTTTCGTTTGGGGCTTCTAATTTTTTAGCTCCTCAATTCTTATTTTTAAAAATTAAATGAGACCTTTCCTTGGTCTCTCTAATCTTCCAACTATGGAAATTTTACAATGAGATCTCTTTCTTGGATCTCCAAAATTTACTTCTTCTCAAATCTGCAATAGGACATTTTATTAGTCCTTCTCTATCTTCAATATTCAATATTCTATGGGGACCTCCTACATGGGTCTCCTCAATATTAAATATCAAAAGTCTTCAATATTCAATGAGACCTCTTTCTTGGACCTCCTTAATCTATAATGTTTACTCTTTTGCTGCAACTCAAAAACTAATCCTTGCATAAGAAAAGCACATAGACTTTCAGACAACCAAAGGTGAAATTATTCTCTATCTATTGTAGGAAGATTCTCAACTTTTGAGAACTATTTTTTTTGCAACAAAAAAATTAGACAATAGCAACCAAATACATTCAAATTTCTAGAATTCTAAAACCAATAAACTTCACTAGTTATTCTCAAAACTAGTGGAAAGAAATCTATGTTGAGTCCTAGTCTTCATGAGTTTTCCTTCAACCCTATGGAAAGACTCTAGCCAAATAGAAATATAAAAAATTCTTCAATCTATCAAACTTTTTAATATGACCTCCTTATTGGGTCTCTTAATCTCATAAATTTCAAGGTCTATCTTCAAGACTTGTAATTTCCTTCTATTTTGAATTTGCTCTTAGAATAGGTAAATCTTCAAACTTCTCTGGTTTTATTTTTCTAGATGTAATTTCTTTAACTTCACTGGTTTCTCCTTAACCAGTGGAAATCTCCTTTGCAACTTTAAAACTTGTGCAAGTCAAAACCTTATTGTAGCTTTGATACCATAATTAGCTTTTTTTTGGAATATATTACATTATTTGGTACATGCTAATTTACCATATTTGGTACATCATTAGATTAGGATATTATCTTAGATTAAGGCTTGAGTATTTACTTTATGTAATGAAATAAATACACAAGTATTATTAGAATGTGCAATGATGTAAATGTGCATGATGTCCACATGTACATGATTCTATAGGATAGGAATATGAAAAGTTATAGGAATATGGAAGGCCAAGATTCATCTCATTATATATAGGCCTTAGTAGAGGCACAAGGGAGGTATTAGAAGCATAGAAGAGTTAGTAGAGTATAGAGATAGTTGCTACAATGTAACACTTGTATAAATAATGAAGCATTGAGATCTCCACATATTATAACAAGTTCAAATTTTTGTGAGGTTTCATTAATGGATGTCATGAGTTATTTCAGAATTTTCTCATGTTATTTACTTTCTTATTATATTGTCATTATCATAGTTATAACATTGCATACTTATTTCATTACTTATGGTTACATTTCCTTTAAGTTTATAGCTTAAAAAACTAATAGTGGTATCAGAGCACTAGGTTTATTGATAAAAAAAAATACACAAGAGAGATTGAGAGGATATAGGAAATCTCATTTTCACAATTTATGAAATTGCATTTGGCTAGAGTCTTTCCATAGAGTTGCAAAAAAACTTGTGAAGACTAGGACTCAACATTGATTCAACTAGATTGACAAATCAACTAGTGAAGATTTATTATCTATAGATTTTAAGAAATTTCTATTATAATTTTCTAATACTTTGTTGCAGATAAGAGGAGATTCAAAGAAATTTGGGAATCTTCCTACAAGATCTAGGAAGAATATCTTCTTTGGAATCAATCCAACACTTGAAGCAACAAGTTGAAGAGTGAATATTTTGGAGGCTTTAAGAAAAATTTCCTATTGTGTTATGTACCTGCAACAATAATTAAGAATGGAATGCAGAGAATCGTTGTTTAACTATGGAATCGCAGTTGGAAATATTGAGTTTAACCTGCAATATTGATATGTATATAAAATGTATTGATTTGATTGATGTCTAAAATGCATATGGTGATGTGCCATAAATATGAAGTATGGGGTGCGATTGGAAAGACGCACCCCTGATAATTATAATTACAATATGTTAGGAGGGTCCTAACATGCCACCCCCCTTAAAGGAGCTTTGTCCTCAAAGCTGGAAATTTGGAAATTGTTGCTGGATATCTTGAAGAGTTTCCCACGTCGCGTCTTCTAAAGGTAGACCTTTCCAATGGATTAAAACTTCCGTGATATCGCGAGTACGAAGGTGACGAGAGCGGCGATCCAAGATAGCTTCTGGCTCGACTAGAAGTACTCCATCCTCGGAGAATTCCGGAAGAGTGGTTTGTGTCGTGATATGTGTTTCGACTGCGAGCTTAAGGCAAGATACATGAAATACGGGGTGAATTTTGGAAGAGGGAGGAAGCTCAAGTTTGTAAGCAACGGCCCCAATACGTTGGAGAATTTTATACGGCCCGTAAAATTTGGGTGCTAACTTCTGAGAACCTTTTTGTTTAAGAGAGGATTGCCGGTAAGGTTGGAGACGTAAGAAAACCATATCACCCTCGTGGAAACTACGTTCGCTTCTATGTTGATCGGCTTGTTGCTTCATGCGATGTTGGGCGGTGTGTAGGTTCTCTTTTAGGATCCGTAGTATGTCATCTCGAGTAGCAAGTTCTGTTTCCACCGCATGGACTTTTGTAGTCCCTGGAATATAGGAAGTGAGGGATGGTGGTTTTTGACCATATAGTGCTTCATAAGGAGTCATTTTGATGGACGTATGGTATGAAGTGTTATACCACCATTCCGCTAGTGAAAGCCACTTTACCCAATGGAGTGGTTGAGTAGAAACAAAACATCGAAGGTATGTTTCCAAGCATTTATTTACAACTTCTGTTTGGCCATCGGTTTGAGGATGGTAAGCGGAGCTCATACGAAGTTGAGTACCTTGTAATTTGAATAATTCCTTCCAAAAGGTGCTAGTGAAAGTTGGGTCACGGTCACTAATAATTGTGGAGGGCATACCATGTAATTTAAAGATGTTATCGAGGAAGAGGTGGGCTATAGTGCTAGTGGTATAAGGATGAGCCACTGGACAAAAATGGGCATATTTAGATAAACGATCAACGACTACGAAAATGGTTGTTTTTCCGCCTGATTTTGGTAATCCTTCAATAAAGTCCATAGAAATATCTGCCCATGTTTTGGTGGGTATAGGAAGAGGTTGAAGTAATCCTGGAGTAGCGAGGGTCTCCCCCTTTTGTCTTTGGCAAACTTCACATTCTTTTACAAAGTTTTTGATGTAATTTTTCATCCCTACCCAATAGAAGGAGGTAGTGGCTCTTTTATAGGTTTTTAAGAACCCTGAGTGGCCTGCAGTGGGTGAGGTATGTAACTCGTGAAGGAGTTTTTTTCGATAAGTTGAATTGGGGATGAGGACCATCCTCCCTTTGTATCTTAATATATTGTCCTTCCAAGTGTATGGAGGTTTGCTACTAGGATTATGTTGAAGTTGTTGAATTAAGGCGTGGGTAGCAGGATCATTTATCCATTCTTCATGCACCTCATCTACCCATTTAGGAATAAGAGAGGAAAGAGCATGGACTTGAGGCATATCTTCAAATTTTCTAGAAAGTGCATCGGCTGCCATGTTGTCCTTGCCCTTTTTATATGTAATTTCATAATCATAGCCAAGAAGTTTAGTAACCCATTTTTGTTGTTTCGGGGTATTAGTCCTTTGTTCCAAGAAATACTTCAAGCTATGATGGTCGGTGCGTATAATGAAATGTTGGCCAATAAGGTAAGGCCTCCAATGTTGAATAGCATGGACGATCGCTAACATCTCTTTTTCATACGTAGAGCGAGCTAAATTCTTAGGAGAAAATGCTTTGCTTATAAAAGCTAGAGGTCTTTCATCCTGCATGAGTACGGCTCCCATTCCTATTCCTGAAGCATCACTTTCAATGACGAACGGTTTAGAAAAGTTGGGCATGGCTAGAACAGGGGTGGTACACATTGCAGTTTTCAAGGTGATAAAGGCCTCGTCTGCTTTAGGCGACCATTTGAAAGCATTTTTCTTAAGTAATGTTGTTAGAGGAGCAGCGATTTTACCATAATTTTGGACAAATTTTCTATAATATCCCGTTAGTCCAAGAAACCCACGTAGAGCTTTTAAGGTTTTTGGAATAGGCCAATTTTTCACTTCCTCGATTTTGGAAGGATCTACCATCACGCCGTTCTTTGAGACAATATGCCCTAAGTATTCAATTTCTTGTTTTCCAAAGGAACACTTTGATATTTTTGCATAAAGTTGATTTTCCTTCAAGATTTGTAACGCCTGTCTAACATGGTCCAAATGTTCTTCCCATGTTTTGCTATAAATTAAAATGTCATCAAAGAAAACTAATATAAATTTACGAAGGAAAGGGTGAAATACCTTATTCATTAGACTTTGAAAGGTAGAAGGAGCGTTGGTAAGGCCGAATGGCATCACCAAGAATTCGTAGTGCCCTTCGTGAGTGCGAAAAGCCGTCTTAGGAATATCCTTTTCATTGACTCGTATTTGGTGGTAGCCTGACCGTAAGTCCAATTTGGAAAAATAAGCTGCCCCATGGAGTTCATCTAATAGCTCGTCTATGACCGGAATAGGAAATTTATCTTTGATAGTCATTTTATTAAGTGCTCGAAAATCGACACATAAACGCCACGAACCATCCTTTTTTCTAACTAAAATAATTGGAGAGGAGTAAGGGCTTCTGCTAGGTCTAATGACTCCTGCCGTAAGAAGTTCTTGTACTAATTTCTCTATTTCGGTCTTTTGGAGGTATGGATAACGATAAGGCCTAATATTAGGAGGTTGATGCCCTGGGAATAGTGGAATAGTGTGATCGTGACTTCGTTGTGGAGGTAGTCCTTTTGGTTCATTGAATACTGCCTTATGGTGGTCTAGAATCTTTTGTAACTCTGGTGTCTCGTCTTCTTTGTGACTAGGTTGAATTGAAAATAATTGGGCGACCATTCCTTTGTTTCCTTTTCGGATAATTTTCTCCATTCTATGCGAGTTGACGATTTGAGAAGGTCCTGATTTCAGGCCTTGGATAATATAGGTTTGGTTCTTTGCTGTGAATTTCATCCATAGTTCATCAAATTCCCATTGGACTACGCCCAAGGTTCTTAACCATTGTACGCCTAGTACAATGTCGCACCCCCCTAGGGGTAGAACATACATGTCGCTTTGCATGGTATAAACCCCCATAGTTAGTTTTATATTTCTGCATTTTCCTTTGCATGCAATTTTTCCGTCGTTTCCAATCATCACTTCGAAGTTATTGCAAGGGTATATAAAACAATTTGCTTGTTTAGCCACCTTTGGATCGATAAAATTGTGCGTGCTACCAGAATCTAGGAGCACGGTAAGGTTTTGTTTCTTAAAATACCCTTTTACTCGCATTGTTTGAGGGGCAAAAAATTCGGCAAGAGCGTTGAAGGAAACCTTTGGTGTATTTTCTTCGTCACTTTCAAGTGTGTTGGATAATACCTCTACTTCGAGTTCAGGTTCCTCTTCAGTAGAATTTCCTTCCTCTGTGGCATCTAGAATATATAATTTTCGTGAGGCACATTTATGATTTCTGTCAAATTTCTCATCGCAATGGTAGCAAAGACCCTTAGCTTGTCTTTCCTTCATTTCCTCGAAACTCAGACGTTTAATTGGTAGAGCGGGGTTAATTTTGGGGGTTGTGTAGGAGTTTTGGGTTCGTCCATTTTGCATTGGTTTGGGGTTGGTATAAGTGCTTGATGGTTTCCCCCAAGTTGGTTTTGTGAACCGATTTCGTGCCTTGATTTTGTCTTCCGCTAATTTCGCTAAGCCGATGGTCTCTAACATGTTTGTAGGGTTGTACATTTGTACCTCAATTTGAATTTCTTCTTTTAATCCGCTAACGAAACATTCTTGAAAGAAGGCAGCGTCTAATCCGGATGTTCGATTAGCTAACCTTTCAAATTCTGCTTGGTACTCGCTTACTGAAGTGGTTTGGCATAATTTAGTGAGGGCCCCTGTAAAGCTTTGAAACTTGCTAGGACCGAATCGGACTAATAGGTTATGTGTAAAGGTTGACCACATCGGAGTGCCATTAGTTTTCTCGAACCATTGGTACCATTGGATGGCGTCGTTTTCCAAATGGAAGGAGGCGATATGCACTTTTTGTATTTTCGGAATTTGGTTTAGTGAGAAATATTGCTCTGCTCGGTAGATCCAGTTTGTAGGGTCTCCGCCTTCAAATTTTGGGAAGTCTAATTTGGTCGTCCGTGGTAGAATGGAAGTTTGTGGACCTCCTAACATTGCTCGGTTTGATGACCCGTTGTTGGTTGAGTTTGCATGTGTTGTTGCTTGTTTTTGACTGATGGCATCCAGTTTAACATCCATTGCAAATATTTTTTCGAAGAGTTCTCTTGTGTTACGGGAATTCTCCTCTCTTTCTTGTTTAACTTCTTCAGTGAGCCTTTCGTGTTTCTCGTGGATGGAATCCAGTGATCGTCGTCCGTCGGCCATTGCGGTTGGTGTAGGTAACGATCAAAGTGAGCAAAAAATTTAAAATTTAAATATATATATATATATATATATATATATATATATATATATATATATATATATATATATTTTAAAAATTGGTGGGCAATGCCCTATCAACTTTTTATTTTGGCCCTCCCCCGAGAGCGCACAACGGTTTGCGGGCTGGAAGGACGACAGAGGCAGAGCCCCGACAGTAGCAGGCTAGAAGGACGACGCAACAGACAGAGACAATAATAGTAGATAGAGGCACAGCCACAGCAGATAGAGACAGCAGCGGCTGGAAGGACGACACGGTAGACAAAGACAATAACAGCAGGCTGGCGGCAACTTGACACAGGCGGCAAGTGGACGCGTGAGGATTGATCAACGGGAGGGCGTGACCGAAGTCACGCTTTAATAAGCGTGCTACTCACCTTATGAAGTATGCGACTGCTCCCGTACCCGCTATGTGGGATAAAACTTGCTGCGAGATAAAAAAATATTTTTTTTATTTTTTATTTTTATTTTTTTCACCCTGCATGTTCACGGCGGCGAAAAAAAAATTCGATCGATTTAAAACTTTATATTATCACCTTTAATTTATAAAATTTTTGTCGTGTTTTCTGTCCGATCGTATGTTACGATTTATTTTTGTCGAAAGGCGAACTCTACATCGTGTTCTGAGGGAACCGGTTGGCGATGTTCAAAGAGATAATCGCTGAGTTTGTTTGCAGGTTGATTTTCTTGATATATTATGAGTTCTTGGTGTTATCTGGCACTTAATATGAAGCTAAGGAGGGTTTTACCATCCTTTTAATGAATTTGGATCAATTTTTTTAAAGCACAATTTCCTCTTTTTAGCCTCTGCAATTATGTTTTGCAGAGATGAACACGGTGAAAGGGAAAATGTTGTAAGATATAGCTATCAATGAGTGCGAAAGTGAGAGGAATTTTGAATTGACAGTGGTCAATTTTCTCTGCATGACATCGATGTGCAGCTGGGATAGATGATCCCTCGTACGAAGAAGTTGTTGGGTCTCAGACAGCCCGATGTGATTGCTGCTGATCCGTATGGTTACGATGCTCAAACTGCTTGAGGTGTCTTATGCGTTGTTTGACGTCGGTGCACTGCTGGAAGCACTGTTTGTGTGTGCTGCTTTAGTTAATAGCAGCAAGGTATAGGGACCAAACTGCTCTGATACCAGATGTTATGTACTTGCAACAATAATTAAGAATGGAATGCAGAGAATCGTTGTTTAACTATGGAATTGCAGTTGGAAATATTGAGTTTAACCTGCAATATTGATATGTATATAAAATGTATTGATTTGATTGATGTCTAAAATGCATATGGTGATGTGCCATAAATATGAAGGATGGGGTGCGATTGGAAAGATGCACCCCTGATAATTATAATTACAATATGTTAGGAGGGTCCTAACATATTGCAAGAGTTGCAAGTTTTCAAATAGAATATTGAGGAGACTTAAGAAATAGATCTCCATTAGAGATTGAAGAGACCCATAGGAGGTCCCATTGAAGAACTTCTAGATTTGTAATATTGAATATAGAGAAGGATTAGAAAAGGTCCTATTGCATATTTTAGAAGCAACAAATTTTAGAGATCCAAGAAAGAGATCTCATTACAAAACTTCCATAGTTGAATATTGGAGAGATCAAGGAAGGTCTCATTGAATTTTTGAGAAGAGGATAAGCTGCAAAATTTGAAGACCTACGAGAAGAAGACAATTGAAGGAGATTTGAAGAAGACCATTGGAGGAAATTTGAGGAGATCTCAAGGGAGAATATTGCTAGCAAGTATAAGTTTTAGAAAAGAAAAAGTTGGGACAATTATAACCATCTGACAACAAACCCAAAAGGAATAAGGATTTGGCAAGAAGTTTTCCAAACTTTGAACAAGATTATGTAAGACCTCAAGACATTTATATTTTTGAGAATAATGCCAACAAAGAGGCCAAGGTTGAAGTCAGAATTTGACAAGGATATTGAAGGAGAAATAAGAGATTTGAAAAGTGCATTTAGAGGAGTTGAAGGCTGATTTGAAAGTAGGAGTTTTCTTATTTCTACAGCTATAAAATTGAATGTTTCTAGAAGGTAAATTTCAACTACAATTTGGAGGATTTTCCTACCAAATTTGAGAGGATTAAGGATAATATATTGGAGAAGAAATTAGCTGCGTTAGAATCTGAACATTTTAGAGTTCAAAGATAGTTAGAAGGCAAAATTTGAGAAGCATTAATAGCTGCTAATTTTCATAATTTAATAAGGCTACTTGGAGAAGATTTGAAGCCATCAAATTATATTTTTGGGCAGAAAGTTATAGGAGTTTCAAAGCTGCAAAATAGACAAGGTTCAGAGCAACAAAACATATCAAATTAAAACTACAAATTAGAAGAGTTTAAGAGCTATTTTGGACAGCAAGGAAGAGCTGCAAATTAATCAAAATCAGGACAGCAATTAGGTGATCCAAATAACAAAGAAATACATCATCAAATGAAAGTCAAAAGGTATGCAACTTTGGTGCAAAAGAGTTCATTATTTGAACATTCATAATTGGTTTATTATTAAGTTTTATTAAGCACAAAATTTAAGGTTTAAAGTTACAAGAAGAAGGTTTCTAGTTTAAATTCTTCAAGGAAGTGCAGAAGATAGTTTTTACAAGGATTAAAACCTACACAAAAGAAAGAGGAGTTAGATATATTTCAAAGGAAAAGAAAAATATCAACTTCCTACTATATATTAAAAGGAGTCCACTAATCATATTTTTACTCAGTGCAATTTTTCCATTGCTATATTGAGCCAGCTAAGAAATAGGTTCAACATTCAATGGGTCATTCCTAATTCCATATTAGATCTTTTCTTCTAGTGGCCTAACCCTTTTTGCAATCCCAAATTGAGCACATTATGGAACTTTTTGTTGCACCATTTTTTATGGCAGGTGTGGTTGGAACGCAATAACAAAGCCTTCACTAATAGCGCAAAGAATTTCGGTTTGATGGTGGCCAAAATAATTGCCTTTGCTATTGAGAATATTCAATCCCTTAATTGGAGTGAGTCCCCTTTATCCAAAACAGAGTCCAATATTCTATCTTCTCTTAAAATTCCTACCCAGGTTCCTAGCCAACAAGCTCTTAATCCTAGGTTGAATATCAAATGGTAATTCCCACCAGAAAATTGGATTACACTAAATTTTTATGGGGCCTCTAAGGGTAATCTAAGTGAATCAGGAGCTAGTGGAATTATAATAGATCACAATGGTAATATTGCTATTGGTTATGTTGAATATCTTAGCTTCTATTCCAATCATGTTATTGAGGCAAGAGCACGCTAGAGAGGTCTATAATTGATTAAAGAAGATCATATGCCTTTGATCATAGAAGGGGAATCCCTCAATGTCATCAATTACATGAAGAATAGTAGAAATCCATCATGGAAAGTGCAAAATATAGTTAATGAGGCCAAGAGGTTAATTCAGATGCATGGAGAGACAATCATTCAACATATATATAGGGAGGTGAATATTGTGGCTGATTTATTTGCAACTTTTGCTATTACTACTAAAATATTATCCAAATGGATTAATTGGATTCCTGAAGAAGCCCAAAATACTATCCAAAGTGATAAATCACATTGTGCAGAAACAAGCTTCTCATTTAGATGATTACTAAGTCTATGATTACCACTATCAAAGCCATGGATGAGATCATCGAGATGCTAAACAACTTGCATTTTATGATAATGGAAAATCAAGCACCTTAGAAGAAGAAGAATAAAAACCAGATTCGAAGCCTTGATCTTATCTGCATTGTTATAGGATTATGTTGCTTTCTTTTACTTTATCTTAGTCAGTTATATTAGCTTTAGTGGTTAGGGTCTTTATGGCATATATGCCTCTTTTTTCCTTCTCAAGGATATTCCAATTAGGCTCTCCTACTATACCTTTTGACCTCTAATCTTTTTTTATGTATGTTTGGCACTGCTCGGGGACCCCTGTGTCAGTATTTCTTAGTTCTCTTTCTCATTTTTTTCCTAGTAAGCTTTTATCTAGGAGGTCAATATGTCATTTTTTCTTGTTATTTCCTTGGATAGGATTTACTCTACTGCTTATGTCCTAATTTGTTGTATACAGAGTACTCCTTTGTTGGGTACCCTGGTCTAAGTTTTCATTGCTATATCTACATGGTCTATATTGGAATATTATGTAATAAGGTTTTGGGATCCTATTAAAATCCCCTGTAAATATTAATCAACCTACCAAAAAAAATCAAAGAAGACAATATTATTGTTAGACATTTTGAGTCCATCGAGTTGTCATTGATGTCAAGGCGTGAAGTTGTCATTGATGTCAAAAGGAATGCAATTGATTGGTTCCAAAAAGTTTCATAATGTCTTATGAAGCATGACCAAAAAAAATTTCCATTATAATCATTGGAGGAGAAAATAAAAAGTTTTCCATTAAAACCATTAAAGGAGAAAATAAAAGGTTTTTCATAAAAACCATTGGAAAATAAAGTATAATAATTTTATTATACTAAGGAAGCTTAAAGTTAATTTTAAATTAATTTATTAGTTAATTTACTTAATTTGAAAAGTATTTTAAATTAATTATTAGTTTATTTGTTTATTAATTATAAATTAATTAAATTAAGGTTAAAATATTAAAGTGGGTTTTAGATTTGAAATTCGAAATTCAACTTCAAAAAGCGTCGATGTGAGGAGGAATTTTATTTATGCATATAAAAGGGAGCACCTACCACTTTAATGAAATTACCATGCCTAAGAGACGAACATGCGAAGCAAATAATTTAGCATTACGACCAAGGGAAATGAAAACATGTTTTTCGCATGTGAAAAAGGAGAAGTGTTGAAGGCATAAGAGGAAGGCATCTATCCTTCCTTCATGTGGGCCTTAGTAGCCCATGCGGTGAGTGCCCAAGGGCCTAAGCGCTTATGCAAGAGGAGACGACGGATCGAGTCACACCGAATCTCCTTTTGGTGGGGAATACAAGGTACGCAAGGTGTTTAATCTTCAAAATTTTTGGAGGTTGGTTGGGCAAGTTAAAAGTTATTTTTGCATGTTAATTATTGGTTCTAAGGTTGCAAGGGAGTTATAAGGTTTGGAAAAATTAAATTTTTAATATTGTTTGCTTAAAGGTTTTATGCATGGAGTGAAAAGTGTTTGGTTAATATTCTATAGTGGTGAATATTATTAAGGTTGGTAAATATTCCATAGTGGTGAATATTATTAAGGATGGTTGATATTCTATAGTAGTGAATATTATTAAAGTGGTTAATATCCTATGGTGGTGGATATTATTTTAAGAGTGGTTGATTTATTAGGGTGTTGGTCACTATTCTAATATTGGAGTTGATAAGGTGTTTCCAAGTATTTTTTTTATGTATGATTTGTTGAAAGAGGAAGAAATAAGGCATTGATTATATCTTGGTGCAAATATTGGAAGAATATTTTGTATTCTAACCTTCTTGAGTTTGGCAAAGAAGTATTTTATGGTTGTGGCAGATTTGTGAGGTCTGCTCCTTATCATCAAGAAAAATGTATGAGCACCTTTTTCCATAGTTAAGTTGAATGGTTGATTTTTTGAAAAATAAGTTTGGAGTGAAAAGGACTTGATTAGGGTTTCCTTATTGAGTGTGTTGAGTGAATGCTTCAAGGTTTTTTCCAATAAATAATTGTTGTTAAACCTTGTTTGATAAGCACTGTTGTTGAAACCATTGGTTGTATGAAGAACTTGAATTAGGGTTTGAGTATCATTTCTATGTGAGGATTGATTTTCAAGCATTGTTTTTGAAGTGATTTGTTGAGCAAAGAACTTGAACTAGGATTTGATTATAATTGCTATAAACATTGTTGTTGAAGTGAGATTTTGAGCAAAGAACTTGAACTAGGGTTTGAAAAGATCATGAGTATCATTGTTATGTGAGATTTATTGCTGAGCATTGTTGGAAATATTTTGATTCGATGTTTATATGCTTGGACTAGGGTTTGTGAGAAAGGAGTGTTTCATTGAGTGATTGGTTGGGTAGAGTTGGTTGAGCCTATTCAAGTGGATGTGTGAAGTGATTGTTCAAGTTCCATAAAACAAACTATTCTATATTTTGAATTGAGTTGTGAAAATGATTGAGCATTGAGTGAAAATTGAAGCATATTGAGTCTCTAACAATTCTCCTTATGTTTTTAAGAGAGTGATTGAAAGTAATTGAGAATTGTGATAAGTATAGAACATATTGAGTCTCTAACAATTCTCTTTATGTTTCTATGATATTGGACAAGTTCTATGTGGACTTGTTGAGTAGATTTGAACAAGTTTTGTGTGGACTTGTTGAGCAAATTTGGACAAGTTTTGTGTGAACTTGTTGAGCATATTTGGACAAGTTTTGTTTGAACTTGTTGAGCAAATTTTGATAAGTTATGAGTGGAATTGTTGAGCATATTTGAGCAAGTTCTAGAGAGGACTTGTGGACAAATTAGTGTGAGATTTTATGGAAGCTTGCAAGGTAGATTTGAGATAAGTATTTAAGAATACTTGAGAGCAGATTTGATTGATTTGTTCAAAACCTTGAGTTAAGGTTTGGGGTAGATCCATCAAAGTTGATTCAATCCTTGATTTAAGGCTTGAAGACAGAGATCGAGAACATTTTTGTGCTAGATCGAAGGACTGTGTTTAGTATATATTTGAGAGAAAATTTTGGTGCAAATTTAAGGATATATTTGTACCAAATCAGAGATAGATATTGAGGAAAAATTTTTGCTAGATCGAAGGACTATGTTTAGTGCAGATTTGAGAGCAAAGTTTGGTGTAGATTTGAGGATAGGTTTGTACTAGACTAGAGATAGAGATTGAGTAGATTTATGCTAGACCAAAGGAATGTGTTTAGTATAGATTTGAGACAGAGCTTGGAGGTCATAGAGCAGAGAGGATGATAGTCTCTAGTGGATAGAGATCCATTATCCAGGGCAGTGAATATAGGTCTTCTGAGTGGGGACAAGAGTCTTCAATGCGGAGATATCCATAAGCCAGTTCAATGGAGGCAGTTGTCTTCTAGAGGATCACCAGCTAGAGTAGAGAAGGAGTTCTCCTATGGATAGAGATCCATAAAATTGATTCAGGGGATTTGTGTCTCCTTTGGATATAGTTCCATAAACATTGTAATAGGGAAAGGATTTCCAAGAGATTGATCGAGAAAATTTTAGTGAAATATTTTCTTCATGGAGTAGCCCACATTGGATGAACCACGTAAATTATGGTGCCTCTATTATGTGTGGTGTTTTGTGCATTGCTTTTATTACTATTGTTGATATTGCTATCTATACATTACATATATTGATTTGGAAAGAAAAGTAAAAAGTGATCTTATACTGTTCACCCCTATTAGTATAAGATTGTGTTCTTCAATTATATTGCAAATACAAATCCATCCAAATGGAATAGTATTGGCATGCTTAAGAAGCTTGGAATCACTATAGAAATATCACCAAGCATTGAGCTAGTAAGAAGTCATATGTTAAGTTTTGTCAAGGAATAAAATGTAACGTAGAGACCACCATTACCATCACTTCGTGAGAGCAAATAAATGTTGAAATCACATGGGGGTAAACATTAGAAAGGTACCAAGAAATTCTATATCCAAGCAATGAAGATGATCTACCACCATTTAGTCAAGGATAACTAGGAGGAACCACCACCATTCAACCAATAATCACTAGGGCAACAAATATGAGTCACCACCATTATCAAGGAACAATGAAGAGAAGCCACCACCTCTAGAAAAGAACATTACCTAGAGCACCACAACCAAGAATAGAGTTAATATAGAATCTCAACATCCAAGGAGTGTTGATTAGGGTTACACAAAAATATATTTCAAATAACATTGAAAAGAGGACAGTGTTGGGAGTAGTATAATTCAAATTAATGCTTGAGTTATAGCCAACAAAAACCAAATGTTTAGGGAAATCTAATCGACTAAGAGGTATTTCAAACACCAAGGGATGATGTCTAACAAAAAAATCTAAGAGATAAAGGATAAATTTTGAATTTTGAGAAGCCAATAAAGAAGTTACAACACCAAGAGTAGAAAATTACAGTGGAAAGAGCACTATGTTATGGATAACACATGAAGAAGGAGTTACACTTTACAATTTCCATGTGGAAGAAGGTTTATGAGCATCAGCACCACCTAGATGAACGTTTTAATGCAAATAAGAGTGTCACTTAGAGATAAGATAGGGTCATACCAAATTTAAGAAGATATATGCCACTTGGAAGGAGAACAATGCATTTAGGAGGTTGAGAAACATTACAAGAAGTTGTAGTGCTTGAAAGGAGGAGTTGAAGAGCCACTGCCACCAAGTGTCACATAGTCAAAGAAAATTCCAAAGAAATTCCAAACACATGCCTTGCATGAGTGACAAGTCATATTTTACCCATGCATTAAGAAGACAACAAGGAGCACGTAGAGCATAATAGGGAAGAGCAAAGTGGAGGTAAACCCAAAGTATTGTAAGGATAACATAACTAGCAAGAGCACAATGGAGATTAAATGTTTTCAAGGATACAAAGTGAAGTGCATTTAATGATATCATAAGAATTGAAAGGAGAGTATATTATAGCACCCAAGACAAGTGCAAATTGTAAGTCAAAGGAGGAAAACTAAAACCAGTGCATGCCCAAGTTTAAAGAGGTATAACATTTATTTAATTAAAGTGCATTTCATAAAGTTGGAGGAATAAGGGCTTTATTACTAAAGTTGAAACTAATTAATTCTTAGTGCTTGAGATTAATTAGATATTTGGAGATATAAGGATTTACTTTGATATAGTATAACCTTAGATGCATTATTAAATATTTGAATGCATTCTTGAAGAAAGGAAGGTTTATTTAAAAGTATTTGAATTTACTTTATTCAAGCACAAGGATTATTTGCAAATATTTTATATTGGAGGAAAAAGGAATTCTACTTAGAAATTAAAACATTAAATTTGCAAATAACCATAGTTTCTAAATTTTCAATTAGGGAGATATAAGGATTTATACATTAATTTAAATTATTGAAATTTAGATAATTTAATTTTTGAGAATTGAAAGGAGGAAAACGTAGATACTATTCTATTGAAAATTAAAAGAAGCAAAACATTGCATTGATAAAAAGTTGAAAATTGCATTTAGAATTTATCTCTTGCTCTAATTTATGAGATATTATAAATCCAACTAAAATTTCTTGAAGGTAAATAACCTTATCAAATATTTAAGGTGCATTAAATATATCTTTAGCTTTCCATTTATTCATTAATAGGAGAAATAAGGTGAAAAATATAGAAGTTGAACATTAGGGTGTTAAAAAGGATTCAACTCAAATAAAGCTAAGCACACTATCAAGATTTTAGTATATTCAAAATACTTTTAAGACAGAAAGTACTTTACAAAACTTGTAAATTGAAAAGGTCTTATCAAGTTTGATCACATACTCACAAAACTAGGGAGTCATAAAGTAGACAACTTCAAAGGTTTTGGAAAAACAAAATATTTTACTAAAATTATTCCTTTTTTAACTAGAAAGACTACTTCAAAAGGAACTATGGAAAATCTTATTTAATGATACAAGATTCAAGGAATCGAAATGGTTCAAAGGTATACTTGATTCTAGAAATGATAATAAGGAAAATACAATTAGAAGAGAAGAACCAACATGGCTTAGAAAGATTTCTGAGAACTCACAAACTAATAGTTTGGAAAAAGTAGATTCTATAGAGATATATTCCAATGATATGATGAAAGGAATTGATGATAACTATATTAATGAAGATATCAAGAATAAAATAAAAAACCATACTCAAAAGGTAGACATAAATATTGATAAAAAATATGTCCTATAGATTTATGAAAGAAGTAAAGATAGAATAGCTTTAGTTGTATACAAATGGTTTGACTATATTATCAAGGAAATGGATGAACTTGATTCTCCTAAGAAAAATGATAAAGAAATTGGGATATTTTCATGATGCACTTATTGCAACAAATTTGGTCATGAGAAAGCAAAATGTTGGAGTTTCTATCCATGCAAATATTATGGAGAAAAATCGTATTCATCTTTCTTCTGTTACTATAAAAATAAGTACTATAAAATATTTGAAGAGAAATTGATATTCAGATTAGATTATTTCTTTCAAATTCTTATTTTTGAAGAATCCACTAACAATGAATTTATGTTTGAAATTTCTGAAGATCAAGGAGACAGGTTACACAGATAACCAAAGGAAAGAAAATGGATCAATTTTGATCCACTTATGACTTGCAATATTATGAGATCTCTTGTTCATCAAATATACTTAGAAAAATTCAAGGACAAAACTTCTGCCAATCACTTTGAAATACAAAAAAAGCAATGGAATGAAGAAGACAAGAAAAGACAACATGAAGACTAAACCAAAAGAGGAATAAGAACCTAATCAAGCTGAAGAACATTTGAGATATGAAGATCCACATTGAATACTAAAGTCTTCAATAAACAAATAATGTAATATAGGGGGGTGTTGGAATTATTATATTATTTGGTATATGCTAATATACCATCTTGGGTACATCATTATATTAGGAGAGTGTCTTATATTAAGGATTGAGTATTTACTTTATGTAATATAATAAATGCACAAGTATTAGTAGAATATACAATGATGTAAATGTGCATGGTGTCCACATGTACATGACTCTATACGATAGGAACATTAAGAGTCATAGGAATATGGAAGGCCAAGAGTCATCTCATTATATATAGGCCTTAGTAGAGGCACAAGGGAGGTAGTAGAAGCATAGAAGAGTTAGTAGAGTAGAGATATAGTAGTTACAATGTAAAATTTGTATAAAGAATGGAACATTGAGATATCGACATATTGTAACAAGTTAAAAAAATTTTGAGCTTTCATTAATGTCTATTTCATGAGTTATTTCAAAAGTTTCTCATGTTATTTACTTGCTTATTAGATTGCCATTATCATAGTTATAACATTGCATGCTTATTTCATTACTTGTGGTTGTATTTCCTTTAATTTTATAGCTTCAAAAGCTGACACTTTTGAAGCTAAATACTAAAGATAAAATAACCTCAAGATCTAAAATAAATTTACAATATGAAATATAAGATAATGGCAATATTCTAAATATATAAAACTCATAAATAACTTCAACAATAACTCATACAATTTCCATCAACAAATGCTCATAAAAATTGTATCTCCATTGAATAAAGATATCAAGTACCCATACTTACAAACACTCTCATACAAAAACACATGTATCTTGTACACACACCTAGATACATATATAATAGAATGTAACTTTTCATATGGTGCACCCTGACCTTTACTATCTTGAAGACTCTTCATCTTCCTATTCTATGGACTCGTGCACATGGACTATTATGTGCGTTTACATTATCAAAATACTTTGCACACTTGTGCATTTATTACATTGCATAAATTTAATACTCACACTCTAATCTAGGATACTCTCCTGATATAAATATGTACCCTCCTAATCTAAATATGTACTCAATGTGGTACATTAGCATGCATGTACCAAATAATGTAATATATTCCAACATAGTTAGGTTTTTAGTACCTTTAAGCATTTATTTTGTCTTTTTGGAAGAAAACATCATGTGCAACCCAACACGAATTTGGGGATCAACCATAAATTTGGTTGGTTCATGGTGGTGATTGAATTTGTGCCTTAAAAGGATGGGATATAAGTTTGGTAGAAGGAAGAGGACAAAATTGTGCCTGAAAATGTAAGGCACAATTTTGGAGAAGAGATAAGAAAAAAGAGAACAAGGTAAACAAAAAAAACTAGAAGAAGAGAAAAGAGAGATGAGATAACATTGCTTAAATGTGTTTTGATTTTATTATACTTTAATTTTTTATTATTGTGTGGAACTTATTATAATTTTTTGTTATTTTTTGTTGCAACATGATGTCCTAGAGAGCAGGGAATGGTAGTCAAGCTCCTTGGAAGAGGATATAAATGAGGTTACACTAGCAAATGGGGACTCCCTAGGGATGGTGGAGCTACTGCATCTAGTAGAGATGCCCTAGGTTGAGGTAAATAGAGATCTACTGATGGCACTAGTAGAGAGATGGTATTTAGAATAATCAACCTTTTAATTAATAACAAGGGATATGATGATGACATTGGAGGACATGTGGTGCATCTTGTGTATTCCCATAAAGAGAAGGGTATTTTATAGAGCACAAGGGTAGCAGGCCATATTGTAGAGATTGTCAAGGTATTGGACCCATGATATCCAATCGAGTGGGATCCACATCGATGAGTTGATAGGATGATACAAGACTGATGCCTTGATGACCATGCTTTGTGGGTAACGATGAGGTTCCTTATGTGCCATACTAGTAGGCAACACCTACCATGGGTACTAGTGAGAGTAGTGGCAGACGTACGACACCAAAAATTGTGGTTCATATGGCTCCCTCTGGGCGGGGGGGCGCCGGGGGCGGGGGGGGGGGCCGGGCGGGGGGGGGGCGGGGGGGGGGGGGGCGGGGCCCCCTGGTCTCCCCCCCCGGACCCATATGTGTTGGCATATTTGTATATAATATTGTACAATATCATGTAAAAATGACACATGATTAGTATGTACAACCTTGCTCCAGGTGTAATACTGGGAGAAAATAGTTGTTCAAATATTAAAATCACTACCAAGACCATTACCCAACCTAAAGTGGCTAGTAGTGTATAGGTGGTCCAAATACTTTGAATGGATCCAGAGGATGTACGCTGGTATCCTATCACTAGGGAGGCAAGTGATATATGAGTTGTGAGACCATATGATTATATGTTGACCATGGCACTGATATCTTGGTTGCGAGGGAGATTTAGAGGAGTTGGTAAGTATAGGGAGGGTCAAGTGGGTCTCTACAAAGAAGAGGGATTTGGAGCTCTATTGATTTGATCGAGTCCAACGGTAGTTTGTTATAACTCAAGAGATACCAAACATGGGAGACTACTGATACTAGCGGGTGTGGAGGGACCCATAAAGGGTTGGAAGGGACCTTGATGTAGGGATATGGGTAAAGGAGGCCCTATATGATCCACAATATGTGGATCCAAGGGTGAACGATGTCAGGGTAGCTCTTGATTACAAGAGATGGTACAAGAGCATCATACCACCAAGGATATATCCATCGATGCTTATACAAAGGCTCTAGGTTATGGGTTGAAGGGTGTTGCTAGCACTACGAGAGGTGAGCCAATGCACCATAAAGCGATGTCAACAAGGCCAAGATATCCCACGACTGACATGGACATAGGTCTAGGTATATATGGTAGTAGTGATGACCATTATCTCTAGGACTACGGAGGGGGAAGCATTATGAGATACTCCCATGATGACAAGAGCTAAGTCGAGTAGAATGACCAAAGAGGCCTCTACATAAACAATAGCAGGATCGAGTGAGACTGTGGGTTAGGGGGACCTGACGAGGAAGATAGAGTTACTACAAGATCATATGATTACCATGTAAAGGGATATAGATCTATTCTAAGAGGATATATTCAAGAGGATAGAGGGGTCATGAAGTACCTTGATCATGACACTCAAATCGAGATGCGATAAGGGTTAAGTTAGATCATCTCAGGAGGGAGATGAGTTGGTTGGAGCAGGAGGGGTAGCAGGCTTAGTCTAAGAGGATGGATATCATTACTGATAAACAATAGGGCAAGGGGATCCACCTACTATAGTCAGAGCTACATAGGGTAGGGGAGAGGTTGGAGGTATCCATATAGAGGGAGACTTTTTACCATACCCTATACTTCTAGATAGTTCTAATGGAGTAGAGGGTACCTCTACTATTCTCCCTTTAGACACAAGGTGTGTCATGGTCTAGGTCATGGATAGCTACATGGTTCATGAACATGCCCCCAATAGGACCACCTTTGCTAGCCAGAGTAGAGGAGATGGGTTGATATAGAAAAGCTATAATCGGGGTGACATGTCAATTTTTATTATGGCATGCATCCTTGGGGAGAGTTGACTATGTCGGGCTTATATTGTGGTACACTAACCGAACTAATGTGTATTCTTTGACATCCAAGTAATATCATACTACATTACATAAAAATATGTTTAATTATTTGTTTGTTAATTTTTTATGTTTGTAGTGTTTTTATGTTTGATTATGCATGAATGAGTGAAAATAACTTAATTATGGAATGTATGAATGAACTAAACTAATGCAATGCATGATGGGATGAAGCTAACTAATGAATGAAATGCATGAATAGAAGAAGAGATGGAAGAAAAAGGTGATGGAAGAAAGAAGAGAAGAAGAAAAAAATATAGTTCTAGCCAAAATTGTGCCTCGTAAAAATGGATCGCAAATTCGACAGAGAGCAAATTTGTGCCCCATATGGATAGGGCACAAATTCAAAAAATATGAAATAAAAGAAGAAAATAAGAAGGAGAAGAAAAAGAAGAATATGGAGAAGGTCAACAAAGAAAAAACAAATGGTGCTTGGAATATGATGTTTGAATCAACGTAGATGTTGGAATATATTAAATTATTTGGTACATGCTAACGTACCACCTTAGGTACTGTTGGTAACCAGATCCGCACAGGAAAGGACTTTCGATGGTTTGCGCGCCCTGGACTTGCGACCAACATTGAAAGGCCGAAGGGAAGAGATGCCCCTCATGCCAATCTTCGGAGAAAGGCCGGCTCCTATGCTAAACTACTTTTGGGGTTTGAATACAAGAGTGCAGGAAAGAGATAAAAGGATAAGGGTTAGAGAAATAAATAAAAAGGGGTTAAGGGAAGAGAGAGTTGTAATTTGAGGTGGGGGAGAACAGGAAGCACGATCACCAACTAGCAACTTGAATAGCAGCAAGGAACACCAAGAGAAAAATGAAAGAAATGTGGTATCAACCTTCCTATGTATCCTCCCAAACGAGTTTTAGGACACTGTCCCCGATCGCACCCCGAACGCAGAGTTCAGCATCTCAGTTTATAGATGAGGAGAGATGGAAGAATCAAGCAAGGCAGGCAGCATAAAATAAAGACAACACAACACTTATCTACTCCTATGTATCCTTTCGAACGAGTTTCAGGACACTGTCCTTGATTGCACCTCGAACGCAGAGTTCAGCATCTCAATCTACAAACAAAGAGAAATGGAAGAATCGAGCATGAAAGGCAGCATAAAATAGAAGAAATGAGCCCAAAATATCTTAGTATTAATCGTAGGACATCAAGTTACAGTAGCTTTCTAGCAGATAGTTCCCCCCCATTTTACATTATAAAATCTAGGTTTTTATAGAGGACCCGACCCTCTGAGTCATAATTACACAGAATGGTGAAGTATTCTTGAGATCTGAGAAGTCGGCTTCTCGTGGCCCTCGAGACTGAGCTTTCTAATCCATTACCCGAACAGGCAACTGTGATCGGGTCAACCGCGGAAGTATGCATTAATGAACCGCCTGAGTATCCCTGGTGCAATGCTCGAGTGGCCACCATGCTCGTCGAACTTCTCCTTCAGGGACTGACACTTCGCTTCCAATTGTCAGAAAAAAGTAGCGTGTTTATCGGGCAAGCAAAAATGCATTTACGAGGCACTTTGATGGTCTCGGGAAAATACCCGGCTTGAAGCGCGTGCCCATCGTGAAAATATGACATGTCACGAAATCGTGACATGTCAATGCCTTTGTCTTCTTTTGTCGCTTGGAGCCACGAAAACGCGACATGCGCGATATTGCTACAACTTTGTCCCCCTGGCGCTTCTCTTCGCTGTCGGCCGTGATAACGCGACATGCACGATATCGCGACGCTTTCTCGTTTCTGCTCCTCTCTCTCACTTTTGGCCATGAAAACGTGACATGCGTGATATCGCGATGACTTCTATCCTTTGGTGCTTCTTCTTAATTCTGATCGAGATAACGCGACATGCGCGATATCGCGACCATTTTTCTTGTTGGCACTTTTGCTCTATGTCGGCCGTGAAAACGCGACATGCACGATATCGTGACAACATTCTCGTTCCTGTGCCTTTTCTTCACTATCGATCGCGATGACGTGACATGCACGATATCACGATGACTTTCACTCTTTGGCTTATCTCTGCTTCTTGCGTCGCAAAAATGCGACATGCGCGATATCGCGACGCCTTTTACTTTGCTGCATTCTTTTCTTGTTGTCGGCCGTGAAAACGTGACATGCGCGATATCGTGACAACTTTCTGTTTCTACTCTCCCTTGTCGCCTTGAGCCACGAAAATGCAACATGTGCGATATCGCGACCACTTTCTTGTTCTTGCGCCCTTGTCGCTGCTTGGTCATGAAAATGCGACATGCGTGATATCACAACAACTTTTGGTTCTTGCGTCTTTGCCACTGATTGGTTGTGACATGCGCGATATCGTGACGACTTCTATCCTTTGGTGCTTCTCCTCACTTTCGGCCGCGATTTTGCGACATGCGCGATATCGTGACCATTTTGCCTCTGGCTGCTCTTGCTTGCTTTATGTCACGATATCGCAACGGTTGTTTTGTCGTGATATAGCGACAGTCTTGCCTACTTGCTCCTTCTTCTTTGCTACGGTCACGATATCGCGACAGTTTTCTTTCCTTTGGAGGAGCTATTTTCTTTGGCCTGTTTGGCAGTGAAGCTTTTCCTTCTTTATTCTGTGTACAAGGGGATGGCATTGAAAGCCAAAATTGCTGCAACACTTACAAATGCTTTTGAAGCAACAAAAGAAACACTTCACAAAAGAAAATATTTTGATTTTTTTCTACCCCTTGTGTAATGTGACGGAATTGTCAACATTCTTGGTGGCTCGCGGGGCATTTTGCTAGTCTGAATGCAGAGATCCCAGGCCTTTATCCATTGGGCAACAGAGTCATTCCCATTATCTACTTCTCTGATCATCCACTGACATATATATATATATATATATATATATATATATATATATATATATTATATATAAAAAAATAATATATAATATATTTTTTTTTTTTTTTTTTTTTGTGCCTAAGCTCCTAAGCAACCTTAGTGCTTTTGGCTCTTATTTACCAGTCGGGCTATTTACAATTTATACAAAATTTGTGGCATGACAGACATACCGCCATCACAAACTTAGCCTCGGGTTTCTATCCGGTGAATCTGCAGTGCCCGGACCAGATCAAATTGAACTTTAGTTGATCTTTGAAGTCCGGTTGGCTTCTTCCCAAAACTGTCCATGCCACAAACAGGAAGCAGCGCAGTGAGTTATCACTCCCGCCAGTACCCGCGCTGTTGATGAAACATGTGGCGAAGAAGTTTGCAGCATGAGGGGCCTCTTGGGGTAGTGGCTATGGCGGGGGCTGGAACCAATACCAGCATGCTGATGAATCTACTAGCTGTGGGCTGGGTACAGGTTCCTCCAACAAAGAGTGATCTTCTAGGGCCTCCTCGGGTTTAGCTTCTTGATGAGGCATGCCTAATGGGCTCTGGCTGAATGTCTGCGTGCTATCCACTTGGATCTGCTCCTCTCTTTGGTCTACCTCCTGATGAGGTATGCTTGATAGTTGGAAGGGGTCTTGGGAGCCATCAAAATCTTTGAGTAGTGCTCCCGCTAAGTAATACCATGAGCAGATGCTTTTACGCCCGAGCAGTCTGTACCACTGCAGTGCCCTTCCTTCCAGAGACAGGACCAGGAGCCTGATCATGACATCTTCATGGAGTATGTCATAGATGGACCCTAAATCAACAAGATGTTCAAGGTGCTCTAGGGCCATTCCCTTAGCACCATCATATTTTGGAACATTTTTTAAGACGCCTCTGGGAATTTCATGGTAACTTTGAAGATTCAGAGGGTTATAAACATCCCAACTGGGATAACATACCCTCTCCATTATAGCAGTGGCCTACAGAGATCACGGTCCTCGCCACTAAGTTGGAGTCGCCAGGTGAACATACTTTTCTCTGCCTGTGAGGTCAAGGCTGCTCACCGAACCTTGATTCCTCCGGGATATCTTATTTCAGCTTTAAAAGGCACCTACGATCAAGAAATCTAGATCTTCAGCTCAATCAGAGTTGCCAGGTGATTTTATCAGATGGAGGCAAGCCGGAGATTCACCAACTCGGGCTTCCTTAAAACATGGGGACTTTTGCCATGAAGGCACAGATTTGGGTACTGGTCTTTACGACTTGGAGATTTTCAAGTTGAACAGAGTCGCCAGATGCTATAAGTCTTTCGGTAATGAGAGCATCAGATCTCACTACCACTAGTCAGGTGAGACTGACCGGGTCACACCAGGAACTGATTAGAACTAGTGGCCCCGGTGAAATGGGATTGAGTTAAAAAATTGGGACCTTGACTGGTTATGGATTTATCCAGGACAGATACAGTTGGGTCCCACCGGGCGTGCCAAAACTGTTGGTAACCAGATCCGCACAGGAAAGGACTTTCGGTGATTTGTGCACCCTGGACCTGCGACCAACATTGAAAGGCCGAAGGGAAGAGATGCCCCTCGTGCCGATCTCCGGAGAAAGGCCGGCTCCTATGCTAAACTACTTTTGGGGTTTGAAGACAAGAGTGCAGGAAAGAGATAAAAGGATAAGGGTTAGAGAAATAAATAAAAAGGGGTTAAGGGAAGAGAGAGTTGTAATTTGAGGTGGGGGAGAACAGGAAGCACGATCACCAACTAGCAACTTGAATAGCAGCAAGGAACACCAAGAGAAAAAATGAAAGAAATGTGGTATCAACCTTCCTATGTATCCTCCCGAACGAGTTTCAGGACACTGTCCCCGATCGCACCCCGGACGCAGAGTTCAACATCTCAATTTACAGATGAGGAGAGATGGAAGAATCAAGCAAGGCAGGCAGCATAAAAGAAAGACAACACAACACTTATCTACTCCTATGTATCCTTTCGAACGAGTTTCAGGACACTGTCCTTGATTGCACCCCAAACGCAGAGTTCAACATCTCAGTCTACAAACAAAGAGAGATGGAAGAATCGAGCGCGAAAGGCAGCATAAAAGAGAAGAAATGAGCCCAAAATATCTTAGTATTAATCGCAGGACATCAAGTTACAACAGCTTTCTAGCAGATAGTTCCCCCCCTTTTACATTATAAAATCTAGGTTTTTATAGAGGACCCGACCCTCTGAGTCATAATTACACAGAATGGTGAAGTATTCTTGAGATCTGAGAAGTCGGCTTCTCGTGGCCCTCAAGACTGAGCTTTCTAATCCATTACCCGAATAGGCAACTGTGACCGGGTCAACCGCGGAAGTATGCATTAATGAACCGCCTGAGTATCCCTGGTGCAATGCTCGAGTGGCCGCCATGCTCACCGAACTTCTCCTTCAGGGACTGACACTTCGCTTCCAATTGCCAGAAAAAAGTAGCACGTTTATCGGGCAAGAAAAAATGCATTTACGAGGCACTTTGATGGTCTCGGGAAAATACTCAGCTTGAAGCGCATGCCCATCGTGAAAATATGACATGTCACGAAATCACGACATGTCAATGCCTTTGTCTTCTTTTGTCGCTTGGAGCCGCGAAAACGCGACATGCGCGATATCGCTACAACTTTGTCCCCCTGGTGCTTCTCTTCGCTGTCGACCGCGATAACGCGACATGCGCGATATCGCGACGCTTTCTCGTTTTTGCTCCTCTCTCGCTTTTGGCGATGAAAATGCGACATGCGCGATATCGCGACAACTTCTGTCCTTTGGCGCTTCTTCTCGCTTTCGACCGCGATAACGTGACATGCGTGATATCGCGACCATTTTTCTTGTTGGCACTTTTGCTCTATGTCGACCGCGAAAACGCAACATGTGCGATATCGTGACAACATTCTCGTTCCTGTGCCTTTTCTTCACTGTCGGTCGCGATAACGCGACATGCGCGATATCGCGATGACTTTCACTCTTTGGCTCATCTCTGCTTCTTGCATCGCAAAAATGCGACATGCGCGATATCGCGACGCCTTTTACTTTGCTGCATTCTTTTCTTGTTGTCGGTCACGAAAACACGACATGCATGATATCGTGACAACTTTTTGTTTTTGCTCTCCCTTGTCGCCTTGAGCCACGAAAACATGACATGCACGAAATCACAACCACTTTCTTGTTCTTGTGCCCTTACCGTTGCTTGGTCGCAAAAATGCGACATGCGCGATATCGCAACAACTTTTGGTTCTTGCATCTTTGTTGTTGATTGGTCGTGACATGCGCGATATCGCGATGACTTCTGTCCTTTGGCACTTCTCCTCGCTTTCAATCATGATTTTGCGACATGCACGATATCGTGACCATTTTGCCTCTGGCTGCTCTTCCTTGCTTTATGTCGCGATATCGCGACGGTTGTTTTGTCGCGATATCACGACGGTTGTTTTGTCGCGATATCGCGACAGTCTTGCCTGCTTGCTCCTCCTTTGCTGCGGTCGCGAAAACGCGACATGTCGCGATATCGCGACCGTTTTCTTTCCTTTGGCGGAGCTATTTTCTTTGGCCTGTTTGGCAACGAAGCTTTTCCTTCTTTATTCTGTGTACAAGGGGATGGCATTGAAAGCCAAAATTGCTGCAACACTTACAAATGCTTTTGAAGCAACAAAAGAAACACTTCACAAAAGAAAAAATTTTGATTTTTTTCTACCCCTTGTGTAATGTGATGAAATTGTCAACAGGTACATCTTTAGATTAGGAGTGTGTCTTAGATTAGGGTTTGAGTATTTAATTTGTGCAATTTAATAAATGCACAAGTATTATTATAATGTGCAAAGTATTCAATAATTTAAATGTGCATGTTAGTCCATGTGCACATGAGTCCATAGAATAGGTAGATGAAGAGTCATAGGCATATGGAAGGCAAAGAGTCACATTCTACTATATATAGGCCTTTGTGTGAGCCTATGAGTAGAGATTTTGGAGAGAATTTGACGTGAATTTTGAGAGTCACCTTGTAAATATGTAGAGTACAAGCTTAGATACAATGTAGAACTTGTATGAAGCATAGAGTATTTGAGATTTCTAAAATAAATATGAAAATCATATTTTCGTGAGCTTTCATTAATGGTAGTTTTATGAGTAGTTGTAGAAGTTTCTTATGAGTTTTACATGCTTAGTATATTTCCATTATCTTATATTTAATATTGCATGCTCTTTTTAGATCTTGTGGTTGCTTTTCATTAAATATAGAGCATACAAAGTTAACAATGGTATCAGAGCCACAAGGGATATTGGTAAGAGATAAGGGAAGCCACAAGGAATATTTATAGGAGATAAGGAAATCCACAAGAAATATTGATAGGAGATAGAAAGATCTCATTTTTAGAATTTTTAAAATTGTTTTTTGGCTAAATTCTTTCCACAAGGTTGAAGGAAAACTTGTGAATACTAGGACTGCGCATAGATCTCTTTCCACTAGATTGAAGGATAACTAGTGAATTTTATTATTTTTTAGAGATCTAGAGATTCGCATGGATTTTCTTGCTGTATTCTAAGTTTTGTTGCAGAAAATTAGTTCTCAAAAGTTGAGAAACTTCCTACAATGAGTAGAGAAGAATTTCATCTTCGATTTCCTAAAAGTCTATGTGTTTTCCTCATGCAAGGATTAGTTTTTTATTGTAGAAAAAGAGTAGACGTTGAATATTAAGGAGGTCCAATAAAAATACCCCATAGAATTTTAGACACCAAAATAGCACCATTCGATTAAGTGACTACAAACACTAATCACATGCACATACACAGCTTTTAGGGCAGCCTTTAGAGGTCAAACAGTGGTCTTGACCACTCACACAGCAGTTCGGAAGGTCAAAAAATGAGCAGAGCAGAGTTGGTCGTTTTGTCAAAAACCTTCAAAACTTAAGCAAACGTCAAAACCTTCAAAGCCTTAAACAAAGTCTTTAAAAGCAAACTTAGCAAAAGGAGGGGAGCCCAGCCTTGGACGTCGCGAAATCGCGCGTCGCGATATCGCGACCGTCGCGATATCGCGACGGTCACGATATCGCGACCGTCGCGATATCGCGCGGTCACGATATTCGGCTTTTGAGTGGTTATATGCATATGTTTACATGTCTGGTAGGCGCGAAGGCAGGGGTCTGTCGTGATATCGACACGTCATCAGTTAAAGGCAGAGTTAAAGCAAACATTAAAAATGATTTTAAAAAGCAAATATCCAAAGAAAGCATTCAAAGCAATTTACGGCGAGCTTTAATGGAATAACAAGCGGTTTCAAAATATCCGATCCGAGGCCACGCCTCATAACTTCTAATGTCAGTGCGAGCCATGTCTCATAATGGCCCGATAAGGATCAAATACGAGCGGCCCTTACGGATTTAGGGTTTAAACATTAATATCTCAGAGGCCGAATCCTCTATAAAACCGGCTCGATACAATGAAAAAAAAAGTTACGAAGCATTTTAAAAAGCAACGAAGTGCTGCCAAAGTAAGACACCCGACTGCATCCCTTACGATTCATTTTCTTCTACATACGAAGAGTATGAATCTGGATCCATGGATCTACCCATTCGTCGACAAATCTTAGTGTATTTTTAGTTCTTTTACATTATGGTTTTGAATTCTGATTTCAAGCATGTATTCATCGGCTTTTTAACAGTAGGTTTCATTCTGTTCTCGTTAACTTAGAATCTGCTGTTTTAAATCATTCAACAGGTGCTATTAAACATTTTTATTGTTTCTTTGAGTACAGGAAGAACAGCAGAAGCAGAGATTCATCGGCAACCAGCGGCAGCAACACCGGCCTGTCCATTTTGCATGTGGGCATGCGGAAGAAAATCATTGTGCACTCTTTGTAATAAGAATCAGGCTATTGTAACCGAACGAAATCAATGTGAAAGGGCTGTGCTCCTATTTTTAATTTAATTCTATCCGTGTTATTTCATGTATCTAGCCAGTTCTGTCTTTTTATTGCATCTCACTGTTTTTATTCCGAAATCTCATGCTTTCAGTGGCGATCACGGTGGGACCCAGGTCCACAGTTTTTATTTTTGGATTAAGTTACTGATCTAAAAATTGCTTTTTACAGGTACGCTATTCGTCTCACCCAGGGACGATTACGAATCTACGCATTTTTCAGAGAAAATCAGAGACATCCAGTTAGGCAGAAAAGAGGTAGGGGTTTTTATAGCTTCTGTCAAAATTTCTGTTTTTTGGTCTTCTGGTTTTTTTTTTTAGTTTGGACGGCTTAAAAATTGTTTTATACTTTATTTAAATAAGGGTAGAAGAATTTTAATTTTTCTTGCTTTATTTAAATAAGGGTAGAAGGATTTTAATTTTTCTTGCTTTATTTAAAGAAAGATAAGAAGAATTTTAATTTTTCTTGCTTTATTTAAAGAAAGATAAGAGGAATTTTTTTAAAATTTTCTTGCTTTATTTAAAGAAGGGTAGAGGATTTTTTAATTTTTCTTGCTTTAGTCGTAAACTTTTAATTTTCTACTTGTTGTTTTCCAGTTTGTAGTATATGTCTGGCATAGGGAAAGATTTCTTTTTCGGTTGCTTGTTTCAAATTTGCAAAGTAAAATGAATCCCACACACCACGTGGTACTTTAAACCAAGGCGTTGGTCGTAAAACCCCAACCCTTGAGCAAGACCAAAGGTGGATTCCATTATCACTTTGGCTTGAGATATTGCATCCATTACCTCGATCGCGATCGTTGCTAGACGTAAATCCCGACGAAAGCCGACCGAGTGTTGTTGGGGTGATTCCCATGCACGCGAGGATAAGTCTTCTATGGTAGGTGTCATAAACAGAGCGATTCCCCTTCCGTACCGCCTATGTTCCACGTACCATCTGCTCTCACGTACCTATAGTCTCCCTCACGTAAGGGCGGGTATATAGAGAGGTTGGTATATCGGTCCGGCAAATGGTATATTGAAGGGGCGACCATTTATGGGAGTCATATGAGCCAACATTATGCATTTAAACGTTCTTCCAAAATTGCAAACACAAAACAAAACATCAAAATGCACTAAACCAGTTTAGGACACACTATTTAATCCTTAAAAGAGATAATCACGGTTTTGTGTATGTGTGTGTGTTCATTTCTGCTTGGTGTGCACAAAAAGACAAATCATCATAAACGAGATAAAATCTGCTTAGATAGTAGCGAAACATCACAATGGTGTACACTCGTAGCCAAGCCCAATCAAGGGCAGACGCTATGGAAGGTACACAAAGAGAGGGCGCTAGTCGCCTTCGCTTTAGCCCTGAGGACCTAGCCATACCATCTTGGCAGTCTGGCCTACAACAAAGTCCACATCAGGCCACTTCAAGAAGGAACTATTGGGAACCTCCTCATTGGAATACACCCATTCAACACACCCCCTTTCGGGAAGATGGTTCACATGCAGATCTCAATATAAGTAGACAACCGCCTCTTGAGGCTAGGTTTGAATGGCCACAGCGCGATGAAGCGCTAGAGAGGCATACTGTCCATTTGGAGGGGCAACGTGGATATGGCGTCCCTTATTTACCTCCCATCAGAACAGAAAAACAACATCCAGAGCGCAGGGCTCTTTACACAGGGCTAGCTAACTCCGCCCGCCCCTCTCACACCCATAAAATGGAGTACGAGGAAGATCATCACATTCCTCGAGAACAACAAACAGCGCGGGAACCTTGTGTTTCTGCACCTGCCAGATATCATAATCACACATCGAGGCCAGAACCTCAAACAAATGTCGCTTACCCCGACAAAGGGAAGCAACCCATTGAAATTCTTGACCATCAAGATCGAGGCAAACACATGGGCAAAACATTCAAGCCTCCTCAACAAAAGAGGGCAGACCCAGTTGACCCGGCAGTCGCCAGACATGCCGCTCGTCAAGCCCAAATCACGCGGCTTGAGCAAGGTCATCAGGAGTTAGAGTACCGATACCGCTTGGATAGAGAGCGCATGCAACGCGAAGTGGATGAGTTACGCTATAAACTACCCGAAAGGGGGCCAACCCCTCGCACCCAAAGAGCACAACAAGATGAGAGGCACAACCCGTTGGGGCGAGGACAGGTCTCCGCGACCTCGTCAAGCTTTGCCTCCGAGACCTTATAGACCCGAAAGGGAGGCCACTCCCCGGAACAATGATGGGTACCCTCAGCGGGGACTCGATCAAGGTCATAGGGCTCGCCCAGAGACTCCTCAAGAGTTTTATGAGGAGTATGAACCAGAAATAGAATGGGTCGACACGCCCCATCAAGGCGGGAGGGCCGCCAATCGGCCACCTCCCCATAGGCCTCCAGTCTCACTTGACCCACAACGGGAGCAAACCAAAGAAGAAGAAATAAAATCTTTCGATGCATACAAAGCGCTATTAGAGCGTTTGGAGTCTCGTGGAGATAAAAGCTTCGGGCATCAAAAGCCCACACTACGTCAACTCCGCAGTCATCCGGTGCATCCCTCAGTACCCATACCTCTTTACCCTGAACATTTCAAGTTGCCACAATTGGCAGTCTTTAAAGGGGAGGAGGACGCACAAGAACATGTCACGAGGTTCCCGAGTCAATGCTTCGGTATCCAAGACAATGATGCATTATTGCTTAGAACTTTCATAACCACATTCGCGGGCCCTGCCTCGGATTGGTTTACACAATTGCCCAAACACAATATCAACAACTTAGATCAACTAGTGGATGCATTTCTTGAACGCTTTGCTTTCAACACAAGGAAGAAGGCATCACTAAGTGATTTGGCCAGCCTCAGGCAGTATGAGGAGGAAACAATAGCAGCATACGGGAACCGATGGAGGGCTTTGCTTTCCAGGCTACCCTACCGTCCCCCTATGTCTGATCTCACTCAGATGTTCGCACGGAGTTGCTTAAAATCAATCTCTGGGCTATTGCTGCTACAACAATACGACAGCTTAGAAGAAGCCTTGGCGCAAGCCAGAGTCATAGAAGAGATTAAAATAGGTGAAGGCACAATTGCCAAGCCTAAGAAGAAAGAGTGGAATAAAACCACTAAGACTGGGAATACGCAATCACAACCCGCAGCGGTTAATCAAGTTGCAATCAATGTTCCCAAGCCAGTGTAAGACACGCAGCCTCAAAAGGCCAATTACCAGGCAGTGCCTCCTAGTTATGAGAAAGATAACAAGAAACAGGAGCAGAATCAGCAGCGTCGCCCTAAGCGACAATTCACCCCCTACACGGAGTCTAGGGACTCCTTATTTGACCGCTTGTCAGCGGCAAATTTAGTAACCCTTCCAGAGATCCCGACTATAGACCCTAACGCTCCTAAACCTAAGGGATATAGAGAGGAACTATACTGTAGATTTCATAGGCGAAGGGGACACGATTTGAATGGATGTTGGAAGTTCAAAGGACTAATCCAAGATTTAATCAAAAATAAAACATTGGCCGTGGACAACCCCATAGCGCCAAACAACCAACAAATGGGGGTATTCAAGGACCCCTTGCCTGCCCACGAGGCACAGGCAAAACCTCTCCAAGTTAATGAGGTACGCCAAAATCTTCCCATGCAAGGATTTGTGGGAATGATTAGCATAGTGACGAGGAATAAAAAATACTCAGCAGTTGCCCCTGGGGCAGCCACAAAGGAAGTTCCGACAACGTCACAGCCTCAAAAACACCCTATACAACTACCTCCGCCTAGACCAGAAATCACGATACGGTCCAAACTCACGCAGAGTTTGCGGACCACATCGGCTAGGCTGTCCATTTACGAGCTTATTCAACAATCAACACCTCATAGAGAAGCTCTTATGGACATTTTAAAAACCATCGAATTACAGCCCCAAGAAGCAAATTCTTTCAACAACTTCGTGGGACACGTAAAACGATGTACTGAGCCGGTCATCACCTTCAAAGAGGATGAAGTCAAAGCAATATCGAATGACGCGGCAGATCCACCCCTGCATGTTGTTGCACGGATCAACGGGATCCCGTATAAGAGAGTGTTGGTAGATACTGGCTCGTCCAAGAATATTATTACCACCGCAGCCCCGAAACATTTGAAGCCGCCACCTCTCATATCACAGCCTCCACGTACACACTACGAGCTTTCAATGATGCAATATGCTCGACAAGTCGGCACGGTTGTTCTACCCGTCCGGTAGGACAAAAGACAACACCAACATTGTGCCATGTGTTGGAAGGCGAGATGGCCTACAATATACTGCTAGGGCGGCCTTGGATTCGGGACATGAAATGTGTCCCTTCCATCGCTCACCAGTGCTTAAAGTATGCTTTTGAAGGTGAAATACACGTAGTCCCAATGGACTTGGAACCCTTCAAGTATTGCAATGCGGTACAACTAATGCCTCGCCGACCCTCCCTTCAACGCATTTGGATTTCCAATTAAATCCATCTAAACAGGGTCCAATACCGCAAGCACCACTGGTGACCGAATCACCAAAATCCCATCCAGGTGAGACTTCATCATCTGCTCCTTCATCATCAATGCCACCCGTCATGGCTACACGGAAGGACAAGGGAAAACAAATCATGGAAGAGGCTCAGCCCTTAGAAGAGGGGTTGCCCACAATATCAACGGTATCAACAGAGGAAATATCCAAGACAACGGAAGCTGAGACCCCAAACCTACCAAACATGGAATGGACTCAGGAAGGACTCCCGTTCCCTCCCTCCGAAGCATCAACAATCACTGTTAAAATGGCTAGTACAGGCCTGGGGGAGTACATAGTGCAGAATGTTGTGGCAACGCCCGCATTAGAGTCAATCCAGGATATGGGAAGACCTCGCCTTCCCATAGGAACAGTTGTTCCCCTAGGTCACCCACCCAACCAGCCAAATTTTGTGTATGGGGGCCTTGATCATGGTCTTGAACCATGTAAGCAAAAGGAAGCAGACGAAGAACCTTTTGTTGAAAACATCAATTATATGTCAAACCCACAATTTGCCCTCAAATATCTCGGCCAATGCCATTGGCATGGATACGGGCTAGGCAGATATGAGCAAGGGATGCGTCTCCCTTGCCAACCAAGATATCAGATGCCATATGACAAGTCAGGAGTAGGGTTCAACCACCCCCTGCCCTTGGACATCTTGGTTGAAAATATGCAAGACCTAGAAATAGGCAACAAGGGGGGATTGGCACTAGATCTCTATGCCAACCCAAAAACAGAATTTACATTGGGAGATTACCTCCCATGGTCACCAAACACCCTTGGTAACAGCAATAATCCCTCTCCTTTGCTAGAGAGAGGCGAAAGTTCGGATACCCATCCCCAAAGAGAATATCAATGGTGTCCGGACATCTTTTCGAAGTTGTTCCCCTTAGAGATTCCAGTTGAGTCAGCACAATGTCAAGAGAGTCAGGTCCCTCCACCAAAAGTGGAACAACCGCAATGGGACCAGATTAACTTATTGGAGCAAGGAGAGTCCTCAACATCGCAAGCAATAGTCGCTGAAGAGAATGAACATTTTTGGATCTCCGAAAGTGACTCAGAAGATGAGACTGAGATGGACTATCTCAGACATGCGCGACGACATTATCGTGCTTTAACTCATGAAGATCTAATGGGACAGATGGGCATACGATTAGGGCATGAATGGTGGGTCGACCCAGCAGGGTGGGACCTGATCTTGGATCCATGGCTCCACATTCACGATGAGCACCGTCCACCTCGAGACCCTATCATAACAACAGATGCTGAGGGAAGACCCCGTCCTCCATTTGGCACATAGGGCCGATCCGTTCGTGCCCGTTCCCATAGAGCCAGATCCAGAGTATAGGGAATATCTAGAAAAATCAAGTTATCATACCCGCGGTAATGGAGACCAAATTCATTCCATCCACATGATCTCCATTGATTTGACCGCACCCATCCGCAATCCGGCCGATCCAGCACGGTCATTGCATCTAGACATAGATGCCATCGACTGGGATCGCGTCAATTCACCCCTATCACCAACAGAGTACTGGCCTTTCGGTGAAATGCCTCATTTTACCCCAAGGACAACTCAAGATATTTTTCAAGCTGAAGAGGAACCTGAGGTTCCAAGCATAGATCTAAATTCAGCTAATGATATCCATTTGATCCCGACTCCACATCAGTTGGAGGACGGATCCCACATGTCAGTCGAGGAGACGACTGACGTAGACATCGGCACAGATCCAATGAATCCACAGATTCTCAAGCTGGGGGTAAGCCTTTCCCCCGAAGAGCAAGCCGATTACATTGCCCTTCTCAAAGAGAAGAAGGAGGTTTTTGCATGGTCGTACAAGGATATGCCAGGACTAGACCCGCAGCTAGTCACGCATAATTTAACGCTTGATCCGACAATCAAGCCTGTATAGAAAAAACTATGTAAGATGCACCCAACAAGTGGCCTTGATGGTCAAAGATGAATTACAAAAGCTGTTGGACGCACAATTTGTCATCTGCGTGGATTATCCGCCATGGTTGTCCAACATGGTTCCCGTCAAGAAGCCCGACGGGAGGATTCGCATATGCACCGATTTTTGAGACTTAAACAAAGCGAGTCCTAAGGATGATTTCCCCTTGCCCAACATCGACGCGTTGGTAGACGCTACAGCAGGTCACGAAATGCTCTCCCTAATGGATGGTTTCTCAAGATACAATCAAATTCGTATCAATCCTGAGGATCAACTCAAAACGGCATTCACAACGCCTTGGGGGACATTTTGTTATAAGGTCATGCCTTTTGGCCTTAAAAATGCTGGTGCCACCTACCAACGTGCCATGACGTATATCTTCCATGATTACATGCACAAAACTTTGGAAGATTACATGGATGATTTATTAGCCAAGTCTCTCTTGCGCTCAAATCATATCGCTGACTTAAGCAAGATCCTCGATCGCCTCATGGAGCATAAAGTTCGACTAAACCCCAAGAAGTGCGTCTTTGGCGTCACATCTGGAAAACTCTTGGGTTTCATAGTCTCAAAACGAGGAATCGAGGTGGACCCAAAGAAAGTCAAGGCAATCCTTGAAATGGTTCCCCCAACCACAATCAAGCAGATCAGGAGTCTGCAGGGAAAGGTCGCGTCGATTAAACGCTTCATAGCACAATTATCTGACAAGTGCCGACCCATGAACAAATTATTACACAAGGGGGTTACATTTCATTGGGATGACGAGTGCCAGTCAACCTTTGATGAGATCAAACAATACTTGGCTTCGCCGCCGTATTGGCACCACCTAGGCCAGGAGTGCCATTCTACTTATACATCTCAGCCTATCGAGGTGGCACCGGGCGCCATGCTAGCCCGTAAGAATGAACTTCACAAGGAACAGAGCTACATACTATCTTAGCCGCACTCGGTCGGCTACTGAACTTAACTATGCATACGTTGAGAAACTTTGCTTGGCAAGTGGTGTTTGCTACCAAAAAGCTACGCCACTACATGCTGAGCAACACTACGTATGTTGTGTCTAAGGAGAATCCATTGCGATACATGATGAGTCGTACTTATCATAGTAGTCGCACGGCGAAATGGATCATGTTGTTGACGGAATTTGACATAGAGTTTATTGGACAAAAATCTATCAAAGGACAAGTCATAGCCGATCAACTAGCAGAGGCTCCTCTTGAAGACAATCAGCCTCTGGTCATAGAACTACCCGATGATGGGGTCTTTCATGTCTCAGAATCGCCAGATTCTGATGAGCCTGAGTCACAGGCCGACATAACCCTATTCTTCGATGGTTCTAAGTGTGAGCAAGGTGGTGGTGCAGGAATTGTATTCTTCACACCGCAGGGTGCTCCAATGCCCCTGTCATTTAAATTAAACTTCCCGTGCACCAACAACAACGCAGAGTATGAAGCCTTGCTCCTAGGTCTTCATACCAACAATCGCCATGAACATCAAAAGACCGAACATCTTTGGTGATTCGCTGTTAATAGTCAATCAAGTCAAAGGGGTATATCAATGCAAATGCCCAGTTCTGAAGGCTTATAAAGCCCTTGTGGACAAATTCCTGGTAAAACTTGAGTGGTATGACATCGAGGCACTCCCTCGATCATCAAACCGTTTTGCGGATACAATGGCCTCCTTGGGGTCATTAATTCCGTAGGACCTTTCTGGTGATATGACAACCATTCAAGTCAAAACCTTATCGCAATCCGCGATGGAGCGTGCAAGCTTAGACTTGACGCCAGGAATCCACATGATACAAATTGAACCATCCTCGGATAGGTTCTCTCAAATCCGAGATCGTCTGAAACACGCCAACTGGGGGTCCTTGTTCTCCCCTACTCCCATTAGTAGCAACACAATACTATTCTTGCAGGTTCTATCCCATTCAAGCATTTGCTAGGGATGAACTTCGGGAGGGATTGGTTGTTCATACTATCGAGGTTTCGATCAACAGATCGGTATTTACCCATTCGAGACTACCTCAAGTTAGGTAGTCTCCCACTTGATTTGACTCATGCCGCAAAACGAGCACTCAAGCGGAAAGCGGCTAAGTATGTCTTGATAGGAGACATCTTGTATCGTCGCAGCCTATGAAGGAATCCTCCTTCGTTGCTTGGACCAAGAAGAGTCCACTTGGGCAAGCCGCCCAAGCGCACGATGGTACATGTGGTGGCCACTTCAGTGGAATGGCCATCGCAAAGCGCATTCTTCGCATGGGCTATTATTGGCCATCTTTAGAGCGAGATTGTTGCACCTATGTCAAGAAGTGCGTGAAGTGTCAACATCATGCCAATCTAATGCACGTACCTTCTCGTGCCTTGCAGCATATCCACTGCTTGGCCATTTTTGCAATGGGGCTTTGATCTCATTGGAAAGATCTCCCCTGCGTCGTCAGGCCGTCACACGTTTATCATAACGGCCACAGAGTACTTCACCAAGTGGGTGGAAGCAATTCCGCTTACCTCTACGACAGGACCCCGCATTGTGGAGTTCATTTTGCATAACATCATATGTCGTTTTGGTATTCCATCCAAAATAGTCTCGGATAATGGGACACCTTTCAAGAACAAAGACGTGCGTGCTTTGACCACAAAGTACAAGATTCAGCACAGCTTTTCAACACCTTATTATCCGCAGGCGAATGGACAAGCAGAGGCGTCAAACAAAACGCTAGTTGCCATCCTTAAAAAGACCGTCGCAGACAGTCATAAGGATTGGCACATTCAAATCCCACTTGCCCTATGGGCCTATCGCACTAGCATTCGGACGCCCACTGGGGCCACTCCGTTTTCGCTCGTGTATGGCTCCGAGGCAGTCATGCCTCTAGAGTTGGAGATTCCTTCCCTGCGCATATCAATGCATGAGTTCATCGACGATGATTCTGCGCGGCAGGCCCGGTTAGACCAGCTTACGTTGCTTGACGAACGACGCGTTAATGCTCTCGAGCATTTACGTATTTATCAAGAGCGACTTAAAAAAGCTTACAACATGAAAGTTCACCTCAGGGACTTTCGCGTTGGTGATTTGGTTTTGAAGGAAAATCAACAAAATTCCAGTTTGCCATCCCACCTTAGGGACAAGTTTGCGGCCAATTGGTTAGGTCCATATGTCATTGATAGCAAAATCGGACCCGGGACATACCGGCTAGCTTCTCTTGATGGTATCAAGGAAACAGAACCCTTGAATATCAGTCATTTGCGACCATTTCATATCTAAAGAGAGCCATATCCCAAAAGGCTCCAAGGATTATCACAATCGCTTGGTCAACCCCAAAAGCTCCAAGGATTATCACAATCGCTTGGTCACCCCAAAAGCTCCAAGGATTATCACAATCGCTTGGTCACCCCAAAGCTCCAAGGATTATACTCAAGGATTCTTGCAATCCTTGTCACCAAGCTCCAAGGATTATCCAATCGCTTGGTCACCCCAAAAGCTCCAAGGATTCTTGCAATCGCTTGGTCAAACCAAAATGCTCCAAGGATTATCACAATCGCTTGGTCAATCCCACAAAGGCTCCAAGGATTCTTGCAATCGCTTGGTCAAACCAAAATGCTCCAAGGATTATCACAATCGCTTGGTCAATCCCAAAGGCTCCAAGGATTCTTGCAATCGCTTGGTCAATCCCAAAATGCTCCAAGGATTTCCACAATCACTTGGTCAAAAATCATGAAAATTCAAAAACAACAAAAATCATCAAAAACAACAAAAATTTGCATCTCATTTCTAGGCATATTCAAATTCATCAAATAGAGAGTTCTTCTCGCAATTCATCTTCATATTCACCAAAATCAATCCATCAAAAATACAAAAATACATAGCTGCATGCAAGCATTGCATCCATACATTGCATATTCATGGTCGTACAGGTCAACGGCACCATAGGCTGTCATGGTTCTACTAGTCCATCTTGTTCCACACTGTTCCATTTTACAAAAATAGCAAAAACACCATGCATTTTACCACACTAGAGTCAGTGGTCTCTTAATGTATCAAGAGTTTTTCGTGATTCAGTCATCATTTTGCTCTTTAGCAATGAAATGTATCAAGTCAAACAGATTTTACGAAGGTAGAGTTACACTTGCAATACACCTTGTTACGTAACATCCCAACACAAATTAAAACACATAAAAATTCCCGAGTTGTGTGAACGAAGGATGAAACCTCGCACAGTAATCCAGGTTACCATAAGCGAAACGGTTATCTTGCTCATCCCCCCGTGCGAATGACCCCAAGAATGCCGAGAGTTGGCAAAAGGACAAGCATCCTCCCTACCCAATTCCCTAAGAATCCCAAAGTTGCAAAACGTCAAAAATTTGCAAAATGTCAAAACTTCAAAATTTGACACCCTACAGTGCACATCTCAAAAAGCACAAAGAATAGTGATTATCGTCACTCCATATCCAAATCCCTTGCTCAAGAGAAAAGAAAAATAAATCAAAATAAACAATGATTATTATCACTATAACGAGCAAGTATCCCAATACAATTGAAGAAAAGAAGGGAGTTGACCTTGAATCCCCGGAACTCTCAAAGATTCTCGACAGTCATGAGGCAAGCCTCAGTATCGGTTTGGTTGATAGCCTATCGGTCACCGGCGGTAAACTTCTCGCATGACGATATATCTATCACATCAACTTGTGTACAGATCAATGTTTGCATGTGGATGAGCTAGCTTATGGTATCCTCGGAGAACACCGCAGATTAATCTAACTACATACAACAAAGGAGTTAGTGGAGCTAATTAGGTGATCCTCAAGACAGTTCGGTTGAAAGCCCATCTCGGCACCTGGCGGTATCCTGACAAATACCACATAAATGAACTCAATTGCACACACAGGGATGTGAAATAACTTGGTTAAAAACAAGTCCGATTCATACCTTGTTCAAAAGTCTTGTAAGATAAAGTACAATCATGGCTAGTAAGTTAAAACCGTCTGAGTCTCGGAAAACCTTTGCTACATTTCTAAACCAATTGCACTACTTTTCATCCTTGCAATACCATCAGAAAATACAAAAAGAAGAAACACCACATTTGTACATAGCAAAGTAATGGAGTTCTAAACAGTCTATGGTGCCATAACCAAATCTCACTAAGTCCATACATCCATTTCATTTCTGCATATCACATGCATTTGCATTCCTCATGCATCCATCAAACTAAATCAACATACAACATTGGTAATTATCATACCATATGCATCCATCCATATCAAGTAGCATGCATCCACCAACATCAATCATTGTGCATAAAATCATGACATCTACGTAAAGAAAGAAAATCAAAACAACAAAAACATCACAAAAATGCAACACAAAAAGAAGCAATAAGCATTGCCGGACACGAGTGCTCTTGCACTCAACCTCTTGGCATAGAAAATCGATGTCGGGGCTCAAATTCTCATTCTCCTACTTCCCTAAGAAGGCTATCATAGCCGGACCGCTCCACGGGAAGACGGGTTTTTGATGATTTCACCCCATTATGGCATCACCAAAAGGGTTAACACCCACCAAAAATAGGTCCAAATGTCGGGAAATTGCACGTGCTCAAATGGAAAAACATCTAAAGGCACCCTAACCTAAGTCATCTTGGGTCAAGCGACTCGTCGCTTTTCTCACGAAGGTCATTCCCTCATCGATTCGTCGCTTGAGGGGGTAGTCACACTTAGTCACCAATCAACAAGCACACACCCAATCAAGGCAATGACATGCATTCAAAGAATCATTGACAAAGACAATCACGCTCCTGCTTGGGGCAGTAAACAAGCAATCATTAAGTTGATCAAATACTTGGCATTCCCGAAGCATGAACACAAGGTTCCCCTGTGGATAAAAGGTTGCGCCCTTTGCCTAATCATGACTGATCAATGTCCAAGCTCAAGTCACACCTCACCAAAATAGGTTAACACTTGAAATCAAATTCCTTAGCTCGTCAGAAGCAAGGATTCAAGAATGCATGCCCTTTCCATACTTGGGGCATTAAAAGTTGGTTAGGTTACCAAGAAACCCTAATCATTAGTGCTTTGGTCGTATATTTTTGCTCAAAGCACTGCGTCACCCGCAGCGCTTCCCAAAAAGGGGCATCTGTAGACACCAAAATAGCACCATTCGATTAAGTGACTACAAACACTGATCGCATGCACATACACAACTTTTAGGGCAGCCTTTAGAGGTCAAACAGTGGTCTTGACCACTCGCACAGCAGTTCGGAAGATCAAAAAATGAGCAGAGAGCAAAGTTGGTCGTTTTGTCAAAAACAAACCTTCAAAACTTAAGCAAACGTCAAAACCTTGCAAATTGTCCTTAAACAAAGTCTTTAAAAGCAAACTTAGCAAAAGGAGGGGAGCCCACCTTGGACGTCGCGATATCGCGACGGTCGCGATATCGCGACCGTCGCGATATCGCGACAGCACCCTGCCTTCGCGCCTGCCAGACACGTAAACATATAAGCATGTAACCACTCAAAAGCCGACACGTCATCAGTTAAAGGCAGAGTTAAAGCAAACATTAAAAATGATTTTAAAGAGCAAATATCCAAAGAAGAGCATTCAAAGCAATTTACGACGAGCTTTAATGGAATAACAAGCGGTTTCAAAATATCCGATCCGAGGCCACGCCTCATAACTGCGATCTGTCAGTGCGAGCCATGTCCCATAATGGCCCGATAAGGATCAAATCTGAGCGGCCCTTACGGATTTAGGGTTTAAACATTAATGATCTCAGAGGCCGAATCCTCTATAAAACCAGCTCGATACAATGAAAAAAGAGGTTACGAAGCATTTTAAAAAGCAACGAAGTGTCGCCAAAGTAAGACACCCGATCGCATCCCTTACGATTCATTTTCTTCTACACTGATACGGAGAGTATGAATCTGGATCCATGGATCTACCCATTCGTCGACAAATCTTAGTGTATTTTTAGTTCTTTTACATTATGGTTTTGAATTCTGATTTCAAGCATGTATTCACCGGCTTTTTAACAGTAGGTTTCATTCTGTTCTCGTTAACTTAGAATCTGCTGTTTTAAATCATTCAACAGGTGCTATTAAACATTTTTATTGTTTCTTTGAGTACAGGAAGAATAGCAGAAGCAGAGATTCATCGGCAACCAGCGGCAGCAACACCGGCCTGTCCATTTTGCATGTGGGCATGCGGAAGAAAATCATTGTGCACTCTTTGTAATAAGAATCAGGCTATTGTAACCGAACGGAATCAATGTGAAAGGGTTGTGCTCCTGTTTTTAATTTAATTCTATCCGTGTTATTTCATGTATCTAGCCAGTTCTGTCTTTTTATTGCATCTCACTATTTTTATTCCGAAATCTCATGCTTTCAAGAATATTTGAGAAAGAAGATAGAGGATGAAGAAAAGTTTCCAATTGAAGAGTTGTTAAATTTGCAGATCCAAGAGAAGAGATCTTACGCAAATTTGGAAGGAGAAAGAAGAAGGCTAGAAAATCCCTATTGAAGAACTTGAAGAAATGGCCATTAGAGAATATTTGAAGAAATATCAAGGTATAATATTGCAAGGAAGAGAAACTCCTAAAAATAAGAATTTGGGACATTGCCAAATTTTGGAAAGGATTTTTGAAGATCTCAAGACATTCAGGAAGAGGCCAGCAAATAGGTCAAATTTGAAGTTAAAATTCAACAAGAAGATTGAAGGAGAATAGGCCACTAGATTTTAAATATTTTAATACAACCATAAAGGTTTTGAAGGCTATTTTTGGAGAAGGGGATTGTTGATTTTGCAATAGAAGTTGAAGAGTCACAGGACAACAAATTGAAGTTGACATAGAGCTACAAATTGAAAAAGAATTGAGCAGATTTATTTTGAAAAAGAATTTGAAAATTCTATATTAAAAACAAGATCATTTACAAGTTTGGATAGACTCCTCCCAACCTTTGTTGAAAAGAACACATGTTTACAATAGTAAAAAAATATCTGCATTGGAGCCAAATCTCCTAAATCATATTTCTACAATGGTTGTCCAGATTAGCTAAACACTAAATTTTCTCACCAACATGCCTAATCCTCTCATCCTTAATAGCCATGTCACTGTGCCACTGAACCCCTGCCTTATTCTCAGTACCCATATTAGCTAGGAATTCTACCATTTTATTTAGATCTCTACTCACATAAATTGGAATCACATCATCTCATTCCCTCTAAAATTCCTTAATTTGGGTGACAAGAATAGAATTGGGAAGATTTCGAAGTGCCGTTGAATAGCCAATTGAAGGAAGGCTTGATAGTAAAATAAGGCAACAATATAGAGGAACTGAATGCTATTTTTTGATAGCAAGATAAAGGATAATAGTCAGAGTTTTGAGGCAATAATTTGAGAAATTTGGGATGCAAAATTAAGCAGCATTAAGAAGATTGTAGAGAGTTGCATTTCGAAGAATTTTGGGGTAGATTTACGAGAAGCATTGGATAAAATTTGATAAAATAAAGGTGCTACAAATTTTAGAAGTTAAGGTAGCAAATAAAAAGGAATTGAAGCTACAAATTTAGAGCAGCAAATAGGTGAATCAAATCACCAAGAAGACTAGCTACAAAAGGAGGTCAAAAAGATGTGTAATAGTGGTGCTATGAAACTTAATTATTTAAGCATTAAAACCAATTCATTATAAGGTTTTTGAAAGCACCATATTAGAATTATTTAAGGAGAAAAAGCTAGTTTAAGTCAAGTATATTCAAGCTAAGGAAGGAGGTAGCATCATCATTAGTAAACCTACACAATATAACAACAAATTTTGAAGTTAAAGCTTGCTTGGAAAGGAGTGATAAGAAGAAGAATTATATGTTGGTTATATTGAATAAAATAAGTTCAAACAAGTGTTCAAAGAACTGTAGATTTAAGGTGTTTAAAAACACCAAAGAAGACACAAAAGGTTGTAGAAATTTTGGTGAAGAATAACCAATAAAGGAGTGGTAGAACCACCAAGGAAAAGTGGATCCACAACCATAATGAATAATCCACCAGGAGCAAGCAATCAAACATAGAGGAGCTATCATGGAAGTCATCAAATTCTAAAGGAAGAGGTGAGAAAAATCAGCAAGGTTAAGACACCAAGGTTGCACCACTAGCTTGAGGAGGTGGAGCATAGTCTCATCGCCACCAATAACATCATAGGCCATGGGATACGAACAAACAACATTCATAAAACATCAAAAGGGGAAGCATTGAGAAATTAGAACATTGAAGAAGGTGGAATTAGGGAAATGTGAGTTGGCCCTCATATGACCACGATGTAGCGCCTTAATTCCTTTTATCTTGAGGGTTTTAAAATAGATTTTATCTTGCATTAAATCCTCAATGATGAATAGGGTCTTCAAATGTAGCTTCAAAATGTCACTTTAATTATCCTTCTTAAATGAAATCAGATTTTCATCAAGACGAATAATTTAGTGCTTTGATTGCTCCCAAAATGGTAATTTGCAAAGTGCCATAAAACATGACTCCTTCATTGAAATTAGAATTTTCATGAAGGGAATGTCATCATAGGCTCATGAATGAAGCATGAAACTGAAAAAAATGAAATTCGGCCCAAAAATGGAAATTTTCTATTTTCGAATTTTTCAAAATCTGTAATAAAACAACAACTTCGATGAATTTTTAAAAATACTAAACAACTCCGAAAATGAAATTTCAAAGTGCGTATTGGAAGTATTAAGTATAACCTACGCAATGGTGAAATTGTTTTTGAATTTTGAAATTTTTTTAATGTTTATTTTAATGCCTGAATATTAAAACAAAAAATTAAAATTTTTGGAAAAATAAAATGCAAAAAAATGAAAATGAAATGCAGAAAATGAAACACATGATACATTCAATTTGATGCTATCTTATTCCGGAAAAACCGAAGATGTGAGGTTTTCATGCATGCAACCTAACCTATTGGACTTGCAAAACAAGCACAATCCGGATAAGCTAAGTGTTGGCTCCTAGGGTTTAAATGAGGTTTTCAGATTTAAGCATTCACATGAAGCAATCAAGAAACTTGCATAAACTCCATTTACAAGCCTAAAATCTGAAAAGGGAAAAAAAATAGACATTTAATCTTGCATGCAAAAAATGACTCCTCCTTTCTTGTCCATAAGATGCAACTTTCTGAAAAGCTATCTACATTAAAAATATGTCCTTGTACATGGCAAAAATCTGGTTCTCCAAAACCAAAAAAATTGGAAGAAAAACAATCCAAAGCAGGTCCAGAATGGCCTCTTGCCCTCAGCTTTGCAACTCTGTTTTAGAAGTTTCCAACCCCTGATTCCTCTCTCCTCACCCTATTTAATCTTCCTCCTTCCAAAATAGCTTCCTCCTCTGTTGCATAACGCTCTTCTAATTTTGGCCCATTGGGCATGGTAACACATATTTTCCTCTTTATGCGTTTTCCCTCTTATTCTTCCCTAACGCCAATACTATCACTTTATCATCCAAGGATGCCCTTTGTCTTCATATAAAACCTGCTACGTATGGCCTTTTCAAAGACTTTTCAAGACTATGGAATGAAAATCATTCATGCACTCTCGAATCCCACTAACATACTTTGGCCATTTGGCCCCTACCACTCAGATTCTTGACCCCCACATGGATAACCATCGCCCTTTAATGACTGCACACTTAGGACATCTAACACCCATACGATGACCCCCCTACTTTTGGGCTCAACCGACTTGACAGTCCTGCCACCGACTATCAATATTACCGCATTCCATTGAAGGGTATCCACCCGTCTGCTTTGGTCGATGTCCGATTCTTCACACTCATAGCGTTACATGATGAATGTAACCGCCCATAACACCAAACACCATACGTTGTTGTTTCATACTGCCAAACGCTGCTCATTTTTATGTAACCATTGTATATGTTGGTAGCTCACCATTAAATACCGATCGACGGTGACATTGATGGATGTTATCACTGGTAATATTTTCTCTACTGATAGGTCCATGTACTATGCAATGCCAGGTCATCTAATCCATTGGCTACAAAGCCTAACGCTCACTTCTAAACCACCACGATGTCATCCCCCTTTTGACCGACGATGTCGTCTTCCTTGCCATCTTTGTCACATCTGCTTTCACACCCAAACTTAGCCTTATCTGCCCCATTCTGCGAGTTCACTATGTATGCAAGGCTCTTTATTCTACGTATTCCCACATCCATGTGTAACAATGACATCCACATTGTCTTTTCTCCTGTCTCACTCATGCAGGAAACGTGTCGCGTCCTTGCCCCGACTCCCGTGGAATCCTTCGTGTCTAGCTCATCTCTACGTTCACTCTGCAAGCCACTACCGTGAATCTGAATAACAAGACAAGAAGGATGTGGCCTTTGTTTAACCCCAAACGCTATTCTCTATGTTTACTCGGCCAGGCCTTCCGATTTGGCCCACATCTCCATGCCCTTGTTATCTCATTGTCGACTAGGCTTCCCCACTGATGCGCTGTACACCCGAGAGTTCTAGTCTGTCAACTTCCTCAATCATCGATGCGGGTTCACTATCTAGTTACGATAATTACATGTCAGTCAGGGGTCATTATTCACACTGTTTGATTCCATGTTTTCCTGCATCAAGTTTTCCCGAGTCATTCACCGTGGTCTAATTGCTATTCATTCACCTCCATTTTTCTTGCACCATTTTTTGGGTGAGATAAGTCATCATCTATATTGTCCTCAATGCCTCCAATGACCCTGTGAAACTAACAAGTGCTGCTCAACATTGCCAATCTCGTAGATGACTGCTGTGAGTGCTGCGAAAAGAGTCTTTGAAACCAGTTGTCGCCAAACCATCTCATCACCTTCTAATTTCGATACTGCTTGTCCACGAGTACCTTATCCGCCTAGCCGAGTTTATCCATTTTTGTTTACCTCTGAGGATGACGTGTCCCGACTGTCGTGCATCGGCCCTCCTTGACACTCTATCCAAATCATCTCCACGTCAATTGGCCATGCATTACTTCCATGCCATCGTTGTCGTTCGAAGTACTTGAGGCTCTGATTGGCATTGATGCTGCCAATGCATACTTGACTCGAATCAGTCTATTGACATTTATCCACCTAGCGCGATGATACCTCATCAACGTCGTGAATCCCGACACTTTCATCGTTGGGTGAAGTTTCTGTTACCTCTGTTCTCCGGTACATGCCACCCGCTGTGAAGTTACTATCGCGATATACCTGTACAAAGGAAACATGGATATTAGTCTAAAATGATATTAGGAACTTCATTTTAAATATAATATCATATTATATTATATAGGACATAATATATTATATACTATATTTAAAATATGTTTTTTATTTTTTTATTATCATTTTATTTAATTTAAATTAACTAATTTTAAATATATATTTTTTAGTTTTAAAATTTAAATGGGGCAACTTTGCATGGTTAACAAAAATGGAAAATTTATCAATCATGCACACATCCCCAAACCATGAGATTATTAACAACAATTTAACACCGACAAGATGTCGCAAGAAATTGATGACAAAAAGTCGTCGACAAGAAATCGATGACAAAAAATCGTCGACAAGAAATCGACGACAAAAGTCATCGAAAAACTGTCAGCGATAAATTGACAACAAAAATCGTCACAAAATTGTTGACAGCAAAATGACACACACTATCCCCTGGAACGCACGTGAACTCACAAGACACTCACAAGATAATCAAAATCTTGAAACATGAAAATCAAGAGGTGGGTCCCCAATTTTTGGGGTACATTGTGGAGCGGCCACAACAAATGGTGACTCTGTTGGGAAATGCTCCTGAGCATTTCGGTGAGAACCCAACCTGAAAACCTTCAAAACTCAAACACAAGCATCAACAAATATCCAAAGAATGAAACTAGACGAGAAATACATGAAGCATTAGAATTATTCAGCGTCAGCTCAATGTGTGCGGTGTGATTCATTCCTTATCGTTTGAAATTGATCAACATTCCATCATCTGTTTCACTTATGATTCATGCATATGAGAAGTTATGGATGATTCCTGTAGGATTTAATGTATGGTGAAGATGCTAGAGATATAACAACCTGCTTTGCAAAGGCTCAAACTTTCTAGTACCATGAACAAACATATTAAAACTGTCAAACCCTCTTAGGACCAAATATGTGTATACTGAATTAATTTACTAGATCCCAAAGTTGGTTATGTGTCACTACCATCTTGAACCCATGTGCAAGTGTAAGTGAAATCAGAGCTTTGGGGAATAGGATTCCCAACCTAAGCGAGATGGGAATTTAACCCTATCCTTACTACTCTGATCTGGAGTTCATTACCTCATCTTGAACAAAATGATTTAACCTGTTATGGATGAAACTGTCAGGCTAGCCTATCCATTTGAGCAGTTAGTGGTCTTGCTTTTAGACAAGACATGTTGCCACACATGAGCATACTCCATTGCCAGTCAAGCGTCTATAGCCCCGGTGGAGATTAACCCCATAATCCAGGATTTGGCTTTACTTTTGATTTCTTGAACCTTGGGGATGACTACCCATCCTTGCAAGGGACATGTAGTACGATCCTTCCAATCCAATATTAATGATGAAATGAAAGTAGAATGAAAAATATTTGCTTTGGAATTTCAAGTTCTTGAGTGTAGATCACGCTTTTAATTTCTTAAAGCGTGATGGAGGCAAAATAGAAGCTTTGGGGAATCGGATTCTCAACCTAAGCGAGATGAGAATTAGACCCTATCCTTACTACTCCATGAAGGTCAAATCAGAGCTTTGGGGAGTTGGATCCTCAACCTAAGTTCGATGGGGATTTAACCCTATCCTTACTACTCTGATTTTAGGCTTTAAGCACTATGGGAGTGGTAAAAACCATTGTTTTAAGGATTATGTTGCATGATAGGACAGACACGAAATACTCCTTTCGCCTCACCTTTTCTTCCAAGTATGGTTTTGACCATTTTGCTCAAGATCCTCTTTAATATGTGTAGAACGTGTTTGGTTCAAGATAGTTCGGGCATCAGTTCCCAACCTTAGGATCCTTTTAATATATGTTATGTAATAACCCTAAGAGGATTCGACACCTTTTCAATGATTGTATTTGAAATGTAGATGCAATTGAGATGAAATGTATATGCAATGTGGAATGTAACATGAGATATGGATGAATGCATTGCTCTTTTTGAAATGCGGATGGAGTATACCACCTACTTTGCCATAATTTGTAAAACCGACAACTTCATGCATCACAAGTTCCAAACGATATTCTTTAATGTGTTTGCGATACTCGTGGAGCTTTCTGCAATACAATTCCGATGTTTCATATTCTCTTAGTCTTAGTCAACATTCATAAGGACATAAGTTGACATCTCGCTTTTTTTCTTTTCTTTTTTTTTTTTTTTCAAGACAAACCAAAAGTGTCCAAAGGACCAACACACAAAACTTAAAACCAAAATGAGATCCAATCCAAAACCAAAACACGAAAACCAAAAGTATATACAAATGTACAATATAATACAAGATGGTGCAAAGTTTGGATTATCATTTTCCCGGATCCCAAACCTGATTAGAATTCTTTAAAAGACATATGACGTGATACGCATACCAAGTTTTGTAGGAATCCAACAAAAACAAGATCAAACCAAACAAAGAAACAAACTTCAACTTGCCCCTCTCACCATACCAATTTGATTTAGTTTCATTAATAATCCTATGGTGGAGTTTCAAGTTTTCAAATTGATTAGACAATGATTGATATTCAATTCTTTTATGTCTATTCTTTAAGATGTCCATTCCGCACTTTGATTCATGGTGTAGAAATAAGCTTTCATTTTCATTCAATAAAGCCATAACATTAATAATATTTGAATCAAACCATTCATTAGGCAAACCTTCATTCGAATTTTGCATGGTGAAACCAAAAAGGTGAGATTTTACCTTTGGCATGTTTTCATTTAACCTTACTTGAAGAGGATTTGAAAATTCCTCTTTTCTCTCATGACATTCATCATCATGTAGCACTTGTTCTTTCTCCATGACTTGTTTATCAAAGGCACCAAACTTAGGTACCCAATTGAAAACATGTCCATCCCTTTCAAACCATAAGTCTTGTCTATCTAGGGGTGGGTTAACTAACACATTTCCATGATCAATCACTTGGGTTGTTTTGGGTAACGTGAGATTTTCAATTGGATCATCAATGATATCAAACCCAAATGATTTAGGTTTTGTAATTTTCTCATTTTGAAATGGCATAGTCATTGTAGCACAAGTAAGTGGATCAAGATTTTCAATTTCTTTTCCTTCAAAGGAATCTAAAGCAAATGACTCTCTTTCTTGATTCATGGTTGTAGAATCCTTATCATGTTCCAAAATTTGATGAGATTCGAATTCCTCTTCCAAAACTTTCTCAAATTGTACAGGATTTATAGTATCCTCATGTGAGGAAGCAATTGAGTTATCCTGCATATTAATTGACACAACAAGTTTATTAGAAGATTTAGATTGATAATATTCTTCCCATTTCTTCCATGAATCATAGTAATCATCTTCCAAGTTCAAGTTGTGATGCTCAAGTACTTCTTCTTCATCTTCTGATTCATCAACATGTTTCTCATCCAATTCATCTTCACCTTCCTTAGATGGTTCAGTTATTTCCAAAAGTGGGTTATCTCTTGAATTCAAATTGGTAAAGCTATCATAATCCAAATTTGTAACCCATGATTCAATTTTATCACAATTTGGAAGGTGTGGATCCTCTTGGTCATCACTTTCGAGAACATCATCCAAAGTGTCTTTCGAGAACAAGTGGTGAAATTCGATTATGTCTTCAACTTCATTTGTTGATTTTCTTTCAAATTCATTTTCAGCCACTTGTGATGGCTTAGGAGCTTCTATAATGGGATCAATTTTTGAATTCCGTGTCATATAGTTGCTCCAATCCTTTGCAAGTACATCTGACCAAATCATATCCACATAAGTTTGTTCATCCAAATCCTCCTTTTTGGGTAATGATTCTAGATATTTCTTTTCCAAAACAAGATGGTGATCATTTGATTCCAACTTCTTGTTACCCATCCATAGAATTTCTTCTCCAAAATCTTCATGCTCTTCAAGACATTTCGAATAGGTATTTACTTCAACGTAAGTCACCTCAAAATCTCTTGTATCACTTGAAGAAGCATAACATGAAACATCATTAAGATCGGCATTATGAATTTTCTTCCTAGGATGATTTGGATGCATACATTGATGTGCTCATTTTTGTGGTGGAACATGCCTACATACCTTCTTAACCACTTTCTTTTGCTCTTTTACTTTCGATACGAACTCTTTGGGTTGAGTGGTAGAAGTAGTAGGATTAGTTGGATTGATATCCACGGACAAAGCTTGAACATTTGTTGCAATGGTTCCATGAGTGACCACATGATTCTCTAATTGAGGCATAGTTGGATGGATGGAAGTACTTGTATAAGCACATGTGGGAGCATAAGTTGGTATGGTAGGATAAAGTTGATTGTAGGGAAAAACATTTGATATCAAATTTTGTTGTGCCCACGCTTGATTTACCATCGAGGTTTGATTGCAAGCCCCTAGTTGTCCTACCATAGTTGATTGCTCCATTCCATAACCTTGTGGCCTCAATTGTTGATCTACAATCATAGCTTCTATGTAGGCCGATGCAAGATCAGTAACCAAGGGATTCATCCTAACAAATATGGCAAACAATGGATCCAATGCTCGAAAGTATATTTGAAGAGCACCACTTTCCTCAATAGTATAGGGAGAAATTAATCTCGCATAAAGCTTTCGAAACCTCAAGTTGAAACTTCTCACTGGCTCATTAGGTTCTCTTTTGCAAGAAGTAAATTGTTGATATATCATGAGAGGATCAATGAGCAACCTAAATTGATTGATAAAATCATCTTTCAATTGAGTCCAAGATGTAATAGAACCAGTGGGTAAATTGATGTACCAATCATATGCCACCTCATCTAGGGTTCCAGGAAACATTCTACATGCCACATCCTCATGTTCGACATTCCATCTAACTAGGATATCCACATAGGCTTGAATATGTTCCTCGGCTAATGTTGGACCATTGTGTTTAAATTTGGGCAAACATTTTTCTACGTTCTTGGGTAAATCATGAGAATCTCCACTAATGTTCAAAGGATTAACATGTATCCCATACCACGTTCCTCTAGTTGTAGCCATTAATGAAACTCAAAGAATAACTTCAAAACCAATTTGTTAGTCATGAATAAAAGAAGGAACCATGACAAAGCAATATTCTAAAAATGTAAATTAGTTTCTGATTCACCAGATCGCATATGCGCAAGTGAAGAGCATACTCCTAGTGTTGTAGGCTTTCCGATTCACAAGATCGCATTACACGCAAGTGAAGAGCATAATACCGACAACAAATACATTTTAGACAAAATAATTCCTTACAAATAAGCATGAAATGACTAGCAAATATCAAACATGTAACGTATGAATAATCATGTTAGCATCAACCAAGAGATGTATCCATTAAAATCAAATGAAAGTAATTGCATGGAGACAACCTCGTTAGTCAAGACCAAAATTTTTCAAAATCAAATCAAAACACATTATTCCTGTATGAACAATCAAAAGCGTTAGAACAATGCATAGCAATTCATGTCCTCCTTTTAACACTACAAGGTTGTATTGTTAAAAGAGGGCTAAAGATAATAATCAATAGGGCATGAAATATTCAAAATTTAAATCCCTATAGCATTTAAATCACACTGAAATAAACCAATTCAAGCCCTCCTTCTAGCGCCAAAATGTTGAGTGGTATTTTCACCCAATTGTGAAAGTACACTCTCCCTTAGGATTTGGGTTCCAAATCCCCTCTTGCAAAGAAGTTAAACAAACAACTTCTCCAAGGTCTCCGCTATATTAGCATTTGCATATGTGTATTAGTAATCTCAAATAAAGATATTCAATTTAAATGCTTGGAACACCTTAGTGATTGCAAGTAACTCTAAACAAGGGGCAATGTTGGTTTATTTTACCATGAAACTTTAGTGATTGTTCATTGAACCAAAATAAAGCAAATGTGAGTTGGCCCTCATATGACCACGATGTAGTGCCTTAATTCCTTTTATCTTGAGGGTTTTAAAATAGATTTTATCTTGCATTAAATCCTCAATGATGAATAGGGTCTTCAAATGTAGCTTCAAAATGTCACTTTAATTATCCTTCTTAAATGAAATCAGATTTTCATCAAGACGAATAATTTAGTGCTTTGATTGCTCCCAAAATGGTAATTTGCAAAGTGCCATAAAACACGACTCCTTCGTTGAAATTAGAATTTTCATGAAGGGAATGTCATCATAGGCTCATGAATGAAGCATGAAACTGAAAAAATGAAATTCGGCCCAAAAATGGAAATTTTCTATTTTCGGATTTTTCAAAATCTGTAATAAAACAGCAACTTCGATGAATTTTTAAAAATACTAAACAACTCCGAAAATGAAATTTCAAAGTGCGTATTGGAAGTATGAAGTATAACCTACGCAATGGTGAAATTGTTTTTGGATTTTGAAATTTTTTTAATGTTTATTTTAATGCCTGAATATTAAAACAAAAAATTAAAATTTCTGGAAAAATAAAATGCAGAAAAATGAAAATGAAATGCAGAAAATGAAACACATGATACATTCAGTTTGATGCTATCTTATTCCGGCAAAACCGAAGATGTGAGGTTTTCATGCATGCAACCTAACCTATTGGACTTGCAAAACAAGCACAATCCGGATAAGCTAAGTGTTGGCTCCTAGGGTTTAAATGAGGTTTTCAGATTTAAGCATTCACATGAAGCAATCAAGAAACTTGCATAAACTCCATTTACAAGCCTAAAATCTGAAAAGGGAAAAAAAATAGACATTTAATCTTGCATGCAGAAAATGACTCCTCCTTTCTTGTCCATAAGATGCAACTTTCTGAAAAACTATCTGCATTAAAAATATGTCCTTGTACATGGCAGAAATCTGGTTCTCCAAAACCAAAAAAAGTGGAAGAAAAACAATCCAAAGCAGGTCCAGAATGGCCTCTTGCCCTCAGCTCTGCAACTCTGTTTTAGAAGTTTCCAACCCCTCTTCACGGCTTCAAGCCCTATTTACATCTTCCCCTTCTCATCGCTCATCTGCCCTAAACCCCTTCGTTTCCTTTCTCATTTTGTCCCATTGGGCATGGTAACACATATTTTCCTCTTTATGCGTTTTCCCTCTTATTCTTCCCTAACGCCAATACTATCACTTTATCATCCAAGGATGCCCTTTGTCTTCATATAAAACCTGCTACGTATGGCCTTTTCAAAGACTTTTCAAGACTATGGAATGAAAATCATTCGTGCGCTCTCGAATCCCACTAACATACTTTGGCCATTTGGCCCCTACCGCTCAAATTCCTGGCCCCCACATGGATAACCATCGCCCTTTAATGACTGCACACTTAGGACATCTAACACCCATACGATGACCCCCCTACTTCTGGGCTCAATCGACTTGACAGTCCTGCCACCGACTATCAATATTACCGCATTCCATTGAAGGATATCCACCCATCTGCTTTGGTCGATGTCTGATTCTTCACACTCATAGCATTACATGATGAATGTAACCGCCCATAACACCAAACACCATACGTTGTTGTTTCATACTACCAAATGCTGCTCATTTTTATGTAACCATTGTATATGTTGGTAGCTCACCATTAAATACCGATTGATGGTGACATTGATGGATGTTATCACTGGTAAGGTTTGCTCTACTGATAGGTCCATGTACTATGCGATGCCAGGTCATCTAATCCATTGGCTACAAAGCCTAACGCTCACTTCTAAACCACCACGATGTCATCCCCCTTTTGATCGACGATGTCGTCTTCCTTGCCATCTTTGTCACATCTGCTTTCACACCCAAACTTAGCCTTATCTGCCCCATTCTATGAGTTCACTATGTATGCAAGGCTCTTTAGTCTACGTATTCCCACATCCATGTGTAACAATGACATCCACATTGTCTTTTCTCCTATCTCACTCATGCAGGAAACGTGTCGCGTCCTTGCCCTGTTGACTCCCGTGGAATCCTTCACGTCTAGCTCATATCTATGTTCACTCTACAAGCCACTGTCGTGAATCCAGATAACAAGACAAGAAGGATGTGGCCTTTGTTTAACCCCAAATGTTATTCTCTATGTTTACTCGGCCAGGCCTTCCAATTCGGCCCACATCTCCATGCCCTTGTTATCTCATTGCCGACTAGGCTTCCCCACTGATGCGTTGTACACCCGAGAGTTATAGTCTGTCAACTTCCTCAATCATCGGTGCGGGTTCACTATCTAGTTACGGTAATTACATGTCAGTCGGGCTTCATTATTCACACTGTTTGATTCCATGTTTTCCTGCATCAAGTTTTCCTGAGTCATTCATCGTGGTCTAATTGCTATTCGTTCACCTCCATTTTTCTTGCACCATTTTTTGGGTGAGATAAGTCATCATCTATATTGTCCTCAATGCCTCCAACGACCCTGCAAAACTAACAAGTGCTGCCCGACATTGCCAATCCCATAGATGACTGCTGCGAGTGCTGCGAAAAGAGTCTTTGAAACCAGTTGTCACCAAACAATCTCATCACCTTCTAATTTCAATATTGCTTGTCCACGAGTACCTTATCCGCCTAGCCAAGTTTATCCATTTTTGTTTACCTCTCGAGGATGACGTGTCCCGACTGTCGTGCATCGGCCCTCCTTGACACTCTATCCAAATCATCTCCACATCAATTGGCCATGCATTACTTCCACGCCATCATTGTCGTTCGACGTACTTGAGGCTCTGATTGGCATCGATGCTGCCAATGCATACTTGACTCGAATCAGTCTATTGACATTTGTCCACCTAGCGCGATGATACCTCATCAACGCCGTGAATCCCGACACTTTCGTCGTCGGGTGAAGTTTTCGTTACCTCTGTTCTCCGGTACATGCCACCCGCTGTGAAGTTACTGTCGCGATATACCTGTACAAAGGAAACATGGATATTAGTCTAAAATGATATTAGGAACTTCATTTTAAATATAATATCATATTATATTATATAGGACATAATATATTATATACTATATTTAAAATATGTTTTTTATTTTTTTATTATCATTTTATTTATTTAAATTAACTAATTTTAAATATTTTTTTAATAATTTTTTTTTTAGTTTTAAAATTTAAATGGGGCAACTTTGCATGGTTAACAAAAATGGAAAATTTATCAATCATGCACACATCCCCAAACCATGATATTATCAACAACAATTTAACACCGACAAGATGTCGCAAGAAATCGTCAAAAAAAATCGTCAACAAGAAATTGATGACAAAAAGTCGTCGACAAGAAATCGATGACAAAAAAATCGTCGACAAGAAATCGACGACAAAAGTCATCAAAAAACTGTCAGCGATAAATTGACAACAAAAATCGTCACAAAATTGTTGACAACAAAATGACACACACTATCCCCTGGAACGCACGTGAACTCACAAGACACTCACAAGATAATCAAAATCTTGAAACATGAAAATCAAGAGGTGGGTCCCCAATTTTTGGGGTACGTTGTGGAGCGGCCACAACATGTATTACAACTATTTAATCATGCATAATTTCTAGATTATTCTGATACCACTATGTGGTCATGATATAATGCTAGTGGACACCATTTCAATCTCATATAACCGATTAAAAAGAAATAATAATAATATTAATAAAAAAAAATTATTTTTTTTATTTTTGGAAAAAGCATTATATTAATTAAAATATAATAAGTTTACAAGCAACAAAAAAATAGATGCAGATGCACACCCTTAAATAGCCATTAACTATCCATAAAAAATGGATGCCAAACATGCCTCAGACTACTAACTAATTTTATGATATCTACCAAGACTATGAAGGCTCATCTTTGATAGATTACTCCTAGTCATCACATCCCATCTACAACATATGTTTAGAACTAACGCAAAGGATGAGTCGCCACGATGGCTAGACCTACCACATTCAATCTCAATATTTGTGTATTTGACCAAAGAAATAACCAAGGTAAGAAAATAATGTAGGAAGATTTTCCCCAATGATAAAGCAATACCTGTAAATGGGTCATTTATTGTCCATCAAAAATGAAGGCCAAACATGCCTCAGACCATTAACTATTTTTATCACATGTACCAAGACCATGGAGGCTTATCTTAGGTAGATTGCTCCTAGTCATCACTTCATGTCTATAGCATGTGTTCTGACCTGGTGCAGAGGATGAGTCACCTTAATGATCGAACCTACAACATTCTATCTCAAGCTCTGTGTATATACCCAGAGAAATGGCCAATGCAAGAAAATAGTGTAGGGAGCATTCTCCCATTGTTTAATAAATTCTTGCAAATGGGCCAACTTCATTACCACTTTCTTGAATTGCATTGAATTTGTAGTAGCACAATGGAAATAACATTGACCCTATCAATAATAATATAAAAACAAACAACAAAGGCCTGAGAGAATAAAGAATCATTTCTATCATTCCATAAAGAAAATAAAGTATCAATTTTGAATAGGTGCCAAACTTCTAGAAATACCAAAGATAAGAGAGGAGGGTCTCTAAGGAGAATCTATTGCCATGTGAACCACTATGGGAGAACAAGCTAGAAAAAAGAAAAAATCCACTTCTAGGCATCCTGAGCCTTATGACATCTCCAAAAGAGGTGAAGAAGATCTTCAGGTTCATGGTAGAATGAACATGGTAGGTTGGAAATCCCAATATAGATAAGTCATTTACCAAGAAGTAGGTCTTTGTGAATTAAACTCCATGCAAAGACTTCTTGTTTATATTCAAGATAAGTAAAACAAGTTGTGTGAAAATGATGGGCCCATATATACCTGGGTGAAGAGAGGTCCCAACTAGCATTTAGTTTTTCAACCATGGGTAAGTATGGTGATAGTCATTCGTAACCCAATTTGGTCTTATAATTAAGGAGGGGTGCCTCTAGATACCATTGTCAATCCTTCTATCAATGATGTGCACTGTGATATTGTAAAGCATAGAATTAGGCGTATTTTATTTAACTGTCTCAAAGGTTTCCTTGTTGATAGAGGTAAGTCTGAACCTGAATTTGATATAATTCCAAGGATGTCAATCCCTAGTCGATCAAGAAAACAATTTTACCACTATAGAGATACCCCTTTTATAAAAACACTATGCATGCATCTAAGGGATTGGGCAAAAGGGGTTCCTTGGATAGTTAGGATAGGGGACCATCAAAGTTTCATAGAATTTATGGAAATCCCATCCCAAAGATGATTGTCTTTACATCGGATCCATAGTTTGATATTTCCTAAGCCTTCCAAATGTTACATGTGACAAAAGAGCCTAAAATCTTTATGGAAACTAGGAAAATGAGAAGGAAGTAAAAATCCATACCTCTCCATATTTTACGTCCATAATGAGAGCCTGAGTTAATGCAATGTCAAACCAACACTTTCTAGGCTTCTCGCCTTTAATGGCTCTGATTATCCATTTGGAACATAAGACCATGCCTTGGATTTTGCATTCAAGAAAACCTATTCCCCCATTATTCTTGGATGAATATCAAAATTTCCAGGCTACTATGTGGAAACTAGAGTCAAAGGTAAAACCTGCATAGAGAAAATCTCTAAGCAACTTCTCTAGATTTTGATAACAAGCATTAGATGTGACCCAACATGAGGATTAATACACTTGGATCATAGCCAACATCTTGGAGCATATTTGGAATTGCCAAAAAGGAAAAGCTTTTTAATAGTTCAATAGGCAAGTTTGGCTTCAATTCTTTGTATGATATTTTTCTAGAGTTTTTAAGGAGAACTATGAAAGGCAAAGGAGATACCCAAGAACCGAAACACTTCCCCATTCTATATCCATATCTGCTAAAACTAAGTCAAGTAAGTCGGGAGGGGAGATGTAGACTAGAAAAAATAGAGAGTCTTCTCCCACTAGATGTTAGAGGTAAAGACAAGATAAAAAGTATTAAAGCGGTAATGGATTGAGTGAAATATTATTCATCCTCAGCTAATGTGAGAAAAGAGTCATATATAAAGTGTTCATTGATCATTTGGGCTTGATTGTTAGGAAGTAAAATACCTTTAACAAGGACTAAAATGGCTTGATGAGCCAAGAGATAACTAAAATATTTGGCTACAATGACATAAATATAGGGGGCAAGAGGGAAACCTTATCTAATTGAGCAAAAAAGGTCAATACCCTCTAATTGAGTTTTATTGTTAGCGACGATAATAGAGGTATCTATAGAGAGCATCTTGACTATAAATATGAAACCATTGCCAAAACCTAAGTTTTTGAACATAGCAAGAATGAAGTGCCACTCAATGTGGTCATAAGATTTCTCAAAGTAATTTTTGAGAAAAATGGCTAGTTGGTTGGATTGTTTAGCCCATTCCATTCCATCTTACACAACCAAGACATTATCTAGGATATATATACTTCTAATAGAACTTGTTTGCTCTAGTCTGATGATGGCGAGAAGCCAATGACACATATGCAAGGCTAAGACTTTGGCAATGATTTTGTAGGACACGTCGAGAAGTGTGATTCAATGCCAATTGGTGATCAACTCAAGGTCTCCAACCTTTCGAATAAATTTGGTATTACCCTTGTTAATTTTTGTCAAAGAGATCCATTTGTCAAAGCTTCCCAATAAACTTGGAGTAGAATGGGGCCTACAAGGTCCTAAAAGAATTTATAAAATTCATAGGGGAAGCCATATAGCCCAGGAGCTTTAACATTGTCTACTTGATAGAGGGCATCATGTAAATATTCAAGTAAGAGTGGTTGATCATAGGCAACTCTAAGCATCAGAGAGTTTGCTAGGGACCACAACAAGACAATCCTGGAGGGCTTGCTCCCTTTGGTTTGAATGGTCCTATGAGGTTAAGACCTACCTATGGTGTTCGAAAAAGGCTCAAGTAATCTTTGGCAAGGTGGTAATTCAAACTCCAACCTCTTGAATGGCTTTGATGCAAGCATTGTGATAATGGGGCCAAATACGATGGAAAATTTCCTTAAAGACCCTATCTCCAATTTTGGGCCAGTACATTTTGACCTTGATCTAAGATCCCCTACCATCATAATGCTCACCTAGAATAAGTTACTGATGAAATTATAGCACATGCTGCTAGAGATCATGATTAAAAAGGTAAGACTCAAGTTGTTAGGAAACATGAACCAATTATTGCTTAAGAGCATCATTGGATCAACCACTTGAAATTGGAAACATGTTTTTTAAGAGCTTTGAGAAAGGTCATTTTGTGGATGATGTATGACCACTACTCGATCCAACCTTTGGTACTAGAAGGACAGTTAACCATGTTTCATATCCTCCTAATATATAAAATAATGGTGGGATGGTGAAGAAATAAGGTATTTAGAAATAATTGTGAGGTGAACTAGCAAGGAGGGGAGGTAGAGATTTTTATGGAGGAAAATATGGGAAAATGATATCATAGGAGCTTCGAGAGCAATGAGTTGCCCCTATGAGTAGGCTGCTTGCATGTGTTGAGAATGAGGAGGAAGAGGAGATTAGAGAGGGGGTGATGGGAAACAACGGGAACTAGTAGGGTTATCAACATGAGGCTATGAGGGGCTTGGAATGATAACTATAGAGGTGGAGCTAGGAGCGATGGGGGAGGACGAGAAGGAGGAAAAAATGAAGTAGTAGGGGGAGAGGGTTTATGTGAGGGTCCTGTAGGGGCCAAGAGATAAGCATTTTTATATTTTTTTCCATTATTATCCATTATTTTAACACACTGACATCTATTGGTGTTGGTGTAAGTGCAGGAGTAACTGTTCGAGGGGACTTGGCTTTGAAACAACCCTCCATGAGGGGATAATCTTTGCTTTTATGAGTTGTTGCCTAGCATCTATAACAGGTATTTGTAAGGTTAATATAAACCATCCTTTGTTGGAAACAGATGTCTCTAACTTGGATGACAATAAATTCTTTCAGGTCCTTAAAGAGATCAACCTCAACAGACACTTGTGGGGGTAGATGGCATAGAAGTTTTGTTGCTCTATGCAAACATATTTTCTAATAGGGGTAACCAATTGTTGTAAAAAAGGCCACAACAAAAGAGGGAGACCAAGGAATTCTACCCAAACTAACACTTTCAAGGGAAAATTTGTAGAGAGTAAAAATGTGATGCTAGGGTTGAAGAACCAAAAGGGTGTTCTTAATATACCAGAGGCCTCTATTGAAGATAGCCATGGCATGTTGAGGATCAATAAACTAAAAATGGAAAAACCCCTTAGTGAGGTTTTGTATATGCTCCACTTTAATACCATGGAGATGCCATGCATTTTGGATCCACTAATAGATGAGGGTGTCATTGGGTATTCTCCCTGGAAAACACTCGATAAGTGTGCGATGCTCAAGTCATTTTCATGCATTATCAAAATCTTGCATAAGAAGCACAATATCACAAATGAAAACATTATCTTGTTTACTTTTAAAACGAATTTTTGTAGACCCTTGTTTGAAGCCATGACACTCTACAGTAGCAACTTCACCAAGGGGTGGAGTGTCAATAACAATTGAGGTCATACTAAAAGAGATTATCCACCCAAACAACTTCACCAAGGGGTGAAGTGTCAGCAACAATTGAAACCATATTGAAGGAGATTATCCACCCAAGATATAGAAACTGCAAAGAAGTCCATGATTAAAATAACAACAATAAAAATCTGAAAAAAAACCTTAGTAACTACTTATTAAAGATTAATCCTTTAAAAAAATAATAATCAATAACGTTATTCACTTATTTCCTAATTATAATACATTTTAATTTTCAATTTAATTTTATAAAAAAATAATAATCTAAATAAATGAACTTTCATCTAAACGTAATTTTATTAAAAAATAAAAACAATTACAATACCATACTAATAGAAAGATGCATACATTTCAACTTGCACTAGTCTACATCAAACAAACAAAGAGTTATGCTTACCTTAGCTAACAAGTATGAGAAAAATAGATGAAAAGCATAGGTATAATTGAATCATCTTGTGGAGCTATTCAAATTAAATAAATCTAGAGACACACAAATATTTTAAATTATAATAATAAAAAATTAAAAATTAAATTATAATTAATAAAAGAATAATCTTGATTGTTCAATGAAAAGTTTTTTTTTTTTTTTTTGATGAGAAATCTTTTATATATAACATATCCATAATATTTTTAATAAAATAGCATAAAATGTTTATAAAGTAAACATGATTTCCTTATTATTAAGACAATTAAAATATATCAATGAAAAAACATTTTTAATAAAATAGCATAAGATGTTCATAAAATGGGCATGGTTTCCTTATCATCAAGACAATTAGAATATATCTAAACCTTAGCGATAAACGTGCAGTCATATACCGTAAATGTATACTGTTGGGCGGTTATAGTTTTTAAATATTAAATTATTTTTTATAAAGAATTGGTAATGTTTTTTTGGTTGAGTCATGATTGGTGACTAAATTTATATTGTAGTTATTGTTTTTGGTGATACAAATGGTAACAATCATAATTTTTAGTAATTGCTAGTGGCAGAGTTCAAACTATTAGCGAAGGCTTCCAACACATCCACCGTATCGTTAATGGTAACCCGACGTGAGATGGGGACCGTCGGACTAACGTGAGATGGGGACTGTCGGACGCACAAGGTTCACACCGTCTTCATTAGTCTGGTTCAACACGTGGTATGAAGGGGACCACCGGACAAGTAGGAAACAGATCACTATCATCAATCAGGTGCAACACGCAGAGAAGTTGGATCGGGCTACTGGCTATGCATGGGCACGCCCTTAAGATTGGAACCTAGGCAGTTATTGTTTAAGTAAAAAAGAAATCAATGTTATTGTCTAGAAAATGGAACTTAAAAGAATTGGTAATGTTTTTTTTGTTGTCATAATTGCTAATTAAATTTAAGTTGCAGTTATAAATTTTAGATTGTTAAGTAAAAACTAATGTGATTGTCTAAAAAAATGAAACTGAAACAATCCACAAAATAATATTTAATTTATTAGTAAACAGTATAAAATAGTATCTTTTATTTTTTACATAAGTTCTTTGCATTTGACTACTACCAATCTACATATATAATAATATCTTTTATTTTTTACATTAGTTCTTGCATTTGACTACTACCAATCTACTATCCTTTTAAAAATATTAAATTTATTAGTAAGTTGTACTTCACTGCTACCAATCCACTATCCTTTTTAAAAATATTAAATTTATTAGTAAATTGCATAAAATAGTATTTTCCATGTTTTTCTATAGATTCGTTGCACTAAACTACTACACTTAGTAATATTAAATTTATTAATAAATAACAGTAGTCTCGTTCACGTTTTTCACATAGATTCGTTGCCTCGGGAATTATCAAATTGGATTCCCACCTAAGAGGAAAAACAGTATAGAAAATAGGAGGATTTTTTTGTCACTTCGGACTTAGAACCAATTCAAGACATGACTACTATTTGTGGAGAGACAGAGGTGTGCTACAACGAGAGACAAGGAAAAGAGTTTATTGAAAAAAATCTTAAAATCTAAATCAGTATAGGATATTGTTTAAAACAAAAATCAAGATAGATGTTAAAATAATAATAATAATAATATAGGATTTTTTAAATAAAAATATTATAATTGAATTTTTTAATAAATTTTTAAGTATATTTTTTTTATTAGTAAATAATAAGGTTTTGAAAGAGTTTTTTTTATTTTTGGAAATTTAAGAATAACAAATGAGTTAATTTAGCACAAAAATAGTTGATTTTCTTATAAATTAAATTTTATATTTTTTGAAAAATACAGTCTTTTTTATCAAAAGTGTAATGACCAAAACAGTAATAGTAACTCATCTTATTGTTTTTCTATATCTTCTATTTGAATTTTTAGTAGAGTTGAAATTCAACCATACTTTCATAAAAATCTTGAACACCCCCTTTCTTATCACTAGGATAAAGAGTTGAATTAAAATCACCACAAACCACCCAAGGCCAATTCAAAACCCTATGAGACTGCCTCAAAAGATCCCAAACTCTTCTTCTACCCACTAACGAGTTTGGAGCATAAACATTAGTCATAACCCAAGAAAAATTAGTATACTTACATGTGAACAAAATGGAAATAAACTTGTCATTAATTTGCAAACATTGTCGGGTCTGAGGATTTGGTTCAATGATCAAAACATTTTTGTAGGAACACGGAGACCAAGGTTCCAATCCCTCGAGCTCCATAGTACCAGTGGGCATGTCGCGTCATCGTAACCGGTTACATAAAAGGTTTACCCAATCTAATAAATGTCAAATATTCCCATAATATATAAATAAGATAAAACAAATATCCACACATAAAGTGGATGGGAAAAAATTAACTAAAATAATATAAAAATAAAGTACCGAGGTGAGCATGAGCTAGAGTCTAACATATACTCTAACACCACTTGCATACTTGATGAACACTTGACTCTATAATACTTGCACCCCTTTACATGACTCTTACACTTCTACTTGCACACCTAATCTAAGACACTTGTGCACATCTTTACATTACATATTTGTACTCTTGCATACAAGAAACTTGTGCACATTTACTCAACCTACACTTGCACTCTAACTTACATGACACTTGTGCATTTCCTGCATATTACAATTTTAAATGACACTAGTGTATTTCCACCACATTCACACTTACATAAAGAGGGAAATATAACTCACACTCTAAACTATGACTCAACCCTAATCTACTATTTACAAATGTACCATGAAGGTACTATAGAGGTATATTAGCATGTACCAAATAATGTAATATACCTCAACACCCTCCGATATTACATTATTTGGTTATTGAAGACTTTAGTCTTCAATCTTGATCTTTGTCTTTGTCTTCAATCTTCAAGTGATCTTGCACTATTCATGAACCTTTGCTTCTCTTGAATCTGCTTCATCATCTTGAACCTTGGATTCACCCAATGCTTACATTTGTAAGAAAAATTTGGACTATGTTGGATCCAATTTCCTGTATCCTGTCTTTCTGAACACTCAAGCAATTTATCATCAACTTCATCTTGAGATAGATATTCTATAATCTCTTAAGAAAACCAATTGAATCTAAGGCATATATTCTATTTTTTATTAAACCTACAACTTTTGTTATATTTTGATTCTTGATGATGTATTTGCTATGTTCATTTATATATTTGAATTCAATTGATCTTCCATTTTCAACCAATTGAGTAACTGAAATAAGATTGGTTGATAGTCTTGGAACATATAAAACATTCTCTAGCACAAAATTTAAAAAAGGTATGCTAGGTATTACTCTACCAATTCCATGAACTAAATATCTCTTATCTACAATCTTTAGAGAGAAATTATTCTTGACTTCTAAAGAAATGACTAGCTCCTGAGTCTATATACCAAATATCTTTTTCTTGTTTGAACCCTTTGATTAGACTCACATGATATTATCTTACATATTTGATAAGAGTTTTGAAGAACTCTTTTATGATCTTGCCCATTGAATTCAAAAGATTGTCTTTGATATAGATTTTGTTTTTGAACTTTTCCTTTCATAAAGTATGGTTTTACATTTTAAAAAGTTCCTCTTTGCCACTTATCCATTTTTATCGTTAATTTGAAAACCTTATAACTCCTAAGTTTAAATAATTAAAATTTACCAATTTGATTCCTATGGAGTAGCAAACCTTATAACTCTCTAGTTTAGAAAATAACTCAAATTCAAATATAAAATTTGTAAATTTTTATTTTTCCAGATCCTTTGATGTTGAAAACCTTTTAACTCCCAAATTTTAAATTTGCAAAAATACAAAAAAATAAAAAAACTATTTTTTTTTTTTCTTAAGAATTAAGAAAATAATACTTCAAACTTCAAAATATTTCAAACTCCTTAAAAAAACTCAACAATTTTTTAAAATTTTAAACAAACAAATTAACTAGTTGAATTCCTTATCACTCCAAACTTTTAAAATTTTAAAAAACTCAAATACTTTTAAACTTTATCCTAACCCTTATAACTCCTAAATCAAACTTAAACTTCAATTATAAATTTTAGCTAAAAAACCTTATAGCTCCAAAACAACATATATTAAATATTAAGCTAACCTTATAATATCTTCTTATGTTATGCAACTTGAATACCGATTCACTCACACACGTCTATGCTCCACTGCTCGTGTGGGTTTCTTTATAAAATGCACTAAGCAATGATTGTTGTCAATATGGACATTTGCATGAGAGACGTTTAAAGAACATTTTACCTTCCTCTTCTGTAACATTCAGAATGTTACTCCTAGTGAACAACATAGGTAATAAGTTGCTTGCCTTCTTTAGCACTAAGTAATTCCTCCTTGCTATTGCTAACTGCCACAATGGTTATCGCTTTGCTTCCTCTCTTTGTTGATTGCTCGTTTGTTAGCATCGAAATCTACATTAGCTTGTTGTTTTGGATTCCATGATCACAGGTTGATTTGACTCTCCATTGGCTTCTATGTTGCTTCCACACTTGCTTTGATCCTTCAACTGGTTTACTTTGATTTTATCCTTTGTTGATTACTATTGTGCTTGTAGGTTTCTACTCATAATGTTGCTTTGACTTGGGTATAGACTAGCTTACACTATAGCTATATGTCACATTGATATACCATTATACTTATGGTGTTGTTGTTACAGCACCTTGGTTGTTATAATGCTACACTAGTTACACTACTTATGGCGTTGTTATTGTTATAAAACCTTTATTGCTATAACACTACACTAGTTGCATTGCTTATGGCGTTGATGTTTTTATATCACCTTAGTTGCTATTCCATTCTTATTTTGTTGTAGCTATAATACAATGAGTTCTTTCTTGTAATCGTAGCTCTCTATAACTCTTTTCCTTGTTCTATTTTGTATTCTTGACTGAATGTTGTCTTTGTTATATTATATGCTTGATCAAATACACGTTCTTATATTGAATGCTTTGATTGAATGTTTCATTTCTATTATACTATATATTGGTTCTTTTTTCTCTGATATGAACCTGAATAACAATTATATCTGCAAATATAACCTCTTTCTTGAACCAAATCTCTATCAAAATCTTTATGCTTCTTATAAGACTTCATTTTCTATATGAAGAGCTTATTTATTTCCTTTATGAAGAAGCTCTATATCTTCTATGAAGATCCTCTTTCTATGAAGGACCTCTTTCCTTTATATATTGGCCTTTTGGAACTCAATCCAATCTTGGAAGATACTTCCATTTTTATGTTTTGTAATATCTTAGATTTCTTACTCTATGAATATATATGAAGGTCACTATGACTTCGTTCTTCTATGTCAAGGCCATTTTATTTCATGACCTGATTTTTCTATGGTGTTGTATGCTTGATCTTATTCTCTTATCTCTGCACTTAAAAGCTTAAAATTTGCTCTCTATGTTGTAGAAATATTCTCAAACTTCTACTGCTCAATCTCTATTGCACTTTCACTTTCCTAAAATCTTCAATATCTTAGGTCACACCTAAGAACTCAATATGATTCTCCTCCTTACTAGAGAACCCAAAAAACTATGTTAGGGTGGCAATGAATGTCCTTGAATGATCAACTATCTTGTGAGTTGATTCTGTCTACAAATCCTTAAAAAATTTCAATGTTAGGGTTTGCTTTATCCCTGAATTATCAACTATCTTCAAAGTTTATTCGCCTTCAATATTTAATTTGAAAAACCTTTAAATTCTCAAATTAATGTCAGGGTTGGCTTTATCCCTGAATGACCAACTATTCTTGAGTTGGTTTGCCTATCTATCAATTTAGTTGAGTCCTAGTCTTCATTGGTTTTCCTTCAACCTAGTGGATAGACCCTAGCCTTTTCTACTCAATATGACCTTTAAAATAGAGTTTGAGTCTCACTGCCTTCAAAGTAGATAGACTCTTAATTGAATTTATCAAATATGGATAAAAGCAATTAATAATAGTGGCTTCAATGAACTCTATCAATCTGGACAAAGTTTGGTGGTAGCTATGATACCATTGTTGGATTTTAAGCCTTATACTACCACAATATATCATAAGTTATATCACACATGTCCCAATATAAAATAGCCATAATATATAAAGGTCAAGATAATAATATGATGAGTAGAATAATATGAGAAAATTAATATGTATATCAAGGCTTATATAATGAATAAAATAACATTCATTTATATACTAAAATATGAATATAAATAGCCTGAATCATTCATGTACTATGCATGAAGAATAACTTACAATGTTAATTGCTCAAAATGTATGCAATTTTTATTGCTCCTTTTTTTGTTACAACACTAAACCAACAATCCTTGATTCTTCTCTTTTCTTCTATGTTTTTCTATGAAGTATTATCTCCATATTATAGTCATAGTGATGTGACTCTTTGGATACTTGACTACTGCTCTCCATATGCCAAGTCTTACGACTCTTGTCTTATCTACTTGTCACTTGCATACTTGATGAACACTTGATTTTATAATAATTGCACCCCTTTATATGACTCTTACACTTCTACTTGCACACCTAATCTAAGACACATGTGCACATATTTACATTACATGTTTGCACTCTTACATACAAAACACTTGTGTAGATCTACTCAATCTACACTTGCACTCTAACTTACATGACACTTGTGCATTTTTGGCATATTACAACTTTACATGACACTAGTACATTTATCGCACATTCACACTTACATAAAGAGGGAAATATAACTCACACTCTAAACTATGACTCAACCTTAATATACTATTTACAAATGTACCATGAAGGTACCATGGGGTTAATTAGCATGTACCAAATAATGTAATATACCTCAACAATATCATTGGAAACCCATCTCCCTCTCTCTCTCTATGTCTCTTTATCTTTGTTATTGGGTTTTCATATGACTTGTGGTGAATGTATGCTTCTATTAATTTTTAGAAACCATTGTGAAATTGAAGCAACTTCAATCTATCACAAAGATGACTTTCTAAAGTAATTTGTAGATGTTGTTTGACAATTTTTTAGGGTTTTATCAAAAATCCTATTTGGAGCTTGGATCGTGATGTGGAAGGATTAAAAGAAATATTTATAAATAAGTTTATTTGTCCTCTCTTTCCATTTAGTCTATTTGGTTAACTAACTGGTGTGATAGATTATTTCAATGATGCCTTGGATTGTAGAGTAGTATTTTTGTAGAAATATAATGGATTACATCCTTGGTGTTTACTGGTAGACGTTGTTTGTATTTTATAAATTTTTGAAATAAAATATTTTTCTTTGTTACTTCATATTTTTAACACTAATGTAGTATAGATGAGAGGATAGTCTACACAGTTTATAAAGTAGAGAAGAAGATGTTTAATTTCTTTCTATCGTCCTCAATTGCCCAAGAAGACTAGGGTAGGCTTAAATGCATGGTAAAGACCATTTAGCCACTAGATAAAGTTGTAAGAATTATTTCACAACTTTCATATTGCTTCAATGGGAGAGGATGGATTGATTGGTTATAAAAAGGTTGTGGAAGGTAAACTATGGTAGATATGGATAAACTATCAGTATTTTTGGATTCTTTGTGAAGTTTTAGAGGGGGGAATTTTAGAAAATATGAAATTTTCCATTAGTTATTACTTTTATAAAATTATCATTTTGCCTTTATTTTTTAAAAAATTGAATTCAAATGAAAGAATATTACACAAAATATTATTCTTATGGTGTATGACATAATTTGGAGATGTGTGTTTCTGGTGCAATTGGAAATTTTTTGATTGAGAGGGAACATCTAATCCATTATGGGTTGTAGCACAATGGTTGTTATGTTGTTTGCAAAAATCCTTTGCACATGAGATTGTGGGATAAATCCTTGGTGTACACAACATTGAAACTTTGATGAAGGTGTGGTGTTGTGTAAAATGTAGCATGAAATATAGCATAGAGTCATGTAGATGCATGCATTCCCCTACAAAACCAACAACAAACCATTTTATAATAGGCTTCTTATTTCCTTAAGCAATGCCAACGACATGATGGTAGTTATGAAAGGCCTATAATTATTTGATAATCTAGGAGGATGCATATTTGAAGTTCACTATAGATGTTTTGGTTCATCATTTAATGACATGGCTATTATGTTTCATGTGGAACTAGTTGTGATGCAATTAAGAGAAAGTATGTATGTACACCAACCTATATGAAGTCTCTTCTTGAAAGTCAAGAGGTATCAAAGCTAGTGGTATCCATGCTTAAGGGTTTTATAAACAATTCAAATATGGTAGTATCATTTCAAGCACAAGGTTGCAAGTTTGAATCTTGTTCATCTTTATTTAAATTAATTTTTACTCAAAAATAATTACATGGGAGATGGAAGAGACTACTAAGAACCCTCTTGTGTAGTTTATTAACTTTTTGGTATGGATACTTAGCCCTTGTGTTGACAGTCAAGCATGGTGGTATAACATCAATATCATCTTCATGAAGGGATCCATAGGAGAGGATCTTGAGTTTGAAGCTCAACTTTATCAATGGTTTTATTGGCAGACTTCATACATATAATATACTGAAATGATACATTCAAATGGATTCCCTATTATAGGTAGTGTTAATATGAGTAGTGTCACTTGACAAGAATCATAGACACATGCACCCCAAAATAGAAGATCTCTATAAAAATTGATAATATTATATATATGCTTATAGACATCAAGGGTATTTTGTTTAGCAAACAATGTACAAAAGAGGATGGATGGGTAGGTTGTGGGTTCACAACTTGCTCCCTTTTTGGATCTCTTTTACATTATAAAATACCTTATTTAGGCCATCCATGTAGATGTAGTAGTAGCCAAGTATAGATGAATTCATTAGATGCTATAGGTTGTGAGCTCAAACCTCCATGGTTAAGAATTTTTTTGATAAGTTATTAAAGATTTGTTAGGGATTTTATGGCCGATAACATCAAGGCTTGTAAAATATAGATCTTGGTGTCACATCAAGTTATGGTCCCCAAAGAAAGATGTATCATAAGGTGATTAGACATAAGACATTTTTTGTATACTAAAGGAATCGATAACTTGTTACATTTTTCATCAACTCTTCATGGGTTCAAATCTTACTCTTTACTACCACTATAACCTCCAGCTACACCAGGTAAACTTTTTAACGGAGCTAAAAACATTGGCATGACACACTCTTCGATTCTACAAGGTTTGAGGGATTCAAACTGTGGCCTCCACCCTCCCAAGGGAGCACTTTAACCAATGAACTCGAACCTCTGACCTAAGACATAATACATTAAAAGCATAAGATAGTGGTGAATTATTGGCTAGGGTAATGATGTTGTCAATTGGATGTATCAAGTTCAAAACTCTAGGATTATATGTGTTTTAAAAATTAAAGTGGTGACACATTACTCACAAACAAGGCATGCAATTGGTCAACATAAGGTATACCTTGTTTCTACAAGGTTCTATCAGTTGTAGGTGATTGATTTTTCAAAGACTTTTACTCCTATTGATTGGAATGATCTTGCTTGAGGATTCTTCTTTGCAATTTCTTCTTATGGATGGACACCATTCCATACTACAATCTAGCATGTACTTCCTAATGGGAAATTTTAGGAGAGAATCCACTTATGGTAGTCACCTAGTTTTTCCTTTGATGGGAAGATTGCTATCTTTGCATTGGATGTTAATGATCTTCTCATAGGAAGCTCAACACCACTTTTCTAGGAGATAGAATCATGACTTCAAATCCATAGGATATTTGATCTAGTTAATGTATCTTTTGTAGGGTAGCTAGAGCAACCATCAATTTTGATGATCAAGGTTATGATCAGGGAGGTTATTGTTTGAGTGCGACAACAAATTGAAGTTGTAGAGGGGGTGCTATTTGTATATGTGCAAGAGTATCCAATATCAACTCTTATGACCACGTTCAATCCTAATAAAATTCTTCTATGATTATAGGATAATCTTACATAGGATACTTCCAAATGATGTAGGAAGGATCAGATATTCCTTGGAGATTTAGACATTGTCTAGTATATTCAAGCATTCATTATGACTAGGGGATCTATTACCATCTCTAACATCTTCTCTCTATGGCTCCCGAGCTCAAATTATGGGGTGGTGTTGGATGATGGAAATTTGTGCTTGTTGACCAAGGTCAACATTAGATAATATGAGCCTACATGCAACCTTGATGTAATCCTATGGGTAATGATTTAATGTATTCATCCTTAGTAGGGTTGGTTAAACCACGTCTATAGTTACCCTTAACTAAACCTTAATTAAGGGTTTATTAACTTATTGTTAAATTTTGCTTGACCTTGAGACTTAAAATAACCTAAGTTAAATGTAATATGTAATTATAAATGTTGAGGTTTAGGTATTTACTACAAATACCCCTCACCTACCCAATTCATTACTTTAGTGTGATAATATTCTATTCTATGAAAACTGACTATCTTTGGTATCTAAGGACATCTATATAATTTTTTCTCTCTCTCACACACACACATATTGACCTTTCACAAGACTTATGTACCACAAACCATTAAGATTAAATATAAATAAAGAGAATGGGATCAACAAGTGGATTATGAAAACATTGTATTTTGATGTTAAAAATGTTATGAGACTAGACATGCGACAAGAGACTGCATAGTGAAAATGATAAGAAAAGAGAAAATTTTGGTCATGAGACAAACTTCAAGATGAAACAAGAAAATCGTATTGTAGTAGAAATTGGATGAGACCAAGGATTATCCACTCCCAAAAAGGTAATAAAGAAAGGTCCTCCATATCATTAGATGAAAAAGACCATTATGTTTCATCGAATCAAACAAACCATTAGAAAAAAACAAGGAAGGATAGAAGGGATGAGAAAGTATATCGTGCAAGTTCAAATTCAAATGGAACTAAAGGTGCAAAGAAAGATATGGCTTGACAACTTTAAAAATAAACAAGGTGGAAGAGATTTATTTAGGTAAATCATCTTCATTTTCCTCAAGTAGTATAAAATACTCTCCTTGGAATAAGAATAAAAGTAGCCTTGATTCTTATAGGTGGGAACATGCAAAGAAGAGGATATTATGGACCTCTTAGGTGTGCCTTGTATAAGAAGGATCTAGAAATATTAGAGTATTTGTTTCTTTGTTGTACCTTTGCTTACATTCTTCTTAAAATATAAGAATATTTTGGGTGACTTCATCAACATTAAAGGAGTGGATGACACGTTGGATTACTTATTTAAAAGCTAAAACATTATGCATTCTGTGGAGAATTTGCCCTACCATTATTTGTTGGAATTGGTGGCTTGAAAGGAATAATAGAATTTTGAAAAACAAATCTTGAAATCATGTTGAAGATCAGAATTGTATTATTGCTTTATAGACATGGTGCTCATCATAGGAATTTTGTAGTGCAAAAAAAGAGGTAGAGTTAAACATACATGAAAAGGTTATTTGTGACAATGAAGTTTTTTCTCCTTCAATTTAGTTAGTGTGAGAAACCCCTACGACCAAGGCATAGGGCTGAGCATTCTCCTCCCAACCATGACCCCTCGTAAAGACGAGAGCTATGCTTATAAGTAGGAAATTTAACACACAACCACAAAGGATCTACTTTGATCTATGGTAAATTGAAGTTGGGTTCATCAAAATTTAATTTTGATGGTACCAAAGAAAATTTGGTAAAGCTATTGGAAATGATGTTTTCAAAATAAAATTCTTCCCATTTACTTAAAATCAAATGAAACTTCAACTCACAACTATTCAAAGGCTAGAACATTTCTTACATATATCAAAATTACTATGGAACAAAATAAAAATTATTTCAATTAAAAGAGATTTACAATTAGGGCTGAGCATTCATCTCAACCATGACCCATGACCCTTGATATGGCCGAGAGCTAAACTTATCAATAAAGGATTATCACACACCCGCATGTCACTGTTTAAATCTTAAATCTTTTAAAAACCAAAACTCAAACAGTTATACTATTCTCAAAACCAAATTATTATTAATATTATATATAAGTTTACCGTGTTCCAGGCTGTATTGTGCATGGCCATGACATACATCCCAATTATATGAGTATACATGGCAATTCACACTTTTTCTTAGATTTGACTTCATTGCAAGAGTACCTTAGATACATCATTTATTGGAGATATAGACGGCCTACCCTTTCCAACACTCCATACACAAATATACGAAATAAACAAATGTAAATACATCATTCACAATCATTTGCTTCGGCTTTGTTATACGTACGTACGCATTCAATCGCTTTTTAAAATTTGTGCTTTCGGTTCCTGCTTTCCTGTTCTATTCCGTTCCAGATCATTCTCATTCAACCTTTACAAATAACCAATACCCATTCCCACTCCGATCAGGTTGAAAACAGACGTGTTCTTATCAAAGTAATGAGTAGCATTTAAAGGGAAAAAATCAAACTTCAATCATTCTTAACTTTGACTTCAACTTTAACTTCTTGGTAAAAGAAGTTAACAGATCTAACGGTTTAAGAAATTCGATCATTTAAAAAATTTAACCAACATTCCATCGTTACCAATTAATCAATATAACAAATAACATTCAATGACCCTCCTAATATTAAGTTCCAATAAACCAACATTAAAAAGATGGAACTACCCCACATTGAAATTGCTTCTGGAAAAATAAAAATAGTGATAAGCAGAAAACGCGTGAGCTATTCTGCCTTGATTATCTGTCGTTGTTGACAATACATTGGCATTCATGAATAACACATTGACATTTGGCTTAATATGATGATAAAGAAGGCAAACTATATGCAAACCGACTCATGATTTAAGGATTAAGACAACCAAATAATACCTATAAATATTACTTCTTATCACATAAACGATGCTTACCATATCTTTCTGTTCACACAACCCAACCTCTTAAGGTCTCTTGCTATGCCAATATAATATCACAGTTCCCATAATCCAACATTTTAAAGGTTGTCTTGCCATATTATCTGAATCACAGTAATGGAGAGAATGATTTCAACATCTTAAAGGTTGTCTTGCCATATTATCTGAATCACAGTCATGGAGAGAATGAATGCGACAAATCTTAGGTTTTAAGATTTCTCCATAATTATCCTATAAATTTTTTTATAATTTTTAGTTTTTATATAAAATTAAAAAAATTCGAAACAATTAAATTACAAACACTTAACCTTTCTAATTAATTTATATTTTATGGACATTATGAGTTGTACAATTATAATAAATAAAAATTTGAATTGAAGTAGTTGGTAATGAATGGTATGGAACCAACTTTGATGTGATGGTATTAATTCTTTGGACCTTACATACATCTAGCGTTACGTATTGGACGAGTCTCAACATGTCCAAAACTCAAAAGAATCTTCATTATAATAATTTCCTAGTGGACCAGTGGAGGACACCGGAGAGACCCCTAGTCACCGTCCATCCTTTTCTTCAGGCTCTCCTCCTCCATTCACACTTGTCATGTCAGTTTCAATTATTTGAGTCTAAGGACACTATCCTTCCATTCACACTTGTGACGTCAACTTCAACTATTTCCCACAGGGCCGACAAAGTCATTAATTTATTACTTTCATTCATGGCTTATAGTCAGCAACATACTCACGGTGGATTACAATAAAAGAAAGCCACATAATATGAAAACAAAAAAACTTAACGTTGTTATTTATTTATTTTTGGCATTAATTATAAATTTTTTTATAATTTTTTAAAATTGAATAAAACCTACCCATAAATATTCAACTGCTACCTACAACTATCTTATTATAGCTATGTTGAAAAAAATCAAGGTAATAAAAGAAATTTGAAAGCAAACCATGGTCAAAGGTGTGAAGGCCCATTTAACTACTCAAATAGTTGCAAAGGAGTAGTGCGTTTTCAACTTCTCATCCCTTGAAACACACTTCAAATACTAAGCAATCTCTAAACGCATTATTGTACTTGTGGATTTGACTGCTATCTAAACCCCCCACACAATGTCTACCACAAGATCAAAATAATTCCATGCCCTTCACTTCACTTTTATAATTTTTAACTTATTAAATAAAAATAAAATTAAAAGAATTATTTGTCAATTTATTAAATAAAGTCGGTTAATTTATTAAATAAAGATGTAGTTAAAAAAATTAAAAATCTTTTAATCTACTTTTTTCCCAAATTTTTAGTTTATTAAATAAAAACGAAATGAAAAGTTTTTTCATTAACTTATTAAATAAAAATAAAATTAAAAAAAATTCTACCAACAAACATTTAACTACTACCAATCTATTTTCCTCCATTACTTCACTCACTTATATTTTTTCTTCTAAGAGAATGTGCGTGGAAAGTCAATAGCTAGCTAGACATTCAAATGACTCACACCAAGACTCTTTTCCTAACCTTGTAAAACATGTGGCCTAAACAAAATTTCTAGTCGTTATACCTACAAAAAGATGTGGCCTAGGCAAAATTGAAAGTCATTGTAAATATTCCTAAGATCTACACAAAAGGGCATAAAGTCGCTCCTGCCAAGAAGCGACAATTGCTCAGACCTTTTAATGCTGTAATTGCAGATAAAATAAAATTCCGAGAGCCTGAGTGCCTCCCATTTGTCTTTTATTTTTCACTAATATTCCCTTTTTTAACCTTAATCCCTTGGAGATGCTCTGCCCACCTCATTGTTTTTTTTGTGGATAGGTTTTGAATTGGATTCTTCTCACTAAAGAAATGTGCCCCTACCTCATTTTTTTTTTTGTGGATAGGTTTTGAATTGGATTCTTCTCACTAAAGAAATGTGCCCCCCCTCCCGTGAAGGGTGTGATGGGAGGTTTGGAATGTACAAAAGCTGGAGTTCCTAGCAATGGGCCCACCTTGGAAAATCAGGGCTGTACCGCCAACGGTGCAATACCATTATCTTTTTAATTTTGAACATTATTGAGCGTCCGATGGAAAAACTCAATAGGAAGGATCGGGTTATCTTAATTAAGCATGGATTCTATAAATTTATAAATTTAGTAAGGATGGTATAGTGGTTGGTGGAATGTCATGTATACGTGTGGGAGTGTGAGCAATTAAAAAGCCCGGAGGTAAGCACAGCTGTCCGTGGGATCCACGTCGTGCATAAATGTTAGTTGAAAAATAAAAAAAATACAAGAAACCCCTTGGAATCAGTCAACTCCGCGTGGGCAAATCCGGTCATGTCCACCTAATTTCACGGTTGTTTCCAGTTCGCATTCTTTATATTCCGAAAACCCCGACTGCTTCCCTCCCGTTCTCTTGAGACGTATGTACAAGTTTTCTTTTTCCCTTAGTTGAGAGCGCAGGGGAGTACGCAGATCGCAACCCGAAAGCCGGATTTATATATATATTTGTGTGTATATGCTATTCATTTCGTCCAGATTCAGAAGCGATAAGGGGCACGGTGGGAATCGAACCCGTGCTACGGACTCTCTGCAACGAGCTTAATAAGCGACACTGCCAGCTTGCAGAGTACTCTGTTTTTTTAGCTATTTTGTGGTGGTGGGGTTGGAGGTTCAGTTTCTTCTCCAAAGGTCAAGCTTTTTCAGTGGTAGTATTGTTGGAATCCTTCTCAAGATGGGAAGCCGCAACGGGATCTTGTTCTTGTTCTTGTTTTTTGCGGCGGCGGTGCTAATTGGATCCGCTGCGGGCTCGGATATGGAGGCGTGGAGCCTCTGGGACTCGAACCCGCGACCTCGTTGCAATGGCCTGATCGGGGAATGCTTCGAGGAGGAGGAAATGCTCATGGATTCTGAGATTCACGGATGGATGCTCGTCGGGAGGGGCTACATCAGCTACGGCGCGCTGAGGTCCAACAGCGTCCCCTGTTCGAGGCGCGGGGCGTCCTATTACAACTGCCGATCCGGTGGCCAGGCGAATCCTTACAGGAGGAGCTGCACACGGATCACTCGCTGCGCCAGAGACACGTCCTGAAAATATCATTCTATTCTCGAGCCGTTCGCTGCTGCCGCTTCCGTAAATTTAAATCTCCGACATTTTACATTCTTTTTCCATTACTAATTGCCAGCCATTAAATCAAAAGCCTATATAATAATTTAAAAAATATATATATAGAGCTTCTCAAAGTACCCCGAAGCTGTGAAGTCTCGTCGCACTTCGAACCCTTCCTCTTTGAAATGTGAGTGCATGTAATGTAATGTATTGTATTTTCCGTAGCGCAGATTCAGGCTCGAATCCTGCCCCTTGAATGGCTTGCGCGGCGTGTGATGTGCTTCTCTGTCAGTATTGTCGGCGGGGCCGCTCCAGGTGCCGGGTTCGAATCCCTGTGATTAGTGATCCTCCACTGAGCCTAGGGTCTACAACAGGGTTCTTTCTTTAACATTTTATTATGGGTTTAATGTAAGGTCCAGTCCAAGATCAGAACTAAATATGTACTGAATTTTCATTTTAACAATATAGCGCTTTTAGTAAAGAAGAATTTCTTTGATGGCTTATTTGGGAATCTGCATATTATTTCATTGTTTCAATGTTAAAGAGTTGAGACCCAGTAATAATGGTATGGTGCAGATCTTTCTCATTTCTAGTATCAGATGTTTATTATGCTTAAATTTTCGCCATTGACAGAGGAACCAATGTATGTCAGCATGCCACGTATCTTTTTGCATCTGCACTTTGTTGGTGTGTGGCTTAAAAGTCAAGACGGCTGTGTATGTGTTGTCATTTTGCTTTCATATCTAGATAACGTCTTAAAAACGGATGTTTGGACCTTCAGATTGCAAGTCATCTTTACAAATGTTTGGCCAGGAATTGCCCGACTAAGCCAAAAACGCCTAATGTTGGTGTGATTACGGTGTGACTTCGTATTTTGGGTAGATGGAATTTTGGGTAGTATCTGCTTGATGACCTTTGAATTTTTTATATTCTTGGGTAGTAATTGTTTAACATTTTGCATTTGAGGCCCATTCAAGGTCATCAAGCAGATTCAAACTCTTAAGGCCCATCATCTGGCATTTGCATTTGAGTAGTAGTAATTTGCCAGCTATATTTGAGCAAGTGGTTTGAAATTTGCTTTGTAGAGGTAGCCCTTTGTGAAGATCAGGCAGATTTATTTATTTATTTTCAATATTGGATAGCTTAACTATTGGTCAGAGTCTGATGAGAAAAACTAGGGAGCTTTCTCATGGTTTATTACACAGGTGGGATAATTTTGTTAAACACTTCCCAAAAATTTTAGCAGAGACGGGAAATGATCAATATTTTGATTTTTTTTTAATATTAATATTGAATTAGCGACCGTGGAATTAGTTTTGAAGTTGGAGATTGTAGATATGCAATTTGAACACTTAAAACTTTCGCTTTATAATGTATTTAAGGCGTTGAAGTTCATTTATGTTGACAACTGATTTCTAAAAGAGGAGGTAGAATGGATTTTAGCTTAAGCTTAATCTTTCAAGGTTTATGTTTAAATATCAAGCTTCATGAAAATTTGATGGTTGGTAACTTTAGCATATATGCTGTGGTTTCGTACTTTTTAATGATGGTGTGGTGATATTGAAGCTGTCTTTTCACTATTACATAATCACCAAATTAAAAATATAATCTGTTGTCCTCGTTATATGATCTGGCAGTAAGCTACGATGATAGATTGGATGGATAGAAAAGGACACGTTGATGTTGCTGTTTCCAGCTCCATCTTTAGGCAGAACATGTAACAAGTTGGGTTTTACCCAAAAAAAAAATTCAAGTTGGGTTTTACATTTTGACTTCTCGCAAGCTTGAAACATTTTTTTTTTATTAGGAAATTTGCAACGTTACATCATTTTTTTAGTTGCCATTATAACTTTTACCTTTCTTCAGTGAATCTGTTAGAGTAAAGAGACCCCAAAAAAATGGCTCCGTGAATCGGCCAGAGTAAAAGAGACCCCAAAAAAATGGCTCCGTGAATCGGCCAGAGTAAGGAAGACCCCAAAAGAATGAATCGGTCAGAGTAAGGTAGACCCCAAAGGAATAGGATTAAATATGGGTAGATTGGCAAGCACTCAACGTCTACTACCTCTGCCCCAAACAAAGTTAGCCTCCAACAAAGTTAGCCTCCAAAATTTAAACCTGAATTTGTTCTTGGACCGGGGAGCACTCAATATCTACTACTTCTATCACAAACAAAACTAACCTCCAAAGTTTTCTTAGTAAACATCCAAAATTCACAATCTCAAACCTTTCACTAACCTCCTTATCAATCCACAACCCTTACCAATCAGCTTAAACATTTTTAACAAAGTCAAAATTTGGAGTGGGAAAACATATTTTCCGTCTTGACTTATTACCCTCTTATCATGCATAGCGATCAGATCGGATTTGATCGTATTTGAAAGAAATATGGTGGCAGAAAATCAATAGTTTATGGTGTGGTTCGTAGCCCACAATGTCTATGTCTCCTTCAACTTGTGCTGCCTAGGTGATGTGAATGTTAACCTTTCTATCATGTCAATATCACAATATAAATAAACTTTCCACTACATATGCCTATATTTCAGTATATAATATTGCACATAATAACCAAATTGGCATTGTGAAACAAGTTTTAAAGGTTTCCATCACTCTTTCAAATGTCTATTTTTGTGACCCGCAAATTTCAATGGTTTATATCACACACTTCCAAATATTTATTTCTGTGAATGTTATCTTTTAAGGGAGTGAGCTCTTTCTACGAAATGAATTTAAGGGGTGTTGCCTTCGTATATTTGTGGTTTAATAATGTGAGTAATATTTTTTAAAAGAATATTATATATTTTTATTTATTACAATTATAATGTTTTTAAATATTTATTATTAAATAAATGTTAAACTGAATACGAACTTTCAATAAACTGTTTATCATTGTTATTATTGATTTGATGATAAAAATTGAAGTTGAGACACTTGTCAATTGTTGCTAATTTCAAGTTGGTCTCTTCTTCTATATGAAGTTAATGATGGACTTGATAATGTAAGCATTTTAGCTTGTTAATTGTTACCTCGATATATGATAGATTATGAACATGTACGCTAGACACTTATGATTAAATTTAGAATTTTTTACGAAAATACCTTTTAATGAGTTAAATTAGTAAACATGCCTTGACATCTTTGTTTCTAGATGTGTTTGTACAAGTCTAAGGACTCCATGAAGGATTTTTAGTGATGGGATTGAAGTAATTAAGAAGGGTAGTTTTTTATGAGACTTGAAGACTGAGAAAGACCAAACTAATGAGGGACCAAATTCTTTGAGCAAACCTATAGAACTAAAATAGAGGAATAGTTTCTAGATTAGAACATAAAGTAAAACTAGTGATACAACCTAAACTAGGGGCAAGAGTAGAAACAATTGCTAGTTGAAAATATAGGAAGTGTCATCCTAGAATATGACATTTTACTTCAACTTTGATTTTCTAGATTTGGGATGCAAGATGAGCCTATCCTCATTCAAAAAATGAAAACTACTATTCAATCTTGAGTCTAGGTGCAAGGGGAATGGTGCAAACACATAAGGTTAAAAAATACATGACTTAATCTTTACTATGAGAGTAATTTGGTTAGTGCTAATCCTGCAAGATATCGTAAGCAAATATGTCCAATTTTATGATGACCTCACTTGGAACCAATTCAAAAATTCTCTCAAAGGCTAGCCATAGATGAGATGGTAGGTTATAAACAATTTTTACAAGCTTCGAAGGAATCAAGACATAGGTGGAGTGATCTTAAAAATCTAAAATAATATTTAAACCCCCTTTTTAAAAAGGCTAAACTTTTGAACCTAGAGTGAAGTACTCATGGTTTTAGTTAAAAAAGAATTACTTTTTGCCACCATGAGGTAGGATATCCAATTTTGAGACCACTCCTCAAAGAATAATTTTTCCAAGCGAGGAAGCAACCTCTCCCCAAGATGACTAGTTCTTTTTAAGAGGTATTAAGAGGTAGGAAGCCACTAATTTGAAAGTGATTGACATTCAAACTTTATCTTCCAAAGGGTTATTTTTCCATTTATCCTTGTAAGAAGCTTGATTGTTTCCATAGTAGAATAATGTTTTCCAAGTTTCTAGGCCATGTAGAGCTTAGGCCACCCATTTTTGTAGCTAAAGATTTGCTTTATGTTGCAAGTCAAGGATGCAAGGCCTATGTTGGCCTTAGGGGAAGTATATAACTTCCATGAAACCCCCAACATTCCATTTGAACCATTCCATTTTGACTGGAGGTAATGTCAGATAACTTGTGTGCCTTTGATATGCACCCTTGCATGCTACCCATGTTGAGGAATAGTAAAAATGTGAGGCTACCAAAACCTTACTAAAAAATTATATATTTTCATCCAAAGAAATGAACTTTATGGGACAAACATCATTCTTTTTTCAAATTTAGCAATGAATGTATACCACATATCTCTAAGTGAAACTTTAATACCAAATGAAATCCCCTTGTATCTAACCATCTATCTATTGTGATCTTTCCACAACTAGCCCCAAATTTTTGGGGATCCACCTTAAAATTTTGGTTTTGGGAGTTTTGCTTGTCTTTGAGTGATGATTTTGATAGGTTTTAGTTCTTTATTTTGTTTTAAAGTCTTTGTAGCATTTGGAAATCATATTTCAAATGTTTGACTTAGACCATTTGTTAATAAAATAAATAAATAATTTTGAAATATATATATATATATATATATATATATATATATATATATATATATATATATATAATAAAATAAACAAAACAAAATAAAAAATAAAATAAAAAAGGGGTATAGGTCTTTGCATTTCGATGCCTGTTTCGTCATATGTTAGATATTAGTTTCAATTATTTTAGTTTGTTGACTTAGGTTTTAAAGTTTGGAATTAGTGGTATAGTTAGATTTTAGTTTTAGTTGTTTATTTGGTTAGTTTAGGTTTTGAAATTTAAAGCCAATGTTTTATTTTAGTTTGAAAGAAAAGATATTCTTTGTGATTGCAGGGTTGGATGTCACCATGCAGGCAACGATGTGGATGAAACTGACGATAAAATAGGTGTAGACCTGAACAAGACCATGTACGAAACTGTGATAGATGTTATGGACGTAGATATCGGTGATGATGTAGACTACATGGAACCGATACAGGAATGCGGACTTCGAGGCACAAGTGACAGTAGATGACACTATGATGAACGAAGCAATGCACGGGCACATATAAAAGTATTGGCTCGATTATCGAGGCAATATCGTTCAACTAGTGCAACGTAGTTTTCGACAGGGTTTCCAAAAAGAAATGAACGATGATAGTGGACCTGTGGATGTGGACCGCATGATAGGCAGATAGATTCGATGGACAAAGTGATGGCTACGTCACCTGTGTTGGGACTACTACGTGGACGACTATTGACACTGGATAGGGTCAACCTAATGGACTTGACGTAGGACTCAAATGTGGCCATGATGGACGCATACTTAGTAGACTACTCGGACCTAAGGACAATGCAAATATTAAATGACATGGCTATGGCGAGACCCAATGGACCATATAGAACATGATAGACGTAGGTATCGAACAATTTTGAATACCAGTTGTGTTCATTTACTATGGACAAAATACTGGACAACAATGTTTTGCATCAGATTAGCGGAGATGATGGGAATTCCCAAGACATAGAAAACGATATCGGTGTAAGAGTCGACTAAGCGGTCGATTAAGAAATGAAACAATGCATAGTCTAGACACTCGACTATCAAGGTTGGAGCGCAAGTTCTATTTCAATTTTAATTATTTCCATGACGTGTGCAATGAAAACACAATCTCAAACTAAAACACGAACTACTAAGATGTGATAGGTAAATAGGATGTATGTTGGTGAAAATATCCATTGATAGGATGGCTATGGTTAGTGAACATAGACTACCTAAGATATCAAGAGGCTCATCCAAAATATTAGATGTCAAAACGCAAAGAAATGTACTGTTATAATTAATTTATTATTGAAGGTGTTCCATGTCGATGTGGTTTGATAAAATACGATACACAAATGTGAACCAAATACTAGCACCCGAGACAGTCATGTCGGTAGTTGTGGCATCGGTGAAGTATCTAATGCTTTTGTGCAGGAGGGATGCAAATCGTAGTTGTCAAACCATGTAGGGGGAAAATGAGTCACGTAGAGTACAACAGACGTGTTTCACAATTCAGTAAGATGTGGCAGAACTCAGCGCAGATGGGGGTGACTTAGACGACCACTCTCGGATCAACAACGCGACATGGTGGACACCGCATGACAACCAAACATGGACCAATATGACATGGACAACTTGTGATGTGGATTGTGAAGCATGGTTCCTATGCAGTATGATTGATGACATAAATTGAGCGTATACGATAAACCACACTCAACATATTGGACTCCTCTAACTGATGTGGACAAATAGAATGGGTCATTCACGGTCTGTAGGAGATCAGGTGAAAATTGGAAATCAGTGTAAGTGCTCAAACTCTGACATTTCCTGAACAGGTTGGCCAATAGTTGGCACAATAAATTCATCGATGCATTGCATGGCTACAGTGTGGACAATGAATGGGAGCATTTTTTCAAGTCACATATGTTGTCAAAGTGACCATGAAGAGATAATCATCGGGACACATGATTGGGAATTGTATAGAAGGAGAAATGGTGATGACATTATCGTATCATTGAACTAGGCTATCTGAAGAGGTGGATCATCGGTAGAGCCATAACGCACGACGCAAGCATAGTATGAGACAAACAAAATGATGGAGAATAGTGTCGTTACCCCAGGTGAAGCAGTTGTTCATTTTTTATGGACATAACCTAAGGGGTACAACGCTATTACAGTCTACTGAAGTTATGAAAAAGGCGATAAAAGAAGCGTTACCCGAAAACCGTTACACCAAGTGCATGTAGTAAGGTGTTTTGGGAAAGGTCGTAGACTGGTGATCTCAAAAATGACTATCGGGCGAAAGCGAATAAATTAAAAGAAGACACCTTGCATAAAATGAATTCGACGGAGACATTGCGTTCGTATTGCTAAAATCGCATTGTGTGAGGTGTTAATTATTAAAAAAATATTTTACCCGTGACATGTTTGGGGAAACACTTTGATTCTTAGCTCATTGTGCCATGCGTATTATGATAGTGGGCTCTCAAAAAAGAGCATTATTAAAGAAAGACCTATGTGGAAGAAGAAGAGCGTTACAAGTGAAACAAAGGAAGCAGACACATCCGTTGCAAAAAAAGAAACGAAAGGACAGATTCAGAGGTTTTAAAAAGAGGATCAAAAATAGAGGCAAGGGCTAGAATTTTGGGAGAAGAAAGTTGTGGAGATGGGAAACCATTGTCCAAGGTGCATGCTGAGTGCAAAAGGGTTCGATTCTCTAAATAAAAAATGATTTCATTGTATATGTTTCTATTTTCATGTGTTATTTTTATTAATGATGTTTTATGCACAAAGATGGTAGCATTGTTTAATGATTATGATGCTTGTTTTACCCCTTGGAGCTCGCACTTAATCTAATGCAGATTGTGTGGGTGCAGGTCTACTTAGGTTGAGTTATTATTCTAAAATCGTTTTGCATTTCTATAAATTTTTACAACCCTTTTGCTTTCATTTGCAGCATTTCATTCTCTTTTGTTTTTCTAACCCTACTCTTTTCATTTTTTTAAACTTTTCCAAGTAAAATAAAAAATATAAAAAAATTTAAAACTCCAAAAAGAAGTGCACAGATGCAAAGAATAAGCTTTAAATTATTATTTAAAGCAATTACGTTTTTGTTTTAAGGGAAGTTCAAAATTCCATAAATATTTAAAGTTCTCATTTTAATGGAGTTTTGTAATTTCAAAAGGTTTAACATGATTTCACATTTTAAAGGAGAGTTAAATTTCAAGCTTTGCATTTCTGTTTCTTAAAGCAATAAATTAACTTCCCTTTATGAAAATCACAATTTCATCAAAGGGGGTAATTTATATGGTATTTCAAAGGCCACTACATTTAAAGTTATTCATTTAGATTATTTTATTTTCATGCTCAAAGCAACATAAAATGAATCCAATCATCATTTCATAGGCATATTTCAAGAATAGATCACTTTAACAAATCAAAAATAAAAAATGAATAAAAATCAACTTCATACACTCATTCATCATTTTATTTTTGCACATAAGGGAAATCAAGCCCTTTCATTTTATTTCTGTACATAAGAGAAATCAAGCCCTTTCAAGTTTTTTTTTGCACATACGGGAAATCAAACCCTTTTCAATTAATGAACAATAAAAGCATAGTATAATAAAGTAAGACCAACATAGGTTCCTTGTTAACAGTTGCTTGCAAATCACTAAGATATTTTAAAACTTATTTGACACATTTTCACAAACATACATGCACACATTGAGTAAAATAAACCTTGGAGAAATGGTTATTTCTTTGCAAGAGAGGGTTTTCTAATCAAAATTCTAACTGTGAGTGTGGTTTTGCAATTGGGCAAAATTACCACTCAATATTTTGGTGCTAGAAGGAGGGCCTGATTTGGTTATTTTTGTTGTATATGCTAACTTGTTCATGTTATTTGAAATATTTATTGAAGGCTTTGGTCTTGACTAACAAGATTTTGTTTGCATGTGATCATTTTCATTGTTTGGAAAGTCTTTTAATTGATGATGCATTGATGCTAACCTTTGGCAGATTGGAGAATGTTCTTTATTGCTATGGTTTAATTCATGTATTACAATGGACGAACATGATAATGTATTCGTCTAACCATTTGAAAATTGTTAGTCATTTCATGCTTCTTTGCAAGATATATTTATTTGACTAACAAAATTGGTGTTAAAGTTATATGATTTAAGGTTCACAAATGAAAATGTTTACTCCAACGATGGCAGGCAATCCTTTAAACATACCTGGGCATTCAAATCTTGTGTCTATAGATCTTATGTGTTCTCTACCTTAGTTTAGGCATGATGGAATAGAATCGGTTGAGGAACATATTCAGGCATACAAGAATATTTTAATTCATTTGCAAATTATGCATGAAGATGTTTGTAGGATGTTTCCACCCATATTAGATGAATTTTCTTATGATTGGTATATCAATTTACCTACAGGTTCTATCACCTCTTGGGTTCAATTAGAAGCAATATTTCTCAAACAATTTAGAAAATTGATTGACCCGGATAGGATATTAAATCAATTTGTTTTTGTCTGTAAAGAGCCTAATGAGTCCATGAGCCAATTCAACGATAGGTTCCATAGGTTGTATACCGATATGGGGATGCACTACATCATTTTAAAAGAAGAGGCCATTCAAATATACATGGAAGCATTAGACCCCTTTAATTCTACGTTTCTAGGGATAATTCTTAAATATCCATCCTCGCCTAGAATCTACAGTGAGACAATAATAATAGAACAACAATGGATTTCAAAAGGTATGGATGTGGATTGATTATCATTGATCAACCCTAAGGCTTGTAACCAAATGCCACCAATGAGTCAGGCTGAGGTATCACCTTCTCCCATGTTGAACTATTCTTTAGGAGTTATGGATTCCAACCAATACCAACCATCCAATATGGCACCCTTGAATCAAACATTGTCTAATGTGAACAATCAATGGGATGAAGTTGAATATACCATACCAACCAATACCAACCATCCTCTTAGTAGATATCCTAATTGCTTGCAAATTATTGCATGAGTATGATTGGCTTAAAGACATAGATGATGACTTTACTTTAAATTTTTCAAGAATAGCCTCCTTTTTGAAGGAAATCCTATATGCTTGTGAAAATGAAAACTTAAATAAAAGTGATGAATCACATTTTGAAATTTACACCTAATTGAACAAGCAAAGGACAATTGAAAATCATGTATTCACTTGCAAGTTTTATGAATCAAATGCTCAAAATGGAATTGCTAATACCCTTGAATCAAATTGGTGGGGTGAGAGAGGTAAAATGAGAATTTTTGTATTGTGTGGCCTAATATTGTTTTGGTTGGATTTCTATAAAGTTTGGCATACATATCATGATATGTGTCTTTTAAATTGTGCTAAACATGTTTGGGATCCAAGGAAGTGAGAGACTAAATTTTGCATCATCTTGTACCATATTTTATATTATTGTATATAAGTTTTGGTTTTCATGTTTTTGTTTTGGGTGTTCTGTTTTGTGCTTTGTCCCCATTTTTTTTGGTTAGGAAAGTCTTGTTTTTTTTATTTCTTGTTATTTTTTATTAGGTTAGGGTTTGGTTTGTTTTAGAGTATAGCTTTTTGGATTGGTCCCTCAGTTTGAGATGATGATTTGTGGTAACTACTAATTTATGGCCTCTTGATTATTTATTTTTGTGTTCCTTTGTCATGAAGGATGAATCGCCTATCATGTGGATCAAGAAAAATGGGATACAATTGTTTAGTTAACATTCTTGGACCTTGGAAATAAGATAACGAATTTTGGAACAATGAATCATTTTGCTAAAGCTACATAAGAACACATCATATTAAGGGGTATGCATTAGAACCTTGAAGGATGGAGTCATTTTGGTTTGTAAATTAAGGAAAAAAGTTTTATAAACTCCATATTTAGGCTCGAATGATCTCTAACCCAGTTGGCAGGTGAAGTTTGCAAAGCAATACAAAAAAAAGAAGAAAAAAAAAGCCAAATCAATCAAATGGTTTAGGGCATCTCCGCCAGGGCTATAGACACCTGGTTGGCAGTGGAGCAATGTCTATAAAAGAGGCAAATGTAAAATTAATCTAATACCTGGGTGAGCAAGGCCATCTCCATCGAGGCTATAAATTTTTGGCTAACAATGGAGCAATGCAGAGGTACATTCTTTCATGAGTAATATTTTTATAGCCTAATGCAAAGCAAGTGATGGAATATGGATGGTTTTGAAGAATGCAAAATAAAATCACTCTCACACACATTCAGCAAATACAAATGATTCATGTGTTTTATTTGGAGTTATCTACCCCATTGTCTCGGAGGTCGTTAGATGATTTATTTTCTAATATTTGATTTATTTTTTTTAGAACTGGGTTCTTCATCCAAAATGCTCAGGAGAATTTCCCAGCAAAGTCACCATTTGTTGTGGCCATTCCACAACTAGCCCCAAATTTTTGGGAACCCATCTTAAAATTTTGGTTTTGGGAGTTTTGTTTGTCTTTGAGTGATGATTTTGATAGGTTTTAGTTATTTATTTTGTTTTAAAATATTTGTAGCATTTGGAAATCATATTTCAAATGTTTGACTTAGACCATTTGTTAATAAAATAAATAAATAATTTTGAAAAAAATGTATATATATAGATATATAATAAAATAAACAAAAAAAGGATGTAGGTCTTTGTATTTTGATGCCTCTTTTGTCATATGTTAGATTTTAGTTTCAATTATTTTATTTTGTTGACTTAGGTTTTAAAGTTTGCAATTAGTGGTATAGTTAGATTTTAGTTTTAGTTGTTTATTTGGTTAGTTTAGGTTTTGAAATTTAAAGTCAATGTTTTATTTTAGTTTGAAAGTAAAGGTGTTCTTTGTGATTGCAGGGTTGGACATCACCATGCGGGCAGCGATGTGGATAAAATTGATGACAACTTGGATGGAGACCCGAACAAGACCATGTACGAAGCTGTGTGAAAGATGATATGAATGCAGATATCAGTGACGATGTGGACTGCATGGAATCGATATAGGGATGCAGACTTTGAGGTATGAATGATGGTAGATAATGTTACGAAAAATGAAGCAATATACAAGCACGTATAAAAGTATTGGCTTGATTGTTGAGGTAGTATCGGTCAACGGGTGCAACATAGTTTTCGATAGGGTTTCCAAAAAGCAACAAAATATGATAGTGGACCTATGAATTGGACCTACAAAAATGTATCGTGTGATAGACAAATAATTTTGATGGAAAAAGTGATGGCTACGTCACCTAAATTAGGACTACTATGTGGATGACTACGAACACTGGACAGGGTCAACCTAGCGGACTTGATGTGGGACTCAAACGTGGCCATGATGAATGCATACTTGGAAGACTACTCGAACCTGAGGACAATGCAAATGTTAAACAACATGGATATGGCAAGACCAAATGGACCAAATAGAACATGAGAGATGCAGGTATCGAATAATTTTGAATACCAACCATGTTCATTCACTATGGACAAACACTGGGCAGTAAGGTTTTACATCATATTGATGGAGATGATGGGAATTCCCAAGACATAGCAAATGATACCGACATAATAGTGGACTAAGTTATCGATTGGGAAATAAAATAGTGCACAGTCTGGATGCTTGACTATCAAGGTTGGAGTGCAAGTTCTATCCCAATTTTAATTATTTCCATGAAGTGCGCAACAAAAACATGAACAATTGAAACACATACTACTAAGGTATGGCAGGTAAAGAGGATGTACACTGGCAAAAATATCCTTTGACAGGATGGCTATGGTTAGCGAGATAGACTATCTATACTATCAAGAGGCTCATCCAAAATATTAGATATCAAAACATGAAGAAATGTACTGTTATAATTGATTTATTATTGAAGGTATTCCGTGTCAACGTGGTTTGATAAAATATGATACATAAATGTGAACCAAATTCCAGTGCCCGATATAGTCATGTTAGCAGTTGTGACATTGGTGAAGTATCTAATGCTTCTATGTAGGAGGGATGTATATCGTAGTTGTCAAACCATATAGGGGGTAGATGAGTCATGTAGAATATAGCAGACCTGTGTTTCATAGTGTAGTGAGATGTGGAAAAGCTTAGTGTAAATGGGAGTGACTTAGACGACCACTCTCAGATCAATAATGTGACATGGCGGGCACCATGTGATAACCAAACATGGACCAATATGACATGGACAACTTGTAATATGGATTGTGAAGTGTGGTTCCTATGCGACATGATTGATGGCATATAAATCGAGCATATACGATAGACCACACTCAACATATTGGACTCCTCTAACTGATGTGGAAAAATAGAATGGGTCATTCACGATTTGTGGAAGATCAGGTGAATATTGGAAATCAGTGTAAGCGCTCAAACATTGGCATTCCTTGAACAGGTTGGCCAATAGTTGGCACAATAAATTCACCAACACATTACATGGATATAGTGTGGACAATAAATGTAGGCATTTTTTCCAAGTCGTATATGTTTTCAAAGTGACCGTGAAGAGATAACCACCGAGATACATGATTGGGACTTGCATAGAAGGAGAAATGGTAATGACATTGTTGTATCGTTGGATTAGGCTATGTGAAGAGGTGGATCGTCGATAGATCCGTAATGTATGACATGGACGTAGTCAAAGATATATGGAATGATGGAGAATAGTATCATTACCCCGCATGAAGAAGTTGTTCATTTTTATGGACATAACCTGAGGGGTACAACATTATTACAGTCTACTGAAGTTATGAAAGATACGGTAAAAGAAGCATTACCCAGAGACATTTACACCAAGCGCATGTAGTAAGGTATTTTGGGGAAGGTCATGGATTGGTGAGCTCAAAAACATCGACTACCAAGTGAAGGTCACTGGCTGTCATTGCAGCGAACAAATTAAAAGAAGACACCTTGCATAAAATGAATCCAACAAAAACATTGCATTCGTATTGCTAAAATTGCACTATGTGTGAGGTGTAAATTATTTAAAAACATATTTTACCTCTCACATGTTTGGTGAAGCGCTTTGATTCTTAGCTCATTATGTCGTGTGTATTATGATTGTGGGATCTATAATAAGAGCGTTATGAAATAAAGGCTCATGTGGAAGAAGAAGAGTGTTACAAGTGAAACAAAGGAAGCGGACACATACATTGCAAGAAAAGAAACGAAATGATAGATTCCAATGTTTTAAATAGAGGATCAAAAACAAAGGCAAGGACTGGAATTTTGGGAGCAGAAAGGTGTGGAGATAGGAAACCATTGTCCAAGGTGCATGCTAAGTGTAGAAGGGTTCGATTATCTGAATAAAAATGATTTCATTGTATATCTTTCTATTTTCATGTGTTATTTTTATTAATGATATTTTATGCACAAATATGGTAGCATTATTTAATGATTTTGATGCATGTTTTACCCCTTGGAGCTCGCACTTAATCTAATGCAGATTGTGTGGATGCAGGTCTACTTAGGTTGAGTTATTATTTAGAAATCGTTTTGCATTTTTGCAGATTTTTACAACCCTTTTTCTTTCATTTGCAGCACTTCTTTCTCTTTTGTTTTTCTAACCCTATTTTTTTCATTTCTTTTAAACTTTTCCAAGTAAAGTAAAAAATATAAAAAAATTTAAAACTCCAAAAAAAAGTGCACAGATGCAAAGAATAAGCTTTAAATTGTTATTTAGAGCAATTACGTTTTTGTTTTAAGGGAAGTTTAAAATTCCATAAATATTTAAACTTCTTATTTTAATGGATTTTTGTAGTTTCAAAACGTTTAGCATGATTTCACATTTTAAAGGAGAGATAAGTTTCAAGCTTTACATTTATGTTTCTTAAAGCAATAAATTAACTTCCTTTTATGAAAATCACAATGTCATCAAAGGGGGTAATTTATATGGCATTTCAAAGGCCACTACATTTAAATTTATTCATTTAGATTACTTTCTTTTCATGCTCAAAGCAACATAAAATGAATCCAATCATCATTTCATATTCATATTTTAGGGATAGATCACTTTAACAAATCATAAATAAAAATGAATAAAAATCAATTTCATACACTCATTCATCATTTTATTTCTGCACATAAGGGAAATCAAGCCCTTTTATTTTATTTTTGTACATAAGGGAAATCAAGCCCTTTCAATTTTATTTTTGCACATAAGGGAAATCAAGCCCTTTCAATTAATGAACAATAAAAGCATAGCACAATAAAGTAAGACCAACACAGGCCCCTTGTTAACAGTTGCTTGCAAATCACTAAGGTATTCTAGCACTTATTTGACACATTTTCACAAACATACATGCACACATTAAGTAAAAGGAACCTTGGAGAAATGGTTATTTCTTTGCAAGAGAGGATTTTCTAATCAAAATCCTAATTGTGAGTGTGGTTTTGCAATTGGATAAAATTACCACTCAATACTATCCATGCAAGATTACCTTATAGAAAACAAGAATAATATCCAATAAGGGGTTGGATGACCAGAAAATACCTTAGTTTTACCATGATTGATCTTGGAACCAAAATCATCCTAATAGAGTTATAGTTGTTCTAGAATAGTGTTGAGATCCTTCTTTTGATTCTATAAGAATAGCATAAAATAATCCACAAACTGACAATCAATAGTAAATATTGCATTTGTCAATTTTGTGCCTATTAAAAGCTTTTCAATTTGATCTTTCTTCAATAAATACCCCAATGCACTTGAAGTAACAATATAAAGAAAGGGGTTTGGGGGAGCCTTACATTATTGATATTTGAAGTTTGCAACTACTTGAAATAATACAATTGAATTTGATACATATTGTAGAATCACTAAATAGAAGCACAATTTGTTGAAAGAATATTTCTCTAGACCCTAACCAACTAAACATCTTTAGAATAAAATCCGAGTGCATTCTATTGTAGGTATTGTAAAAATCAATCTATAAAATGAGGGCATCCTAACTTGACTCCTAGGATCATTATGAGATTTCTAAATCCAACACAAGGCTATCCAAGATATACAACCTTTGGGTGAATCCAATTTTCTCTCTACTATTGATTTTATTAGCAATAGATATTAAGATGATTGGCCATTGCTTTTGTAATGATTTTACAAGACATTGGATTATTGGGAACCATCCTAAAATATAATCATTGTTTGAGTTCTTAGGAATTAATTTAACCAAGCCTTGGTTGATTAAATATCTAAGAGAACCATTCTCAAGGGATTTCTTATACATCATGTAAATATAATTACAAAGCTTTGACCATAAATTTTGATAGGATTTCATATAGGTATTTCATCCATTCCATGTTCCTTTTTTGTTTTTATTTCCTAGAGTGCCTACTTGAGTTCTTCCAAAGAAAGAGATCTCAATAATGATTTAAACAAAGTGGGGAGAACAAGATTTGGGATGCATTCCTTAATATAGCATCTACTATATACTAGGATTTAGTAAGGATTGATCCATCAACCATTCATAGTCTAAATTTTTTTACCTATATTTTTGTTTTGTAGATAAGTGAAGAAAATTTTAAAACCTTATTTCCGTTCTCCATCTAGTTTAATAATGCTTAAATTTAGGTATTAAATTTATCAAGGACTTTTCATCCTAGATCAAAGATTAATGGAAGTTAAAATATTGATATTGTGCTTGATCTAGGCATGCAACTTTTTTGGGCATGGATTTATGTTTGAGAATGCCCAAAATTCTAAATTCTTATTCTAACCACATAGGGACATAACGTTTTGTTCAAGACATTGTTTTGATCCATTCAAAAAGCATTGGGAAGATTAGAACAATAATTTTAGTAGGTAAATTTTGTCACAAACAGAGTTTTCATCAACTTTATCGAAAAAGCACTCTAGAGGCCCTAACAAATGAAAAGTAAGATATTTACTAAAAATAATAATTTACAATTTTTAGGTTTTCCTATACAAATGCATCTCTAGCCATGCTTACACATTAATAGAAGATAAAATACAAAGGAAAAGTCATATGTATGTAATCTTCATTTAACATGTACTTTGTAACTAATAGAAAATGAATCATCACATTTATGTATAAGCAACCTTTTAACTCATGAAAGGTGAACCACCACATTTCCATATGGGTGAGCTTATATATTCAATATGGTGGATTTCCAATACAAAAATTGTTGTGTAAAGTAAGATGCACCTATAATTGTAATAAAGTAGAAGAAATGGATGCAATGTTGTAGTGTCACATCTCTTCTTAGAGATTGCTTGCATTATACTCTATTTTGTGAGGAATAAAATTGTTACAATTTTTTATTATATATCTTTGTGTTCTAGTTTGTTATACTCTATTATTTTTTAATTTCACTCTTTCTTAATATTTCTTAACTTGAAATTATCAACTTTAGATCAATTAAAATTTTAATTTTTGTATCAATAGTATTAAAATAGTTTATCTTTTGATTGTATGTCCATAAACATGATATCAAGATATTGAAAGTTTAGGTATTAGATGTAGGATCCCTCTGATTACCTCCCTTACCATTCTAAACAATCTCAGGTGGTAACTAGAATGGACAACATTGAGACAGTCAATCCTTTCAAGGATATGCTAAGCGAATCCCTTATGAAAAAGAGGAATGAGTTGATGGATCAATTTGCTCAAATTATTTAATGACTCCCTATTTGAAACTGTGCAACATCCCTTGCAAACCTCTCAATGTCCTAGTACTATTAAGTGATCCACACCTTTTAAGGTGTAGGTGAATTTTGATATTTCTACTTTTGAAGGAAAAATTAATGCTAATGCCCTAAAAAATTAGTTAGATCAATTATCTTCATATTTCTCTATAAATAAATTCATCAACAATGAGAAAATCACTTTTGCACTCTTGAAAGTTTTATTATTTTTTTGAAATTGGTGGGAAGCATATTTTAATAGGGTTACAAAGGAGAATAAAGATGAAGTAGTGTTCACATGGAATTATTTCATGGAGGTTTTCAAGGAAGAATATTATCCTATGGGAGCCTATGAAGACCAATACATGTGATGGAAACAATTACATCAAGGCAAGGACTGGTCTATTCAAGCTATACTAATGATTTCCATTCCATGTCATCAAAACTAGGTATTCAAGATACCAAAAGTATTGAATCCTCAAGTACCACAATGCAATACAATGGTACATTCGAGAGGACATGGACCTCTTCGAATTCAATACATTGGGAGAGGCATACGAGCTTGCTATCAAATTGGAGTAGAAGCATAAAAATAAGAATTTAAAGGAAGGAGGATCAAATAACATAAACTAGAACACTAAGTATCAACTGAAGAAAGAAAAAAGTGATTCTCTAAAGAATTAGGACAAAAGGGATTAGCCCTAAAGTCAAAATTGGAAGCAAAAGAAAATTCAAGAAAATAATCCCCCGAAGGCCAAGACTAGAAAATGGTGTGACCATCACAAGAGCAACCTTTATCTCCATTCTCCATACAATTTAATCATACTTGACCTAAAGCATAATTAGTCTTTTTAGGTATTAAATTTTCTAAAGGTATTTTCATTCTGGATTAGAGATTAATGGTAGTCAAAATATTGAGTTTATGTCTAATATAAGCACATGATCTTTTGGGGGTATGACTTTATGCCTAAAAATATATGAAAATTTATTTTTTATCCTAACCACATTGTTTGGGGTATAAATTTGTGCTTGGGATCCGATTTTATCCATTCAATAAGTATTGAAAATATTAGAGGGAGGACAACAATTATAATAGGCAACTCTGTTATAACTTTATGGGAAAAATACTTTAGAGGCCCTCAAAAATGTAAACTATATTTACTAAAGATACTATTTTTATTTATTTTTATATTTTCATAGTTAAAATGAATCTCTAACCATGTTGACACGTCAACAAAAATAAAAACATAAAAGGACAAGTCATATGTATGTAATTTTCATGTAATATGCACTCTATAAGTCATGGTAGGTGAATCACCACATTTTTATAGAGGTGATATTTCAACTCATAGAAACTAACCTACATATTTTCCATATTTGTGACCTTCCATTTCAATACATTGGGTTTCAACCATACCAATTATTGTATAAAGAGAGATGCACTCCTAACTATAGAAAGTAGGAGTAATGGATGAAATGTTATAGCCTCACATCTCTTCTTAGAAATTAGTTGCATTATACTCTATTTTCTAAGAAATAAAATCTATGCCATTTTGATTATATATTTTTTATATTTTGGTTTATTATACTCTTTTATCATTGAACTGCATTCCTTGATCTTCCTTAACTTGAATTTTTTAATTTTGGATTAGTGGTATTATAGTAGCTTATCTTTTGAGTGTATGTCTGTAAACATGATATTAGAATATCAAAAGGTTCGGTATTATACATGAGATCCCTCTGATTATCATCCTTACCATTGCAAATGATCTTAGGTAGGAACTAGAATGAAAAACATTGAGAAAATCAACCCTTTCATGGAGATGTTGAAATAATCCCTTATGATGCAAATGAATGAGAGGATGGATTGATTTGCTCAAATTCTTCAATAGCTCACTATTGTAAATTTTGTAACATTCTTCACAAAACCTCTCACTACCCTAGAATTTAGTTCTCCCACACCTTTTAAGGTGTAGGTGAGTTTTTATATTCATACTTTAAAAGAAAAAATTAATGTTGATACCTTAGAAAATTTGCTGGCTCAATTATCTTCATATTTATTTATAAATAAATTCTTCGATTGGAAGAAAATAACTTTTACACTCTTGAAAGATTCATTACTTGTTTAAAATTGGTGGGAAGAATATTGTAATATGGTTGCAGAGGAGAATGGATATTAAGGATTTTTCACATGGTATTATTTTATGGATGTTGTCAAGGAAGTATCCTATGGGATTCTATGAAGACCAATACATGCAATAACAACAACTGTGTCAAGGTAAAGATCAATCTATTCAAGATTATATTGGTGATTTCTATTCCATGGTAGTGAAACTAGGTATTCAAGATACTAAAAAATATTGAATCATCAAGTTCAACTATGGCATAAAATGGTACATTTGAGAGGATATGGACCTCTTAAAATTCAAGAAATTGGAAGAGATGTACAAACTTATTATCAATTTGGAGTATAAACACAAGAAAAGAATATAAAAAGAGGAGAACCAACTAACAAAAACTAGAACAATAAGTACTAGATAAATAAATACAAGTGACTCTCCAAAGAACTAGTACAAAGGGGGCCAACCCTAAATTTAATATTGGGAGCAAAAAAAAGATTCCCAAGAAAATAACCCCCTAAAGGCCAAGACTATAAAATGGTGTCATTATCATAAGAGCAAAATTTATCTATATTTTTTGTCTGAATTATTTATGCTTGAACTCCGGTAGCTTTAGCATTTTAGTCTTTAAATTTTCTCAAGGTATTTTCATCTTGGACAAAGATTGATGGCAGTCAACATCTTGATATTGTGCCCAATATTGTTTGAGTTCAAAGACTTTATTTGTAGCCTTGTTTCTAGAGATAAATATTAATGACCCATTAAGCATCCATAAATGCATAATGTGGATACAATTTGTTATATGGATACTTTCCACTATTAAATCTATCGAGAAAAATGAGGGAAGGATTGCTAGACCTACTAAATTAGATTTAAGCATTGTTTTAAACTTGGGAGGGATTTTAAGTTGAAGGGTATATCAAGCATTATATTAGGTGAGGGACATATTTAAGAAAGAATATTGAAAAGTGGTTGGAGAGAACTATATAAGGGATAAAAGATAATATTTGGTTGGGAGGAAGCTTTTGAAGCAAAATATTACTCATATTTACTTTGTCTAACATACTAGGATTTGAATTTAATGCTTTAATGACCATATTATATGCACTTCATTTAAGCTTAAAATATTGTGCCTCGATTCCATAGCCACCATTATTCTAGGTGTACCACTTTGATAAATTAGAAATAAATTCATTAAAAAGCAGATCAAATTTTCTTAAGGAGTTCTTATAAAATAGTCGGATGACAAACTTGTCATTAGTAAGCAATATTTGATCTTGCTAGTTGTAGTCATGAGGATTATTGACCATGTTGAAGTCTTTGATGATAATCCATTTTACCATTGGTATAGAGGTTGTCATATAATGCCATAATGCTATATGTCTAAAATACTCATTATGCATGTCATTGTTACAAACTAAGAACAATTTGTTATCATGCAAAATTATAGCCCACACACACCTATCATAGGGATCATGTACTAAATTAACCATAGTAGAATCAAGGGTGGGATGGAGCAATATCCCTTTTATAGCTTCATTATTTATAAAAAAAATGTTGTTCTTGGGGATGGATATGGGATGAATAGTATCCAACTATATACCTATTATTTTAACTTCTTGTAGAAAAAGGATCTAGATTTTATTTTATTGCATAACCCTAAAGACATGGAACTTATATAAGAAGAGTTTAAGCCCTTGCACATTCAAGGAGATGCATTTGAAGCTCATGAGAAACCAATACATAGAAGTTGCTCAAATATATCTTCATAAACATCAAATTAGTTTTTGAGGCTAATACCCTATGAAAGGGAGTACTATGGGTAATATAGTGAAGGGCTTAGGGGGGAAGTGAGGGGATGGAATGGGGGATCCAAGAGGATTGAGAAATTAGGAAAGGAAAAAGAGGTAAATGGGAAAGGGAAGATAATTGAAAGAAATAAATCCATTCCTTAATTGAGGGTTTTTCACCACATGTAGCTGATAATTCAAACCACTTGATCAATGATGAGTGATTGCATTTATCTTCCATATTCCTACCCTTTACCATTTCTATGCTAAAGATCATGTTATCAGTAGTGGTGTCTTACCACTAGTTTTACTTGTTAATATTGTTAATGTTGGAGGAATATGGGGGTTATGAGCTTGGAGGGACATTGGTATGTGAACAAAAAGGGTTTATAGAAACTAACAAGGAAGTTATAATTTTGTTTATAGTCTTCTACATATCCCTACTTTTAAAAATTTTCTTTGGAAAATTTTGTATTAGATGCCCTACTTTGCAATAGAAAAAGCACGTATTCAATAAGTTGAACTAAATTAATGATTGAAAGATAGAAATTCTAGGGCCTATAATGTATATGGATAAGGGAAGGAGACTTAACTATCCACTTCTACATAGATAGTCAAGCACATTCTAAGGTCTAAAATATTTTCCCTGTATTTTGAAAAATTGATGATAGAAAAGGGTAGAATAACAAATTTAGAAAGGGATTTCAACCTAAACCAATTATTAAGACCGAGAGAAACCATCAAGGGTGAAAATAAGTGTCCAAATATTAATCTATTTATCCATAAATAACCCAAGTGCCATAATGCAAGGAAAATTATGGATGAAGGTGGTTAAATATTTATACTGACATAACCTTTACCTAATCCATAATTGTCTTTACTAATAATCATTTTCCTTCCTTCCAGACTAACCTAGACCATCCAAACAAGTTATTTTCAATTGATATATCTCTTAGAAAGAAAAACATAGTAACACTCTTAGAAAAATCTTCAAAGAAAATACTAAATTTAGCTAGAAGATAAAAAATTTGGCTTACCTCATCCCTCAACTATCAATTTTAAAGATTGCTACTCACTAGTTGAGTTATCACTATGTCCTCTGATATTGCTCCCCAATAGGTTAATATTTTCTATCATGGTGGCAATACCAACAAGAGGAGGTTAGAGAAATGTAGACACCCAAAAGTTGCACATTGCTATACCTATGTACTTGTAGATCCTTCTGGACACTTGTAGCTTTACATAGGCCACCCTAGGTACCCATAGGTTATCGTAGACCAGCGTAGACTATTTTAGATCATCCTAGACATGCGTAGATTTTTATAGTTATGCGTAGTAATGCGTAGATGGTTGTAGAAATAAATAATGGGTCCTAAACCCCTAATTATATCTGATTCCCAAATTCAACAAAGTACTGTTACTCTGTAGAAATGGAAAGCCAATATTAAACAGTCAGTTATCGATGCATACAGATGAATTATGACAGCATATAGAGGCACCCCAACTGCCTTAAGACCGATATACCAAATATATTTTACAAAAGCAGCATCACAACTCAATTCGTAGCCTGCCCTACGAATTCGACCCCAATTAGCGACCTAGGTCGCGAATTGCATCTGCAAGCCCCAAATCACCCCAAATTTGGGAGGTAAGCTCTATTTCAACATATTATTACCTTCTACATATTTTATTGTGATTTATGTTACAATTTTATAGTCATTTCATCTTCCTAAATATGGGGCCTGACTAAGGCAAACCCCCAATGTATTAACCCTTTCTTGTAAGTTTCTTTCAGGTTATGCAACATATTGGAAGGAAAGGAACACCAACAAACAACAACCCAACCATGACCTACATACATCAAGCCCATATACACCGAGGGATGATAGGAGAAGGTATCAAATTGATTGTAACCTTGTTAGGAATAGAGATGGATAAAGGGCATCAAGATCCTCTTGTAACACATGCTCATTAATATCAATGGAATAAAATTTCTTTGTTTAATGCATCATTTATGTTTATGTGTTAAATTATTAAATGTCGTTTTCTACCCGTTTCATTTTAGCACACTCAGTGGGACTCCCACAACGGATAGTGCTAGATTCATTTTTCTTATAAATCTGACATTATCCTCTATTTTTGTGTCTTGAAGGTACCAAAACTATGTTTCAATGAAGCCTCCAAAGCCCTAGGAATCATCCTAGGCCATCAGATCCCTGATTTGAAGCCTCTAAACCTGATTTGCAACCCACCCTATGATTTAGGTTAAATTAGCAACCTAGGTCATGATTTAAGTCACATTAGCGACCCAGGTCGTGATTTGATCATAGACACCTCTAAAACCCCCAAATCAATTGGGGTGACCTTGTCAGGGGCCAAGAAAACCCCCCTTAGCATCAGAATGAAGGTATTCTCACTTTTTATGCCACTGTTGCAAGTTTTGGAAGAAAAAAAATCTATTAACTAGTGAGATAATCATTGTTCAACATAGTTTTGTTTTCATTGCAAAGTTGTTGAAGCATTAGGGTTTCTAAAATTTTTAGGACCTGCAACTTTCCAGCAAGTTCATAAAATTTATTTCTCAAATAAGTTTGCATATGTCCTTGTATCTTGCATGTAGCACAAGCCTATGTTGATTTCATTTCACTAATAGCTTTCATTGTTAGAAAGAACTATACATGTTCAAGTAAATCAAGGTTTCTAATCCCCTCTTCTACTTCTGAAATGTCTTTGCATTCTAACAACAAATTAAGGTTCCTAATACCTTATTCCTTTGTTTGAAAGAAATTTTTGCATTCAAAAGTTTAAATCAGGGTTCTAATCCCCTTCACTCCACACACTTGGATTGTTTGTTTCTATGCTTTCGAAAATAGGTTAGTTTGCTTTGGAAAGGCATTTAGGGCTAGAATACTTCTCTTCAAAGAATAGTATCTAATCATTTGCTTTTGAAAAGACATTAGGGTTAGTTTCTTTTAAAAAGGCAAGCAACGAGTTTCTTATCTCGCGTACATCGATAGTGAAACACAAACCCACACACACTCACATGGTACTTAAACAAGTGGTGAGATTGGACTTCATCCCCAATACATCACTCGAGACTGGTGTGGATCGAGTTGCACTCTCCATCAGCTCACCCCCTAGACACATAGTAGCCCCATAGGAGTGGTTATATGGATTTCATCACCAGAGACCCCCTACTCTTGTGATTGGGCCCTAGATTTCATCACTAGCGGTTACCTGCAGAGTGGGATAGGATTTAGCGCCTTCATCCACAAGGCTAGTATAATTTGTGGAATTGGTAATTGTCGTTCTTGACTAAGCCCATCCGAGGGTGAAGCGAAAGCATGGGTATGTGATGCAGGAGCATCCGAAGGTGGAAAAGCAATCTTGCATCACCCAAAAATATTTTTTTCTTTAAGTGCCAAAGCTGTCGCGATATCGCGACACTTTTTTGAGAAAGGGCGCCAAAGGGTCAAACTGTCGCGATATCGCGACGCTTTTTGAGAAAAGGGGCCAAGGCGCAAAATGGTCACGAAATCATGACATTTTCGAAGCAAAGCAGCCTGGACGCAAAATGGTCGCGAAATCGTGACATTTTCGAAGCAAAGCAGCCTGGACGCAAAATGGTCACGAAATCGTGACATTTTCGAAGCAAAGCAGCCTGGACGCAAAATGGTCGCGAAATCGTGACATTTTCAAAGCAAAGAAGCCAAGGCGCAAAATGGTCGTGAAATCGTGACATTTTCGAAGCAAAGGAGCCAAGGCGCAAAATGGTCGTGAAATCGCGACACTTTCGAAGCGAAGGCTCAAAGGCGCAAAGTGGTCGCGAAATCGTGACACTTTCGGACCAAAGGCTCAAAGGCGCAAAGTGGTCGCGAAATCGTGACACTTTCGGAGCGAAGGCTCAAAGGCGCAAAGTGGTCACGAAATCGTGACACTTTCGGAGCAAAGGCTCAAAGGCGCAAAGTGGTCACGAAATCGTGACACTTTTAGAGCGAAGGCTCAAAGGCGCAAAGTGGTCACGAAATCGTGACACTTTCGGAGTGAAGGCTCAAAGGCGCAAAGTGGTCACGAAATCGTGACACTTTCGGAGCGAGGGCTCAAAGGCGCAAAGTGGTCGCGAAATCGTGACACTTTCGGAAGCAAGGTGACAGGGTGCAAAGTGGTCGCGAAATCGTGACACTTTTGGGGCAAAGGCACCAAGGGAGAAAACAGAGGCCGAACGCCAAAACGTCGCGATATCGCGACCGAAGAGGAGAGAGGGCGTAAGGAAGCAAACACGTCGCGATATCGTGACAAAACGCTCATGACTCCAGACCAGTCGGCGATTGCAGAGGCCATTGCAGAAGGGCACGTGGCATCAAATTACAGGTGGCCATAGAGCACTAGGCGGTTATAGAGGCCATTGCAGAAGGGCACGTGGTAGCAGATTACAGATGGCTATGGCGCATTCCTATGAATGATGACTCGGCGGGTGGATGGACAGGCGGCTGCAGGGCACTCTGCCATCCCATGCCATGATGATGGAAGATACCTGGCCACAACATGCATGCGGTGATAGAACACTCGTGCGGGCGGTTATAGGGAATCCCGCATTCTGTGTAATGATGTCCGAAGGGGGTCGGGTCTATTATAAGAGGAATGCATACATTGTAAAAGGGACTTCTTGGCCATTTTGAATATAACTGCTGTATTTTTGAATTCGAAACCTCTGTTAATGAAATTTGCGTGAATTTTTTTGTGTGTTATCTTAGTTCTGCTTCAAGTGGTATCAGAGCCAGAAGGTTCTGAGTGCGCGAACCGATCATCGACAGTGAGGCAGTTCGTGCCAGGATTGTGGTTGTGGGTTGAGAGGAAGCGAGCAGGATGCCTCCACATAGGAACCATGGTGGTGTGAGGAACAGGCAAGCAGAGGTCGATCTTAGAGCCTTGCAGAGGCAAGTTGAAGCCCTACAGGAGGAAATCAGAAGAGGAGTTGAGCCAAGAAGGGAGGAACCCAGTGAAGATGAAGTTTGGGAAGAAGAGGGTCCATCTGATGAGGAAGAAGCATTGGATCCAGCAGAGGCTAGGCTGTATAGGGCCATATCCCAGATCGGGAAGAAGCCAAAGTTTGATGTCTCTACTTATTCTGGGAATCTCAATCCCGAGGAGTTGATAGATTGGATCAACGACATGGAGGAATATTTTGAGTATGAAGAGATCTCAGATCCAAATCGGATCAGGTTCGCAAAAACAAAGTTGAAGGGGCATGCTAGCATCTAGTGGAAAGGAGTGCAGCTAGAAAGGAACAGGAGGGGAAAGGAAAAGATCACCAGGTGGGATAGGATGGTAGAGAAATTGAAGAGGCAATTCATCCCCATGGATTATGAGTTGGATTTGTTGAGAAAGATGTAGAGTCTTAGACAGGCAAGTAAATCTGTCAAGGAGTATACGGAGGAGTTCTATCAGATCTCGATTAGAACCGGCCATTCTGAGGCGAATAAGGAGAAAGTCGCACGATACATCAATGGATTGAGAACCAGCATCCAAGAAGAGCTGAGTATGGTTCGAATGAGCACGGTTGAGGATGCATACCAGTTTGCATTAAAAGTGGAGGAGAAACTGAATAGGAGGTTTGATGGTAAGCGAGAGAGGAAAGGATCGAGGAGGAAGAGCTGGTGGAAGGACCAGTGGAGGAAGATACAAAGATTTGGGGAAGACTGGTGAAGCAAGCAGTAGCCAGAAACAGAAAGAGGAGAAGGAGGAGAATACCCAATGCCCACGCAATCAGAACAACAACTACCCGAGGGGAAGAGGTAGGCCTGGGCGAGGGTTTGGAAGAGGTGTCTTTCGAGGAACCTGCTTCAACTGCGAAGAAGAAGGACATCGGGCATACAACTGCCCGTAGCATCAAGAAAGGCCAAATCGAAGACCTGAGGGTCAGGCCCGAGCTGCTGTAGCAGACGAAGGTGTAGAATCTGAGCACTCTGAGGAGGCAGAAAGAGGAGAAGCGATGATCATCAGAAGAGTCTTGTTGAATGAAGAAAAGAAGGTAGACCAGAGGAACAACCTATTTCGAACAAGATGCAAGTGCATAGGCAAGGTCTGTAACATCATCATCGATAATGGAAGCACTGACAACTTGGTTTCTGAGGAGATGGTTGCCAAGCTGTAGCTGGAGAGAAGAAAACACCCGCACCCTTATCGGATTGCATGGTTACAAAAGGACCATCGGGTGCTGGTCAGTGAGCAATGCCTGGTGAAGTTCAACATTGGAACTTACCGAGATGAGGTCTTATGTGACATCTTGCCTATGGATGCATGTCACTTGTTGCTTGGGAGACCATGGCAGTTTGATCGAAGTGTTGTACATGATGGTCGAGCCAATACATATTCCTTGTCAAAAAATGGAGTTCGACATAAGTTGAAACCCCTGAAGGAGGCGGATGAGAAGGTATGCAATAGTGCACGAGTCTGTCTAGTTGATGGAAGAAGATTTTTGGATGGCCTGAAGCCAGATCATATGTGCTATGCAATAATCCCTAGGGTTAGGGAAGAAGAATGCAAGGAAACTCCAGTGGAAGTCATGGGACTGTTAGAGGAGTTCCAGGATATCATTTCTGATAATGTTCCTGAAGGTTTACCACCTGTTAGGAAGATCAGTCACCACATAGATTTGGTGCCTGGATCGAGCTTGCCGAATAAGGCTGCACACAAAATGACGCCTGTAGAAACTGAGGAGTTAAACCGATAGGTTCAAGATCTGCTAAAGAAGGGGTTGATTAGGGAGAGTCTTAGTCCATGTGTAGTACCTAAAGTACTAGCACCCAAGAAGGATGGGGAGTGGAGAATGTGCACAGACTCTCGGGCAATTAACAAGATCACTATTAAATACAGATTCCCATTGCCCAGGATGGATGATATCATGGATTGTTTGAGTGGAGCTGAGTACTTCACGAAGATTGACCTAAAAAGTGGTTACCATCAGATCCGCATTAGAGAAGGGGATGAGTGGAAGACAACCTTTAAAACCAGAGAGGGGCTGTATGAGTGGTTGGTCATGCCATTTGGGCTAACCAATGCATCGAGTACCTTCATGCGGTTAATGAATGAAGTCCTGAAAGAATTTCTAGGCAAATTTGTTATTGTCTACTTGGATGATATATTGATTTTTAGCAGAACCCTAGAGGAGCACTGATGCACATCGGGGAGGGTTTTTGAGAAACTGTGGGAGGAGCAGTTGCTGATCAATCTGAAGAAGTGCAACTTCGTGAAGAGGGAGCTAGTATACCTAGGATTTGTTATCTCAGCGGATGGTCTCAAAATGGACCCCGAGAAGGTGAGGGCTATCATAGAATGGCCTGCTCCAAGAAGCGTGACTGAGGTGAGATCGTTTCATGGTCTGGCCAGTTTCTACAGAAAGTTCATTAGAAACTTCAGCAGTATTTGCGCATCCCTTACGGAGACAATGAGGGGAAACAAGAAGGAATTCAAGTGGACAGCTAGAGGCAGACAAAAGCTTTGCCATGCTGAAGAAGAAGGTCACGGAGCAACCTGTCTTAGCACTTCTAGATTTTAACAAGGTGTTTCAGGTAGACTGTGATGCGAGTGGTAGTGCCATAGGGGCCGTATTGAGCCAAGAGGGTAAGCCTGTTGCTTATTTTAGCGAGAAGCTCAATGATGCCAGAAGGAAGTATTCGGTATATGATCAAGAGTTCTATGCCATAGTTCGGGCTCTGAAGAAATGGAGGCATTATTTGTTGCCAAAGGAGTTTGTCCTTTATCGCGATCATCAGGCACTGCAGTATATTAACAGTCAAGGGAAATTGAATCAGAGGCACCTGAAATGGGTTGAGTTCCTGCAGAGCTATACCTTTGTGCTGAAGCATCGGAGCGGAAGGTCCAATAGAGTTGTGGATGCCTTGAGTAGGAGGCAATGTTTATTGATGGAGATGAAGGTGGAGGTTGTAGGGTTTGCTGAGCTCAAGGGTTTATACCCTGCAGACCCCGACTTCGCAGAAGCTTGGAAAGCTTGCACTGCGCCTGTTACATTGGACAGGACTAAGTGGTTAAATTTTTTGATTCAAGATGGAATGCTGTTCAGGGGGAACCAATTATGCATTTCGAGGAGCTCAATGAGGGAGAATCTCATCAAGGAAAAGCACAGTGGAGGTTTAGCTGGACACTTTGGTCGAGACAAGACCATCTCACTTGTTAGTGAAAACTACTACTGGCCGCAATTGCAACAAGATGTGGCAAAATTTGTGCAAAGTTGTAGGATATGCCAGATGGCAAAAGGTGTGAGGCAGCCTACTGGTTTATATCAACCACTACCTATACCTGAAAGGCCATGGGAGGATATTAGCATGGATTTTATTCTTGGTTTACCCGGGACACAGAGGGGACACGACTCCATATTTGTGGTAGTGGACGGGTTTTCAAAAATGGCTCATTTTATTCCCTACCAGAAGACTAGCGATGCGGTCCATGTGGCTGGTTTATTCTTCAAGGAAGTGGTACGCCTTCATGGGCTGCCAAGGAGCATTGTGTCGGACAGGGATACCAAGTTTGTAGGGTATTTTTGGAGAACCCTGTGGAAGAAATTGAAGACGGATTTAAAATTTAGTTCTGCATACCACCCCCAAACAGATGGCCAAACAGAGGTGGTAAATAGGAGTTTGGGCAATCTACTGAGATGCTTGGTCGGAGACAAGCCCAAGGGATGGGATCTAGTTTTGTCGTAGGCAGAATTCGCTTATAACAGCTCAGTCAACAGGAGTACCAATAAATCGCCATTCCAGATAATCTATGGGAGCAGCCCAAGAAACGCTTCAGAGTTGAGAAGGATGGATACAAGAGAAAAATGTAGTGCTGAAGCTGAAGACTTTGCTGAACACCTGAAGGGAGTGCATGAGGAGGTGACAAGGCACATTGCTAAGATGAATACTCAGTATAAAGCCAGGGCAGACCAGAAGCGCCGGGCTAAGGAGTTTGAAGTAGGAGATTCCGTCATGGTCCATCTAAGAAAAGAGAGGTTTCCTGCCAAGACCTATAACAAGCTGAAGATGAAGAAATTTGGGCCATGCAGGATCATTGGGAAATGGGATTCGGGTAATGCATATGAGGTGGAGTTGCCGAGTGAACTTAACATCTCACCGGTTTTTAACATTTTAGATTTGGTCGAGTTTCATGAAGGAGATAGCAGTGCAACACCAAGCCCGGATTTGTGGAGCATTCCCATGGTTACTCTAGTCGTAGATGAGATAGAAGAAGTCCTTGATACGCGTGAGGGCCGAAGTACTCGAAACAGGTGTTATTATGAGTATTTGATCAAGTGGAAGGGCAGGCCCATAGAAGATGCGACTTGGTTGTCGAAGGCAGAGGTTGACCTCCTGGGTCTACCTCGAGCAGATCAGAAGTGAAGGTCACTTCTCAATTCACCCTGGGTGTCTGATGCAGGAGCATCCGGAGGTGGAAAAGCAATCTTGCATCACCCAAAAATATTTTTTTCTTTAAGTGCCAAAGTTGTCGCGATATCGCGACACTTTTTTGAGAAAGGGCGCCAAAGGGTCAAGCTGTCGCGATATCGCGACGCTTTTTGAGAAAAGGGGCCAAGGCGCAAAATGGTCGCGAAATCGTGACATTTTTGAAGCAAAGCAGCCGGACGCAAAATGGTCAGAAATCATGACATTTTCAAAGAAAAGGACGCAAAATGGTCACGAAATCGTGACATTTCCGAAGCAAAGCAGCTTGGACGCAAAATGGTCACGAAATCATGACATTTTCAAAGCAAAGAAGCCAAGGCGCAAAATGGTCGTGAAATCGTGACATTTTCGAAGCAAAGGAGCCAAGGCGCAAAATGGTCGCGAAATCGTGACACTTTCGAAGCGAAGGCTCAAGGCGCAAAGTGGTCGCGAAATCGTGACACTTTCGGAGCAAAGGCTCAAAGGCGCAAAGTGGTCACGAAATCGTGACACTTTCGGAGCGAAGGCTCAAGGGCGCAAAGTGGTCACGAAATCGTGACACTTTCGGACCAAAGGCTCAAAGGCGCAAAGTGGTCACGAAATCGTGACACTTTCGAAGCGAAGGCTCAAAGGCGCAAAGTGGTCGCGAAATCGTGACACTTTCGGAGCGAAGGCTCAAAGGCGCAAAGTGGTCACGAAATCGTGACACTTTCGGAGCGAGGGCTCAAAGGCGCAAAGTGGTCGCGAAATCGTGACACTTTCGGAAGCAAGGTGACAGGGTGCAAAGTGGTCGCGAAATCGTGACACTTTTGGGGCAAAGGCACCAAGGGGTAAAATGGTCGCGAAATCGTGACATGTCGCGGTTTCACGGCCCGAAGGAGAAAACAGAGGCCGAACGCCAAAACGTCGCGATATCGCGACCGAAGAGGAGAGAGGGCGTAAGGAAGCAAACACGTCGCGATATCATGACAAAACGCTCACGACTCCAGACCAGCCGACGATTGCAGAAGGGCACGTGGCATCAAATTACAGGTGGCCATAGAGCACTAGGCGGTTACAGAGGCCATTGCAGAAGGGCACGTGGTAGCAGATTACAGATGGCTATGGCGCATTCCTATGAATGATGACTCGACGGGTGGATGGACAGGCGGCTGCAGGGCACTCCGCCATCCCATGCCATGATGATGGAAGATACCTGGCCACAACATGCATGCGGTGATAGAACACTCGTGCGGGCGGTTACAGGGAATCCCGCATTCTATGTAATGATGTTCGAAGGGGGTCGGGTCTGTTATAAGAGGAATGCATACATTGTAAAAGGGACTTCTTGGCCATTTTGAATATAACTACTGTATTTCCGAATTCGAAACCTCTGTTAATGAAATTTGCATGAATTTTTTTGTGTGTTATCTTAGTTCTACTTTAGTATGTTGATAGCAGGTATTAGATAGTGCCACCTCTTCTTGTGAGAGGATATTGTGAACTCGCTTCAGCATAGTGAGTTCCACCCCTTTAGGATATCATTTTACTATGCCTTCCATACAGGTCACCATTTGCACGTTGCGGTACCATTCTATCCTATGCATCCTTGGGTGTTGCAGGAGGTTTGATATTGATGACATTCCCCATTTTCTAGAGTACTCACTCCATTACCCATGATTCTACATAGGGAGTATCAACATTACAACACACAAAACGAATAGAACACTTTTATTTTCTCAGCATTTAGATTTGATTCTGGTCTACCGTTGTTTGCATGATCATAGACCGGTCTCAACACATTACACCACATATTGTTTTGCTACACACAACATGTCACTTAATTTACACTTACATTAGACACGATTGAGTCGACATCACACAAGGTTTATTCCTAAAACCCATTCACACATGCCACTATGCCAGTGGTCACTCGTAGTAGAGCGCATGAGCAAGCATGCTCCATGGAGGAATGGCCTCCCCCATCCTCTAGTCAGTCCACCCTTACTCCTTCGATCATGAAGGAGAAGATTATAGACACATCTGATTCACACAGGGAATCTGATATACCATTCACACACATGATGCCTTATGATGAGACATCAACCTTGAGTGAAATCCTTGCTACTTCACTCGTAGAGGACTACCCACTCCTTTCAGCTCTATCCCCACCTAATCCATCGACCACCTTCTGTGACCATGTTATCTACACTACACCAGGGCAACCTCCTCCATCCTTTACCATAGATGAGGAGGTCATGCCTACATCACCCACCTTTGCACATCCCTTCTTCCAAAATCTATCTCAATCCTTGTTTGAGAATGATTCCTCCCTCCTAAACCGTACCCATCCTGAGGTCACATCATTTGCCCCTATCATAGGAATGGTGTCTGACCCATCCTCCTCCACTACAGGAAGCCAAAAACCATCCTTCCAAATTGCACAACAAATCCCTACTCAGCAGGAACCACAAACATTCCCTCAAACCTCACACCCATACTCTTCACAAGAGTACCAACCATCCTCTTCCCAAGAGTCATTCTTCACCATATCTGAGGGTACCTCTCAGTAGCCCCTTCATACACAAGATGCACAAACCCAAGCGAGGGTGTACACGTATACTTTCCCTTCAACCCAAGCTCCTACTTCGGTAGCTTATCCCACCTTTTTGGCAGCTTTCTCGCCTATCTCCCAGGTACCTGGAGTGTACGACACCCAACCCTTGGAGCCACCTTTGCCTACGATGACCTTTAGGATACCACCACCTATTCCTTTTTGGGTTCCCCCTACCCATATCCATCCTACCTATGGACCGACACCAGTAGCCTATGCACCTACTCAACCAAACTATTCCACACAATTTAGCTTCCCTACTTCCTACCCTCCAGGGCAGAGACAGATCCTATATTTTGATACCTCGTCTCGACCACCCCTAGCACCAGTAGTACCGATACCTACACTACCACCAGCTACACCTAGCTTCTTTATGCCTCCTCTAGTCTGGTCATCACCACCCATGGCTCAACCTGTACAATAGGCTCCAAACCAACAAGTACTTGTGCCACAACCATATGCCTCACAGTCGTAGTATTACTACCCGCAACAGGCACCTACCCCACAACCTAGTGTGCCCGTAGACATGACAACACACATCGCCCAGTACCTACCTTATCATGATCAAGCACAATAGTATTCCCCATAGTATTATGAAGAACAACAATACCAATATCCACCACATCCATAAGGGCAACCTACCATAGCTCAGTCCCCCACTTCTATGACACTCAAACTTCAACTCTTACGAGATGAATTTAAAAGGCTAAACATGCACATTGCAAGCTACGGACAACAAATGCCAACCTATGATACATTCTACAATGAGCCAGGTCATACTAATATGCCTCCTCCAACACAATAATTATATCATACTAATGCACCCCCTCCATCCAAACTGCAATGAGCCCATGGTCCCCATCCTCCACGTCGACATCGCAATTGGACTCCACTTTCTGAGCCTCTTCCTACTTTATTCTAGAGGCTATTTGAGACTGGCCATGTTACATTACCAGATATTCGACCCATCAATCCAAATCGACCCAACCCTCATGGGCACATCGAACATGCCTTTTGTGTTTATCATCGCCAACCAGGTCATGATGTATGTTCTTGTCACACCTTTTGTGATTTAGTTGAGGACCTTATCGATAATGGTACCATTCCAGTTTCAAACCTTGTCACACAAAAGGGTCAAAAGTTTCAAAAGGTTGCACCCTTTACCTTACCCTCATCAAATCAAGTCAATCAATAGGTCCAAACAGGTGCCATCCTTTTGTCAAAGGTTACACCCCGACTTTACCTTCATCATAGTTGTTTTTCCAAATGCTAGGTTTTTCCAAAATCCTCAGCTAAAATTTTGGGACATTCTTTTTAGGATCTTTTAGCAACTCAGGTTTTTCCAAAATCCTCAGCTAAAATTTTGGAACATTCTTTTTAGGATCTTTTAGCAACTCAAGTTTTTCCAAAATCCTCAGCTAAAATTTTGGAACATTCTTTTTAGGATCTTTTAGCAACTCAAGTTTTTCCAAAATCCTCAGCTAAAATTTTGGAACATTCTTTTTAGGATCTTTTAGCAACTTAGGTTTTTCCAAAATCCTTAGCTAAAATTTTGGAACATTATTTTTAGAATCCCTTAGCAACATAGGTTTCTCCAAAAACCTTAGCAAAAATCTGGATAGGTTTGTCCTAAAAACCTCAGCAAAAATAGCCTAGCCTAGCCTAGCATAGTTATAGCACACTCACAACCTAGCACATGCATAGCATTCACATACACCACTACATGTTAAACCACACAACTTTTGTCATCGCCCGAGATAATCCCCTATGGTATATGATGAACAAAAGTTATCACAATTCACGCATAGCCAAATGGATCATGCTCCTAACCGAGTTTGACCTAGAATTCATATCTCAAAAGTCTATCAAAGGGTAAGTCATCACCGACCAACTGGCTGAAGCCCCTATAACTGACAATCAACCCCTACTCATCCAACTCCTCGATGACTCTATCTTCCACATAACCGAAGAGGAAGAATATGTCAAAACAGAATTCATGGCTGACCTCACCATGTTCTTTGATGGGTCCAGGTGTCTCCATGCTGGGGGTGCAGGCATTGTTTTCTTTACACCTGAAGGAGAACCACTCCCATTTTCATTCAAACTTGATTTTCCTTGTACCAATAACAACACAGAGTACGAAGCCCTAATCCTAGGACTAAAACAAGCACACTCTATGCACATCAAATACCTCCACATCATAGGTGATTCACTTTTGATAGTCAATCAAGTGTAGGAACTTTAGCTATGCAATTGCCTAATTCTCCAACAATACAAGAAGATCACCCAAAAACTCCTATCCCAATTTGAATGGTATTACCTCGAAGCCATGCCACACTCATCAAACCATTTTGTAGACACCATGGCCTCCTTAGGGTCCCTTATCCCACAAAATCCAACATCCGATATGACATCTGTAACTATTCACACGCTTACTCAATCTGCTATATCACCCACACCCCCTACAGATGATGGTGGTGTGTATGTGGTAAATACTGAACCCCATGATCCATGGTTCTCATAGATGAAAGACTACATCAAGTTAGGCTTCCTACCATGTGATTTGCCCCATGCTCAATATTGAACCTTTAAACAAAGAGTGATCTACTACACCTTGTTGGGGGACATCCTTTACCATCGTAGCTATGATGATATACTCTTGCATTGCCTAGAACCACAAGAATCATAGTGGGTTGTACAAGAAACCCATGATGGCACTTGTGGTGGCCATTTTAGTGGCATGGAAATTACCAAACGCATTCTCTGTATGGGCTACTACTGGCCTAAAATGGAGCAAGACTACTATGAGTATGTCAAACATTGCATAAAATGCCAACAACATGCCAACTTAACACATTTACCATCCCAAGCACTTCAACCAATCCAGTCCATGTGGCCCTTCTCCCAATGGGGCCTAGATCTAATTGGACAAATTACACCTGCATCCTCTAGAAATCATAAATTTATCATCACAACAATAGAATATTTTACCAAGTGGGTCGAAGCCATCCCACTGGTACAAACTACAGGAGCTAAAATTACAGCATTCATCATGGAGCATATCATATGCCGCTTTGGAATTCCCTCCCAAATTATTTTAGATAATGGGAAATATTTAAAAAAAACAAGACTGTCCGAGCTCTATGTAACAAATTTCACATACACCATAGCTTTTCAACCCCATATTACCCTCAAGGAAATGGCCAGGTAGAAGCCACTAACAAAACCATCTGTTCTATTCTCCATAAAACTATAGCGGAATCTCACTAGGACTGGCATAATCAAATACCCCTAGCCTTGTGGGCATATCGTACGAGCATCCATACTCCTACTAGGGCAACACCTTTTTCACTTGTCTACGGGGTAGAAGCTATCATGCCCCTTGAGCTTGAGATACCTTCATTATGGATATCTATGAAGGATTTCATTGATGATGACATGGCTCGCCAAGCTCGTCTAGATCAACTAACACTCCTCGATGAGCATCGCATCCATGCAATCGAGCACACACGAGTATATCAAGATCACCTTCATCATGCCTACAATAGTAAGGTACATCAGTGCGAATTTAAGATTAGCAACTTGGTTCTCAAAGAGAACCAACAAATCACAAGTCAGCCTCACTAGCAGCACGATAAATTTACTCCAAACTGGTTAGGCCCATTCATGGTTATACACAAATATGGTTTAGGAGCATATCATCTAGCTGATCTTGAAGGCTTTAACGATCCTGAACCCATCAACATCTTGCACCTTCATGCATTTAATGCATGATGCACAATCACATTCACCATCACGAATATCACATAGTGTTAGAAGTAAATCACCAAGCACATTACCGTGTGAATTTGTTATTTTTGCTTTATTATTTCTTTATACATGTACGTTTTACCTTTCTACCATTTTTATGCTTGGGGTATTTATTTTTCCTTTTGCAGGACTCACATCATCAGCAGGAGAGCTCTACATCGGCCTCACCTATCACCATGCAGGACCATCTACAACCACAACAAAAACCCATTACATCGGTCGATCTAGCCCGACCACCAGTTGCCCTCCACACTAGGTGCTCCTCACATTCATCCCATTTAGGTCATCACACATCACCTCGACACCATTCCCCTCACCAGCAAGGTTCATCTTATTCACCATGCTCTAGAGACAGCTAGATCTCCCTATCCTCTTTTGATGACAAAGAGGAATCCACCCAACCCCAAGCACAGGGATCACCCTCCCATCCATCTGATGATCTCAGACATCATTACTCACCCATAAATCACCCCCATCATCCCATAGGATCCTACCACCCACCTAATAGGGAGTACGCACCTCATCAACCTCACCCTGCATTCCTACCTGCTCCACTTCCTAATGGCGAGTCCACCTATTCCCAAGCTTTGCAAGCTCACGTTGCACAAGCTGCTCAGGCCGCCTCCATAGGTAGGCCTCTGTCCTATGCACACCATTGTTTGGGACCATCCCCCATGCCACCCATACTCTAGGCACCACCATCTCCCCTATGAGGCTTACCTTTCCAATCACCCAAGCCTTTTCATTCCTCCCCTTCATCCTCGAGGCCTTCTCCATCCTCCCGTGCCTACCAAGCCATGCCACACACATCTCGACCTCCATCACCACCCTCACCAACACCAATACCACTGCACCATGATATACAACATCTCTTCTCCTGCATCGAAGCTCTAGAGCTACAAATGAGCCACTATCGCTGCCATGTTCACCCGTGCTAGTCTTCCATGACCCGTACACCTTCGCCTTCACATAGATCCACCCTTCGATCACATGCCCAACCTACATTGGACCCTCGACCCATGCACCCATAGGTAGACCGACCTTCATCACCTCCAGAAGAGCCCCATATTCACCCCATGACATTCCCACTAGCCCCATTATCAAAAATATTTTACCACCTAATGCACCAAGGCCACTTGACTCTACCAAAGACTCGGCCTATCGATATCTCATGCCCTAAACCACATAACTATCATGCGAGTGAATACTGCATCTACCACCACCGACTAGGCCATGATATTGAAGAGTGCAGAAGATTCAAAAACCGAGTGAACAACATGCTACATGGTAACCACACCATCACATCACCTTCTCATACACGTCCTGACTCGCATAGTTTTTCCCACCAGTAGGCCTTCTTATATCCTTCTTCCACTTCCTCATCCATATTTCTTCTAATTTCCTCATGTAGCTACATGGCCCCCCTTTGAGCAATCACATACCTATGTTAATTCACTCTCCTCTTCTATCATATTTTGGACTTTGGTAATCCCCCCTTATTTTTGGTTACCAAAGTCTATTTCTTCTCACTTCTTCCATCTGTACATTCTACTCTTACATCTTCCCTCGTTTGATGACTATTACACACATTTTTGTAGCTCCCAGCTTGTACACCCACTACACACACACCCCACATGCTAGGGCAACCAAGATCATAGCATCACGCTTTTTTTCATCATTACACACTTTACTCATCTGTAAATAGGTTCTTCTAAGATTCTCCTCCTACACAACATAACTTTCCTCTTGTAAATATCACATTCCTCCACTTGCATCATTTACATTTACATCCATTGCACATATTCACATGCTTTATAGTTAAAATTTTAATTCATGTTTGTACATTCTTCCTCAAAATGCGCCTCAGTAGGAATAATACATACACTTGTTAGCATCACCACCTGGATGTCCATTCCCTCATTTCAGGATCAGGGTATACATAGGTGTCATGTTTAATTTTGACTACTCTGTAGTTTCGGCAATCAAGTGTCACCCATAGCTACTGAGTCTTGTACATTCTTCTTATGGTCTTTTAGGCTGGTTCAACTTCTCTCATGGATCACTCACAATAGGTTACACATTAACAATTTTGAGCCTAGGAAAGAGGACATCTTGAGTAGATATCGCCATCTAGCGAACGGTATCCCCTGCTCGTCCTATCGCCTGCATGGTCAACATACGACCTAGGGATAAACAAAGGGATCAAGCATAAGCAAAAATAAATTATTGGGTAGAAAACAAACTGCATCGCCCATACAAAAAGAGCACCACAAAAGAAACAAAAAAAAAGAAAAAAAAAGAGACAAAAAGAGCACCACCACTATCAGTAGGTCAACATTAGAATAGGGGCAGAAAACAAAAGGTAACGCCTCTTGATATCACTCATGTTATGCTTATCACCTTTGGTCCTTAGGTCCAACATAACGCCATGGGATGATTTCCATCGCTAGCAATAGGCTCCAAGAGCCTGCCTACCAGTGGAATAGTCTTACGGGTGACAACACATCTCTCACATTAGCATCTCACTTTTGTATAGATCACTATTGTGGATGGATGAGCTAGCTAGTCCGGTAGCATCTACAATGGGTTAATCCTACCTCCCTCAAAATGGATAAATGAACCTTACACATTCACACACATAGGTCCAAGACAGACTTTGAACCAGCCCGATTATGTTATAAGTTGCCACAAAACTTGTATAGCTAAGGGTTTGAGATTTGATTGTCATAACTATGTTAGTCAAAGCCATTACACATGCCTTACATTATCCACCATCCCTAAAATCATGGAATGGATCGCATCTATACAGGTAAATGCCACAATACAAGTGCTTCCTTGGTGCATTTCAATAAGTTCATACATGCACCCATGCATCTATGTCATATACACTTAGTATACATTACGGCCGTGCATTCATCCTACATGCATTTAAAATAGCAAATCACATTCTTGCATTCATTTCACACAAATCCCAAAATCAAATTACAGCATTGCATTTACTCTATGTGCATTTATTACAACATCACATTTGATATCACATCACACTGCATTCGAAACATAATCATGCATACTAGGCTACAAATTCATTCACATGAAAGCACGATAATAGATCTAAACCATTCATACATATGCATCTATTTATCATACATACCTACAGATTATATTGTGCTACCTACGCAAATATAAACACAACACATTCCAAACCATCAAAATCACACATGCATATGTAACAACCAAAACCAAAAGGTATGTATATGTATCATCCATCATTCAAAACTGGGGCAACTTCACCTTGCCCTCATCAAATCAAAACAAACCACCAGGTTCAAAAGGTTGCATCCTTCACCTTGCCCTCATCAAATCAAAACAAACCACCAGGTTCAAAAGGTCGCATCCTTTACCTCACCTTCATCAAATCAAATCAATCACTAGGTCCAAAAGGTTTCACCCTTTTCCTTACATTTTATCACAAACATTCTTTTTAGAGTCTTAACACACTAGGTTTCCCCAAAAACCTCAGTAAAATTTTGGATAGGTTTCCCCAAAAACCTCAGTAAAACTTTGGATAGGTTTCCCCAAAAACCTCAGCAAAACTTTGGATAGGTTTCTCCAAAAACCTTAGTAAAACTTTGGATAGGTTTGTCCCAAAACCTTAGCAAAAATAGCATAGCATAGCATAGCCTAGCATAGCCTAGCATAGCATAGCCTAGCATTGCCTAGCATAGCGCAATAATTTTTCACCTCTTTGTCCTCACAAAGATTTTGCTTCCATGCACACCCTTCACAAGGCTTGAGATTGTGCATTCACCACTTCTAAAAGTAGGGTCATCTTTGGTCTAACTTTTCACCTATCAAATCATCTCCACATTTCCTAAAAATTTTACCATTGTATCGGGCTTAGAAAGAGCTTTCCAACAGTATAATATTTGTCCAATTTTGACATCGTTTGGTTCCCCAAACTACCAAAAACTACACATGTGTCAAACAATTCAAAACCCTAATTCACCCCCCGGGTGGCGATTTAGGTCAAAATCACCCCTCGGGTGGCGAACTCAACTCAGACCTTCCAAAATCAACCAAGTTGCCCCCAAAACCCTAGGAAATCATGCAAATTTCTTCTAAAACCCTAGGAACTTCCCAAAACACTCTTCTAATTTGTTTTTTGTCATCATAATCATCATGCATTGGTATCTTATCAATCGTTGCATCATCAACTCATCGCATTCCATTCACCTCATTGTTGATTCCTCGTTTGAGGGGGTATTCATATCCAAAGTCAGCTTTGCATGCAATCACAACATCAAAAATCCAAAAGCGCGGTTAGCGCATTTGTCTACAAATTTTTTTGCTGAAGATTATCATACAAAATAATCTCAATCACAATCAGACATGGGTTACATCAAGAGAGTTATGTGTGACAATGGAAAGGTCACCTTGGCATTCATGGAGCACAATGAATGACATGGGTGACTAATTCAATGCAACATTTGGAAGACTTCACTCTAGCATTCATGGAGCACAATGAATGACATGTTTGAATAATTCAAATGTTAACTAACTCAAATGGTTTGACACTTGTCACCATGTTCTCATCAATCAATCAACAACAAATATTTAGTTAGGCTTTTGTCCTAATCATACTTTTGGACCATGCTGATCTGGTTGCAAAAGCAAAGCAGTCAAAAGTTGCCATTCTCAAGCAACTGGTATGGCATCGTAAATGTCATACGGACTCAGCAAAATCACATCATTGCATTCATAATCATTCATTTTCCTTTACCAACATTGCTTTTTATTTCTTTCCTCTTCTTCTTCTTTCCTTCTTCCCTTCTCCTTCTAGGCCATCGGTCAATGTTGTATGGTCACGCTTCGAGCGGCTACATACCTTTGATTAGATCCCATTATTTTCCTTCTCCTTCTTGGCTATCCAGTCAATGTTGTATGGTCACGCTTCGAGCGGCTACATACCTTTGATTAGATCCCATTCTTTTCCTTCTCCTTCTTGGCTATCCAGTCAATGTTGTATGGTCACGCTTTGAGTGGCTACATACCTTTGATTAGATCCCATTCTTTTCTCTTCTTACTAGCAATCATATTCATCATGCATTGGTATCTTTATCAATCGTTGCATCATCAAATCACCACACTTCATTCACCTCATTGTTGATTCCTCATTTGAGGGGGTATTCATATCCAAAGTCAGCTTTGCATGCAATCACAACATCAAAAATCCAAAAGCGCGGTTAGCGCATTTGTCTACGAAATTTTTTGCTGAATATTATCATACGAAATAATCTCAATCACAATCAGACATGGGTTACATCAAGAGAGTTATGTGTGACAATGGAAAGGTCATCTTGACATTCATGGAGCACAATGAATGACACGAGTGACTAATTCAACGCAACATTTGGAAAACTTCACTCTGGCATTCATGGAGCACAATGAATGACATGTTTGAATAATTCAAATGTTAACTAACTCAAATGGTTTGACACTTGTCACCATGTTCTCATCAATCAATCAACAACAAATATTTAGTTAGGCTTTTGTCCTAATCATACTTTTGGACCACGCTGATCTGGTCGCAAAAGCAAAGCAGTCAAAAGTTGTCATTCTCAAGCAACTAGTATGGCATCGTAAATGTCATACGGACTCAACAAAATCACATCATTGCATTCATAATCATTCATTTTCCCTTACTAGCATTGTTTTTATCTCTTTCCTCTTCTTCTTCTTTCCTTCTTCTCTTCTTCCCCTTGGCCATCGATCAATGTTGTATGGTCACGCTTCGAGTGGCTACATACCTTTGATTAGATCCCATTATTTTCCTTCTCCTTCTTGGCTATCCAATTAATTTTGTATGGTCATGCTTCGAGTGGCTACATACCTTTGATTAGATCCCATTCTTTTCCCTTCTCCTCCTTGGCTATCCAGTCAATGTTGTATGGTCATGCTTCGAGCGACTACATACCTTTGATTAGATCCCATTCTTTTCTCTTCTTACTAGCAATCATATTCATCATGCATTGGTATCTTTATCAATCACTGCATCATAAAATCACCACATTTCATTCACCTCATTGTTGATTCCTCATTTGAGGGGGTATTCATATCCAAATTCAGCTTTGCATGCAATCACAACATCGAAAATCCAAATGCTCGGTTAGCGCATTTGTCTACATAATTTTTTGCTGAAGATTATCATACGAAATAATCTCAATCACAATCAAACATGGGTTACATCAAAGTTATGTGTGACAATGGAAAGGTCATCTTGACATTCATAGAGCACAATGAATGACACGAGTGACTAATTCAGCGCAACATTTGGAAAACTTCACTCTAGCATTCATGGAGCACAATGAATGACATGTTTGAATAATTCAAATGTTAACTAACTCAAATGGTTTGACACTTGTCACCATGTTCTCATAAATAAATCAACAAAAAATATTTAGTTAGACTTTTGTCCTAATCATACTTTTGGACCATGCTGATTTGGTCACAAAAGCAAAGCAATCAAAAGTTATCGTTCTCAAGAAACTAGTATGGCATCGTAAATGTCATACGGACTCAACAAAATCACATCATTGCATTCATAATCATTCATTTTCCATTACTAGCATTATTTTTATCTCTTTCCTCTTTTCTTTCTTTCCTTCCTCTCTTCTTCCCCTATGGACATCAAGTTGATGTTGTATGGTTACGATTCGAGCGGCTACATACCTTCGATTAGATTCCATTATTTCTCTTCTTTTCCTTGGATACTAGATTGATTTGTATGGTCACGCTTCGAGTGGCTACATACCATTTGATTGGATTCCATTCCACTTATATCCCTTTTCCTTCTGCACAAACCCTTCATATTTTTGTATTAAACTGTGTTCTACATAGTATAGTACAAAAAGGGGCAAAATGTAGACACCCAAAAGTCACACATTGCTATTTTTGCATATCTATAGGTGATTCTAGACATCCCTAGGCTATTTTAGACTATTGTAGTAATGCGTATACATGCGTAGACACACGTAGACATGCGTAGACATGTGTAGACTTCCATAAGTTAACCATAGTAACGTGTAGACTTCCACAAATGGATTTTAGGTCCAAAATCCTAATAAGCTCTCAAAACTACATCTTATGTGTCGATATACCTTCAGACGGTAACCCGAGGCAATGCATAGCCCATTTACACTCATTTAACACCCCCACGGGGTATTAATTGGCAAAATCAATTAAAAGTCAATTATCAAATTCTAATTTAATGTTGACTTCACTTAAGCCCATTTTTAGGGCAAAATTGGATTAATTAACTCTTAATTCATAATTAGTGTTAATCAAATACTCCCACATGTGCCACTTTAGGGTTTCCTAGGGTTTTATTTTAATCCTCCCCTAAATATGCTTAAGGCCTAATTAGGATTAGCACTAATCCTTCCTCACACATGTGTGAGGATAGGATATTTCCTACTTAGAATGTGATGTTGCCACATAGAATTTCTTAACCTAACCCTAGTCAGAATCAAACCTAGGTTTAGTCTATCTAACTCCTACCCTTGCACCTTGCATTTGCCTATAAATAATGGGTCTCAAAACCCTAGTTAACTCTCTCTCCCATATTCAACAAAGTACAGTTACTCTGTAGAAATGGAAATCCAATACTAAACAGTTAGTTCCCAGCGCACACAGATGGATTTTGACAGTATACAAAGGTACCCCAGCTGCCTTAGGACTGATCTACCAAAGATATTTTACAAAAGGAGCATCACAGCTCAATTTGCTACCTGGGTCATGAATCTGGCCTAAATTCGCAACCCAGGTCGCTAATTGGGTCTATAGGCCCCAAATCACCCCATATTTGGGAGGTAAGCTCTATTTTGTCATATTATTACCTTCTGCACATTTTATTTTAGTTTCTATCATGATTTTATAGTCAATTCATCTTTCTAAACATGGGGCCTGACTAAGGCAAGCCCCCCATCACACTAATCCCCTTTTGCAGGTCTTTCACAGGTTATCTGGCAGATCTAAGGAAGAGGAACATCATACAAACAACAACCCTATGGTGGCACACATACAAAGAAGCCCACCTACACTAAGGGACGATAGGAGAAGGCATCAGATTGATTATAACCTTGTTAGGAATAGATATGGATAAAGGGCACAAAGACCCTCTTGTAACACATATTCATTAATATCAATGGAATGCAATTTCTTTGTTTAATGCATCATTTATGTTTATGTGTTAAATTATCAAATGTCATTTTCTACCCGTTTCATTCTAGATTCACTTTTATTATAAATATGACATTATCCTCTATTTATATGTCTTGTAGGTACTAAAATTATGTTTCACTAAAGCCTCCAAAGCCCTAGGAACCATCCTAGGCCATCAAATCCCTGATTTGAAGACTCTGAACCTGATTCGTGATCCACCCTATGATTTAGGTCAAATTAGTGACCCAAGTCATGATTTGAGCATAGACACCTCAAAAACCCCCAAATAAACTGGGGTGACCTTCTCAGGGGCCAAGCAAACCCCACTTAGCATCATAATTCAGGACTCACATCATCAGCAGGAGAGCTCTACATCGGCCTCACATATCACCATGTAGGACCATCTGCAGCCACAACAAAAACCCATTAAATTGGATGATCTAGCCCGACCATCAATTTCTCTCCACACCAGGCACTCCCTACATTCATCCCATTTAGGTCATCACACATCACCTCAACACCATTCCCCTTGCTAGCAAGGTTCATATTATTCACCATGCTTTGGAGATAGCTAGATCTCCCTATCCTCTTTTGATGACAAAAAGGAATCTACCCAACTCCAAGCATAGGGATCACCCTCCCATCCGTCTGATGATATCAGACATCATTACTCACCCACAAATTACCCCCATCATACCATAGGATCCTATTGCCCACCTAATATGGAGTATGCACCTCATCAACCTCACCCTGTATTCCTAGCTGCTCCACTTCCTAATGGTGAGTCCACCTATTCCCAAGCTTTGCAAGCTTGCACTGCACAAGCTGCTCAAGCTACATTCATAAGCAAGCATCTGTCCTATGCATGCCATCATTTGGGACCATCCCCCATGCCACTTATACTCCAGACACCACCATCTCCCCTACAAGGCTTACCTTTCCAATTGCCCAAGCTTTTTCATTCCTCCCCTTCATCCTTGAGGCCTTCTGCATCCTCCCGTACCTATCAAGCCATACCACACACATCCCAACTTCCATCACCTCCCTCACCAACACCAATACTACCACACCATGAGATACAAAATCTCATCTCCCATATCGAAGCTCTGGAGTTGAAGATGAGCCACTACCATTGCCACGTTCATCCACGACAGTCTCCCATGACCCGCCCATCCTCACCGCAGGTAGACCGAACTTCATCACCTCCAATGGAACCTCGTATTTACCCCATGACATTACCACTAACCCCATTATCAAAAAAAATTTACCACCTAATGCACCAAGGCCACTTGACTCTACCAAAGACCTGACCTGTCGATACCTCATACCTTAAATCACATAACTATCATGCGAGCGAATACTGCATCTACCATTGCCAACTAGGCCACGATATTGAAGAGTGAAAAAGATTCAAAAACCTAGTAAATAACATGCTATATGGTAACCACACCATCACATCACCTTCTCATACATGGCCTAACTCACATAGTTTGCCCACCAGTAGGCCTTATTATATCCTTCTTCCACTTCCTCATCCACGTTTCTTCTAATTTCCTCACGTAGCTACATGGCCCCCCTTTGAGCAATCACATACCTATGTTAATTCACTCTCCTATTCTATCATATTTTGGACTTTGGTAATCCCCCCTTCTTTTTGGTTACCAAAGTCTATTTCTTCTCACTTCTTCCATTTGTACATTCTACTCTTACATCTTCCCTCGTTTGATGACTATTACACACATTTTTGTAGCTCCCAGCTTGTACACCCACTACACACACACCCCACATGCTGGGGCAACCAGGATCATAGCATCATGCTTTTTGTCATCATTGCACACTTTACTCATCTGTAAATAGGTTCTTCTAAGATTCTCCTCCTACATAGCATAACTTTCCTCTTGTAAATATCGCATTACTCCACTTGCATCATTTACATTTACATCCATTGCATATATTCACATGCTTTATAGTTAAAATTTTAATTCATGTTTGTACATTCTTCCTCAAAATGTGCCTCAGCAGGAATAATATATACCCTTGTTAGCATCACCACCTGGATGTCCATTCCCCCGTTTCAAGATCAGAGTATACATAGGTGTCATGTTTAATTTTGACTACTTTGTAGTTTCGGCAATCGAGTGTCACCCATAGCTACTAATTCTTGTACATTCTTCTTATGGTCTTTTAGGCTGGTTCAACTTCTCTCATGGATCACTCACAACAGGTTACACATTAACAATTTTGAGCCTAGGAAAGATGAAATCTTGAGTAGATATCGCCATCTAGCGAACGGTATCCCCTTCTTGTCCTATTGCCTGCATGGTCAACATATGACCTGGGGATAAACAAAGGGGTAAAGCATAAGAAAAAATAAATGATTGGATAGAAAACAAACTGCATTGCCCATACAAAAAGAGCACAACAAAAGAAACAAAAAATAAAAGAGATAAAAAGAGCACCACCACTATCAGTAGGTCAACATTAGAACAGAGGCAAAAAACAAAAGAAAACACCTCTTGATATAACCCATGTTATGCTTATCGCATTTGGTCCTTAGGTTCAATATAACACCATGGGATGATTTCCATCGCTAGCAATAGGTTACAAGAGCCTTCCTACCAGTGGAATAGACTTACGGGTGACAACACATTTCTTACATTAGCATCTCACTTTTGTATAGATCATTGTTGTGCATGGATGAGATAACTAGTCTAGTAGTTTCTACAATGGTTTAATCCTACCTCCCTCAAAATGGATAAATTAACCTTACACATTCACACACATAGGTCCAAGATATACTTTGAACCAGCCTGATTATGTTATAAGTTGCCACAAAACTTGTATAGATGAGGGTTTGCGATTTGATTGTCATAACTATGTTAGTCAAAGCCATTACAAATGCCTTAAATTATCCACCATCCCTGCAATTATGAAATGGATCTCATCTATACAGGTAAATGCCATAATACAAGTGCTTCCTTGACGCATTTCAATAAATTCATACATGCACCCATGTATCTATGTCATATACACTTAGTATGCATTACGACCGTGCATTCATCCTACACGCATTTAAAATAGCAAATCACATTCTTGCATTCATTTCACATGAATCCCAAAATCAAATTATAGCATTGAATTTACTCTATGTGCATTTATTACAACATCACATTCGATATCACATCACATTGCATTCAAAACATAATCATGCATACTAGGCTACAAATTCATTCACATGAAAGCACGATAATAGATCTAAACCATTCATACATATGCATCTATTTATCATACATACCTACAAATTATATTGTGCTACCTATGCAAATATAAACACAACACATTCCAAACCATTAAAATCACACACACATATGTAACAGTCAAAACCAAAATGTATGTATATGTATCATCCATCATTCAAAACTGGGGCAACTTCAACTTGCCCTCATCAAATCAAAACAAACCACTAGGTTCAAAAGGTCGCATCATTTACCTCACCTTCAACAAATCAAATCAATCACTAGGTCCAAAATGTTTCACCCTTTTCCTTACATTTTATCACAAATAATATTTTTAAAGTCTTAACACACTAGGTTTCCCCAAAAACCTCAGTAAAATTTTGGATAGGTTTCCCCAAAAACCTCAATAAAACTTTGGATAGGTTTCCCTAAAAACCTTAGCAAAACTTTGGATAGGTTTCTCCAAAAACCTCGATAAAATTTTGGATAGGTTTGTCCCAAAACCTTAGAAAAAATAGCCTAGCATACATAGCCTAGCATTGCCTAGCATAGCACAACAATTTTTCACCTCTTTGTCCTCACAAAAATTTTGCTTCCATGCACACCCTTCATAAGGCTTGATATTGTGCATTCACCACTTCTAAAATTAGGGTCATATTTGGTATAACTTTTAACCTTTCAGATCATCTCCACATTTCCTAAAAATTTCACCATTATATCGAGATTAGAAAGAGCTTTCCAACAGTATAAGATTTGTCCAATTTTGACATCGTTTGGTTCACCAAAAAACCAAAACACTACACATGTGTCAAATAGTTCAAAACCCTAATTAGCCCCCCGGGTGGCGTTTTAGGTCAAAATCACCCCCAAGGTCGTGAACTCAGCTCAGACCTTCCAAAATCAACCAAGTTGCCCCAAAAACCCTAGGAAATAATGCAAATTTCTTCTAAAACCCTAGGAACTTCCCAAAACACTATTCTAATTTGTTTTTTGTCATCATAATCATAATGCATTGGTATCTTATCAATCGCTGCATCATCAACTCATCGCATTCCATTCACCTCATTGTTGATTCCTCGTTTGAGGGGGTATTCATATCTAAAGTCAAATTTGCATGCAATCACAACATCGAAAATCCAAAAGCACGGATAGTGCATTTGTCTACGAAAATTTTAGGCTTGTCACCATGTTCTCATCAATCAATCAACATCAAAGATTTAGTTAGGCTTTTGTCCTAATCATTCTTTTGGACCATGCTGATCTAGTCACAAAAGCAAAGCAATCAATAGTTGTCATTCTCAAGCAACTAGTCTGTCATCGTAATTGTCTTATGGACTCATCAAATTCACTTCATTGCATCCACAATCATCCATTTCCTTTTATCGACATTGTTTTTATTTCTTTCCTCTTTTCCTTTCCTTCTTCTTTTCTCCTTCTTGGCTATCTAGTCAATGTTGTATGGTCACTCTTTGAGCGGCTACATACCTTTGATTGGATCCCATTATTTTCCCTTCCCTTCTTGGCTATCTAGTCAATGTTGTATGGTCACGCTTCAAGCGGCTACATACCTTTTATTGGATACCATTATTTTCCCTTCCCTTCTTGGCTATCTAGTCAATGTTGTATGGTCACACTTCGAGTGGCTACATACCTTTGATTGGATCCCATTCTTTTCCCTTTCCTTCTTGGCTATCTAGTCAATGTTGTATGGTCATGCTTCGAGTGGCTACATACCTTTGATTGGATCCCATTCTTTTCCCTTATCTTCTTGGCTATCTAGTCAATTTTGTATGGTCACGCTTCGAGTAGCTACATATCTTTGATTGGATCCCATTCTCTTCTCTTCTCCTTCTTGGCTATCTATTCAATGTTGTATGGTCACACTTCGAGCGGCTACATACCTTTTATTGGATCCCATTTTTTTCCCTTCTCTTCTTGGCTATCGATCACTGTTGTATGGTCACGCTTTGAGCGGCTACATACCTTTTATTGGATCTCATTCCCATTCTATTCCTTTTCATTCTACACAAACCCTTCACATTTTTGTATTAAATTGTGCTCCACACAATATAGTACAAAAAGGGGTAAATGTAGACACTCAAAAGTTGCACATTGCTATACCTACATACTTGTAGATCCTTTTGGACACTTGTAGCCTTACATAGGCCACCCTAGGTACCCCTAGGCTATAGTAGACCAGGTTAGACTATTGTAGATCATCCTAGACATGCGTAGATTGTTGTAGTCATGCGTAGATGGTTGTAGTCATGCGTAGATTGTCATAGATTATCATAGCATCGTGTAGACTCCCATATACTACTTCACCAGATTTCAGGTCCTAAACCCTCATAAGCCTTCCAAATTACATCTGGCATATCAAAATATCATTCGACGGTCTATTCATATGCAATTGAGGCCCCCACGAGGTATTAGTTGGCCAAAACAATTAATAAGTCAATACCCAAATTCTAATTTAATGTTGACTTCACTTAAGTCACTTTTTAGGGTAAATTTGATTAAAATAACCTTTAATATTGATTAGCCTTAATCAAATCCTCCCACATGTGTGATATTAGGGTTTGTTGAGATATTTCTTTAATCATGTTTAAATTGGCTTAAATACCTCATAATTAGGATTAGCCCTAATCCATCCTCACACATGTGTGAGGATGAGATATTTCTCATAAGGAATGTGATGTTGCAACATAGCATTTCTTAACCTAACCCTAGTCAGAATCAAACCTAGGTTTAGTCTATATAACTCCCCACTGCACCTTGCCTTTGCCTATAAATAATGGGTCCTAAAACCCTAATTATATTTGATTCCCAAATTCAACAAAGTACTATTATTTTGTAGAAATGGAAAGCCAATATTAAACAATCAGTTCCCGGTGCATGCAGACGAATTTTGATAGCATACAGAGGCACCCCAATTGCCTTAGGATCAATCTACCGAATATATTTTACAATAGGAGCATCACAGCTCAATTCGTAGCCTGCCCTATGAATCCGACCCCAATTAGCGACCCAGGTCGCGAATTGCATCTGCAAGCCCCAAATCACCCCAAATTTGGGAGGTAAGCTCTATTTCAACATATTATTACCTTCTGCATATTTTATTGTGATTTATGTTATAGTTTTATAGTCATTTCATCTTCCTAAATATGGGGCCTGACTAAGGCAAGCCCCCCAACGTATTGACCCTTTATTGCAAGTTTCTTTCAGGTTATGCAACATATTTGAAGGAAAGGAAAACCAACAAACAACAACCCAACGGTGGCCTACATACATCAATCCCACCTACACTGAGGGATGATAGGATAAGGCATCAGATTAATTGTAACCTTGTTAGGAATAGAGATGGATAAAGGGAATCAAGACCCTCTTGTAACACATGCTCATTAATATCAATGGAATATAATTTCTCTGTTTAATGCATCATTTATGTTTGTGTTAAATTATCAAATGTCATTTTCTACCCGTTTCACTAAAATAAAATGTGTAGAAAGTAATAATATGATAAAAGAGAGCTTACCTCCCAAATTTGGGGTGATTTAGGGCCTGTAGACCCAATTAGTTAGGGTTGCAAATTTAGGCCGGATTCGCGACCCGGGTAGCGAATTGAGCTATGATGCTCCTTTTGTAAAATCTCTTTGCTAGATCGGTCCTAAGGCAGCTGGGGTGCCTCTGTATGCTGTCAGAGTCTGTCTGTGTGCACTGGGAACTGACTGTTTAATATTGGCTTTCCATTTCTTCAGAGTAACTATACTTTGTTGAATATGTGAGAGAGAGTTAATTAGGGGTTTGAGACCCATTATTTATAGGCAAATACAAATTGCAGGAGGGGGAGTTAGATAGACTAAACCTAGGTTTGATTTTAACGAGGGTTAGGTTAAGAAATGCTATGTGGCAACATCACATTCTAAGTAGGAAATATCCTATCCTCACACATGTGTGAGGAAGGATTAGTGCTAATCCTAATTAGGCTTTAAGCATGTTTAGGGGAGGATTAAAAGAAAACCCTAGGAAACCCTAAATTAGCACATGTGGGAGGATTTGATTAACACTAATTATGAATTAAGAGTTAGTTAATCCAATTTTGCCCTAAAAAGGAGCTTAAGTGAAGTCAACATTAAATTAGAATTTGATAATTGACTTTTAATTGATTTTGCCAATTAATACCTCGTGGGGGTGTCAATTGAGTGTAAATGGGCTATGCATCACCTCGGGTTGTCATATGAAGGTATCTCAATGCATAAGATGTAGTTTTGACTACAATAGTATATAATAGCCTAGGGATGTTTGGAATCACCTATAGATATGCAAAAATAGCAATGTGTGACTTTTGGGTGTCTACAAGAAAATTTAAGCTAGCTAGAAAGGTGTTAGGATTTGGATGGGCTAATAGTATAGGACCCTCCTATATCCCTAGGGTTTCAAATTTGTGATTAACCATGAGTAGGGTCAAATGCAATTATTCAAAGGATTTTATAGGAATATCATCACCTCCATTTTGCTCATTCGATTTCTAGGAATGGGATTGTGAGTTAGAGATAGGCTAAGAACTAGTTAGAAAACCATGTTTGGTATCAATGTATGGTGAGGATAGGGAAAGGTATTCCTTAGAGCATTCACATGAGCTATATAATTCAAACAGTAACACAACATATTCATGTCCATATTTGAGGGAGGATACCAAAAGTGACAACCCTTCCAGCTTACAAAGGAGTTAAAGTTGTTCACACATGGGAAGTTTCTAGAGATACTCAGAGGCACATGTGTACATAGGTAACGAGTATGATCAACAATCATTTGATTTCACACACACTGAGGTTTATGGAAATATATCCTATTTGATCAAGTAGATCAAAGTTCATTATCTTCTTCTAACACCAACTTAACATTTTGATAATATTAATGTTATAAATAAAAGTTTATATATATATTCTTATTGATTCCAATAAATCATCCAATAACATTGCTATATGGTATTGCCTCAAGCAATGTTTAATGATATTAGCAATATTAATTGGATGTATAATTAATCATCATATTTTTATTTGTCCTATCAAATGTAGGTGCCAATGTTTGGAGGAATGCAATAATCATGTGCAACATTCTAAAAGAACCAATCAAAATGAATGACATTTTCACTCAAATATGTTTTCTAATCTTTCAATATTATTTCCCTGTCCTCTAGTGGGTATACTAATATATAGATATGCATTTTATAATTTATAAAATGCATTTTTTGGATGCATTTAACAAGATAAATAGCTCAAACAATCGAGTAATGTAATTGAGGCATTACATAAATTTAAATAGACTAATAATACTTGGATGGTCCTAGATATTTTAAATGTAACCCCTTATGAATGCCACATGGGCTTGCAATTTGATGCACCTAATAAGAAAATGCCTGATAGAGTAGTACTGAGATATAGTCTAACAAAAAACATTGTTTGGAATGCTATTTGTATTGAAATAATTTCATATCATGTATTCCAATACATTAGCATCTCCTAGATTTAGAACAAAATTATACATTATACATTGATAAGGGACCGTTAAGAGGGTCATAAAAGATATTATATCATTATTATCATGCCTATTTAAAAAGAATCCACTAGTAGCCAAACTTTGAATAAAGGACAAAGGGATAGTTGCAAAAATAATAATGGTATCCCATTATATTATGCATTTTGTGCATTCATCATATTTTTTTCTCATAGCTTCAAATAGAAATTGTAAACTCTATGACATCCATGGTCCTAGTTTTAAACATAATAAACCCCATAGCTCTGATAAAGCATCCAACTAGATCATAATGCATCAAAAAATTTGTTCTTTTGAGGAATTCATAAATGAATCTTGTGACTATGTTACATAGAGTCAATGTGTCCTTAGATTACATCTAACATGATCCCCTAAGCTTATGATAATTCCATAAAAACTATATCTAATTTCTTCTTCAAATACTCAGTTGCATTACATTTTTCTTTCAAACCGTTAACAACATTAAACTTTTCATTCAAAATAATTTGTAAAAACTTCTAAACTTGTATCCATGCAATAAATCCCTATTGCTTAATTATCATATAATATTTTTTAGGAGTTGTTACATCATAGACCATATGATAAGTCAAGTGGTATAACCAGCTTTCATATGGTACATGCATGTATTATAGGACAAGGTATTTTCAAGTTAGTTAGAGGGTTTGTTATGCCTAATTGAGGCATCCTATGTGCTTAAATACCCTTCACTACTATTAAATATTTTAAGCATTAATATATAACATGTGGTATCATGATAGGTATAAGGAAGAAAAAATTATCCTTCTTATCCTCCTCTAAGATTCAACATAAAGATAGCCAAAGGTGCACTATTTGAGAGAAAAAATCTAATTTAAGATGAGAAGTTTCAAGGGTAAATTTAACCTCCATAAAATTATGACCATGAAGAAAAATTCCATAGCACATTCAAGAAGTTTTAGAGTGAAAAACCATTACCAAAGGAAAAAAATCCTTCAAACATAAAAAAAGTTTCATTCCCTCTAAGACTTGAAACAATAATTTTTACTAGGTATAATTTCCAATTGTTGTCAAAGATCAAAGGACTGTAGGATATTTTTAGGAGGAGCAAGGAATAAAGGTGATTTTTTAGGAATATTCACCTTAATATTGTGGGGGACGACCAAGGGTTGTTCAAAAGACTGATTTTTGGCTTGTTGTCTAGTTCTACATAAGATGGTTTTGACAAATGAATTGTGCCTACAAAATTAGTAGCTTTTTAATCATGGGTTGGTAGAGTATTTTAAAAACTTCTTAAATTTTTATTAGGAGTATATTTTTGATTGAAAACTATCTTTCCTTCTTCTCTAAGAAATTGATTGAGGTTTCTCAAGGTGATACCTTTATCAATTTTACGACCATTCACTCGATGATAGTCACAATATTTGTCTTCCTTGTACCAATTGGGTATTTTATTTGTAGTATCCCATGGTCTAATGGATGAGAGACTTATCATATTTGAATCAAGTAGTATTTTTAACATGGTAGTTTGGGTTTTACCAGTATTTGTAAATTGTCTTTTAGGCTTATCTTATTTTGATACGACCAAATTTTGAGGAATGTTTTGGATTGTATTGACATTGTTATTTTGACGGGAATTATTTATACCACACCCTACAAAATTTTTATTTTTGTATTGCACTTTATTAGAATTTTTATATTCTTCCTTCTTATAGCTAAGTTGTCATCATATTATAATGACTTCTACCATTTTGGCAATGTCCATGACTTCTTAAAAAGAGGTAATATCATCATTTATAAGTGATAGGATAATTTTTCATGAATATTTATTATAAAGATGTGCGAAAGTTCTTTAGGATGAGCGATATAATGAAGTATTACCACTAAGTGATAGGATAATGTTTCATGAAGATTTATTATAAAGATGTGCAAAAGTTCTTTAGGCAATGTTGTCATTTCTAAGTGATAGGATAATTTTTCATTTTGCTCAATGGAAAATAGATCTCATAGGTGAGATTAACCCCAATTATTCTGGATGTCACAGGTGGATTATTATAGCAATAGACTAGTTTACCAAGTGGATAAAAGTAGCACATATCAATAAATTTACTACAGAAGTGGTCATCAAGTTTTTAGAAGAGCACATATTGATAAGATTTGGAATTCCTAGGAAGGTAGTCATAGATAATAGTAACTATTTTACTTCTTTTGAGATGATTGAATTTTGTGTTAGGTACAACATAAATCTTTCTCATTCTATGAATTACTGTCCTTAAGTGAATGGTTTAGCATAATCCTCGAACAAGAATTTTATCACAAGAATCAAAAAATTGCTAGGCAAAAATAAAAGAAGTTGGGACAATGAGCTAAAGTTTTCTTTATGGGCTAAAAAATATGTTTTCAAAATAATCAAAAGAAGAACTCCTTATGATCTACTTTATGGTGAGAATGCTCTATTACCCCTCAGGTGGAAAGTCATGCTTTATCTTTGCTTCTTCAAGATCATGAAAATCCAAATGTTTTATAGAGAAGAGTTGATTAGATTGTGAAGTTGCAGGAAGTTAGAAAGGATTCATTAATGAATATAACCAAATAGGCTCATAAAATAGTGTAGTTGTTTAATAAGAAAGCCAAAGGTAAACCTTTTTAGGGAGGATATATAGTGTTGTACTAGGATCCCAAAAATGAGAAGTTTGGTGAAAAAGAGAAGTGGGAACCCAAATGGCTTGGTCTCTATCAAATCATTTAGATAGTAGGCTACAATACTTACAAATTGTAAACTATGGATGGTGTGGAATTTTTAATTCCTATCAATGGTCGACATTTGAAATTGTATCATTCAGCACTGAGGGCTTGAGGAGCCTAAAAAAAAGTGTGTTTCAATTTTTAGGTGATTAAGGAGTCCTTTTTAGGTGATTAAAGCATCCATTTTAGGTGATTGAGGTATTTTTTTAGGGGATTAAGGTGTTCTATGTAGGTGATTAAGGTGTTATTTTAGGTGTTAGTCCAATTTTTGAGTCCTTGTGGTCTGTTGGAGATTCTGGAGTTCTCAAGTGATTCATTGTCAAAGAGTTTTTTTCATCACCTATCCCAACCGGAGCCTATGTTGGATCCTCAAAATCCAACTTGAGTTTACCCTTTTTTTTTCAAATTTTGGTGGCATGTGAGTCCTTTCAAAATTTGCAATAATCCCCTAGTCGGTCTCCTTTTAATAAATTTTGGGTCCTCGGGTCTTTTTGATTCCTGTCTCACCCTTTGAGATTTTTTTTTGAAAATTTTGTGTTGCCAAAGTCAGGTCTTTGTTTTGGTCTTTTGTTAGCATTTGTTTACCTATATAAAGTTTAATTAATTATTTTTAACCTCCAAAGGTCTTATATATTTAATTAAAAATTTTCCCTTTTATATGTATATACTTTGATTATATATTTAATTAGATGTTTAATTATATTTAATTAAATTTATTTAAATATTTAATTAAATTTTATATAATCATGGTTGGATGAGGAAGTTGAGAGATCTAAATAGAGCCCTTATATCTAAACATGGTTGGAGGCTTTACACTGGAGCATTAGGGAAATGGGCTAGTATTATCCAAAATAAATACTTTGATGGCATAAACCACTTTATCAGTTGTTCTAATCCTTCGCGTGGGTCTATTTTTTGGTAAAATATAATCAATATCAAGAAATTTCTATGGAAAGGTTTAAAATGGAGAGTAGGCAAAGGGGAAAAAATCAAGAGGAGCCTTTAGCAAACTACAAAAAGTTCAAAGATATTAAAGAACAATTAACTAGAACCTATGGTACGAAAATTAATGGTTATATTCATAGGGTGGGTGATTTTTAGGAGTGGAAAATCCTGCAAGAAGATATGCAAGGCCCAGGGGGGTAAATATTTGCAAAACCTTTTAAGGAGTTATTATCTAGGTAGAGGTTCAGAGGAGGATCAGATAATTTGGGGAAGAAACCAGCAAGGCCAGTACTTGGTGAAGGATGAATATAGAGTCTTAGGCAAAGTAACCTTAGAGAAACCCAATCTTAAAATAATTTGGAAGCTAAACATCATCCCTAGGGTTGCTATGTTTTTTTGGACTACCATTTTCAATAAGATCCTTACGAAGACAATATGTTCAAAAGAGAAATTGTGGTTCCATCTGTTTGTGTCTTATGTAACAAAGAGAATGAGTGTGTGGACCACCTGTTTGGAACTTGTGATTTTTTTGTGATATCCTAAATATGTTATTTAGAGAAGTTAGTGTTTTTTGGGTCATTCTAGATTCTTTAATCAGGATTTGGGAACAATGGCACTTAAAAAGCAATATTTTATAGCAAAAATGTATTCCACATATTTGTTGGGGCATTTTGTTGGAAAGAAACAAATGACCATTCATAAATAAAACCAGAGAAATAATTGGGGTTTATACCAGGATAAAAACAAACCTATTGGAGGATTGTATTAAAAATATTATCGACTAAGAAAATCTTGTAATGATCCTCTCTAGAGAAAAATATATCTTAAATATGGAAAAATCAATAAGGTGAGACTAGATACTAGATGAGAACATCCTCACAAATACTGAGTAAAAATTAACTTCTATGGGGATGCAAAAGATAACCTGGATCATGCTGGTGGTGGGGGCCTCATTAGGAATGATAGAGGTCAGATAGTGGCTACATATGTCGAGGATCTAAGAATTACCATAAATTACCAAGCTGAAGCAAGGGCGATGCTTACATCTAAATTGTAGTGAATTTGGATTTTAGGAGAATTGTTCTTAAGGGGGATTTCAAGAATATTATAACTTCCCTTCAAAAAGGAGAGTTAAATAATTCTAGCATTTTTGAAATAATTACAGATGTGAGGACTATTTTGGAAAACCTAGAAGAAATTCAAGTTAAACATATTTATAGAGAGGGAAACAAAGCTACCGATAAAATGGTGAATATGGTAGTTAAATTTGAGAATTTCAAGGTCTAGTCATACGCCCCCATGGATTTGGAAGAGATTATAAGAATTGATAATGAAGCTAGCAGATAAAGAGAGCAGAGCAAAGCAGAATACTTATTGAGATCATGTAATAAAGGATTTGAGCACACTAAATTACATTATTATCAACAGTTTCTTTATCAGTTATGTAAAGCATTGAGCACTACATAAGCCATGTCAAATAGAAGGATAGCAGAAGGAATATTATTTCAGCTTCTCCATCAATAGGTTTAGCCCAAGTTTATTTGTTTTACTAAAATAGGGCTATCTTGCATTTGTATTATTTTCTCTTATTTTTCCTTGTACATCTTTCAAGCTCTGTGTAAAGGGCCGAGGCCCTTCAAACCCTTTTTTATCAATACCAAAAAAAGTATATATATATATAAATTAAACACAAAAAACAAAATAAATGGGGGAACCCACTTCCCCCATCTTATTCCATTCCTAACTACCCCGTTCCCCCCCTTCGATGTTCCCCCATCCTCATTTTTTCTAAATAATAAAAAAATATAATATAAAAGAATAATAATAAAAAGGAATACCACTTTCGGGTAAGACCCAAGGAGACAGGGGTATCTCTTCCATCAAAATCGCCCAGGTCTGGCACTTGGCATACCACCTTTGACATGCTCAAGGAGCAAACCTGAAACAACAAAAAACAAGAACACACAAACACAAACTCACAATAAGATAAAAAAACATGCTCCTTGAGTGTGTCAAAAAGATAACGCATAAATAAACACACACACAAAAAGATAAAAAAAATACACAACACAAACCACATAGAAAAAACACAAGAACAACATAACAAAACACAAACAAGACAAAAACAATGGAAAGCTACAAAAACACAACCAACAAACATATGAAAAACAAAAACAACAAAAACCTAAAAAATAAAAAATAAAACAACAAGCAACAAACAAAAACAAAAACAAAAACATAGAAAACACTCACACACCAAAACACAAAAACACCAATTAACACAAACATACATAAATACAAGAACAAGAACAACAAAAACACAAGAACAATAACAAAAAACACAAAACAACAAAAACACAAGAACAACAAAAACAACACAAAAAACACAAAAAAAAACACACACACACACACCTCAAAAAACTAAACAAAAAAAGAAAAAATAAAAAAATTGAACACAACAAAGACCTTTCTAGATCTAAATACTTTTAAGACAAGAATCAACAGAGGAAATAAAATAAATATTAGTTTGAGCTAGGGAAATAAGATACCCTGACTGAACCAAATAGAAGCAAAATTAAAGCAAGAAGAAACTAGGTACCTCCAGAACTGGAGCCATCTAAAGAAATGATAGAAAGAAGAGCTTACCTTATTTGCAAAGCCCACCATCTAGGAGGGTGGTTGTAGCAAGTAATATCACCTTTGTCCAAAGCCCACTTAGCTAAAGCATCAACACTCTTATTTCGATCTCTAAACACATGATTGCAATCAACTTTCAAAAATCCCATCTGGATTAACTGAATCTTCTCAATAATTCTTTTTTCTCCAATCAAACTTATGATTCTTAGGAGTCTTCAAAATATTAATCATGAGTTGAGAGTCAGACTCAACGAGCACCTTTTCCCATACAAACTTAGAAGAATCTTGAAGGCCTCTGAGGATACCATACCCCTCAGGAAGGTTATTGGATAAAATACTCAAATTCTTAGCAAAACTAAAAACTAGGGAGCCATCTGAAAGTCTACCAATTCCTCCCGTACTAGCTTTTCAAGGGTTCCCTCTAGAGGATCCATCAATATTGACTTTTCCAAAATCCTTAGGAGGAGGTTGCCAATTCCTTGTTCTATCCATATTGCAATTACTCACATTCCCTTTAAGTTGGTTGTCCTTAGAAGAGTTAATCTTTAATATTTGCATCACTTGATCCCATATTTGATGGGAGTTTTGGGGGTGATTAAGGAGTTGTTGGACTGATTCAAATAAGTTGGCAATGGTATTTTGCCATATATAGTGAATATCCTTCCTATCTTGATTAAAAATTTAGTTGTTCCTTTAATTCTAGATATTCCAAAGAAGAATGGTAGAACCCATCCAAACTAATTGCCTAATAAAATGATCAACACCCTCTTGTTTAGGCCAATCCCTCCAAATTTGTTCAAAAGTAAAAAAATTGGACCATTGTAAGCCAAGTAAAGTGGTCATTCTCCTCCATAGCTCAGAGGCTAAAGTCAAATCAATAAATATATGGTTAAGCTTTTCCACATTCTCTCCACACATTTTACATCTAAAAGGGCCATCAAAACCATGCTTCATAACTTGCTCACTAGTAAGCACCCTACGATGCAATAAAATCCAAGTAAAGAACCTCACCTTAGGACAGAGATTTTGATCCCACAACTAATAAAATATGTCAAATGATTGGTTGGTATTATTATGGCATAAGGCCAAATAACCTTGAGCATCTAAATACTCACCCTTAGTTGTGTTGTTCCATCCAAAACAATATTTTTCATGGGACCAAGAGAGAGATCTCATATGAAGGATGCATTGGATATCTTGTCTTTGCATTTCTAGGATTTGAATAGGCTAGTCCTCAATAGGGATGCAATATCTACCAACCTTTGAATTACCAGTATGGTACCGATAGTAATTAGCCACCTTTATCCAGTTATCTCATTGAAGCTCCTCCATCCAAGGCCTCCAATCGGGAAACTAAGTTATCAAAGGCTTGTGACCATCCCAAGAATATATCCAAAAATTTACTTGTTGATCATTATGAATGATCCAAAATAAAAATGTATTTATCAAATCCTCACCAATATTAAGAACTACTAAAATGGGAGAACCTTTGGTAGGTAATTGATAGCGAATACGGTGTTTAGGAATTTTGTTCTCAACATATTTAGCACGAAGATTATTGACCCAAAGAGCATTGGGATTATGCAAAATCCTCCAATATAATTTAGCAGCTAAAGCTTTGTTGTTATTAATAGTGAACTGAAATCCTAACCCCCCTTAATTATTAGGAAGACATAAAGTATTCCATTTCACCAAGGCCCATTTTATTTTCTCCTTAGTACCACTCCAGAGGAACCGATGATAAATTTGATCTAGTTTATGAAGAACAACCTTTGGGATATTCAACATGGTAGAAACATAAATAGGAATAGCTTGAAGGAATGATTTTACCAAGGTGATTCTACCCCCAGAAGAAAGCCACCTATTGGTCCACTTTCTAATTTTCTTCTTGAATTTGTCCAACAACCAATTCTAATTTTTTTTTTGTCTTTGAATATTGATGGGAATACCTAAATAAGTGATCGGAAGGGAGGTCTTATTATATCTTAATTTATCCAAGACCATGGATTCTTGTCTGGCAGAGCTGTGAAATAAAATGACTTTAGATTTGTATTCATTGATCAATTGCTCGGTAGCCTTAGAAAAATATCTAATAATTTGCTTAATATTAGAATCTTCCTTAACTGTAGCTTTACCTAAAAGAGTAAAGTCATCAACAAATTGAATATAAGAGATAGGTCTAGCTCCATGAGCAATGGTAACTCCCTCAAGGGTTTTGTTTTATCTCTTTTTGTTTATAGTCCTACCCAAGCATTAAAAAAGAATGATGAATAAATAAAGGGATAGGGGGTCACCTTGCCTAATACCTCTGGAATCTAGGAACAATTGAGAAGGCCTACCATTGATAAGAACTAAGTAGAAAATTGAAGAGATACATCCCATAATACAATCCATCCAATCTTGAGAGAAACCAAATTGCCTCAAAACTTTGATAACGATGTGCTAATCCACTCTGTCATAAGCTTTGGATAAGTCTAATGAAATTAACATGGAAGGATATTTTTGCATATCCATGGAATGGATGGCTTCCTGAGGAAGAACTATTTCATCCACTATTTGAAGCCCTTCCACATAACCCCCTTGTTCAAGGTAAATAATCTTATGCAAAATAAACTTCAACCTTTCTACCATGATCTTAGTAATGATTTTGAGAATAAAATTACATAAAGTAATAGGTATAAAAGTTGAGATAGGATCAGCCTCTTAAGCTTTTGGAACAAGAGTAATATAAGTTTTATTAATAACCTTCAAAATTTCTTTGTCTTTCCTGGCTTCTTACACCAACTCTAATGAATTAAGATGGAGGATACCCCAAAAATCTTGGTAGAACTCAATGGGAAAACCATCAGGACTTGGGGTTTTCCCTTTTTACATTTTAAAAACTACCTGATGAAGCTCATTGATAGTAATTGAAGAAGTCAAAATAGAGTTATCCTCATAAGTGATAAGAGAAGGAATTGCTTGAAGAACATTTTGTTGAGAAGCCGAGTCAAGAGGAGTAGGAGCAAAAATATTGGAAAAGTAATTGACAACAATAGAGTTCATGCCATACCTAGTGTAGACAACATCTACAAAATATGATTTTAGGGAATAAATAAAGTTGTGAGATCTTCGAGCTAGAAGATATTTGTGGAAGAAATTTGTGTTTTGATATCCTTATTTGAGCCATTGAATTCTAGATTTTTGCTTCCATAAGAGTTTTTCTCTTTTTTCCTATTCCTCTAAATGAGTTGTGAGATTAATTTCATCTACACTTCTACTCTCTGTGAGGCCATCTAAATGGATTTTCTTATTCAAAATTTCAAGCTGAGTAAGAACTTCATGTTTTTTTATGAACATCCCCAAACTCCTTCCAGTTCTAAGCCTTGATTTTGGATTTAATATATTGCAATATTTTGGCAAAATAGAACATCTTAGTCCCATACCTAGGTTTACCTTCCTTCCACCATTGTTGCACTCGAGGTCTAAAGGAATTATCTCTAAGCCACATTAACTGAAATAAAAAGGATAGAAAATCACTTTGGTTTTCCACATTTCTATCATGACTGGTTAGTGATCTGAACCAGCATTGTTAAGAGTCTTCACTTTAGGAATGTGACCATGGATTAAGAAATTGTCTGAGAGCAAGAACCTATCCAATATCTCCATTATACAAGTTAAGCCTTACCTTCTGTTAAACCAATTCATAAGGCCATTATCTGGTTGGATGTCCACAAGATGGAGGTTTGTAATATATTTGCTCATGTGGTGAGTGCTCTTGTCCAAATTTCTATTTCCCCCATTTTCTCATCTAGAGAGAGGATGGTATTGAAATCTCCTTCGATCAAGATCCAAGCTTTGGAAAAATGAGAGATAAGATAAGTTATATCCTTCCATTATATTCTTTTTTTCTCCAAAGTAGTCAGAGCATAAATAGTTATGCAGAGCATAATTTGGTTGGAATGTCTACTTTGAATAGCTATAGCCAAAAGACTCCAACTGCAAACCATATGGTGAATAACTACCTCTTTTGGGTTCCAAAGGTAAGCAATGCCACCAAAAGTCCCCTAAGAACTGAGGGAAACCACTTTTCCAGTTGGCCAAATTGTACTATCAATTGATTCCATTTCCTCTATTGACATCCTCATTTCTTGAAGGAAAACAAGATGTGGATGATTTATCTGAATCATTCTTCTAATTTAATTTTGTTTTGAAAGACTCCCTTTGAGTCCTCTAATATTCCAAGTAATGATATTCATTAATACTAGGGCTAAAAAATTTGGGAAGGGTATTAATCTTACCTTCCCCTATAATATTTTCACCTTCTTTTGCCCTATGATTTTGATTGGTCTTGTGACCTAATTTTTGATCTTCAATTTGTTTCCTTGTTTCTTGACTTACTCTAATAGAATTTGAGATGGCTTCTAACCTTGAAGAATGCATGTACACAGCCAAAGTGTTACTATAAGGTTAAAAAGAGTCTATATTGGAACTTGTATTATTTGAAGTTTTAACATTAAAAATATTGTTTATCTTATGTCTATTTTTTCCCTTTTCTTTTGTTGAAAACCTTTGCATTGATGGTTTATATCTAAGTTCTTCCCTTCATCTTTAAATTGTATTTCTAAGATTTATGTTTCCATTATTTCCTCTTCCTCCATTTTTTCCTATCTAAAACCCATTCCCCTTCCTTTATTTAATTCCCCCTTCCCACCCACGTACAACTTTCACAAAGCGTACATGGTGAAGAAAAATAATATAAAAAAAATCAAGTCTAATTTTTGCATCGGATGGTGCGGACACATGGAGTGCACCATCTAATGGCACACACAGGAGAGAGAAATATGCAATAGGTCAAAATGCATCCAACGACACACATGCAATTATGGAAAAAAATTAACAACATGCACGTATTCCTAGAAAAAAAGATACGATGATAAACATCTAATGCACGGGATTCAATGGTATGCATTGGGATGCATTAAATATAAGAACTCGTGTGCACAAAAATTGAGGTAGTCAAAGTTCAATTGGTAGATTTAGGGTCCATGTGAGAGCACGTAATTCAACGATGTGCGTGTCGGGAGTCTTCAAGCATCCCAATTATAGAGCACCACATGGAAGTGCATGAGTAGGCAAACTTGAAAGAGAAAATTTTCTTTTCGATTTTATGGGTGGGAACCCCTTTGGGCCCATGTTGTATGGTGCCCCCCCCATGTCCATGTAGGGGGGTCATAAATTATAAATTATAAGAATAAAATAAAAAAGGACCACCCTCGCGCAAACGTGGGGGGAGGTTATAAAATATATAAAAAATATATATATTATTAAAAGCCCTCTCCCCACGTAAACAGGGGAGGCATGTTTTTTTAATATTAATTAAAAGGGCCCCCAACCCCCAAGGGCTAGGTGGATTGGTAAGTGCTTGTCTGGCTAGGCACTTACCAAGAAGAGACCTAGGTTCAAACCTTGGGGGTGCCAATTTGTAAAGGTAGTAGTCTGATTTGAATCCTCTAAGTGTGCACTAGACTAACGATGATGGTACGAACCTTGAGCGACCGATGGTCTCCATATCACATTGGGTCAACAACAATGATACGAATAGGCTTATTGGGAGCAACCCCTATAGTTTGAACCCTGCGCTTGTCAATTACTAAAAATAGTGTGGTTGTAACCAACTTCCCTATGTAACAAAAAAAAAAGGGGTTCCCCACGCATTTTTCGGGGATAATTTTTGGGTTTTTATTTTATTAAATAAAAAGGGGGCCCTCGCGCAAACGTGGGGGCATATAATTTAAAAAAATATTATATATATATATATATAAATAATAATAATAAAATTATTATAATTATTATAATAATAATAATAATTTATTATTATTAATAATAATAGTTTTATTATTATTATTAAAAATTTTGAAATAAAAGTTGTAATTTTTTATGTTGGCTAAGGTTAGCCATATAAAAAATGGAGCTAAAAATTAATTGATTTTTTTAAGTCGTTTTGGCCAACTTCAAGAGAAGTTGTAACAAGGGAATATGGTGGTAATTTTTTACCACTATTAGGCAGCAAACGCGAGCCAGTACGAATGTAATCAATGTTGTGGATCAAGTATGAAGGTAGTTACAGTTTTTATGGGCCATCACCCAGTTTTAATAAATGATAGTTGTAGTTGTGAGCCATCATCAAAATAGTTAATTCACAATTATGGACCATCATCGAGCTTTGAATGAGAACCAATTTGCAGGCTATATAAGAGAGTTACTACAACAAGAAAAGGGATCAAGTTTTTGCACGGTAAAATTTTGCAAGAGTTTTTTGATGAGGAGGTGTCCAATTTACTGAGATCATTTCGGGTGACTAAGGCTAGAATCTAGGAGGCTCTTTGTTACATTATTTGAACGAAGAGTTATAGTTATCTATTGCATCATTTGAATGGAGAACTTGTTTGTACTTGCTTAGTGAGATCTGGTTATTCTGATTAGACTCCATTATAATGATCTATTGATTAATATAATATTGCTTCCTCCTTTCAGCAGTTCTATGTGCAATTTTGTGTATTATCCTATTTACATGTTACATCATTTGAATGTGTAAATGGTGTCTTCTTTCACTGGTATGTTCAATTATTTATGTTACATTATTTGAATGGATGTGATTAGCTCAGTTTTAATCTCCTACCCCTTCTCTCTTCACCATATTTTAAGTTTAGCTACAATTGCCCAATGGATAAGGTATCGGTCTACTGCTTGAAGTGCTAGTTGGGAGTTACTTCAAATCTTGGTCAACTTTTATGTTGTAGTTGTATTTCATTTTTGCAAATTTGTATGAGCATGAGCATATAAGAAATATTGTAGGCTCGCTTTCGGGGTTTCGTTACCTTACTCGATATGTCTAGATCCTTGTGATAATATTTTTTTGAGTTAAAGAGGTGGATTCACTAGAGTCCACAATGTTTATTGTGAATCAATTATTTTCTTGTGGTGTTACAACCCAATTTCTTAAGGACATGGAAAATCATCACAACAAACCCCTCCTCTTGCTGGCCCATTTTGGGGTTGATATTTGCCCACGCTGAAATTTCATTTTCCCTCCAAACCTCTTATAAATAAGGTTTTGGATTCCCTCTTTTTCCTAGAAGTTTACTCAAAAAAATCTTTTAGAGATTCTAATTCTTGAATTGCTTATTGCCCATGCTAACAAGTGCTCATCTACTCCAAATTGCTATTTTTATTGTTTTATGCTTTGACAGTGGCTACCCTTGGGGATTGAGTGGAGGAGTCTTGGTGACTATATTTATCAACCTTATTAGAGTGCTTCATCCTCCTATTCATTGCTTCTTGACCTACCCATAAGCTCATCAAATTTTGTGTTTATGTTAGTCACATTTTAAGTCTATTTTTCATTGTTTTGTGCCATGTTTTTCATCATTTTAGGGCCCAAAAAGGGCATTTAAACAAAATTCATAGGGAATTAATTTGGTCAACCATATTCATGCTCCCTATTTACAGGGTGTAAATTTTGTAAATTAGAGCTTGGGGGCAAGTTTTGCACCCCAAAACACTAATTCATACCTTACATTTTAGCATTCTATTGTGTCCATCATGTTTGTATTTTTTACTATTACATATCTATTTTGATTTTTTGTGCATGTTACAAATCTCAAAGATCAATTTTGATTTTGAATGATCATCTAAAAGGACCAAGGGGGCTTGACTATTGTACCTCCAAGCTTAGTCTTATAGCGGCCTAAGCAGACCCCCAAACGCTGATCACATATTTTAGGGTTTGTGAAGTTATTTTGTAGGTTTGAAGCTATTGGATATTCTAGATGTAATATAAATCTTGGAATAATCATAGAATCAAATAATTGCCTTAATATATCTTTAGGTTGTTTGGTGTTTGCTCTTATCCATTTCTATCCAAAATCTAGATTACAAGAAAAGGAAAATCATTTGATTGAATTTTTAAGAATTTGAAAGAATAAAAGCATATAGTGTGCATCTAGGGATTTAATATTGTTTGTGAATTTCACTTGGACCCTTGATAAAAGGCTTTATTTTACAATGCTAAGGTTAGATATCATTGAATCAAAGAATCATACTAGGATCAGCTCTTGTCTTCTTGCATCTTGTATGTCTTGCATTGTTCTTTCATTTTTATATCTTAGTTTAGAAAGGCCAAACAATAGGTGTATGCTTAATTGACACATTAAAAACTTCCACCCCAAACTTAGAGCAAGTCCTAAAATAGTTCTTGGTGAACCTTTTTATTTGCCCACCGAGTGTAGAGTTATAACAACCACCACGGTCACCTTGGCTCCCGACAGATCTAGTCAAGAATCATACACGATGCACAATTTTCTCCCTCTACACACACAAAGGAGTTTGGTAGGTTATAATTTCCCATAATTGTACTTATGGTCAGTTAGTTTCATTTCCCTTATGAACTAACTTAGACCATTACCACTCACTTGATAATGATCAAGGTTACATTTACCTCATTCCAAGGTGCCATTTTCTAATAAGAAACTACACTCTCTAGGAGGTGTAAAAATCCTAGAGAGTATAGTTTCTTATAAGCAATATCTAGCTTATCCTAGATCATGTTAAGGTCCCTAGTAGAGTAAGTCTCCCCAAAGTAGCACATCAAGTCAAGGTTCATCCTAGGTGCACTTAAAGAAAGCTTCTAGTCCTATGACCTAAAGCTCTTATACCAATTGTAACAACCCACCAAAACCAATCCAAGAGAGAGATATTTTTTTCTCACAAGGTTCACAAGGATGTCCCAATATTATTTTTAGCATTCTCAAGGCATCACCACATTTGAGTTCAATGTCACTACAGATGACACTCAAGTGGACTTGAGTGACCAACATCTTATATTTTTGGGGTTCACCTTACTAAACCTCACCATTTATAAGGATGCCAAAGTGATCCCCCCACCTTTATCATACCCTCATCAACATAAGACAATTTGACCACAATGTGGGGATTAAAATTTAAGGCCTATAAAACTTAAAGGGGAACATCTATTCCCTAATCCTTCCATAAGTCCATCTTTGTAGGTTATTCTACTTAAAGCCTTGGTGCTTATGTACCAAAACTTCATGAGCTAACTAAGGTCATTACCACTCACCTAGTAATGAGCATGGTCACCTAAACCTCACCGTTCAAGGTACCACCACTACTATCTCATGAATAATTCCATTAACTTCATAGTTATGGAACACTTGATCCTCACCATTCAATATGTATCAATTATTAATACTTGGGTATTTCATCACAACAAAACCTTCCATATTTGTGAGTACAAGGCTATTCAATCACTGCAGCTCCTTCAAAGACTCACAACTACCTATTTATTGCATCACTGTAACTTCTCCCAATATTGGGTTGACTCTTTGACTTAGGGGTCCTAATAAGGTTCTAGATCCAAACCCAAGAACCCCCACCAAATTCAAGAATTACATAAAACAATATAACATCTCTTCCATAAAAAGAATTAAAGTGCTATAACAGAAATAACATGCTTAGTTATAACACAATGCTAGATATTGGATTTAAATAGAACATTTTCAACCCATACTTAAATAAAACATAAATTCCAACATAATGCTAGCATGAAAGAAGCATCTCTCTAGATTAAATCATGATTAAATTAATCATAATGCTAACATCTAAACATAATGCTAGCATAAAACATCTATTTAATTAAAGCTAGTAAAGCAAGATTAAAATAGATCATAATGCTAACATATAATTTTTCTTTTCTTTCCACAATGAAAAACATCTTCAAAAGAGATCATAACCAACTCATTATTTAATTTACTCAAAATCAAATATTCTATACATTTACTTGAAGAATTTAAAGCCTTTTTAATTCAGGAATAAAAATAACCAAGCTACATAACAAAAATTTCATTTACATAACAAATTTTCATTCCCAAATATATTAGAGCAAGTCCACCCAAGTGGCCTCTTCACCACCTTCTTTTCATGATCCTCTTCATGAAAAGAATCTCCCACAAACTTTAAGAAAACTTAGTGTAGACATGGAAAATTGACCCACCCAAGTGAGTCATTTTTCCTAGAGTCTCAGAGAGGCCTTAAAACTTTTCAAAAAATAATTTTGGGCCTCTCTTCCTCATCCCTCTTCCTTTTTTCCTAGTTTTTACGAAATTGTGGTTGCCCAGTACGGGGTGCAATTTTGGCAAGTTAGGGTTTTCTCTTAGAAACCCAACTTTTGAGCCGACCTCCAAGATGTCAGCCCTCACTTAGATTTGTATTTTTTTTCAACCATTTTTCCCTCCAAACCTCTTATAAATAGAGGGTTTGGATCCTATTTTTTGAGAAGTGAGTTTTTGGCTAACAACTTTTCCTAGCAAGTTCTTTTGGAAAGCAAGTCTTCTAACAAACTATTCAAAATAAGATCAAGTGTTCTTCTACTAATCTGCTTTTATTTGTTGTTCTTGGTGAGCAAGTGTTGAAGCATTGAAGAGGAGTCTACCATTTCATGGAGGTCTTCATCCTTTTGATTGTTCTTTCACTGCCACCAGGTTTCTTCTTGCATTTTAATATTCCTAGGTCATTAATTGTGCATTTCATTGTTTCATTTTGCATTAGTAAATTATTTTGGACTTCTGCTTCAAAATAATACCCCATCCATACAAGGCATGATTTTGGCATATTCAAAGTTGTGATCACCCCTTGCAAGGAATTATTTTGGATTCATCAAGTTTGGGGGTAAATTTTTGCTCCCAAATGCTTAGTCTGTGTTTGCATGCTTCATCTAGGTCATAATATTATTGTTTAAATTATGTTTTTTCACATTGTTTCAATTCATTGCACCTTTATTTTTTATTTCCAAAAGGATCAAAAATCACTTTTTTTTAACAGTCAACTAAAAGTACCAAGGGGTTTTTATTGTTACATCTCCAAGCTTAGTCACACAACGGCCTAAGTAGACCCCCAAATGTTGATCAAATTTTCTAGGGTTTTGTGAAGCTATTTTATAGGTTGTTAAGCCATTGGATATATCTGGACACAAGTTAAAGCTAAGGTCAACCATCAAATCAGATAAGTGCCCTAAGTTAAATTTCTAGATTATTTTTTGTTTGCTTTCTATTCATTTTTGTTCCAAAACCATATTATAAATAAAGAGAAAATATTTAGTTACGTTTCTATGTACGTGAAAGAGAAAAAGCATATTGTTTATATTCTAGGGTTGAATTTGCGTGTGCATTCTCTCAAAACCCTTGCTATAAAGAGAAAGATCTATTTTAGTGCAAGTTAGGGTTTAGTCCTCATTGAAAATTAGGAATCATACTATGGTTAGCTTCTTGTCTTCATGCATCATTGTTTGTTTTGCATTGTTCTTTTATTTTCTATAGCTTAGATTTTAGAAAATCTAGACATAGGTACTTGCTAAATATACACATTGAACATCTACATCTTGGACTTGGAGTGAGTCCTTAAACCATTCTTGGTGAACCCTTCGATCCTCAAGCCCCTGAGTGTAGAGAATATAACACACCCCCACTGTCACCTTGACTCCCAGAGGATCCAACCAAGAATCATACGCGACAGGTTAGTTTTTCCCATCTACATATTTGGTGAACCCGAAGTGAAAACATGTCTTAGTGGAGAAGATAGGAAGCCTATTACTTTTTTTTTTATTTTGAAAACTTTAAGCAAGATCACTAAGTTTGTTTACTTAGAATAAAGAGTTATTAAAAACATGTTAAAAATATTTTGCGTGTTTTTTGCTAGTTTTTAGATCCTCCCTTTCTTCTCTATCCTTTCTCTTTCTCCTAATGGTTCCCAAACTTAGGAACAAGTGAAGGATTTTAGAATCTAATGATATTCTTCAAGAAGATAATTATATTGATAGGGAGAACTCTAATATAGAAGAGGAAGAACATATAGAAACTAGCAATGACCTTGATCCTCTTGAGGGGTCTAATGGACACCTCACTTTTAAATCATATGATCATATCTAGAATTTCATGAAACATCATAAGTATATTTTGGTTAAGGCTATGGATGAGAAATCCCAAATCCAAGAGGTGAGGTATCCCATCATCAAACCATTTCTCCTTAGAATGTTTACACCAATCCTTTATTTGAATCTTCACATCATATTAATCCTTTTCATAAACCAACTTATGCTACTACTACAACCACCAATGTTGGAAGAGTTCCATGAGTTCCTCCAACTAGTAGTACATATCAAGATCATGCTCTATTTTCTTCTCATTCTGTTCATCTTGAAATTCTTGCTTCTATTCCACCAAATTTCAATTATCCTCCACAACAAGATACCATATATCATAACCCATACCATAATAGTGTTAATACCTCCAACATTGTCCAAGTTCCCTTTCAACAACCTACCTATAACTCTCCTTTAGGGAACCTACGGGTATTGCACAACAACAATCCCAATGCACAAAGTTTGAGAAATATGATGAAACGATTGGTCTCAAGAGTGGATATGATCCAACTTCCAATTTTCATTTACAACTATAAATAAATGTGCAATCAACCCTTAGACCATGCTATCACTTCTAGGTCCTACCCTAAGCATTTTTTAATGTTGGTTTTGCCTATTTATAAGGTAACAAAGGACCCAATTGAACACTTAAGGATGTTTATGATAGCCATGATATTATATATGATGACATGTTGTTACTAAAGATGTTCCCTAAGATCCTTGGTGGTATAGCATTGGAATGTTATTATCAATTGTCTCATCATTTTTTGAGGAATTTTTAAGAGATAGTGGAATTGTTTATTCAGAAATTCGAAGCTTATATTGAGAAAATGTGACTATGAAAAATGTTTATATGTTTCAACAAGTTAAAGATGAAAGTTTTTCAAAATTATTGTATCATAGAAGAAGTTTAGTTGGACGGTTAAGGTATACCTTGCCTCTTGAGATATGCTAGAGATATTTATTATAAATTTACAAGAGCAAATATCATATGAATTATGAACAATGACTATCACTTCTTTTTACCAAGTAATAGATATGGAAAGAAGGGTAGAGTAATCCCATATTCGAAGAGGTCAAATTTAACCAAATAAGGAAGAAGATAGGACCATGAAAGCCTAGTATAAAAATAAGCATGTAGTTGATGATGGGGTAATGGATAGTAGACTTGTTAACAGTGTTTCTAACACCCTACAAAAGATGGTTCTTAGCAAACCTCAAAAACCTCCACCAATAAATTTCATAAAACTCAACCAACATATTTTATTGGTTCTAAAATAGTTTTTGGAAGCTCATATGATTTAGTTACCTCCCATAATACAAATTGATACCATGACTTATTGGTATAAGATTGTTCAACAATGTGAATATCATAGAGTGGAGGGGCACATGACAAATTCATCTAGGATATTGAAACATATGGGTTAGGACTTAATTGACGTAGGTTACCTCATTATAAAGGGTTCTCAACTTAATCCTCCAAAAAATAATTAACCTCCTACTCAATAAGCACCCATGACTAATAAAGACATGGGGATTTTCCAATACCCCCTACCTAATCATGGGAAACATGAAGCTAATCATAATGTGCCACCTCCCTATAATAATATGGTTGGTATGATAGCAACAACCGCAAGGCAACAAGCTCAAGCTCAACCAACTCAATGATCTTAGTATGAGATGAGTTATACATCTATTCAACCTTCAAAACCACCCTTAGTTTTCAAGAGTGCCCAAAAAAGAAGCACAATAGGAGAAAACCTACCCTTAGTGTTGAAGCCACAACCTAAAGTCTCCTTCAACATTCAACAACAATTATCTAGTATCCCAACTAGGATTTTCCTCTAAGAGCTTTTGCAAACTTCTCCTATTCATAGGGAATATTTTTTGAAGCTTCGAAGTCAACAATCTACCCATCAAGACATTTCCCCTAGTGTAATAGCTAATGTTGTAGGTTTCCTTGGAATACATCACATCACATTTTTGGATGAGGATATTCCTTCCTTAGAATTGTGAGGGGATTATTCCCTCTACATCACTACATATATTTGAAAAATGTTTATCAATTGAATTTTGATAGATAATGGTTCATCCCTCAATCTATGCACTTATCAAATTTTCTAAAATTTTGGAATAAAAGAGGAAATATTTAATTAAATTTGATGTCATCATCAAAGCTTTCATCAACGAGTCCCAAGAGGCCTACAACATTATATACCTCCCCTTAGGGTTGCATCCAAGATCTTAGATACCTTTTTTTATATGGTATCTTACCCCATATCTTTTAATCTTCTTCTTGGATGCCCTTGGATTCATGTGATAAGGGTTATCCCTTCTACTCTTCATCAATGTTTGAAGTTTTAATTCAAAGATCAACTTGTCACCATTCTGGGTGACACTCATCCATTCCAGTGTTGTTCAATGGTTGAGCAAGATAAATATAGTATCTATTTATGTCCATCATTTTCCTCATCTCATGTTACCAAGAAATTTGAAAATTTAAAGGTAATTGAGGAACAACTAATCAATGATTCATCATAAGATCAGGTCAATCCATTTCTTCAAAAGCCTTTTTTGGATTTAGCCAAGCTACCATATTCCCCAAGGATTATGGGTTTGTCTTATAAGAAGGGTGAAGTAGTAAACATTGGCATGTGTACCTTTATCTTGATGGGTACAACCATCAAAGAAAATATTCATGGTAGCAATCCTCTTCCTATAGAGCATTATTTTACCCATTTTTACCTGTCTAGTGATTAACCACTTCCCAATAAAATCTTGTCTAGTATGGGATACATAGGTAAAGGTTTTGGGCCACAACATAAAGGTATTCAAGAGCCTTTGGGAGTTGAGTTTTGTCCTAGGATATGTGGCATCGGATACATTCCCCAAACTAACCTTTACCATTTGATGATGATGATCACCTCATTACTTATGTTGAATATTTGGATCACTAAGGCTTAGAGTGGAGTGATGAGGATGAGGGACAACCTTATCCCATTGACATTCTATTTTTCAATGTGATAAATTTGGTGTATCCCAAGCTAGTTACGACCCCAAGGGAGTATGCTGAAGGGGATACTTTTTGTGACATGGATCATGAGGATATCCTCCAAAATAACTTCTTCTTTTATGGGTCAGTCCCTTGTGTTGTGCATGTTGAGTCTTCTAGTTCTCAAGAGAATTTGTGTTCCATATCTCCCAAGGATCTTGAGCAACTACAAGTGATCCCTCCCCTACCTTCTTATGAGAATGAATCTCATATTTTAATTGAGGAGACTATAGATTTTAACATAGGTTCTAAGGAGAGCCCTAGAATCCTTAAGTTAAGAAAATCCTTGTCCATGGACAAATAAGAGCAATTGACCAATTTTATTGAATAAATTTCATGATATTTTTGCTTGGTTATATGTTGACATGCCAGGGCTTGATACCTCCCTTGTTATGCATCATTTGGTATTCAAACCTAGTGCTAAGCATGTTAAGCAAAAACTTAGGAAGATCCATCCTAAGGTCACCTTGTTGGTCAAGGAGGAGCTCCAAAAACTCCTTGATATCAATTTTATAAAAGCTATCGACTATTCTGATTTGATCTTCAATATCGTTCCTATGGCTAAGAAGGTAGGAAAAATCAGAATATGTACCAACTTTAGTGATATTAACTTAGCATATCCCAAGGATAAATTTCCTCTCCCCAATATAGATATGATTGTAGATTTCACTGCCAAATGTGGAATGCTTTTGCCTATGGATGGTTTTTCAAGATACAATCAAATCATAATTACCCCTAAGAACCAGACCAAGACAACTTTCATTACTCCATGGGATACCTTCTACTATAAAGTTATACCTTTTGGCTTGAAGAACACTAGTTCCACATATCATAGAGCCATGAATTATATTTTCATGACATGATGCATGACATTCTAGAGGAATATGTTAATGATATTTTGGGTAATTCCATACATCAAAAGGATCATGTTCATGATGTAAGATGAATCTTTGAAAGTCTTCAATAATTTAGGGTTTGTATTAAGCCCTCCAAGTGTGTGTTTGGAGTCGCATCTAGCAATATGTTAGGATTCATTGTGTTTAGTTAAGGTATTAAAGTGGAGCCCACTAAGATAGTGACTATCACTAACATGCCTACTCCTCATACCCTAATCGAGTTGCATAGCTTGTAAGGTAAGCTTCAAGATATTTTTCAATTCATAGCTTAGTTAGTTGATAAGTGTCAGCCCTTTCTTAAGCTCCTCAAGAAATATGTCATGTTCCATTAGGATTCCAAGTGTTAGCAACCTTTTGATGAAGTGAAAAGGTATCTCACATTCCCACCTATCTTAGTTTCCCCTATACTAGATAAGCATTTTATGCTTTATATTATAGCCACAACTCACACTTTGGGAGCCATGTTTGCTCAACATGATGATCAAAACAAAGAATGAGTCAAGTACTATATCATTAGGACCTTGGTTGGCTATGAAACTGAGTATACCCCCTTAGAAAATTTATCTTGTTATAGTATTCACTTCTCAAAAGTTAACAATACATGCTCAACCCTAAGATATTGGTTGTTGTGAAGTTTGATCCTTTGTGCTACTTAATGTCTATGCCCTACATTTCAGGTCAAGTTTCTAAATTGGTTTTAGTCCTTAGTGAGTTTAACCTAACTTTCATAGGTTAGAAGGCTATAAAAGGTTAGATGATAGCTAATCAGCTAGCATTCACTCCCTTAGAGTCAGTATATGTCATAGTTGTCAATTTTCCCTACAAGTTCCTTAGAATAGAAGCCAAAGAACTAGAGTCTTGGAATTTGTTTTTTGATGGAGCACGATGCTTAAAGGGTGATGGTGCTATAATCATTCCAGTTACCTCACAAAAATAGCTCTTACCCTTGTCCTTCAAGATTTTTTTCTATTGCATGAACAATATTGTAGAGTATGAAGCCATGATCCTTGGTCTTAGAGTATCAATAGCCTTAGCCTTGTAGGTTAGAGTCCTTTCAATTTTTGGTGACTCAACTTGTGTTCAATCAGATTAATAATATTTATCAAACTTGAGATGATAAGCTAAAGTCTTACAAGAAGATTTCCACCAAGATTTTATTCACATTTTATCAGGTAACCATATAGTCTATCCCTAGATCCTCTAATCACCATGTGGATGCCATTGTCATTATTGCATCCTTGTTTCCCTCGGAGTTGGAAGATCATCAAGCATTGATTATTATTAGAAAACTCCAAAAGCCTGCATTGCTTAGTTCTAGTCTTTTTCTATTAGATGTTTTGATCATCAAAGCTTCCCCATCTAAGCCATCGTATAATGAAATTTTTAATTTCCATAAGGATGGTTTGATTTCTAAGGGTTTTGTAGACACCTAAAATGTGTCATGTCGAGGACGACTACTCATATGGACATGCTACAAGACCATATGGAGGATATTGGACAGACTCCAAGATAGAACAGTGGCTCTAACCACTTAATTTGGGCTCCTTGACCTAATCAGTTTGAATTGCAACCCAGACCTATGGTCTATAGGCTGAACTATGGTTGAGACCTATGGTTTATAGTTTATACCGCAGCTGTAACCTGCGATCAGCCAAATCGGTTTGAACAACCATTTGATCTAGAAGACGGTGGTTAGAGGATGAAATCTTCCATTCCAACTGTCCTAATCACCCCTTCTTGATCTTGGCTTCTCCATGAAGCCACCCCTAGCCCTTGGGTAGTCCTATAAGTACCCCTTAGAATTAGGGCAAACAAGGAGAGAGAGCATTGGATATTTGAGTAGCAAAGCCCTATCGAATTATACACTCAATCGAGTATACTGAGAGAGAGCTATTGCACTTATCCCCTACCTACTTGCCAAGATTCATGATGAATTGCATTATGGATGCCCTAGGAGCCGACGAGAGCCAAGAAGTGCATATTAGGGCAAATGAAGACCCCTCATAGTGAATCAACCGCCAAATCAGTCTGAGGACACCGAAGGTGACCATTGAACATCAATTTGGACAAGGAGGTCAAGCCCACTACCCTTGAAATTGAGGGTAAACCTATTAGATTGCTAACCGTGGATTTCAGCTACGGTTTACAGTGCAGACCACTCACCAGAGCTAGGGTTTGTAATAGAGATATCAACACCTTACTGTTTCCTTTTCTGTCCAGCTAGATATTTTAGATTAGTCATTTTTATGGTTCAGTTGTAGTTTAGAATATTTTTGACCAATAGAATTAGGTTTAGAATAGTTTCATTGCATTTGCATTAAGTAGGCTTTAATGGATTCTTTATGTGCTTTCATGCTCTATTTTATGTGATTGGTCCATTCATTATTTAGTTGCTATCTTTCTTTATGCAATTCCATAAATCTTGATCCAATTAACATAGTTTAAAGATGCTTTTCACGCTTTCTTGATTATACATTATTAATGGTATCTTTATGCATTTTTCCCAAAATGGCCTCATCATGAGAGGCTGCCTATATTTTTAACAATTTTATGTTGTTTCTTGATCATATGGAATAGATTCAAAGGATATTCAACCATCAAGTTCCTTCCTCAACGTGAATACGAGGGCAACTCCACCCTAGAGCAGTTTGTGACTAGTTGAAAAGCAACATTAGTGCGCCTACCCTATTGAGGGCTTTGGCATTGTATTAATTGTATCATAATTTGAGTGACCCTAAGAGGGGCATGATTGTAATTGGGGATTCTTTGCAAATATTAATACAAGAAACACTTATTTTGTTGAATCTATGTAATCTTGTCATTATTTTATGCTTGAATGAATGAATATGATATAATACAGTAGATGGGTGCATGCTTTTTGGTTAGATCAAAAGGCAATCATGATGGAACTTCGTATAAATAGCATCTGACTATGTGTTCTTGATATTTTTTACTTGCAGGTACAAACCGTAGCTATTAGCTATGGGCCAACAATTGAACCGTAGGTTCAACTTGCAGGCCATAGTTAGAACCGTAGACCAGACCTACGGTTTTCAATAGACACAACAAATAGTAGAGGGATAAAGCTTATTCGGATGAGGACTTGAGGTAGGTCCCACTGTCACTCTTTGTATCTATTTTCACTGTCTGTTAAATTCCAGAATGCAAAATGAATTTGACTAATTAGGAAAGACAACATAATTGGTAATATACGCATAAGTCCTTAGGTATTTCATTTTTAGGTTTGTACTACGTGCTGCTAGGAACAACGAACCTCTGAGTGTAGTTCGCACTAGTCTCCAATGTGCTAGGATATCTTTTGTATTCTATTTGCTTGCTTGAGGCTAGATCAGTGGCCATTTCATAGTTAGTATGCATTGTCTGAATATCATATAAAATTAATCATGCATACTCTCTTAATGTGAAACATTCTTTTTTTCTTGCATTACATATAGAGAAGAATCATTTGAATGTTGTCTTATGCATTTCTCTTTCATGTAAATTAAAAGGAACCACACACACCACTTGGTACTTAAATGCTAGTGAGTTGGGCTTGACATCCAACCACTAGTAGGGTTCAACGACGGTGGGTGTAATTTCCATCCGTTGGCCCAAATCCCATGAACCTTTTGGATACTAGACCAATACCGAATCCGATAACCTTTCGTACCCTAGAAAATTTGTATGTATTGTCTTCGGAGGGTATAACGCTGACTAGGAAAAAATTGGTGAGGATCTGGGAGGAACTGTGCTCCCTGATCGTGTGTGGGCTTCATTACCACACATTGTAGTTTGGATTACGTGACTTGGAGGTCATAGCCAAGTTGTCAAGTTGCGAGCGTACAGGTGAAAGCCTTTAAACTAAGAATAAAATTCAACAAGTTTTGAAAAACATGATAAGAGTTTCTACACTAATACAACAAATCTTGAAAACACATCAAACTGTTTAGGACTCATTTTAAAAATTTAATACGAGATAATCATTATTGTATACCTTGTTTGTTTAATAATAAAATATACATCTAGACACTAGGTACATAATTTTGGATACATGGGGTGGTCAAAAAATATCTAAACCTAACATCGATGACCAACCCCTAACCAATTCACAACAGCACATGTTAATTCCTCAACCACATGAGCGAACTGAACATCATTTGGCAAGCATCAGAGGAGATAACTCGACACGACAGGAGCCTGTAGAGCATACCCCAGATAGAGAAGCTTCAGTACACTTCTCTAGGCATAGGATAGAATAGGGAGCCTCTCAGCATGAGGGTACTCCACTCGAGAGCCATTATCAAGATCGTAATACATGCACGTCCACGGGATTGGCCGAAGAGTTTGTTATGCAAGGGACCAGGTTGGTACCCCTACATACTAAGTCTATAGGAGTATCCATGCCTCCACCTTCTAAGTATAGAAGTACTAGATATCTGCCCATTCAGGGGCAAGTAGACAGGCTCGCTATCGAGCATAGGTCTAACCATACTCCCATGCGTGGTCCACCATGCAAGATCACCATTGATATATCAAAGGTGGGAGCTAATGGCACACCATCGCATGAGCGATGGTAGTCTAGAGAGCTAGAGGGTCTAGGTAGTGTCTTAGAGCAGTTATGCTGCAAGCCCTCCGGTCCACCCACTCATGCCCCGAGTGAGCATAGCGTGAGTGTCATCAGGACTACTAGAGAGCACGGAGAGGCTTCTAAGCGCTCTCATGTCACACATCCGTTATCTGCACATGGTGGTTCATAGTATAGCACACATCAAGATGCCAATGTCATCTTCACAGATAGAGGCAAAGGCACAGTATATTAGTTTGATGGGTAAAGAACCCACAATATCACTTGTACAGAGCAGGGATACCATACGCCTCCCACAGTCGATCAGATAGATAGATCACATCAACTAGTATCAGAGTAGAAACTGTTGAGCAAGGTGCAACGATAGTATTTTCATTGTTGTCAACACAGTCATATAGATCGGTTGATACAGTGGACAAGATTTCAGAAGCTATTCAGAGTATGTACAGTGATTTTCCAAGAAGACCGAAGTGGCCCATATGCTAAATATCAAAGGAAAATAAAAATACAATAAGAAGGAAAAAGTGTCACGATATCGCGACATGTTGAGGAAGAAAGAAAAAGTGTCACGATTTCATGACAAGTTGAGAAAGAAAGAAAAAGTGTCACGATATCGCGACATGTTGAGCAAGCAGGAAAAAGTGTTGCGATTTCGTGACATGTTGGAAGAGAAAGAGAAAGCAAGAAAAAGTGTCACGATTTCGTGACATGTTGGAAGAGAAAGAGCAAGCAAGAAAAAGTGTCATGATTTCGTGACATGTTGGAAGAGAAAGAGCAAGCAGGAAAAAGTGTCGCGATTTCGCGACATGTTGGAAGAGAAAGAGCAAGCAGGAAAAAGTGTCGCAATTTCGTGACATGTTGGAAGAGAAAGAGCAAGCAAGAAAAAGTGTCGCAATTTTGCGACATGTTGCAAGAGAAAGAGTAAGAAAGAAAAAGTGTCACGATATCGCGACATGTTACAAGAGAAAGAGTAAGAAGTAAAAAGTGTCGCGATATCGCAACATGTCGCATTTTCGCGACCAGAAGAGAAGAGAAAGAGCAAGAGAGAAAAAGTGTCGCGATATCGTGACATGTCACATTTTCGCGACCAGAAGAGAAGAGAAAGAGCAAGAGAGAAAAAGTGTCACGATATCACAAAAAAAGCAAAGAGGAAGAGTACAGAGGTGAAAGTGTCACGATATTTCACGGGCAAAAGCCAAGAAAAAGACAAAGAGGCAGAAATGTCGCGATATCACGACATGTTGCATTTTTGTGGCCAAAAGCAACAAAAGAAGACCAAGAGTTACATTATGAAAATATTGTTATAAAAGCCGACGAAGACCAGGAGTGCAATGAAAGCCGACGAAGACCAGGAGTTACATTATGAAAATATTGTTATAAAATCCGACGAAGACCAAGAGTGCAATGAAAGCCGATGAAGACCAGGAGTTACATTATGAAAATATTGTTATAAAAGGAGTGTTGCTTGGAGAATTAAAGTGTGTGGAGAAAAATATGGCTAAGTGCGTAGAGTGAGCACAGAAGCGGTCGAAAGATGGCGAAGAGCGCAGAGGCAGCTGAAATATGGCAAAGTGCGTAGAGTGAGCGCAGAGAGGGCTAAGTGCGTAGAGTGGGCGCAGAGAGGACTATAAGAGGGCTGTATGAGTGCAAAAAGTGTGTGCTACAAAAATAGGACTAAGAGGCAGCTAAAAGAGGGCAAAGTGAGGTTGTAAGAGTGTAGAAGATGTGTGTGTTTTGTGAACCGTGAGAGAGGTTAGGGGTTGGTGCTCCTTCCAATCAATTATGGTAAATCAGGGGTTGGTGCTCCTTCCAGTGGGTGTTGGTAAATAAGGGGTTTGTGCTACTTTCTATTGATGCAGATAAATTAGGGGTTGGTGCTCCTTTCTATTGGTGTAGATAAATCAGGGGTTGGTGCTCCTTTTTGTTGGTGCAGATAAATAAAGGGTTGGTGCTCCTTCCAGTGGGTGCTGGTAAATTAATTGTAAAGTTGGTGCTTTGCAAAGGTTGGATTTGGATGGGAGTCCAAGCAGTCAATTTTTGAGGAGTAGCCAAATTGGTGAACCTCGATAAATCTTGTGTTGTGTGATGTTCTCTTGTAATACTTGCTTTATTTGGTTTTAAGTTTTAATTGTTTCGAATTTAAGAGTTGTGGATTTAAGTTTAAAGAACTACACTGATTCACCACCCCTCTCAGTGTCATTGTGAGACTAACAGAAACACCAACTCCTCCAAGATAAATTGGAGGATGCTTGCCTAGAGAGGCAGTGCATTGAATATGATAATATTAAAGCGTAGAGGCTCATTAGATAGAGGTTATATGAGCAACGCATGTGCAAAGAGCGTATCCTTTCCCAGAAGGAGTGTGTGGAGTAGGATGATAGGCTAGCTAGGGCTGGCCTATATCCTCATGATGAGCATATAGAGTGTGTATATAAGAAGGCTTTGTTTCAAGCTGATATGCATCAAGAGCAAAGAGACACTCGTACTCATGCTAGTAACAAACATAGGGAGTTGCCATTGTCGCTCGATAATCAGAGGCAGAGGCGGCATGAAGAAGCAGAAGGATATGGATACAAGAAAGAATATCCTGAGAGCTCCCGAGATGAGGAGAAGGAAGAGTAATGCCCTCCATCTCGTACAAGGAAGATAGTACCTCCTAAGCCACATCCACATCAACTTAAGGAGAAGGACTCTCTATCTTAGGAGGCCTATAAGGCCTTATCCGAGAAGATCAAAGCCATCGAGAGATAAGACGCGACTATTAAAAATTTGACATTAAGAAAAAATCATAATGAGCCTTTGGATCCTTCGGTGCCTACTCTAACTTACCTTGAGAATTTTTATATGTCCATGTTAGACAAGTTTAAGGGTGATGAAGATGCACAGGAACATATCACAGGATTTTTGGATGTTTGTTTCCAGATAGCAAGCAATGATGCATTGTTATTGCGTACGTTCATCATGACACTTTTTGATTCAGCTCGAGAGTGGTTCAATCAGCTAAAGAAACATAGCATGACCAGTTTTGATAAATTAGCTGATGCCTCTCTTGAATGCTATTCCTTTGGCATCAAGAAATATGACAATATTTTTGATTTGGCTGCGCTAGCTCAGCATGATGATGAGCAATAGAGCAATACAAAAAGATATGGAGGAGAATAATGGTGAAGTTACCATTCCCTATTCCTACCATAGAGTTAACCCGAATATTTACAAAGAGTTGTGCCAAGCACATCTTGTTACTATTGCAGTTGCAGTAGTATCCTACATTCGAAGAGGCTTTGGCACAAGCCAAAGTGATTGAGGACATCAAGTTGTAGGAAGGCAACTTGAAGCTCAAGAATAGGAGAGAGGGACAAAAGAAGAGCACCACAAAACAACAGGGCAAGTAGGCCCATGTGAATCAAGTGGTGTTGAATCTCCAAGGGGAGAACAAGGGGCAACAGAAACATGATTATCAGGCCCAACCTCCCCCTATGTAATATGACAAGCGCAACAACAATTATAAGGGCAAGAACAAAGATCAACATCCACCTCGCTAGTTCACACCATTGATGGAATCACTGACATCGATTTTCCATCAACTGTGCAAGGCCAAGGCAATTAGATTACCCAAAATTAAGATGGTAGACCCCAATCAACCCAAATCAAAGGGGTACCAAGAAGATCTGTTTTGCATTTTTCATCGAATGAAAGGCCATGACATTGAGGTGTGCTGGACTTTCAAACACATGGTGCAAAATATGATTGACAAAGGTGAGCTTGTAGTGCTGCACAACCCATAGGCGCACAATAATCAAAATATGGGGATTTACAAAAACCCCTTGCCAAATCATGAGGTGCCTCACAACAATGTTGGCCAGGTCAACCAAGTGCGATTCGAACCACCTACCCATGGGTTCGTAGGTATGGTGAATGTTATCACCATAAATGGGAGATATGAACAACATAATCAACCTTGTGCTCCCATTCAAATACAAGCCACACCGAATCAGTGGCCGACACAGAATATTCCAGGTCAACCAACAAGATTTGTGGTGACCATAAGGAGCAGGTTGGTCCAAAACCTACAGACAACTCCTACAAAGTTGTCAATATATGAGCTAATACAGTAGTCCCCAAGGCATAGGGAGACTCTTATGGAAATTTTGAGGTCCATTGAAGTACAATCTTAGGATGCACAGGCATTTAATAATTTCATGGGATATGTGTAGTAGTGTCAGGAACAAATGTTCCAATTTTATGATCATGAGATAAGGACAGTTTCTACAACCATGACAAACCCACCATTGCACATAATTGCATGTGTTAATCACATGCCATTTAAAATGGTCTTGATCGATATTGGCTCATCGATCAACATAATAACGACCAAGGTATTGAGTCATTTGTAGCTACCTAAATCACACATTGTGCCCACTATATTTACATTGAGATAATTTAACAATGCACTATGTTTGACTATTGGCACAATTATCCTACCCATGTAGGTAGGCCTGAAGACCATCTCTATGACATGTCATGTGATAGAAGGGGCCATACAGTACAACAGATTCACGAAATGTGTTGTCTTCCCTCGATATTGCATCAGTGTGTGAAATATATTCACGAGGGACAGTTTCATGTATTGGCATCAGACAAAGAACTATTTAAGTTCATGAACCTAGCAGATTTGCCTAGGGATTTCATACTCCTATCAACGCACCTATATGTTCGGTTGTCATCGTCGATAAATAAACCAGGAAGTAAACCAGTAGTACATGCTCAACCAATGCCATTTATGTCACATAGATTAGAGCACACCACTACCACTTCCTTGAAATTGTTAGTATCAGTCATGCATCAGGATGATAGGAAGTTGAAGGTGAAAATGGATGAGAAAGAGAAGGAGCATGAGCCCGAGCCAGTCACCAAGGAGGTTTCCACTCCTATGAAATTTGAGGAACCCCAAGATAAAGCTAAGGAGGCACCTTAGACAGCTTTGCCTGCATCTTCATTAGGGTCATCCACACCATGGATGATAGTACATCTCACCAATACCAAATTAGATGAATACCTTGTGTAGAATGTAACCTTCAGACTGATTCTAAAGACTATGCAAGAGATGGGTCGACCATCCATTCATTGTTACCCTGTTGGATCGATGGTTCCATTGGGAGAGCCACCTAATCAAACTAACTTCATCTATGTGGGGCTAGACCAGCTTCCAACATGAGATCCCATGGATGAAGATGATGACAAGCCTTTCATGATAAACGTTCATTATCTATCCAACCCCAAGTATTCCATGCGTATCTTTGAGTTGTATCATTGGCATGGATACGGCCTTGGTCTCTTTGAACAAGTACATAGGACTTCGTTGGAACCATGTTATCAATTAGTCACTGATAGGTTAAGTTTAGGGTTACAGATACGAGGGCAGAATGATTTGCTCATAGCATCCCTAGATCGTCTGCACCTTAGTATGGTGGACAATGTGGATTTTAATCCATATCATCCAAACCCTTCTAGATTCTGGAGGAATCACCCTATGATATCTATCGTCACCGCAGAGCCACTATAAGATCATCATGAAGGGCTCCTTGAGTATACTGAGACATAACTGAACATTAGAAATCACCTGGGACACCAAACCCATGATGTAGTCGATGGCACAAACGTGTAGGGGTGTAACCCCATTACTCTATCCAATCTCAATCTAGGAGATCTATGTAATGAATATGGAGCAGAGTCCACCTCCGATATGAGTGGACTAGGCTATGATGCAGATGAAGAATCCTCAAACAACGATGAACCTAAGGATGAAGTCGAAGGTTCCTATGAAAGGCCCTGGCATGCACGTCATTTATTGCCTATTGAGTCGATACAGGTTATCGAAGAGATCCTACCCAACATTGATCATTAATGGGAAGAAGTAAAAATAGATTTCTTGGTGATGTCACACTTATGATACAATTATTCAGTTTATCTAGATAGTGATGACAGTGATAAAGCAGTCAGATTCATGGGGCCACACTTGCCAAAGCACCCCCAATGAGTAGGGTTGAATGAAGGATTCTATTATGATAGTGATGAACAAGATGAGCTAGAGAGGGCCTACCTTGGTCCTCCTTATTTGCATTACCATCATCAACCCATCAAAATTGATGAGGTCTATCAAAAGTTACGTGTTGGTCCTCGTCTAAGAGCAATATGGTTAAACCTGGATCAAATTCATCGGTTGTTTAATCCCCTTCCATTGACCTACATGGAGCTTCAGGAGCTAAATGATCATATTTTGTATTTAGTGTATAGGGAGGATCCAATTGTTTGTAGTCCTCACAACGAAGACCCCTTTGTGTCTATGCCATTAGAGCCAGATCGTGGGTATGAGGACTACGCAGATTTTGTAGAATTCGTTCCATGTGGTCATGGAGATCAATTCCATTCCATAAATATGGTCTCCATTGATTTGACCACTCCACTCCACAATCCATTAGATCCATCCAAACCATTGTATCTTAACAAATATGCTATCGACTAAGATCGCACTGAATCACCCATTGAGCCTGAGGATTTCTTCCCCAATGAAGAAATGTTGCAACCTTTCCATTTTGCACCAAGATCTACATATGATGTTTATAATGCCAAAAATGCTTCCAACACGAAACTGATCAACCCGACTGATGACATCCATATGATTCCTACTCCTCACCAACTTAAGGAGGGATCACATATGTTAGTAGAGGAAACCTTTGAGGTGGATATCAATAATGATTTCGCCAGTGCAAAGAAGGTGAAATTTGGAGAGAGTCTCACTCTAGATGAGCGGGCCATCCTCATCCCTATGCTGAAAGAGAAACCAACTTTTTTTTATTGGACATACAAGGATATGCCAGGTCTAGACCCAAAATTGATTACGCATAAACTTTTGCTAGATCTGACGAAGAAGTTAATCAAGCAAAAGCTTAGAAAAATGCACCCAATAGTAGCCTTAATGGTGAAAGATGATCTACAAAAGCTGTTGGATGTGGAATTTATGATCTCCATAGACTATCCAGAATGGGTGTCCAATATGGTACCCATGGGAAAACTCAATGGAAGAATCTGTATTTGCACAGATTTTAGAGACCTAAATAAGGCAACACCCAAATATTCATTTTTGTTGCCCAATATTGATGCTCTCGTAGATGCAACTGTAGGTCACAAAATGCTCTCCTTAATGGACAATTTTTTTGGTTACAATAAAATTCATATTAAACCCAAAGACCAGCATAAAATCACGTTTATAACACCATGGGGAACATTTTGCTACAAATTTATACCATTTGGCCTCAAAAACATTGGTGCCACATATCAGCGGGCCATGACATACATTTTTCATGACTATATGCACAAAATTCTAGAAGATTATATCGATGACTTGTTGGCCAAGTCATTGCTATGAGAAGAGCATGCAGAGGTCTTAAGGAAAGTCTTTGATCGCTTGATAGAGCACAATGTTAGGTTGAATCCTAAGAAGTGCGTATTTGGCATAACTTCTAGAAAATTACTAGGATTCATCATCTCTAAAAGAGGCATCGAAGTAGACCCAACGAAGATCAAGGTCATATTGGAAATGCATCCTCCCACCAATATTAAGGAATTAAGTATCCTTCAAGGCAAGGTAGCCTCAATAAAGTGATTGAATAAATTTTGACCCATGAATCGCCTACTACATAAGGGAGTCCCATTCAACTGGGATGAGGACTGCAAGGTAGCCTTCACTGAAATAAAGCAATACCTGGCAATGCCGCTAGTGCTAGCTCCACCAAGGCTAGAGGTGCATTTTCTACTATATATTGGTAATTGACTTTGCACTGGGAACCATGTTAGCCCAAAAGAACATGCAAGGCAAAGAACATGACATATATTATATTAGTTGAACCTTGGTAAGCTATGATCTTGGGTATACATATGTGGAAAAATTGTGTTTAGTAGTAGTGTTCGCTACAATGAAATTATGACATTATATGTTAAATCATATGACATATATTATATCCAAAAAAAATCCTTTGCAGTACATGATGAGTAAGACTTATCACAATATGCGTACTGCAAAGTGGATCATGTTATTGATAGAATTTGGTCTGGAATTCATAAGCCAAAATTTCATTAATGGAAAGATCATAGCAGATCAATTAGCTGAGGTACCACTATCAAATAGTAGACCTCTAACAATTGAGCTTTCGAACGATGCAATCTTTGTCATATCTGAATCTCCCAAACCCAAATAACTAGAGAACAATTTTTATATGACTCTGTTCTTTGATGGTTCAAAGTGTGAACAAGGGGATGGTGCCAGAATAGTGTTCTTCATGCTACAAGGACCTCTAATGCCATTGTTGTTCAAGTTGGATTTTTTGTGCACCAACAACAACCTTGAGTACGAAGCCCTACTGCTGGGCCTTCACACAGTCGTCCCCATAAATATTAAGATATTGAACATCTTTGGTGACTCCTTTATCATAGTAAATCAAGTCAATGGGCTTTTTTAGTGTTGATGTCCCATATTGAAAGCCTATAAAGATCTAGTTGACACATATTTGGCCAAATTTGAATGGTATGACATTAAGGCAATCCCTTGATCAAATAGGTTTGCAGACACCATGGCATCTTTAGGATATTTAATCCCTCAGAATATATCTACATATTTCACTACCATCCATATCAAGACGCTCTCGCATCCAACAGCAGAGCGTGCAACCTATGATAACAGAGAATCGGTCAAAATGATCAATGTAGAACCAAAAGCTAAATGGTTCTACAAAGTTGAAGACTTTCTTAAGAGGGCATCCTATGGGTCATTAACCTCTCAGAGTTCTATGGTGAGTGGTACTACCATTCACCACAAGGTTGTTTCTAAGTCTACATTTGCAAATATAAATACACAATAGGAGCAAGTCATATTAGCAATCGAATCTGAGGCTTATCAAAATTGGATATCGCAAATTAAAGATTTATTGAAGCTTAGTATAATCCCAGAGGGATTGTCGTGTGCTGCAAAGCACACATTTAAATAGAAAGTGGCTAAATATATCTTAATAAGATACATCTTGTATCGATGAGGCTACGATGGAGTTCTCCTTCATTGCCTAGAGCCCCAAGAGGCATCATGGGTGATTTCACAAGCTCATGATGGTACATGCGATGGCCATTTTAGTAGCATAGCCATCATCAAGCACATACTTTGAATGGGCTACTATTGGCCCACTATGGAGAAGGAGTGTAATGTGTATGTCAAGAATTGTGTTAAATATCAACAGCATGCTAATCTCACACACTTGCCATTATAGGCCTTACAGCCCATCCAATCGGCTTGGTCATTTGCTCAGTGGGGATTAGGTCTTATAGGTAAGATCTCTCCTCTGTCATTGGGTCGACATACATTTATAATCATCGCTACTGAGTATTTTATAAAGTGGGTGGAAGCAATACTCTTAACAACAACAACTAGAGCTTGTATAGTAGAATTTATGCTGGAGCATATCATAAGTCATTTTGGGATTCCATCCAAAATAATATCAAATAATGGAATGTCTTTCAAGAAAAAAAATGTGAGAGCTTTAACATATAAATATAGAATCGAACATAGTTTTACGACTTCATATTATCTACAAGAAAACGATCAGGCTGAAGCTTCAAATAAGACAGTGGTGGCCATCTTGAAAAATACGGTCCAAGAAAACCACAAAGACTGGCATATCTAGCTGCCCCTTGCATTATGGGCTTACAAGACTAGTATTCGAATGCCCACTAGGGAAATGTCGTTCTCACTAGTATATGGTGCTGAGGCTATTATGCCCTTGGAATTGGAAATTCTAATGCTACGCATTACATTGAAATAGTTTATCGATGATGACACCGCATGACAAGCTCAACTGGATCAACTGATGGTACTTGATGAACATCACGTGAATGTCCTCGAGCATCTCTGCATTTATCAGGAGTGACTAAAATGAGCTTACAATATCAAATTCCATTAGAGAGACTTTGAATTTGGGGATCTTGTCTTGAAAGAGAACCAACAGAACTCTAATTTGCTGCCAGATATGTGAGAAAAATTTGTGGCTAATTGGCTAGGACCCTACATCATATCTAAAAAGATTGGTCTGGTTACCTATCGCCTAACATCGCTAGGAGTTTTTGAAGAGCCTGAGCCTCTCAACATAATCCATATTAAGGCATTTTATGCTTGAAGAGCATAGTAAAAGGCTCCAAGAGTTGCTTGTAACTGCTCGGTCATCCTAAAAATCTCCAAACACTCTCATCAGTGGTTTGGTCAATCAAAAAGGTCTGAATGCATCTATAAGCCCTTTGTTTAGACCTCAAAAATCTTTGAGGGTTTTTTTAAAACCACTCAGTCATCCCAAAAGGCTCCAAGGGTTCCAAAAACTACTTGGTCATGTTAGTTAAAAGCCTCAAGGATTTGCTTATAATCACTCGGTCATCCTAAAAGGCTCCAAGCTCATCTGTCAGTAGTTTGGTCAATCAAAAGGTACCAAGAGTTTCTAAAAAATTGCTTGGTCAAACCAAAAGCTCCAAGGATTCTTAAAAGATCACTTGGTCATCCCAAAAAGTCCCAAAGGTGCTCATAAACCCTTTGGTCAAACCCCAAAAGCTCCGAGGGTTTGCTTAAAACTGCTCGGTCATCCTAAAAAGCTCCAAGGATTTTGCTAAAAAATTGCTTGGTCAATCTAAATGCTCTAGAGGCATGTACTCACCGTTTGGTCAGATATGAGGCTCAAAACTCATAAAAATTATAAAATCAATAAAACCCAAAAAAAAAATTGGTAAAGCATAAAATCCAAAAATATTTGCATTTTACATTTGAATTTTGCATTCTCATTTTTCATTCACACATGCATTCGCTGCATTACTGCATTGCATATAGGTATTTTTCATCCGTTGCATTTCGTAGTAGGATGGATTATGTTTGTCAGCATTACAAATGACACCATGTTTGTGTTTAAATCATGCATCTCTACATTTATCATGATCCATAATTCATGTGAGTAATTGTGTTTTTCAACACAACCTATTTTGTTGCTATGGAGATATACTAGGATTTTTTCGGTCATTCAAACATACCTAGTGGTCTTATCAAGAGTTGGTAGAAAGCTTGCTTTGCTTTTGCAGCTAAGGTTTAGTTAGTATAGCCCTTAGCATATCATAATCCTATCACTAATCAACAAATTAAACAATCCTAAAAAGGACTAGGGGAAGATGAAAGACATGAAGCAGGACCAGATATCCTGAAGCGAAAAGAGTTATTCTTGCTTATCCCTCTGTGTGGACGGTATGGGAAATATTGACAGTTGGAAAAAGGACAGGTTAGTTCCCTATCTAGAATCCCTTGCTTATGATAAAATGAGCAATATACCAGAGTGGTATCGCACATCAATCCTCATTTTTGAAACCCGATATCGATATCATAGATCGACTTCCCATAATGATATCCCATATTGATATCATAAGATCGATATTCTCAATTGATATACCAAAAATAGTTTTCCCAAGTAAATCATCCAAAGGAAAGTTTCTGAAGAAAATTATCAAGTATAAAGGCTGAAAAGTGAAGATAGAATGAAGATAAAAAAACATGCTCAAATCAAGTTCAAAGTGAAGATAAAATGAAGATCATAAATCAAAGTTTGAGTGGATATCAAATGAAGATCAAATATATAGTTCGAAGAGAGATAAAATGAAGATCCAGTGACAGTTCAGAATGAATATGGAATCGACTCCCTTGCTTCACTACATATGAGCAAGTATCCCAAAAAATTGAAGGATAGAAAGGAATGAGCTTGAATCCTTGGAATTGTTGACACTATTGTACCTTACACATGATGATATGTTTGATATACTTACATCTCTCTTGTGGGCAGACCAATGTTTGAATGTGGAAGAGCTAGCTTCAGGTGTCCTACATTGCCTAGTGGTTTAGTCCAACTAAAATCTAAACTTGGGATTGGATAAGACATTTGTGGTACCCCTATCTTAGCAATGGGCTGAAATAATCCCGTATGACATCGGGGAATGCTCATGTCTTATCTTAAAATAATCATGTGCACATAGAGGGATAATGAACAGTTAGGGCCTATCCTAGAAAAAGCCTTTTATCTCAAAAGTCTAGTGTGGTTAGTGGGAAACTTTTGATAAGTCTATTAGGGTGTTTGAGTCTCATGGAAAACCTCAAAAATTTCTCTCATAGCAACAAAATATCAAATATCACAAACCATATAAATCATCAAATTGTAAAGTATCAAGTCCATGATACATCATCATATAGAGCACAATCAAAATATAGGATAGATACCGGATGGATATTAGAAATAATATTTAGACAACCACTGACTATATCATGCACATTTTTCAAATTTTGCAAAATAAAATAGAATGACACATTATATCATTCGCATAAAACAACTGTATTCATTGCATTTCATAGATGGGTGATTAATTGATTAAATTTTTATCTTAAGGATTTTTCAATTACATTCATGATTTTTATATATTTTGTACATTCAAGATTTTTATATATTCTATAGTGTCATCCATTAGATTGATAAATATATTTGCATTCATGTATTATGTTTTAAGTGATTAAAGCATACAAGTTCATTTACATTAGATCACCATCGTGTAAATAAATCATCAAACGCATTAATGCGTACAATAAAGCAATATCAAATATGCATTAAGAGAAAACATTGCATCCTTCATAAATTGCACATCTAAGCATCTAGATCACTACATATCATCATCATCATCATAAATCAAATAGCTATCTAGTGCATGTCATCTATACATCACATCATATAGCATCAAATTAACATAAGAATTACATCCATGTACATAACATAAACATAAAATTAAATATATATACGCAAGTACACATAATGAGCCATAAATGATCAATATATATATATATAAAAAAAAAAAAATATATATATATATATATATATATATATGTATATATATATATGTGTGTGTGTGTGTGTGTGTGTGTGTGTGTGTGTGTGCATGTATTAGAGTACATCAGAAGAGTACAAAATACCCACAGGCTATAATCGTGTAGGTCCTCGACCTTACACCAAAAATGATACATATGCAAAAGCATTTGTGATCTGACAAGATCCCTAACTCTAGCCTGCTCCACCTGAGCTAGAGCTCTCACCGCCTCCCTCAGCCCTGTGACCTAGAACCTGCTCTACAGTCAGCTCTGGTACCTGTTGTACACCCTATTGAGGGCCTTGTGTGTCGTCTAACCTAAAGAGGCCTAGCACATAAAACACCAGAATGTCTAGGTGGCTAGTCCTATGATTTGAGGTTGCACCTGTCTCCCTGTGGCTCCTATAAGAGCTACCACCATGCATGCTGGAGGACTTATGCATCCTCTCTGTCCTATGAGTCCTCTAGTTGGAGCTAGTTGTAGACTGCCTCATAGTTCTGGATCTGGTCCTCTGAGACCAAATAGTATGTTTGTACTTAGGCACCTCTAAGCCCCTTAGTATGATGTAGCCCTCCAACTGGGAGATGCGAGCTTCCCTCACATAGTATAGGTCATTTCCCTTCTCTATGAGGGAAGTGAGTTGTCTAACCTCTGCCATTGGATCATCACCTCTTGGCAATATAGTTGAAGGAATAGCTGGAGTTCCCATGACTGCCTAAGAGGGTAGAAAAATGCCCATATGTGCTCTGAGAAGATCCCTCTTTGTTGTTGCCTCACCCCATTGTACCTATGCCAAGTCACGTGCATTGGTGAGCTCTCTGACCTGGGTCTCTACTACCATAGCCCGTGTTGTCAGGCTAGTAATATGCTGCTCTACCAAAGTCAATCTATGATCTTTGTCGATTAACTCGACCCATAAAGTGGCAATAATGGTGTATCGCTCCATCTGTTGTGTAACATATCGGCTGATCTAACTCTGCAAGTCAGCAACATGGGCCAGGAGCAGACCCTCTGTGCTGTCAGGAGGGACCTCACCCTCCTCTAGAGCCTCATCATCTAGGTCGACCTTACGATCCTCCTCGATGGTTGCCTTTGTGCCCCATTCATCCTTTGTCCGTTGGCACACCCTATGGTTATTAGGATCTATCTCTGCCTCAGCCTGGCCCAACACTTTTCCCAGAGACCCCGATCCATGCCACTAGAGAATGGACCACAATCCGTCATATGCTGGGGTGGTAGCAGTGTTGAGTGGTATTTTCACCCAATTGTGAAAGTACACTCTTCCTTTAGGATTTGGTCTCCAAATCCCCTCTTGCAAAGAAGTTAAACAAACAACTTCTCCAAGGTCTCCGCTATATTAGCATTTTGCATATGTGTATTAGTAATCTCAAATAAAGATATTCAATTTAAATGCTTGGAACACCTTAGTGATTGCAAGTAACTTTAAACAAGGGGCAATGTTGGTTTATTTTACCATGAAACTTTAGTGATTGTTCATTGAACCAAAATAAAGCAAATGTGAGTTGGCCCTCATATGACCACGATGTAGCTTCAAAATGGAAATTTGTGAAAATGCCATAAAACATAACTCCTTCAATGAAATTGGAATTTTCATGAAGGGAATGTCATCATAGGCTCATGAGTGCAAAATAGAATTGAAAAAAAATGAAATTTGACCTTAAAATGGAAATTTTCTATTTTCGGATTTTTAAAATTCTGCATTAAAACAGCAACTTCGATGAATTTTTAAAAATACTAAACAACTCCGAAAATGAAATTTTAAAATGCGTATTGGAAGTCTGCAGTATAACCTACGCAATGGTGAAACTATTTTTGGATTTTGAAATTTTCTAAATGTTTATTTTAATTAAACAAAAGTTAAAATTTCTAGGAAATAAAATAAAATGCAGAAAAATGAAAATGAAATGCAGAAAATGTGAAACATGATACATTCAACTTGATGCTATCCTATTTCGACAAAACCAGAGATGTGAGGTTTTCTTGCATGCAACCTAGCCTATTAGACCTGCAAAACAAACATAATCAAAATAGACTAGGTGCTGGCTCCTAGGGTTTTAAATGAGGTTTTCAGATTTAAACATTCGCATGAAGCAACCAAGAAACTTGTATAAACTTCATTTACAAGTCTAAAATCTGAAAAGGGAAAATAGACATTTAATCTTGCATGCAGAAAATGACTCCTCCTTTCTTGCCCATAAGATGCAAATTTCTGAAAAATTATCTGCATTAAATATGTGTCATTTTACAATAGCAAAAATCTGGTTCTCCAAAACTAGAAAAAGTGGAAGAAAAACACTCCAAAGCAGGTTCAGAATGGCCTCTTGCCCTCAGATCTGCAACCCTGCTCGTAGCGGTTTCCAACCCCTGTACCTGTCTTTGCTTCTGCTTTTAAACTTTCTGGTGTGGCTCTCCATTTCCATTTTGTGACCTTTCATTTCATTTCCCAGATCCTTTCGTTTCGCTTTCCCCCGCCTCTTCATTGTTTTGGCTTTTTGTTCGGGCCTCGAAACATTTTTCTTTCCAACGCTTGGTCTTCGTCGCTGACTATAATTGTTTGCATGAAGCGTTACACCATAACCCTTACACCTTGGTGCCACGTGTTCAGTGCTGCCACTGTAGACTCTGTAACGACCCCTTTTGAATCGCGAAAAAGTAACATGTCACGATATCGCGACATTTCTATGTCCGTAGCTTTGTTCTTCTTCTTGCATCGTGAAAATGCGACATGTCGCGATATCGCGACACTTCTATGTCTTTGGTCGTGAGAATGCAACATGTCACGATATCGCGACACTTTTTCTCTTTTGGTCGCGAGAATGCAACATGTCGCGATATCGTGACACTTTTTCTCTTTTGGTCGCGAGAATGCAACATGTCGCGATATCGCGACACTTTTTCTCTTTTGGTCGCGAGAATGCAACATGTCGCGATATCGTGACACTTTTTCCCTTTTGGTCGCGAGAATGCAACATGTCGCGATATCGCGACGCTTTTTGTCTTTTGGTCACGAGAATGCAACATGTCGCGATATCGCGACGCTTTTTGTCTTCTGGTCGCGAGAATGCAACATGTCGCGATATCGCGACACTTTTTCTCTTTTGGTCGTGAGAATGCAACATGTCGCGATATCGCGACACTTTTTCCTTCTTGTTCTTTCTCCTTGCTTTGGACCACGATAATGCAACATGTCGCGATATCGCGACATTTTTTCCTCTTTGCTCTTTTTCTTTGCTTCGGACCGTGATAATGCAACATGTCACGATATCGTGACACTTTTTCCTCTTGGCTTTTTTTCTTTGTTTCGGGCTCCGATAATGCAACATGTCGCGATATCGCGACACTTTTTCTTTCTTAGCCGCGAAAATGCAACATGTCGCGATATCGCGACACTTTTTCTTTCTTGCTTTTTCTTTGATATTTAGCATATGGGCCACTCCGGTCTTCTTGGAAAACATGCAAAAATGTGCATCAGCTATTTTTCTATAGTTAGTCATTAAAAATGAAACGAAGACACCCAAATACCAAAAATAAAAAGGTGGGTCCCCAATTTTGGGGTACGTTGTGGAGCGGCCACAACAAATGGCGACTCTGCTGGGAAATGCTCCTGAGCATTTCGGTGAGAACCTAACCTGGAAATATACAAACTTAAATACAAGTGTCAGCACATATCCAAAGAATGCCAATAGATCAGAAATACATGAAACATTAGAATCGTTAAGCATCAGCTCGGTGTGTGCAGTGTGCTTCATTCCCTATCATTTGAAATTGATCAACATTCCATTGTCAGTTTTACCTGAATGCATATGTGAGGTTATGAATGATTTGTGTAGGATTTAATGCATGAAAAATATGCTAGAGATATAACAACATTATTATAAAGGCTCAAACCTTCTAGTATCATACACAAACATTTTAAAACTGTCAAACCCTCTTAGGATCAAATACGTGTATACTGAATTAATTTATTAAATCCCAAAGTTGGTTATGTGTCACTACCATCTTGAACCCATGTGCAAGTGTAAGTGAAATCAGAGCTTTGGGGAATAGGATTCCCAACCTAAGCGAGATGGGAATTTAACCCTATCCTTACTACTATGATCTGGAATTCATTACCTCATCTTGAACAAAATGATTTAACCTATTATGGATGAAACTGTCAGGCTAGCCTATCCGTTTGAGCAGTCAGTGGTCTTGCTTTTAGACAAGACATGTTGCCACGCATGAGCATACTCCACTGCCAGTCAGGCGTCTATAGCCCCGATGGAGATTAACCCCATAATCCATGATTTGGCTTCATTTTTTATTTCTTGGACCTTGGGGATGACTACCCATCCTTGCAAGGGACATGTAGTATGATCCTTCCAATCCAATATTAATGATGAAATATTTGCTTTACTTTTGATTTCTTGGACCTTGGGGATGACTACCCATCCTTGCAAGGGACATGTAGTACGATCCTTCCAATCCAATATTAATGATGAAATGAAAAATATTTGCTTTGGAATTTCAAGTTCGAAGGAGAAATAGAAGCTTTGGGGAATCAGATTCTCAACCTAAGCGAGATGAGAATTAGACCCTATCCTTACTACTCCATGAAGGTCAAATCAGAGCTTTGGGGAGTTGGATCCTCAACCTAAGTTCGATGAGGATTTAACCCTATCCTTACTACTCTGATTTTAGGCTTTAAGCTCTATGGGAGTGGTAAAAACCACTGTTTTAAGGATTATGTTGCATGATAGGACAGACACGAAATACTCCTTTCGCCTCACCTTTTCTTCCAAGTATGGTTTTGACCATTTTTCTCAAGATCCTCTTTAATATGTATAGAACGTGCTTGGTTCAAGATAGTTCGGGCATCAGTTCCCAACCTTAGGATCCTTTTAATATATGTTATGTAATAACCCTAAGAGGATTCGACACCTTTTCAATGATTGTACTTGAAATGTAGATGCAACTGAGATGGAATGTATATGCAATGTGGAATGTAACATGAGATATGAATGAATGCATTGCTCTTTTGAAATGCGAGATGGAGTATACCACCTACTTTGCCATAATTTGTAAAACTGACAACTTCATGCATCACAAGTTCCAAACGATATTCTTTAATGTGTTTGCGATACTTGTGGAGCTTTCAGCAATACAATTCCAATGTTTCATATTCTCCTAGTCTTAGTCAACATTCACAAGGACATAAACTGACATCTTGCTTCCTTATTATATATTATTATATATATATTATTTTTTTTTAAGACAAACCAAAAGTGTCCAAAGGACCAACACACAACTTAAAACCAAACCCAAAATGCAATCCCAAAAATGAAAATTTGAAAACACAAACCAAAACCAAAAACCAAAGGTATATACAAATGTAACATATAATACAAGATGGTGCAAAGTTTGAACTGTCACTTCCCTGGATCCCAAACATAATTTGAGCATTCCAAAAGACATATAATGTGATACACATGCCAAATGTGGAAGGAATCAAACAAAAACAAAATCAGACCAAACAATGCAACCAACTTCAACTTTCCTCTCTCACCCCACCAATTAGATTTAGTTCCATTAGTATTCTCATAGGTGAGATTCAAATTACCAAATTGATTAGACAATGGTTGATTTTCAATTCTTTCTTGTCTATTCTTTAAGGTGTAAATTTCATAATTCCATTCATGATTTAGAACTAGGCTTTCTTTATCCACAATGAAATTTTGTAAGCAAGAGCCTATTTCTAAAAATTTCAAAGCCAATTCATTTTCCATGTTCTTAGGCCAATCAAAATTGTGCAACAATTTACAAGCATCTAGGATATTTACTAAATGGGGATCATTAGAAATTTTTATCCTAGGTTCAAGAATTAATTGTTGATGAATTTGATTTAGCAATTTAAATGCATCAAGCTCCTTTTCATTCATTAAAGTAATGTTATCAAAGGTGTGGTTAGAAATTAATCCTTGTTCTTCATTCACCTTCAATGGCATTTCATCATAAATATCATTTGAATTATACAAATCTTCACCAAATCTTGGATGTTTACACAAAGTTTTAGATTTTGCCTTTTCACATCATTTACCAAAACTTGGTGAGGATTTGCAATTCCCTCTTTTACCTCATGGTCTTCATCATCGTGTAACACTGGTTCTTTCTCCATGATTTGTTTATCAAAGGCACCAAACTTAGGTACCCAATTGAACATATGTCCATCCCTTTCAAACCATAAGTCTTGTCTATCTAGGGGTGGATTAACTAACACATTTCCATGATCAATCACTTGGGTTGTTTTGGGTAACGTGAGATTTTCAATTGGATCATCAATGATATCGAACCCAAATGATTTAGGTTTTGTAGTTTTCTCATTTTGAAATGGCATAGTTATTGTAGCACAAGTAAGTGGATCAAGATTTTCAATTTCTTCATCTTCTGATTCATCAACATGTTCCTCATCCAATTCATCTTCACCTTCCTTAGATGGTCCAGTTATTTCCAAAAGTGGGTTCTCTCTTGAATTCAAATTGATAAAGCTATCATAATCCAAATTTGTAACCCATGATTCAATTTTATCACAATTTGGAAGGTGTGGATCCTCTTGGTCATCGCTTTCGAGAACATCATCCAACGTGTCTTTCGAGAACAAGTGGTGAAATTCGATTATGTCTTCAACTTCATTTGTTGATTTTCTCTCAAATTCATTTTTAGCCACTTGTGATGGCTTAGGAGCTTCTATAATGGGATCAATTTTTGAATTTCGTGTCATATAGCTGCTCCAATCCTTTGCAAGCACCTCTGACCAAATCCTATCCACATAAGTTTGTTCATCCAAATCCTCCTTTTTGGGTAATGATTCTAGATATTTATTTTCCAAAACAAGATGGTGATCATTTGATTCCAAATTCTTGTTACCCATCCATAGAATTTCTTCTCCAAAATCTTCATCCTCTTCAAGACATTTCGAATAGGTATTTACTTCACCGTAAGTCACCTCAAAATCTCTTGTATCACTTGAAGAAGCATAACATGAAACATCATTAAGATCGGCATTATGAATTTTCTTCCTAGGATGATTTGGATGCATACATTGACGTGCTCGTTTTTGTGGTGGAACATGCCTACATACCTTCTTAACCACTTTCTTTTGCTCTTTTACTTCCGATACGAACTCTTTGGGTTGAGTGGTAGAAGTAGTAGGATTAGTTGGATTGATATCCATGGACAAAGCTTGAACATTTGTTGTAATAGTTCCATGAGTGACCACATGATTCTCAAATTGAGGCATAGTTGGATGGATGGAAGTACTTGTATAAGCACATGTGGGAGCATAAGTTGGTATGGTAGGATAAAGTTGATTGTAGGGAAAAATATTTGATATCAAATTTTGTTGTGCCCACGCTTGATTTACCATCGAGGCTTGATTGCAAGCCCCTAGTTGTCCTACCATAGTTGATTGCTCCATTCCATAACCTTGTGGCCTCAATTGTTGATCTACAATCATAGCTTCTATGTAGGCCGATGCAAGATCAGTAACCAAGGGATTCATCCTAACAAACATGGCAAACAATGGATCCAATGCTCGAAAGTATATTTGAAGAGCACCCCTTTCATCAATAGTATAGGGAGAAATTAATCTCGCATAAAGCTTTCGAAACCTCAAGTTGAAACTTCTCACTGGCTCATTAGGTTCTCTTTTGCAAGAAGCAAATTGTTGATATATCGTGAGAGGATCAATGAGTAACCTAAATTGATTGATAAACTCATCTTTCAATTGAGTCCAAGATGTAATAGAACCAGCGGGTAAATTGATGTACCAATCATATGCCACCTCATCTAGGGTTCCAGGAAACATTCTACATGCCACATCCTCATGTTCGACATTCCATCTAACTAGGATATCCACATAGGCTTGAATATGTTCCTCGGCTAATGTTGGACCATTGTGCTTAAACTTGGGCAAAAGTTTTTCTATGTTCTTGGGTAAGTCATGAGCATCTCCACTAATGTTCAAAGGATTAGCATGTACACCATACCACGTTCCTGCAGTTGTAGCCATTAGTGAAATTCAAAGAATAACTTCAAAACCAATTTGTTAGTCATCAATAAAAGAAGGAAACATTACAAAGCAATATTCTAAAAATGTAAATTAGTTTCTGATTCACCAGATCGCATATGCGCAAGTGAAGAGCATACTCCTAGTGTTGTAGGCTTTCTGATTCACAAGATCGCATTACACGCAAGTGAAGAGCATAATACCGACAACAAATACATTTTAGACAAAATAATTCCTTACAAATAAGCATGAAATGACTAGCAAATATCAAACATGTAATGTATGAATAATCATGTTAGCATCAACCAAGAGATGTGTCCATTAAAATCAAATGAAAGTAATTGCATGGAGACAACCTCGTTAGTCAAGACCAAAATTTTTCAAAATAAAATCAAAACACATTATTCCTGTATGAACAATCAAAAAGCGTTAATAGGGCATGAAATATTCAAAATTTAAATCCCTATAGCATTTAAATCACAATGAAATAAACCAATTCAAGCCCTCCTTCTAGCGCCAAAATGTTGAGTGGTATTTTCACCCAATTGTGAAAGCACACTCTTCCTTAGGATTTGGGCTCCAAATCCCCTCTTGCAAAGAAGTTAAACAAACAACTTCTCCAAGGTCTCCGCTATATTAGCATTTTGCATACGTGTATTAGTAATCTCAAATAAAGATATTCAATTTAAATGCTTGGAACACCTTAGTGATTGCAAGTAACTGTAAACAAGGGGCAATGTTGGTTTATTTTACCATGAAACTTTAGTGATTGTTCATTGAACCAAAATAAAGCAAATGTGAGTTGGCCCTCATATGACCACGATGTAGCTTCAAAATGGAAATTTGTGAAAATGCCATAAAACATAACTCCTTCAATGAAATTGGAATTTTCATGAAGGGAATGTCATCATAGGCTCATGAGTGAAAAATAGAATTGAAAAAAAATGAAATTTGACCTTAAAATGGAAATTTTCTATTTTCGGATTTTAAAATTCTGCATTAAAACAACAACTTCGATGAATTTTTAAAAATACTAAACAACTCCAAAAATGAAATTTTAAAATGCGTATTTGAAGTCTGCAGTATAACCTACGCAATGGTGAAACTATTTTTGGATTTTGAAATTTTCTAAATGTTTATTTTAATTAAACAAAAGTTAAAATTTTTGGGAAATAAAATAAAATGCAGAAAAATGAAAATGAAATGCAGAAAATGTGAAACATGATACATTCAGCTTGATGCTATCCTATTTCGACAAAACCAGAGATGTGAGGTTTTCTTGCATGCAACCTAGCCTATTAGACCTGCAAAACAAACATAATCAAAATAGACTAGGTGCTGGCTCCTAGGGTTTTAAATGAGGTTTTCAGATTTAAACATTCGCATGAAGCAACCAAGAAACTTGTATAAACTTCATTTACAAGTCTAAAATCTGAAAAGGGAAAATAGACATTTAATCTTGCATGCAGAAAATGACTCCTCCTTTCTTGCCCATAAGATGCAAATTTCTGAAAAATTATCTGCATTAAATATGTGTCATTTTACAATAGCAAAAATCTGGTTCTCCAAAACCAGAAAAAGTGGAAGAAAAACACTCCAAAGCAGGTTCAGAATGGCCTCTTGCCCTCAGATCTGCAACCCTGCTCGCAGCGGTTTCCAACCCTTGTACCTGTCTTTGCTTCTGCTTTTAAACTTTCTGGTATGGCTCTCCATTTCCCTTTGTGACCTTTCGTTTCATTTCCCAGATCCTTTCGTTTCGCTTTCCCCCGCCTCTTCGTTGTTTTGGCTTTTTGTTCGGGCCTCGAAACGTTTTTCTCTCCAACGCTTGGTCTTCGTCGCTGACTGTAATTGTTGGTCATGAAGCGTTACACCATAACCCTTACACCTTTGTGCCACGTGTTCAGTGTTACCACTGTAGACTCTGTAACGGCCCCTTTTGAATCACGAAAAAGCAACATGTCACGATATCGTGACATTTTTATGTCCGCAGCTTTGTTCTTCTTCTTGCATCGCAAAAATGAGACATGTCGCGATATCGTGACACTTCTATGTCTTTGGTCGTGAGAATGCAACATGTCGCGATATCATGACACTTTTTCCTTTTGGTCGTGAGAATGCAACATGTCGCGATATCGTGACACTTTTTCTCTTTTGGTCGCGAGAATGCAACATGTCGCGATATCGCGACACTTTTTCTCTTTTGGTCGTGAGAATGCAACATGTCGCGATATCGTGACACTTTTTCCTTTTGGTCATGAGAATGCAACATGTCGCGATATCGTGACGCTTTTTGTCTTCTGGTCGCGAGAATGCAACATGTCGCGATATCGCGACGCTTTTTCTCTTTTGGTCGCGAGAATGCAACATGTCGCGATATCGTGACACTTTTTCTCTTTTGGTCGCGAGAATGCAACATGTCGTGATATCGTGACACTTTTTCTTGTCTTTCTCTAGCTTCGATGAGAATGCAACATGTCACGATATCGCGACACTTTTTCCTCTTTGCTCTTTTTCTTTGCTTCGGACCGTGATAATGCAACATGTCGCGATATCGCGACACTTTTTCCTCTTGGCTCTTTTCTTTGCTTCAGACCGCGATAATGCAACATGTCGCGATATCGCGACACTTTTTCTTTCTTAGCTACGAAAATGCAACATGTCGCGATATCGCGACACTTTTTCTTTCTTAGCCGTGAAAATGCAACATGTCACGATATCGCGACACTTTTTCTTTCTTAGCCACGAAAATGCAACATGTCGCGATATCGCGACACTTTTTCTTTCTTAGCCGTGAAAATGCAACATGTCGCGATATCGCGACACTTTTTCTTTCTTGCTTTTTCTCTGATCTTTAGCATATGGGCCACTCCGGTCTTCTTGGAAAACATGCAAAAAAGGTGCATCAGCTATTTTTCTGTAGTTAGTCATTCAAAATGAAATGAAAACACCCAAATACCAAAAACAAAAAGGTGGGTCCCCAATTTTGGGGTACGTTGTGGAGCAGCCACAACAAGCAGCCCTATCAATACCAAAATTTCAAAAGTCATCTGGATCATCCCCTAAAGGCGAAGGCCAAATCAATGGCAGATCTCACTCTAAAGCCAAGTGTCGGTACACAAATGGGATCTCCAGGATGTCCTGCACTATGTCAAACTGACGTAGGACATGAGAGTAGAACTGATACTATCTAATATCGACCTTTCGAATGAGTAGCCACCTGTCCCTACAAGCCTATCAAATCCACTCGCCTGCCTCAGCCCATGTTGGGCAATCCATGTACGGACGCCACTCAATATCATCAAGATAAAGTTATGTGAACCGTGTAATGTAATGTTGGATGTCACCAGCATGGGTCTTACTCCTAAACTCCTCCTCCTCGTGAGGCCAATAGATAGCATAGCATTGGTGGCCATCATCAATCTCTGAGATGTGCAGTGGTAGCTCTCTAGGACGCTCTATCCTGATGTGTTATCAGCCCCAAATCTGAAGTAGCAAGCTATAGCTAATGCCCCGATGGCCCCGATCAACAATCTGATACAACTCTCTATATAACTGGTATAGAAGGGTGCTACCCCAAGCCAATCATAACTGATCCATTGAGCTCTAAACCACTCTCTAGATAGTGTCTAAGAGGTTCCAGTGAATCCTCACACCTAAGGAGTCTGGAAGAACAACTTGCACCACCAGGTGCATAAAGACGACCTCCCACATAGAGAAGATATTCTTCCCTTGTCAGTATCTAATGTGGACTCCTCCATGATCGATACTGTGCTGAGCCTCTTGGCTTCGGTCATGGAAGATAGCATCAAAAATGGGCCCCTTAGCCCCAGAAGTAGAGGAGTCGATGGCCTCACCATCAATGGGGATCCTGAAGATCCTATAGACGTCCTCTAGGGTAACAGTCATTTCACCTGTAGGCAGGTAAAATGTGTTGGTCCACGCATTCCAACGCTGGGCCAACATAGTCAAGTAAGCCTAATCCACCCTAATCATGGGTAGATCCAGGACATAACCAAAGTCGATCGCTCTGAACCATCTCTTCTCCCTGGGAGTGAGTTGTCCTCGAAGAGTCTTAAGAATGTCAGGCTCGCGAGCTCTAGAGGTAAACCTCTTAAACAAAAACATAATATAAGGAAAAAGCTAACTAAAAACAAGCAAAAACATTTTAAAATGACCTAAAAATCATCAAAAACATCTAAAAATTGATAAAATTACAAAAACATGTCATCAGGTAGTCATAAAAATTAAAAATGTCACTTAGACAAGTCAAAAATGCATTAAATGAAATTATTTGCCTATTAAACCTTGGAAAAATTAAAAATTTGATAAAATTTTCCTAAAGTTTGTGAACTAGGGGTCAACCCTACGGTCCACATGAGGTCAAAAATTTACCATTGGGATTTTAAATGCGAACCGCAACTTGTGCCTGCGGTCTCCAATTGAGATCTCGTCGGGGTCATTTCCCTAGCTAAAAAAACAAAAAAATAAAAAAAATAAAACCTACACTAGCCTAATATAGCATGAGGTTCGTTACCAATAGTTTAATTAGGTTCAATTAGCCCATTTATTAATGAGGTTAATTTTATTGGTAATGGATGTGAGGTCTCGATTTTGAATTACCTTACCCTCACCTCTGCCTCGACTAAAGGAAGCTACCCACGGTCTGCCATCGTGCGGTGTGTAGGGTGTGGGTGTAAAGTTTGATAGGGTCAAGTCAGGTAGCTTGTCACTGTTAGAGCTCTAAAATTACCCATCATTGTCAAGGAATAATGAAACAAATTTAAAAATTGAGCCTTTTACAAGATTTTCTTATTTTGTGCAGACCACAGGCCCTAGCCATGGTTCCCAAAATTGCAATAGGGAACCGCAGAACCTAGTCGTGGTTTGTAACTAGTAGCAAATTTAGTCAAATCCCACCATGGGAAGGTCTAAAAAGGCTAATTAATGACTCCCATTGGATCAAATTTTCAAAAAGAGCAATCAATGTTGTAAATTTGGTGATGTTCAAAGCACCAGGATAAATTTAAAAAAAAAATCAAAATTAACAAAAAATTAAATAATTAAAAACACCAAATGTGTCTCGTATTTAGTAATTTACCCTATACACTTGGCGGTTGCAACGACTTGTGATCCATGCAATCCGGCAATATGAGTAAATTACCATAAGGACATTTGGGGTAAAATTGTCATCGTTGATCCGATATGCTTCTTTTCAATCCCTAAGAAGGCCATTCGCGGCTGGACTTCCCCACGGGAACGAGGCGTTTATCTCATGTCTTCTATGATATTTTTTAGCAAATCATCGATAACATGATTCAACACAAATCTAATTGGAGTTGTCTCATCTCGAATCCCTAAGACGGCTATTGTGGTAAGACTACTCCATGGGATAGGGATGTTCAAATACTATTAAAAGTTGGAATCATGGCTGAACTAGGCCTTGCCAAGGCATCAAATTGCTCAAATCTAAATTTTTTCAAATCATCCATGGTGGTCAAGCGACATCATAACTTTAATCATTGTCATTACCCTCACCGACTCATCGCTTGAGGGGGTAGTCATAATATCAATAATCATAATCAAAATCAACAGAAGATCCCAAAGATCATAGATCCCTTGATCTTGTCAAAATTGCATTCATCCTTGTGAATCATTGTCAATGGCTATCATAATATTACCCCTTTTCTTAAGGAAAATAGCAAATATAACTTTGCTTGTTGTTCTTTGCCTTTTAGATATATGGGTCAGAAGATACCTATGGAATGAACAGCTGCACCAAATGAGATGAGAAGGGCACAAGCTTTTCAAATGTAAGCCTTTCATCCAATTGGAAGCAATGATTCTAGGATGCGTGCCCTTTTTTTGGACAAGAGGCATCTAATGTTGATCAGACTAATGATCATCATAGAACCTTCGACATTATTTTAGGAGGTATATTTTTTCTCGGTGTTGTTCGATCTCACAACGCATCTTAAAAGGGGCATCTATAGACACCTAAAACACATCATGTCGAGGGTGACTACTCGTATGGACATGCTACAAGACTATATGGAGGATCTTGGATAGACTCCAAGATAGAGTAGTGGCTCTAACCACTCAATTTTGAATTCTTGGCCTAATCAGTCTGAATCGTAGCCCAGACCTACGGTCTACAAGTTGAACTACGACTGAGACCTACGGTTTACAGTCTAGACCGTAGTTGTAACCTGCGGTCTTAACTAAAGTTCAGTTGGCCTTCATCCGAGCCAAATCATTTTGAACGACCATTTGATCTAGAAGACGATGGTTAGAGGATGGAAGCTTCCATTCCAACTTTCCTAACCACCCCTTCTTGATCTTGGCTTTGATGCATTGTCGTTAAGCACATCATTAAATCTCAAAGATCTTATCAATCCGGGGTGGTGTCCAAGGTTGTCTACGATAGAAGGCTAGGGCAGAGTACAATTCAGGCATTCAGATTTCAAGCATTTATTGGGTGAGACAGATTTGGTTTAGCCTTTTGGTGTCACACTAAACCTAATATGTAGAATGGAAACTTGCAGGAACTAAAAACTAATTCTAAGTTGCAAGAATTGAAATCTAACTACAATTGCAGGAATTGGAATTGCTAAATTGAAAGTCTAATCTACTTTTGCAGAATTAAAATAACAAAATTTAAATTGTTGAATTTAAATGTTGTTGAAATGAAATCCTAAGTTACATTTGTAGAATTGAAACCTAGTTACTCTTGCATAATTGAAATGATGCTTGTAAATGAAACTTATGCTAAAAACACCTGTCAATGTCCTGCCACAAAAGGTCGTCAAGCTTCTGCTACAGGAATTGACAAAATGAAATATGCTAGAAAATGGAAAGTTGCTAAAATAGAAAAGCAGGGAAAACATGGAAAGCAAAGGAAAAATGCTTAATATAATTTTTCAGCTGACACACACACAAATGTTGTACACAAACATAATAGAAAACATAAAGAACATTATACAAACTTAAAACAAGAAAAGTAAACTTGACAAGTAATCTATTAATTCTACTGTAGCAAAATTACAGATTAAAACCTGCCATAAAAATCCTCCTTCTAGATCTGAAAGTGGGCCCATACTTCCTGATCTAGAAGGAGGTGAAAAGCACTCCTTAACTAATTAACACTCAGAACAGAAAATGATAAAATAACTGCACTTTTATTGATGACAAAACATGCTGAAAACTGTTACAAAAAATTACTGTACAATCCTAATTGTTGCTATTGAAAACTCTCCTCTATTCTAATTCCTAACTGGCTCAACCAAGGAGGGATATGTGTTATTTATATAAATATTTACAACATATCCCATGCTCAAATCAGCCTATGTGCTACTTTACAGTGATTTGCCAATAATTCTGGATCTGAAATAAATGCAAATCTGGACAGTTTGTGTTGCAGTAGTAGTCATTGGCCCTTAGAAAGCATCTTCAATGGTGGGAGTACATGGGAGGAGTCTAGAAATATCTCACACATCTTTCTCCACTTCAGAATATGCCATTTCTATCTTGCAAACAACTTCCTATTATGCTGCAGTTATTTCTAGGTTTATCCTAGAAGAGGATCAATTGATCTTTTTCCATGAATGGTGGCTTTGGATGGCAAGGATGACAAAGACAGCTGGGGGATATTTTCCCTTAACCTTCTCAACCTTCTTTCCCTTTTTCCATCATCAAAAAATAGTCAAAAAGTCAAAAAGCACTTTCTGTTCTCAATCCGGAGCTAAGTGGCTCAATCCGAAGAGACTGTATTTCTCAATTCGAAGAGACTGTATTTCTCAATTCGAAGATACCTGTTCAATCCGAAGATCTTTGGAATGACCAACTGTGTGCTCTTCAAGTGATTTTAGCTGCATTTCTCAGGTGGATTAGCCCTCAGGATCAGATTGCAATAGCCTTCATTCCTCTCCATGTGTGAATTCCATGCCTTGCCATTCATTGGTAGCTTGCTGGAATTTACATGGTAAATTACTGCATTTTCCAACTCTACTGCACAGTTGTAAAATATTGGCATTTCTTGCAAATTCAAACAAATTAGAACATGGAAAAATTATTCAAATATCAACATGAAGGAGTACATCAAGTTGCTACTGAATTTATACACTTCATTCACCAAGTAACCATGCTGAAATAGTGCAACAAGTGTTGCACAATTGTCCCTCGCTCTGTTATACCCTATTGTTGCCTATTTAGACCATGTGGGAATGCTTCTAAATAGGTCAGATGTCTTCTGTAGTCCTTCTGAACTCATTCCATCCATATCCTCATGCTTTTCTTGACAACTTCAAGGTGTTCCTATAAAGTGACAGCTTGCTGATTTTTATATGGCTATTTTTTTCAGATTTTCAGATTTATGATAGTCCTAAAATTTTGGCTTCAATGTGGATTTGAAACAAGTTGAAGGGCAGGAAAACATTCAAAAACCATTGAGAAGTTAATGGATATCAGCATACCACATTTGGTTAATTGAAATGCATGTTTTTACTTGCTACTTAATCAAGCAAAATCAGTCACAAAATGCTGAAAATAGTCAAAAATAGAGATATAGTATTCCTAACATAAAATCATGCAAACACTTAACAAATAGTATATTTTAGTCAACTATTTGGCAATTAACTTATCATATGGTAGTCAAACATTGTGCAATAATGAGGCATTTTTGGGCCTCATCATCCCCCCCAACTTGAACTGATGCATGCCCTCATGCATCTTAGTAGGCCATAGTAATATGCAGGTTTTATTCTTGTGAACAACATCCTTTGCTACCTGCTAACTGAGAAATTCCTCCTTGCTGCACTATATCAAGTATTTTGCAATTAAGCACATGTATGACTCTTTTTCTATCTTTCTACAAGTTTTAGTGTTGCAAGGTACCTCTTAAAGGCTTGATATCATGTGATTCATCTTGCAATAGTCTTATTGTGGAACCGTATTTGGTAGATGCACTACTACTGATGGAATTTTCTATTCTTAACAACATTTCAGCCTGAATGCTTATTTCTATTGTTTGCACCTTTTGAACAAAATTGATAAAATTTTTGGATTTGAAATGCTTGAGGGATGTACTTACTTGTGGTAGAGCCTTATGAACCTCAATATTTGATGTACCCTACTCTTTTTGCTATTCTATAGCATTTTCAACAATTTTGGTACAGTTTCTGCTCATTTCGAAGATATCCTGCTCATTTCGAAGATATGCCTGTTCATTTCGAAGATATGACTGTTCATTCCGAAGATGCATCAAAAAATGCAGAAATGACCTCCTATGCAAAATTTAGCTACAGATTCTATTGTGGGCCCATCTCTAGAGTGTATAAGCCTTCCATAACATCAAAAATCCCTTCTTCATCCTTTTGTTTAGATGTTATTCTTTGTTTTGTATGTTGTTGTTTTATTCTAGTAGTACTAAAATAGAACCTTCAGGTGCATTTTGTTGATTATCCTCCTTCAATTTATCAGACAATTGTGAGATATAAACTTGTAGTTCTCCTTCTGAAACTTGCCCTACAAATTGAAATAGAATTGTTGCCATGTCTGTCCCAAAATCAGGTTTTTGCATAGTTTTGGAATTTCCATGCAATTAAGGGCATAAGGGGGTGTTTCTTGACATCTTGAACATGTTCCATTTTCAACTTGCCAATATTGTATGAATAGTTTATGCCAAATACCGATTATCATACACTAAATGCTAAATGTTTACTATGAATTAAATGCAAGAAACACATACCTTACTGTCCTAAAAATTGGTCATGCACCTTACAAGCTGCTTTTGATGATTGTTAGCAGGCTATCTGAAAACATAAACATAACACATGTGCAGTGTGAGATTTGTACAATGGTGGAACAATGATGGGTAGATCAACAAGGCAATGCATGCCGAAAAATCGGTTTTCATGCAAGCCAACTCAGTAGCGCCTCCAAGAAGGTTTTCACTACTGAATTATTCATTTTTTTTCATCATTTTTTTTTTTCTTTTTTTTTTCATCTCTTTTTTTCATTTTTTTCATCAGAAGAGGCTGCCATTTCTGGTTTTCAACCAACTTCTGTCCTTTTTTTTTTCAAGTGCTTCAATGAGAGAGAACATCTCTCACTCTTATTTGGATAAGACCAATCCTTATTCTGCAAAAACATGTCAATTGTTGTATGAAAACACCATCTCTTTCTGTTGAAACCTGCAACATTGATGCAACCTTCCTTTCTAGATGAGCAAGTAAGAATCTTCTTACATCATAATTGCCTCCTTATTGCTGGAAATGAAGTATTGGCTCCATTGTTCCTCTTCCTTGCTGAAATTGATGCTTGTCCTCATGTATCCCCATTTTGTGGGACATGCCTTTGCTGCAAATTTTTTTCTCTTTTTTTCTTTTTTTTTCAATTTTTCTTGTCTTGCTTGTACCCAAGAAGGAAGTTCACAAACAAGACTATTCTTCTTTTTGCTTTTCTTGTATTTTTTTTCTTTTTGTCAAACTTTTTATCATCACTCTGAATCTGATATTGAAGAGAAATTCTCTTCCATTATGTGTACATCCAATGGAATCTCCTTCAAGAACTCCTCCTTAGTTAATGGTGCATGGTATACCCGAAGGCAATGTCCATTCACCACTAACATCCTCCATGAATTACCAATGGGAGAAAGAAGCACTGCTCCATATCTGAAAACTTCTTCAATCAAGTGTTGTCCATGCCTCCTAGTCTGCAAAATCTTGTCAATATGTACTTGAAACAATTAAATACCAATTCCCAAAAGATGTTAAGTGCTTACATCAAGATAAAATCTTGATATACCCTTGTAATTCCATGTAAAGGGATTGAAATATTGTTTCAAAATAGCAACAATTTTGCTTTTTGTTTATAAGTCAACTAACTAATAATGTTCAAGAATTTTCTTGGCTGCACTTCAATTTGTTTCATTCCTAGGAGGACAAAATTTACCCCTTTGTAATTTCTTACTAAGGAGTTCAATGGAAGTAAATTTTCTATGTGCAATTTTTCTAGTTTTTCTCCTTTATCCAAGGCTAATTTCTGTGTGTTTGGACTAAAGGTTTTCTGTGTATCTCCATTGATTTTTGTCTCTTCAAGCTCAGGTAAGTTCTTGTTTGAGCACAGTTGGATGTTGTTGCAGTCAATAACATTTCCTGCAGTTTTTTTTTTACCAGATTCAGCTACATAGACAGGGGTTGCCTATCCTGTATTATTCAGATTGATCACAAGTTGGGCTGAAAAAGATGTATTTTTGGTTTGCACAATAAGACAAGAAGTGTACAACTTTAGCAGATCAACTACTTGTCAGGTAGGATCACCTCTAATGAGATCAACTATTGTCGATGTAGGCTAAGAATTGTTAGGTTGTGGTTTAGCATGGTAAAACCCTAACAATATTTAAGCAATAATGGCAAAACTCTAGGATCACTATTAAGCTGTAAACTTCTATTTTGATTGTGCAAAAGTTTTGTGATTTTTTTTTTAACTGACTCAGCTTACATAGACAGGGGTTACCTGTCTTGTATTATTCATATTGACCACAGGTTGGGCTGGAGGTAGTGGTTTTACTTGCTTTATTTGTTGTTGTTGGGATCTCCCTTGAGAAGAATTTAGACCAGGCAACAAATTTTGCATCTCTGAGTTGTGGAAGTAAATGGCATTTATCAATGATATGTCCTTATGAACAAATGCTACAAGTAGCTGATATGATTATTTTGTTCAAGGGATAGTCTTGTATATCTGCCATGATGTCTTCCCAACACCTAGTACAAATTTGTTTATACTACCCTGATGATATGGATATAAAAATGGTAGTACTAGCAGATGGCTCCTCTAAGAGATCTTATGTTTCTTGATAATGAGGATGATGAATTCTTTCAATTTTTATCAAGAATTTCAAACATAAGCAATTTAACCCCTAGGTGTGAAGATCACCTCCCTGTGGTTGCTTGTTTTCTAAATGGACTGAAATGCAATTTACCAAAAATTGTTACTAATACCAATCATTTATCCAGATTTTACTCTGAAGTTCACAATTTAGTATAATTAACAATTATTGGGCTACTTTTACCCTCTAACAACACCATGTTCCTCGAAAACGGTGCCAAAATGATGCATTGTCATTAAGCACATCATTAAATCTCAAAGATCTTATCAATTCGGGGTGGTGTCCAAGGCTGTCTACGATAGAAGGCTAGGGCAGAGTACAATTCAGGCATTCAGATTTCAAGCATTTATTGGGTGAGACAGATTTGGTTTAGCCTTTTGGTGTCACACTAAACCTAATCTGTAGAATGGAAACTTGCAGGAACTAAAAACTAATTCTAAGTTGCAGGAATTGAAATCTAACTACAATTGCAGGAATTGGAATTGCTAAATTGAAAGTCTAATCTACTTTTGCAGAATTAAAATAATAGAATTTAAATTGCTGAATTTAAATGTTGTTGAAATGAAATCCTAAGTTACATTTGTAGAATTGAAACCTAGTTACTCTTGCATAATTGAAATGATGCTTGTAAATGAAACTTATGCTAAAAACACCTGTCAATGTCCTGCCACAAAAGGTCGTCAAGCTTCTGCTACAGGAATTGACAACAAAATGAAATATGCTAAAAATGGAAAGTTGCTAAAATAGAAAAGCAGGGAAAACATGGAAAGCAAAGGAAAAATGCTTAATATAATTTGTCAGCTGACACACACAAATGTTGTACACAAACATAATAGAAAACATAAAGAACATTATACAAACTTAAAACAAGAAAAGTAAACTTGACAAGTAATCTGTTAATTCTGCTGTAGCAAAATTATAGATTAAAACCTGCCATAAAAATCCTCCTTCTAGATCTGAAAGTGGGCCCATACTTCCTGATCTAGAAGGAGGTGAAAAGCACTCCTTAACTAATTAACACTCAGAACAGAAAATGATAAAATAACTGCACTTTTATTGATGACAAAACATGCTGAAAACTGTTACAAAAAATTACTGTACAGTCCTAATTGTTGCTATTGAAAACTCTCCTCTATTCTAATTCCTAACTGGCTCAACCAAGGAGGGAGCTATGTTATTTATATAAATATTTACAACATATCCCATGCTCAAATCAGCCTATGTGCTACTTTACAGTGATTTGCCAATAATTCTGGATCTGAAATAAATGCAAATCTGGACAGTTTGTGTTGCAGTAGTAGTCATTGGCCCTTAGAAAGCATCTTCAGTGGTGGGAGTACGTGGGAGGAGTCTAGAAATATCTCACACATCTTTCTCCACTTCAGAATATGCCATTTCTATCTTGCAAACAACTTCCTATTATGCTGCAGTTATTTCTGGGTTTATCCTAGAAGAGGATCAATTGATCTTTTTCCATGAATGGTGGCTTTGGACGGCAAGGATGACAAAGACAGCTGGGGGATATTTTCCCTTAACCTTCTCAACCTTCTTTCCCTTTTTCCACCATCAAAAAATAGTCAAAAATTAAAAAGCACTTTCTGTTCTCAATCCGGAGCTAAGTGGCTCAATCCGAAGAGACTGTATTTCTCAATCCGAAGATACCTGTTCAATTCGAAGATCTTTGAAATGACCAACTGTGTGCTCTTCAAGTGATTTTAGCTGCATTTCTCAGGTGGATTAGCCCTCAGGATCAGATTGCAATAGCCTTCATTCCTCTCCATGTGTGAATTCCATGCCTTGCCATTCATTGGTAGCTTGCTAGAATTTACATGGTAAATTACTGCATTTTCCAACTCTATTGCACAGTTGTAAAATATTGGCATTTCTTGCAAATTCAAACAAATTAGAACATGGAAAAATTATTCAAATATCAACATGAAGGAGTACATCAAGTTGCTACTGAATTTATACACTTCATTCACCAAGTAACCATGCTGAAATAGTGCAACAATGTTGCACAATTGTCCCTGCTCTGTTATACCCTGTTGCTGCCTATTTAGACCATGTGGGAATGCTTCTAAATAGGTCATATGTCTTTTGTAGTCCTTCTGAACTCATTCCATCCATATCCTCATGCTTTTCTTGACAACTTCAAGGTGTTCCTATAAAGTGACAGCTTGCTGATTTTTATATGGCTATTTTTTTTAGATTTTCAGATTTATGACAGTCCTAAAATTTTGGCTTCAATGTGGATTTGAAACAAGTTGAAGGGCAGGAAAACATTCAAAAACCATTGAGAAGTTAATGGATATCAGCATACCACATTTGGTTAATTGAAATGCATGTTTTTACTTGCTACTTAATCAAGCAAAATCAGTCACAAAATGCTGAAAATAGTCAAAAACAGAGATATAGTATTCCTAACATAAAATCATGCAAACACTTAACAAATAGTATATTTTAGTCAACTATTTGGCAATTAACTTATCATATGGTAGTCAAACATTGTGCAATAATGAGGCATTTTTGGGCCTCATCAGGCTTCTCCATGAAGCCATCCCTAGCCCTTGGGTAGTCCTATAAGTACCCCTCAGAATTAGGGCAAACAAGGAGAGAGAGCATTGGAGATTTGAGCAGCGAAGCCCTATAAAATTTTACACTCAACTGAGTATACTAAGAGAGAGCTATTGCACTTATCCCCTACCTACTTGCCAAGATTCATGATGAATTGCATTATGGATGCCCTAGGAGCTTAGGAGAGCCAAGAAGCGCATATTTGGGCAAATGAAGGACCCTCACAGCAAAGCAACCACCAAATCAGTCTAAGGACACAAAATGTGACCATTGAACATCAATTTGGACAATGAGGTCAAGCCCACTGCCCTTGAAATTGAGGGTAAACCTATCATATTGCTAATCGTGGCTTTCAACCATGATTTACAGTGCAGACCGCTCACCAGAGTTGTGGTTTGCAACAAAGGTATCGACACCTTACTGTTTCCATTTTTATTCGGCTAGATAGTTTATATTAGTCATTTCTATGGTTCAGTTGTAGTTTAGAAGATTTTTGACCGGTAGAATTAGGTTTAGAATAGTTTCATTGTATATGCATTAAGTAGGCTTTAATGGATTCTTTATGTGCTTTCATGCTCTATTTTACGTGATTGGTCCATTCATTATTTAGCTATTATCTTTCTTTATGCAATTCCATAAATCTTGATCCAATTAACATAGTTTAAATATGCTTTTCATGCTTTCTTGATTATACATTCTTAATGGTATCTTTATGCATTTTTCCCAAAAGGGCCTCATCATGAGAGGTTGCCTATATTTTTAACACTTTTATGTTGTTTCTTGATCGTAGGGAAAAAATTAGAAGGAGATTCAACCATCAAGTTCCTTCCTCAATGCGAAGAAGAGGGCAACTCCACCCTAGATCAATTTGTGACTAGTTGAAAAGCAACATTAGTGGACCTACCCTATTGAGGGCTTTGGCATTGTATTAATTGTATCATCATTTGAGTGACCCTAAGAGGGGCATGATTGTAATTGGGGATTCTTTGCAAATATTAATACAAGAAACACTTATTTTATGGAATCTATGCAATCTTGTCATTATTTTATGTTTGAATGAAAGAATATGATATAATACAGTAGATGGGTGCATGTTTTTTGGTTAGATCAGGTTTAGATTATAATTAGCATAAGATTTTTTACAAAAGAGCATATAGATTCATCATAATTAGCAATACTTTATATCGATGTTCTTTTGGAGGTATCTTCTTAAGATGCCTTAACTCCTATGAATCTCAACTAGCTCTTAGTGAAGCTCATGAAGGATCATATGTAGATATTTTCAACAGCAATGCCATTGCCAAAAAGCTCCTTCAAATGAGGTATTATTGGACTTTCATGGAGAAATATGCATGTGATCATGTTTGATGTTGTGACAAGTATCAATGCCATGACAACCTTGTTCATGCTCCTCAAAACCTTTAGGTTATTTCTTCTCCTTGGTTATTTTCCATGTGGGTATTGGAAATTATAGGGAATATTAACCCAACATCATCTGATGGTCATAAGTTTATCAACAAAGAGATAGAGTACTTCACTAAATTGGTTGAAGACATACCCCTAGCCATGGTGATTGGAGCTCTGTTCTCCAAGTTCATCTTCAACCTTATCCTTTGTAGGTTTGGAATTCCTTCGGTGATTATTTCTAACAATGTAACTCCCTTCAAGAAGAAGGATATCCATAAAAATTTTGTTAAGTACAATATTTAGCACAAGCGGTTAACTTTGTATTACGCTCAGGGTAATGGTTAAGCCAAAGCATCCAAAAAGTCTTTGGTCAATTTCCTCAAGAAGTTGGTTAGTAAGATCAATCATGACGAGCATATCCAGCTTTATCCTACCTTGTGTGCATATAATACATGTGTGCAAAATCCTACAGGTGCCTCTCCTTATGTCTTGGTTTATGAAACTAAGGCAATTTTTCCATTTGAGTTAAAGGTTCTTTTGTTGTGCATTTTTTTGCAAGATGCCTCGATCTACGATGAGTGTTGTTTCAATTGTTTGCACCAATTGGAGCTATTAAGTGGAAATAACATTCATTCCTAAGAGCATCTTTGAACCTATAATAATAGGTTCAACTGATCTTGTTACAAGATATTTTGAATCATTCTTTTGAGATTTGAGATTAGGGAGATGATCATACACCTTCCTAAGGTTCTGCTCCACTCTCTTCTTTTCACTTGGTCTATGCTTGTTTGATCACACTAATATTTCATGATCTAGTGTGATTCAAACATCCTATTCCAAGTACCTTTTTCTTTGTTTACCTTCTCCATATTCTACTTCTTCTTCTCCTTATTTTCTTATTTTCTTTCTTCTTTGCTTAAATCATGTCTTATCTATATGGGGCATGACTTCAATCTATGTCAAATTCATGGTTTGTCTTTACAGGGCATGATTTCATCTCAAGCCATGTTTTTCTCTCCTTTTCCTTTTCTTCTTTCTTCCATCATATTTTTCTTGCATCCCTTCATCCATCCATGCATTTTTCTCATTTAGTTAGCTTCCTTGCATCATACATACATTTAGTTTAGTCCATTCATGCATCCATTGTTACATTTGTGTCATTCATGCATAATTAAAAATAGAAAAGCACATAAAAATTTCAAAAACACACAAGTAAACATATTTATATATAGCATACCATGATATCACTCAAGAAATAAAGGGTACAAGTGTCATTTCGATCGATATACCATAGTCCAAGCTTAGCATACTTGACCCTCCCCAGGAATGCATGTCACACTCAAAATTAGCATGTCACTTGATCCTAGCCGTAGCTTTGGGATCCCATCTCCTCTACTCTACCTACCAAAGGTGGTCTTGGTAAGGGTATGTTTAGAAACCATGTAGCCATTCATTATATTTACCATGATCAACCCTATGTGTAAATGGATAATAGTGGAGGCATCCTCTACTCTGTTGGCATCGCTTGGAAGTATAGAGTCTGGTATAAGGTCTCCCTTTGTACAGATGCCTCCATAATCTCCTATAATATTTATAGCTCTGCATATAGTAGGTTGATTCCCTCATCCTATTGGCTATCAATCACAAAATCCATCCCCTCTGCTTGAGCCTACTGTCAATCCTGGTCTAGTTGTCTCACCTCTCCCCTAATGTGGTTTGCCTCAACCCTCATTGTGTCTCACTCTAAGAGTTTAATGGTCAAGGCACTCCATAGCCCCTTGATCCTCTTGGACCTATCCTCTTAAAGTAGGTCTATATTCCTCTACATGGTTACTATTTGTGCCTATAGTTCCTCCATATCTCTCACTAGGTCTCCCTAACCTGCAGTTTCGATCGGTCTAGATACCACCAATGTGGAGGTATCTTCAGTTATCCTGCTTGGACTAGCTCTGGCCATCATGGGGAATCTCTAGTTGCTCCCCCCTCCCTATTTCCAAAGGTGATGATAGCTACTACCACCATATCTACCTATACTTGCACCCATAACTATTTTGAGGCCTCTTTGCCCTACCACTCCTGCTCTGTGGTGCATCGAGTTACCTCTTGAAGTGCTAGTTGCACTTGTTGGTCCATGTCTTGGTGCCTCTACACTAGAACTAATGGGGAGATCCTTGGGGATATAATTATCCTATATCCAAGGGCCACCTCGATGTCATCCACTCTTGGGTCCATGTATAGTAGTTCATCTAGGTCCTCCTCTACCCATCCCCTCACATCAGGGTCTCTTTTGACTCTTGATGGGTCCCTCCAAATGTACCTAAACTAGAAGTCTCCCATGTTTAGTATCTCTTGAAAGATACCAAACTACCATTGGACTCAATTGAATCAAAAGAGCTCTATCTCCCTCTTCTTCATAGAGACCCATTTGATCCTTTTGATCCTTGCTATCTTCTCCATATATTCCATCTAGCGAGGGTGTAGGTACCATGGTTGACATATGATATTTTGCTCATGTAAATCATCTATCACCCACCTTTGTAGTGGTAGGATCCTAGTATATGTCCTTTGGACCTACTTGAATCTCCTATACCACCTAAATGCTACTGGATACTCTAGGTTGGGCAATGGACCTAGTTGTGTATATGATATTTGGACTAGTATGTATTCCCAACACCACACCTAGAGCAAAGTTGTACACACCAACCCTATATGTTGTTTGTACATGATATTGTATAATATCCTATAAAAATAGGCCAACACATATGGACCCCATTTGAACCACACCTATTGTGGTAAGAATTGAGTTCTTACAATTTTTTATGGTTATGAAAAATGGATTTAAGTACATATAGTGATTGAAAAGACGTGTTGGTCCAAGGTTATATTAGTGAATAACTAAATAGTGAATTAAATAGTAAATAATGTGTTAGGAATAGAATCCTAACATGCCACCCTCCTTAAAAGAGATTTGTCCTCAAATATGGAAATGATGAAATTTTGTTGGATATGATGAAGTGTCTCCCATGTGGCATCTTCTAAAGGTAGACCTTTCCATTGAATCAAAATATCGATTATAGTACGGTTGCGAAGGTGGCAAATGCAAAAATCTAGGATAGCTTTGGGTTCAAACATGAGTGCTCCATATTCATGTTGGAACCATTTCTTACATCCATAGGATTCGATTGTCATGCTACAAGAAATCATTTGAAACCAACGAGCTATTACAGGCTCTGGTCAACCTGCCTCTTTGTTCTGATAAACATGAATATTGCTAAAGAAAAAACTACAGAATTGGTAAGGAAACCCCAACAATAATTTATGATAAAACACTAATTACACACTCTAGATTATAATTATACTAGATGTATTAATAGTGACCAAGAAAATAACCATTTGTTATACCTTAAGTATACCGGTGCCTAGATTCATTAGGCTGTTATGGCAATTTAACAACATATTTGACAGAAATAGAGAGAAGGGAGAAAATAAGAATTGGTGCTCTTAGACTTATTTGAATATTGTAATAAAACTAAAAGTTGACCAACGAGAGAAACGTACGCAATGCATTCAAATAATGTAACCCATTACGTAGTAACACACCAAACTAATAGAAAGAAAAAAATAGGAAAATGATTGGGAATTGTATTGATTTAAAATGTCATTACATGCAGAGTAAGCAAGAAGCTTTTAAAATCTGTTTCTCTCAGAAGTTATGAATACAATGAATATATTTTGTTCAAATAATGTATCAGAAATCTCCTACTCTCCTTGTTCCAATTAGGTAACAGAAAAGTCTCCAAATATTTGACTCAATAGACCAAAAATATTCTCAGCTTCTTGGGTACTTTCCTATCAAAATCCTACATAGAATGGGGAAGAAATAAGAATGAATAAGAAAAATAGACACATAAAGGAGATACAAAAGCATAACTCTAAAGCGCACTCAAGTATACCTCTTAGCAAAATGCTATTCTCTAAATGCTTGATGATGATTTTGAACCTGGGCACTTCTTCTTATAGGCTGAGTTCTTGAATTTGTTATTCTTGGTCTGATCTTGGCCTTACACTTGTCCCTTTCTGGGTTGATCTTCAAAATTGGTACAACTAGCTTCCACTATAACCTTTTGTTTATGTTGTACACTCTCCTTTGACTTTTTCAAACCGCAGATTATTTCAACTGGTGATGTTGGTGCTTGTAGGGTCTATTTTTTTACTTGTTCTTGTATTTTTTCTTTTGTTGCTTCTTCTTGTTCCTCTGCTTCAGTTATTGTTTTGGAGGTTTCTTCTTCTAGGATAGCTTCAGGTATATCTCTAGAAAGTGAGCTCATTTCTAGCCGCTGACTGCATATTTGAACCTCCTTTTCTTTTCTGCTCTATTGTAGTCGATTGATTTGTTTGTCGATCAGTATCCAAACTTTGGTGTCAAAATTTGTCGCAAACCTTAGCATGTTCATTTCCTGCAGAGTTCTATTTTTTTGTATGCTAATGGAAACTTTGCTTTTTTCATATTGGAGGATCAACATTTCTACGATATTCACCAAGAAAGTTGATTGTCTAGACATCTCTGACTCATCATCTGGATAAAAATCAAATTCTTCTATTATATTTTTGAGTAACTCTTCTATATTGGGAGCTTCTAAGAATTTGTCTAATGACAATCCAATATCTACCATTTTTTTAGTTGCGTCCTCCAATAGACTTGACATCTCAGCAACAATATTGATCCATATTCCTTTGTTTACCCCAAACATGGTTGCTTTTAGGAATTTAATATTGCACTGTACCTTGATGCCATCATTCATCATTATCTCCTGGCTCTCCATCTCCTCAAAGATGTCTCCCATTAAATCAAGGGTGGGATGAATGATTTTGAAGTATTTATCCCTTTCATGCACCAATATTTCTATTTCTCGAGCAGTTATTCGAATCACTCTAATATGTATAAACATTTCGGTGATCCCTTTGACATGATCTCGAATTTTTATTGACATTTCTCTCTTCATTGTGTTCAAATAGTAATTATAATTCAGTATTATTACTACTGAATGGGGCTATGTTTTTGGGGTGTCTCTTTAAATCAATTCTTCCTTTTTTTGATTTATTAGTGTTTGCATTTTAGCTTTTTCTCTCTTCTCCACTTCTAATTGGTTCCTTAACTCTGTAATTTTATCAAGGAACTGATCCATGGTCTGCTCTTGCATGGCTTTAGCAACCTTAACCATGATGCCTTCTTTCCCCAACATTAACGTTCCTCCTATTTCCTCATTGACTCTAACAAAAATTGGGTCTGGTAGAATAGGAAGATTCACCTCTACTATATCAGACATAGATGTTTATATTCTTGTTTCATCTGCAAACTGTTCTCCTATGGCTCTCATTCCTGCCACTCCCTGTAACTCTTGCTCATTGGCGATAATAAAGTTTTTTGCTCATCCATTCTCTCCAAAAAGACCTTTGTGGAAGGTAAGGACAATTTTGGCTTCTTTTCTATAGTGGTCATTTCTATTTTATTCTTTACTCGGTGACCTCGAAAAAGACTTCAAATCCACCTGTTCTTCTCATAATCATTTGTATTACAGATGGAATTTTAATATCTTGGTCTTTTATTTTTAGAGAGGCAGGGATGGCCATGGGTGCCAATTTCTTCACACTTGTTACTACTAATACTTGATCAAAAATGGGAATTATTGCTTATTCTGGAAGAGAGAAATTCTGAGCAAGTGTGGTTATAATTTCTTTCCCTTTAGCTATGCTCGGGCTTCTGGAAACTTCCTAGGAAGTACTTGGTGTTGCCTCTATTCTGAGATGATCATTCCTAGGAGTTCTGACCTGTTGTTCTACTATGTGTGTTGTGCTCATTTTTACCTCCATTTGATCAATATCTTGTTCTTCTATTAACTCTAATAAAGGGTCTTCCTTGATTTCTTGAGTAGCTCCTAGTAAAATAGGTGTTATAGATTCTACAAAAAATTCTCTAAGCCTTCTCAATTCTATAGGATAATCATAGGCTTCATGAATATGTATGTTACCTCTATCTTTAGGAGGAAATTCATTTCATACAACCTATAAATCTGTTCCTTTTTCCATAGCCTCTAGTAGCCTTTCTTCATAAGCATATTTTCAGTGTTGGATTCGAGCATATTCTCATTTTTCCATCATTTTACAGTATATACCCTTTGGGTCATAAAATCTCTAATTTATCTTGTCAAACTCCATGTTGTCCAAATCAAACATTCATTTGAGTAGTGCAGGGTAGCCACCAAATATGTAGTCCCCAAAGCAACAAGGAACGTTGAGCCAGGGGACTCTACCGTGTTTCTTTACCAATCTCATCTTGGCTTCCTCGGTCACCTGCCTACATAACTCTAGCGTTGCTAGGGATAATGGAAAATACATAGGTATCAGCTTGGGGGGAATTTTGGCTCCATAGAGCCTAATATAGGTGAACCCTTCGAAGAAAAAGAAATCCCCAATCTCTTTTTCTTTTATGAAAACCCTTACTCCTAGTCCTAGCCTATCAAGGAGTTCACCGATTAGAGTCCAGTGAATTTATACCATAAAATGGTCACAGAACCAGCCCATGAGTTTACCCCTCATGAACTCTCTAAAAATTGGTCAAGACATAAGGAATCTTAACGACTCTTGATATTTTTTGGGCTTCTTCCCCCAATTGCCCTGCTATGAGGTGGATGAAAATTGAGTATTGAGAAAAACAGGGCATCTCTTGCCTTCGTTCAAAAATAACTTTTCTTAATTTTTTCATCTTCTTGTGCATTTGGTTACTCAATTTTAGTTCCCATGCATAAATTGGGGTATTATTTTCCCGATTGCTCTGTGCTACTAAATACAAGACTTTTCTGCTTACTATATTGATATCTTGTACTTGTAGGACAATATTTACCATATAACAAAAATCTTGGACCCATGGTTTAAAAGTAGTTTTCCTAATTGGTAATTCATTAACTACTTTCTCATTTTCATCAAACAATGATTTAAAAACCTCTAATCTTGTTAACATTCGATATTGAAGTTCAATTACCCATCGTATTATTCAGGTGGTAGACTCTGACAAATTGAAAACTTGCTTGATGTGCTCGACTTTGATACTGAACACCAACCGATCTCTATTATCCTGAATTGTTCTAGTCCTCTCGTATGCCACTACTAACCATGACATCAAGTCTGAGGAGAATTAAACCTTCAAACATATCAACTTCTGGAGGTTGTTGGTCCATCTATTACTTCTGGGAAAACCCTTGTACTGTAACCTCCTAGCTTTATGAAATAGGTCAGCCATTATCCAAGGGGTTTTGTAATCACTCTCCATGACACGAGAAAAACTCTTGATACATGTATTTTTGATCTTGTACTACTGCGTTGGAGTAGGTTTCTTGTCAGCTCCGCACTTTTGGGCAAAGTCATACATTGTGCTACCAGGTACATGCGGTCCATAAATCTCAGAGTATGGTGATCGGTCTGTAATGGATTTTACAGCCTCTCTAGTTTCTTCAGGTGCAAAAGCATCTCCTCAGGATGCCATTATGCTCACAGTAATTAGTCTGGTTTCTCTTAAACGAAAATCTTGAACCTCTTTTCTCTCTACACTTCTTGTGTATCAGTTTCTACTCAAGCTTACCACGGTGGTAAGGTTGCTTGATTTCGTAAGCTCAAATACTAGGTGGTGGAATGAGTTCAATATTTTTGCACGACTTGTCATTAATACTGTGTGACCAACTACTTTTTAAAATTAGCCAATGAAGATCTGCCAACATGTCTTCTTTAGAATTTGGGCCTTTATGGTGGGTAGTGTCTTTCATTCTATGTGTCCATGGGTTCTTTGGTTTGTGTACCTACAATCATTTATATTTTTGATATTGGTCATTAAAACTTCTTCTTTTCTAACATGGAAATACGACATGTGGTAGTGGTGTTGAGCAAGGTGCAGCAAAAGTATTGTCATTGTTGTCAACACAGACAGATAAATTAGTTGATGCAGTTGAAGCAGGGTCAGTTGATGCAGTTGAAGCAGTGTACAGGAGTTCGAGAGATCGGTCGGATCATGTACAGTGAAATTCCAAGAAAACATAAGTGACCCAGATCTAGAAAATCAAAGAAAGATACAAGTAAGAAAACTGTCGCGATATCGCAACATGTTTTTTGTCGCGATATCGCGACAGGTTGAGAAGTTAGAAGGCGCAAAGAAAAACATCGCTATTTCATGACATGTTGGAGGAGAGAGAAGGCGCAAAGAAAAATGTCACGATTTCATGACATGTCGGAGGAGAGAGAAGGCGCAAAGAAAATTGTCATGATTTTGTGACATGGACAAGGAGAGAGAAGGCACAAAGAAAATTGTCACGATTTCGTGACATGGACGAGGAGAGAGAAGGTGCAAGAAAAACTGTCACGATTTCGTGACATGTTGCAGGAAAAGAAGCCAAGTGGAAAAACTGTCACGATTTCGTGACATGTTGGAAGCAAAGAAGGCATGCAAGAAAACTGTCACGATTTCACGACATGTTCAGAGAAAAAGCGCCAAGGAACAAAAGTGTAGCGATTTCGCTACATGTTGGATTTTCGAGGCCGAAGCAAAAGAAAGTGCAAAGGGAAAAAGTGTAGCGATTTCGCTACATGTTGGATTTTCGGAGGCCGAAGCAAAAGAAAGTGCAAAGGAAAAAGGTGTAGCGATTTCGCTACATGTTGGATTTTCGGAGGCCGAAGCAAAGTTGGAAGTGCAAAGGCAAAAAGGTGTAGCGATTTCGCTACATGTTAGATTTTCGGAGGCCGAAGCAAAGAGAAAGTGCAAAGGGAAAAAGGTGTAGCGATTTCGCTACATGTTGGATTTTCGGAGGTCGAAGCAAAAGAAAGTGCAAAGGGAAAAAGGTGTAGCGATTTCGCTACATGTTGGATTTTCGAAGGCCGAAGCAAAAGAAAGTGCAAAGGGAAAAAGGTGTAGCGATTTCGCTACATGTTGGATTTTCGGAGGCCGAAGCAAAAGAAAGTGCAAAGGGAAAAAGGTGTAGCGATTTCGCTACATGTTGGATTTTCGCGGGCGAAAGGCAAAGAAAAGCACTAAGGCAAAAAGATGTCGCGATTTCGCGACATGGTCCGATTTCGTTGAGACTTGCGAAGTAGAGTGTACGGCAGCAAAAAGTGTCACGATTTTGCGACATGTTCTTTTCGCTGGCCAAAGACAGAAAAGGCACAAGGCAGCGAAAGTGTCACGATTTCGTGACATGTTCCGTTTTCGCAGGCGGAAGGAAGAAAAGGCACAAGGAAGAGAGAGATGTCGCGATTTCGCGACATGTTCCGTTTTCGCGAGCGAAAGGCAAAAAAGGCACAAGGTAGCGAAGATGTCATGATTTCGCGACATGTTCCATTTTCACGGCGGCAAGACAGAAGGAGAGCAAGGAGGCCGAGAATGTCATGATTTCGTGACATTGCTATTTTTTTGCGTGTTAAAGCGAGAAGGGCGAGAAAGGGAAAAGTGTCACGATTTTGCGACAGCTCACAATAATAGGTCATTAATCGGAACAAAATGACAGTTAAAGTGGCAGTTGTAGAAGAATAGCATGCAACCGAATTAAGAAGAGTTAACTGTAGTAAAAGCGACAGTTACAGATGCATTTACAGATAGAAATCATGCAGCTATTTTAAGAACAGACAAAAAGGAGAAATCGAACAGTCGCATAAATAGAATCAAAAAATGCATGCATGCACAGAAAAGAAATGAACAGTCGTGGTAAAGGTTTAAATTGCATGTAACGTATTTTAACAAAATGACGGTTCTATAAATAAAAGGGGAGTTACATAAAGAGACAGTTACAGTTGACAAGTGGCAGAAAATATTATTAAAGAAACAGTTACGGGTTGCATGCGCAAATATGATAGCTAAAAATAGAAACAGAACTCGGTTATAAAAGCAGATTTGCGTGAAGAATATGGTTGCTGCTGTAATCGTGAAAGTGCTACCGAAAGAGGGTGAGAAGAGTGTTGTAAGAGAGAAACAAGCTGAGCAGTGAGTAATTACTGTGTTTTAAATTGGAGACCAGTCAGGGTCTTGTAATAGTGAAGGCATTTGTATGTCATTGATATAACTTTCAAATCTGTGATCCAAGTTGGTGCTTGGATAGGGGTTGGTGCTCCTTTCTGTAGGTGTAGATAAATCAAGGGTTGGTGCTCCTTCCAGTGGGTGCTAGTAAATAGATTGTAAAATTGGTGTTTTGCAAAGGCTGGATTTGGACCGTAGTCCAAGCAGTCATTCTTGAGGAGTAGCCAAATTGGTGAACCTCGTTACATTGTGTGTTGTGGTGTGCTCTCTTGTGTTTACTGCTTTATCTGTTTTCAGTTCTCTTTGCTTCAGTTTTAAGAATTGCAGATCAAAATTTTTAGCTACATTGATTCACCCCCCCTCTCAGTGTCATTGTGAGAATATCAATTGGTATCAGAGCAAGGTTCTGAACAAGCTTAATCAGCTAAGGTGATCTTGGAAGGAACACAATGGCGGGTAGTGAAGGATTTTCATCAAACAAAGCTCCTTTGTTCAATGGAACTAATTACTCATTCTGGAGACTCAGGATGCAGACATATCTGAGTGCTTTAGGATACGACATTTGGGAGTCAGTAGAAAGTGGATACACAGCACCCACTACTCCTCCAACAGATGTTGTCGATAAGAAACTGTCTAAGAATAATGCCAAAGCAAAGAATGCAATAATGTGTGGGCTAGTAGACAGTGAACTGATAAGGGTCATGAGCTGTAAATCTACAAAAGACATATGGGACAAACTAAAAAGCATTCATGAAGGAGACAACAAGATCAAGGAAGCCAAACTGCAAACTCATCGAGCTCAGTTCGAGGCATTACAAATGAATGACGAAGAGAACATTGAGACCTATATGTTGAGAGTCAATGGAGTCATCAATGCAATCAGAGGACTCGACGAAGAGATCGAAGATGCAGTTGTCATGAAAAAGGTACTTAGAACTCTTCACAAAATATTTAATTCTAAAGTTTTTGCAATAGAAGAGGCTAAAGATCTAAACAATTTTAGCATGGATGAGATGCATGGTTCCTTGACTGCATACAAAATGAGAATAGGACAAACTAAGCCCATAGACAAAGAAGCTGCTTTTAAAGCACACAAGAATACAAAAGCTGAACAAGAATCTGAGGCTGAAGAAACATCGGATGAAACTGAAGCCAACTTTGTTCGAAAACTTACAAAAGGAAAAGGAAAATATAGAGGAAAGTTGCCATTTAAGTGTTTCAATTGTGGAGGGGTCGGTCACTTTGCAGCTAAGTGTCCCATGAATGAGAAAACTAATAGTAATGAAGGGTCACACAAAGAAAGAAGTGACTGGAAAAAGAAACCAAACTTCAAGAAAAGCAATTTCAAAAAGAAAAGTTTCATATCCAAGAATGTCAGCTCTTCTGAAGATAGCTCAGGTGAAGATTCTGAAGAAGAAACAGGTGAAGCTCTGTTCATGGCATTTGAAGAAGCAAAAATAGAAGAAAAATAGGAAGATGATACAAAAAATAAGGATGAGGCTGAAGTTTATCTGGAAGGTGAGTTGGTTGCGGCACTTAAAGAGTTGAAGTCAGAAAGGAAAAAGAATAATAAAGTCTCAAGAAAGCTTGAAGATGCGAATGACATAATAAACAACTTAAAAGTATAGACAGAAGAATTTAAGAAAATGTCCGAAGAACTTGAAGTACAGTTAACCATGAGAATAGATGAGTGCAACAAACTAGAAGAAGAGATTGTTATTTTAAGAATGCGGCTAGAAGAAAAGAATCAAAAAATGAGCTACTATCACAAACTTGAAGGAAGTTCTGCAAAGCTTGAAAAGATTATAAATAGTCAGAGGACTACGGACATCAAGTTTGGCTTGGGGTTTGTCGAAGGAGAATCATCAAGTGGATCAAAGGCCATAAGCTGTAGAACCAATAAAGAAAGAGGATAAAATCAAGGTTGACCAAAGAAAAATGAATCTTGCAAAAGAAAGCAACAATGGCGAGCACGAGAAGACTATTGACAATGAGGGATTCACAAAAGTCACTCATCAAAGGAGAAGAAAATTTGTGGCTCCTACTACAAATTGGCAAAGACCAACTCCCAGGTTCAATCATTCTTTTTTTGGTTATTGTTTTAAATGCAATACTTACGGTCATAAGATTTCAGACTGCATTTATAATATAGGACAAAGAAATTTTTCCAGTAGAAATGTATTTTCACCCTTGATAGATTATGCAGTAGAATGCTATAACTGTCACAACTTTGGACATATTGCAAGAAACTGTAGAAGCACATATGCAGCAAATAAATATCAGGGAAGAAGAACTCAACCAAACAGTTTAAAGCAAAACAGAAAATTCCCAGATAAACATGCACAGGCCATTGACAAAGAAAAGTCTAAACAAATGACCAAAACTATAGCCAAATCAGAATGGAAAGAAAAAGAGCAACTCAAAGAAGAAAAGGAATCCTTGATTGTCCAGACAACATTCAAAGCATAGAACAAATCAGCACCATGGATATTGGACAGTGGATGCTCCAGTCACATGACCGGAGATAAACAAAAATTTGAAAAATTACAGAAATATGAAGGGGGCTCGGTAAAGTTTGGAAATAATGATGGAGCCAAAATAGTTGGAAAAGGATCAGTCAAGATAAGTGATGGAAAGATCAATTCCAAAGAAGTTTTGTTTGTAGTTGGTTTGAAGCACAACTTACTGAGCGTAAGTCAAATCTGTGATAGAGGTCATGAAGTCATCTTTAAAAAACAAGGCTGTGAAGTAAGAAAAGCACACAGTGGGAAGCTGGTAGCTACTAGATCGAGGACTTCTAGAAATCTATACACCCTCTCAGAAACTTTAGAAGGATCATGCTTGATTGGACAGGAAGATGAAAACTGGCTGTGGCACAAGAGGCTCGGGCATATTAGCTTTGACAATCTGGTAAAAATAAGTTCAAAAAGAGCAATAAGAGATATACCCACCATTGGCAAACCAGTAAATAGCATCTATGCTTCATGCCAAAAAGGGAAGCAAACCAGATCCACATTTAAAGCAAAGGAATATTTCACCAGCAAACCGTTAGAGCTGATTCATACTGATTTATGTGGACCCATGAGAACACAAAGCATAAATGGTGACAAATACTTTATGTTGTTCATAGATGACTACTCCGAGATGACATGGGTACTATTTTTAAAGCTTAAATCGGATGCCTTTGAGATGTTCAAGATTTTAAAAAAGAGGTTGAGAATCAGATTGGAAAAAGAATTAAATGCCTAAGATCGGACGAGAGGAGGAGAGTTTATCTCGGAGGAGTTTGCGAGAATACTATCAAAAATATGGGATTAGAAGACAGTTTTTAGCAGCAAGGACACCTCATCGAGAATGGTGTTGTTGAAAGAAAGAACGAGGGCTGTGCAAGAAATGGCACGGACAATGTTGGCTGAGAACAAAATAGCCGACAGATTCCGGAAAGAGGCGAGTACATACTGCAGTTTACATTCAAAATAGGTGCATGCTAAGAACACATGAAAGCAAAACACCATATGAACTGTGGTTCGGTAGGAAAGCAACAACAAGATACTTCAAAGTGTTCGGCAGCAAGTGTTATATCAAACGAACTGAAGATAATCTCGGTAAGTTCGAAGATAGAGCTGACGAAGGTATTTTTCTCGGTTACTCAACTAAAAGCAAAGCCTACACATGTTACAACAAGCGGCTAAAGAAAATTATTGAGAGTGCTGATGTTAAAGTTGATGAAGGTAGAGAAAGAGAAGTTACGTATCAAGAAAACTACCCTATTTATGAAGACGTCATTGAAGGAGATGAAGAAATAGAAAAAGAAGAAAATCAAAAAATTGACTCAGCTGATTTAAGAATCGACTCAGAAGAAGAAGAGAACAATAAATTCAAAACAGGTAGCTGGCAAAAAAATCATCCCAGAGAACAGATTATTGGGGACCCAACAGTTGGTATTCAGACAAGAAGAGCAGTAATATGGAACTACTCTTTATTATCCAACATTGAACCCAAAAATATTGCTGAAGCAAGCACGAGATGAAAGTTGGATGAAGGCAATTAATGAAGAACTAGATCAGATTGAGAAAAACAAAACCTAGGAATTAGTACCACGGCCAACAAATAAAAACATAATTGGCACTAAATGGATTTTTTGAAATAAATTAAATGAAGACGGACAGGTTGTCAGAAATAAGGCAAGATTGGTCTGTAAAGGCTATGCTCAGGTTGAAGGCATTGATTTTGAGGAAACATTTGCACCAGTTGCCAGACTAGAAGCAATCAGAATGTTTATGGCTTTAGCAGTCCATAAAAACTTCAAAGTATATCAAATGGATGTAAAATCAGCATTTCTGAATGGAAAACTGGAAGAAGAGGTTTACATTGAACAACCAGATGGCTTCCAACTCGGTGACAATCCTGATTTTGTTTGCAGGTTAAAGAAAGCGTTGTATGGTCTGAAACAGGCACCCGGAGCATGGTATGCAAGGCTGGATAACTATCTTATTAAACAGGGGTTCAAGAAAGGTATGGTGGACAACAATTTATATATCAAAACTGAGAATGGCCATCTTATTGTACTTGTTGTTTATGTAGATGATATAATATTTGGCAGTAGCATGGATAAATATTGTAGAGACATAGCTAATAAAATGAAGACAGAATTTGAGATGTCAATGATTGGTGAACTTTCTTATTTCCTCGGATTGCAAGTCAATCAAAGTGAAAAGGGGATTTTTATCTCTCAAGTAAAATATGTGAAAGAAATGCTGAAAAAGTTTACAATGGAGGATAGTAAACCTATCAGCACTCCCATGACAACAGGTTGCAAGTTGAGCAAGGATGACAAATCTCCAGGATGTAGATCAAACCATGTACGGGTCTATGATTGGAAGCTCTGTTGTATTTGACGACCACTAGACCGGATATATTACGAGCGGTATGCATGGTAGCAAGATTTCGAGGCTAGTCCCAAAGAGACTCATGTGACAATTGTAAAGAGGATTTTTAGGTACCTCAAGGGTACTATGGAGTATGGGTTGTGGTACCCAAAAGGTAAGGACTTCACTCTTATTGCATATTCTGATGCAGATTGGGCAGGATGTATTGATGACAGAAAGAGTACCAGTGGAGGAGCATTTTATCTTGGAGACAGGCTGGTAGCATGGCACAACAAGAAACAAGAATCAGTCTCTCTATCCACAGTAGAGGCAGAATACATTGCAGCAACAACATGTTGTACACAGATATTATGGATGAGACAAACACTGAAAGATCTTGGTATTCACTTCAAAGAGCCAATTTCAGTTAAATGTGATAACACCGATGCTATAAACATATCAAAGAATCTGGTTATGCATTCTCGAACCAAACATATTGCAATCCGGTATCACTTCTTGAAGGATAAAGTTGCAGAAGGTGAGGTCAAATTGGATTTTGTTCCAACTACAGAGCAAGTAACAGATATATTCACAAAACCATTGCCCAAGGAAGTTTTTGAGTACCTTCGGAGTAAGTTGGGAGTAGTCACATTTCCAAAGAACTGACTATCAATTGGGATCACATTCTCAGGGGGAGTACTTATGCCTATGTTTATAGTTTTGCTCATATTCATTATTTTTGCTAACTATAACAATGTGTATCTGAGAATGTTGTGCATAGACTCAGTGGGAGTCTGCAGCAGCCCTTTGGTATTATTGTCAAAGGGGGAGAAGAATTACAGGAGAGTGCATGAGTGTTGCCAACAATTCCAAAGGGGGAGATTGTTGAGCAAGGTGCAGAAAAAGTATTGTCATTGTTGTCAACACAAGACGGATAGATCGATTGATGCGGTTGAAGCGAGGATCGGTTGATGCGGTTGAAGTAGTGGACAGGAGTTTAGAGATCAGTCAGATCATGTACAGTGAAATTCCAGGAAAACAGAAGTGACCCAGATCCAAAAAATCAAAGAAAGAGACAAGTAAGAAAACCGTCGCGATATCGCGACATGTTTTCTGTCGCGATATCGTGACAGGTTGAGAAGTTAGAAGGCGTAAAGAAAAACGTCACGATTTCGTGACATGTCGGAGGAGAGAGAAGGTGCAAAGAAAATTGTCACGATTTCGTGACATGTCGAAGGAGAGAGAAGGCACAAAGAAAATTGTCGTGATTTCGTGACATGGACGAGGAGAGAGAAGGCAAGTGAGAAAGTTGTCACGATTTCACGACATATTGGACGAGAAGAGAGAAGAGCAAGCAAAACTGTCACGATTTCGTGACATGTTGGAAGTAAAGAACGCAAGGGAAAAACTGTCGTGATTTCGTGACATGTTGGAAGCAAAGAAGGCAAGGAAGAAAACTATCGCGATTTCGTGACATGTTCAGAGAAAAAGCGCCAAGGAACAAAAGTGTAGCGATTTCGCTACATGTTGTTTCGGAGGCCGAAGCAAAATAAAGCGCCAAGGAAAAAAAGTGTAGCGATTTCGCTACATGTTGGATTTTCGGAGGCCGAAGCAAAGTTGGAAGTGCAAAGGAAAAAGTGTAGCGATTTTGCTACATGTTGGATTTTCGCGGGCCGAAGCAAAGTTGGAAGTGCAAGGAACAGAGGTGTAGCGATTTCGCTACATGTTGGATTTTCGGAGGCCGAAGCAAAAGAAAGTGCAAAGGGAAAAAGGTGTAGCGATTTCGCTACATGTTGGATTTTCGGAGGCCGAAGCAAAAGAAAGTGCAAAGGAAAAAAGGTGTAGCGATTTCGCTACATGTTGGATTTTCGGAGGCCGAAGCAAAAGAAAGTGCAAAGGGAAAAAGGTGTAGCGATTTCGCTACATGTTGGATTTTCGCGGGCGAAAGGCAAAGAAAAGCGCTAAGGCAAAAAGATGTCGCGATTTCGCGACATGGTCCGATTTCGCTGAGACTTGCGAAGTAGAGTGTACGGCAGCGAAAAGTGTCACGATTTCGCGACATGTTCCATTTTCACTGGCCAAAGACAGAAAAGGCACAAGGCAGTGAAAGTGTCGCGATTTCGTGACATGTTCCGTTTTCGCGGGCGGAAGGAAGAAAAGGCACAAGGAAGAGAGAGATGTCACGATTTCGTGACATGTTCCGTTTTCGTGAGCAGAAGGTAGAAAAGGCACAAGGCAGCGAAGATGTCGCGATTTCGTGACATGTTTCGTTTTCGCGGTGGCAAGACAGAAGGAGAGCAAGGAGGCTGAGAATGTCACGATTTTGTGACATGCTATTTTTTTAAAAGTTAAAGCCGAGAAGGGCAGAAAGGGACAGAAGTGTCGCAATTTCACGACAGGCTGTAACTGCACGATAACAGGCTGTTAACTGGCACAAAACGACAGTTAAAGTGGCAGTTGTAGAAGAATAGCATGCAGCCGAATTAAGAAGAGTTAACTGTAGTAAAAGCGACAGTTACAGATGCATTTATAGATAGAAATCATGCAACTATTTTAAGAATAGACAAAAAGGAGAAATCGAACAGTCGCATAAATAGAATCGAAAAATGCATGCATGCACAAAAAAGAAACAAACAGTCATGGTAAAGGTTTAAATTGCATGTAATGTATTTTAACGAAATGGCAGTTCTATAAATAAAAGGGGAGTTACATAAAGAGACAGTTACAGTTGACAAGTGGCAGAAAATATTATTAAAGAAATAGTTACGGGTTGCATGCGCAAATATGATAGCTAAAAATAGAAACAGAACTCGGTTATAAAAGCAGATTTGCGTGAAGAATATGGTTGTTGCTGTAATTGTGAAAGTGTTGTCGAAAGAGGGTGAGAAGAGTGTTGTAAGAGAGAAACAAGCTGAGCAGTGAGTAATTACTGTGTTTTAAATTGGAGACCAGTCAGGGTCTTGTTATAGTGAAGGCATTTGTATGTCATTGATTTAACTTTCAAATTTGTGATCCAAGTTGGTGCTTGGATAGGGGTTGGTGCTCCTTTACGTAGGTGCGGATAAATCGGGGGTTGGTGCTCCTTCCAGGTGGGTCTTGATAAATAGATTGTAAAATTGGTGTTTTGCAAAGGCTGGATTTGGACCGTAGTCCAAGCAGTCATTCTTGAGGAGTAGCCAAATTGGTGAACCTCGTTACATTGTGTGTTGTGGTGTGCTCTCTTGTGTTTATTGCTTTATCTGTTTTCAGTTCTCTTTGCTTCAGTTTTAAGAATTGCAGATCAGAATTTTTAGCTACACTGATTCACCCCCCCTCTCAGTGTCATTGTGAGAATATCAAGTGGTGGCCCCTTTTTTAAACAACGTGCTACCTAGGCCCTAGGCGATAATTAAATCTTTGGGATCAATTACACTTTTAATTGGGCAGCAATCATCTTGGAAATCCTCCATAATATTTGATTCTTGATGTGAGTGTATGTCATCGTCATTTATATCTATTGGAAGGGATGTACCTTATAAGTTTGTTCTGAATACTTCCCATCCTGCAAGGACGTTAGCTTCCAAAATATTGAGGGCAAATGTTGGGGATGATCAAGCTTTTAAATTAAATAGATATTTTGAACTTGATTTAACATTGGTTATTAAAATATTAATTAGGAACTTATTAACCAAGTTTAAAACATAGTCTTCGACATTGGATTACTATGCTAGTGGCTTACCATTAGATCAGATGTTCTACCAAGTGCAATCGTCCGATAATTTACACATACTTTAGGCTACCTTGATTAATGCTTGAGCCTTAATTACTTTTGATAACCGTGAACGAGCACAGTTGTTCGATCGGATTGGGTATGACCGCAGCCCTTGATTACGTTTGTACTATCGGATCTACTATAGGGTATCCTTAATTAAACGGTGGTCGTTAGATCTTGGTAGGTTAAAGTGTAGCCATTGATCTCCCTTTAGTTCCTGATTGCTTTTTATTGAAACATTATCGTTGGATTTGGCCCTTAGTGTTTGTAGCCATCGATTGGTTTCGATTTTAACTTATCAACCTTTTATTGCCTTGATTAAGTCAAAACCGTCAGATCTTCAAAGGGTTAAACGCGTTCATCGATTTTAGTATCTTAGATTAGATCTTTGGATGAATCATAGTCGTTGGATTGAATTTAATTAAAATACGACCGTCGATCTATATTATTCATTTGTTTAAAGGAAATCTCATCTTAACCTTTGAGCAACTATCTTATGCATGGGACCGTTAGATTTGTTGGGCCTAACCGTGATCGTTGGATCTTATTGGACTTAGGGTCGCTTTGTCTTCGGATTCGGGTGGGAATCTCTTAATGTTTGACCATCTTGATACATGCACCACCATTGGATCATTTTTTGTTATGGTGTAGTCATAGATCTTTTGCAACCTATAGGGTTAGATAACCTAAAAAGCATGCTTCAAATTTTTTGTTAATCTTGATTAATAAAAAGGGGGGTGATTAATAACATATTAGAACCCTTTTTAAACGTGATTAATTAAGGTTAATAAAAATTTGACCTGGTCTTACCGATAAGTCTTACCTTTGTTTTCTTGAAGTGGGCGCTATCGTTGGATCCTCTTGGGAGGGAGCACAGCCATTGATTTCATTAGGATCTATGCATGTTTTAACATAATCTCGATCTTCTTTGGTGGCTCGTGGTAAATGCGCATCCATCGTATTTAAAGGTGAATTGGGCACAACCGTTGGATCCTTTTCTTCTATTCCTTTGTTTGGACTTTGACTTGGGTGCTACCGTCAGATCTTGATGAGGATTTAGCGCAGCCATTGATCTCTTTTACCTACGGGGTTAGTTTCAAAACAAACACAACCGTTGGATTAAAACATAATTTTATCATTGCCCTTGGATATTTTAAAGCAATTTAACATTTAATCAAGGTTTTCGACATTAAACTTAGGCTTTCGGGCCCTTAGAACATAATATTTTACAATTGGACTTGCCAAATAAAAATCATCCATTGGATCTTCATCTGGATGGAGCGCTACCATCGGATCTACCCGATTAATCATAGGAGCGCATGTTTAAAATATTAACCATAAGTTTAATACCTTAGGCTAAGCCCTTCCATTAAAACATTTCTTTTGACCCGGTTGACTTATCTATCGAAAAGGGGTGCGTACCCTCAGAATTTTAATTAAGGCTTTGGGCATTACACTTAGGCTTTCGGGTTTTTTAGATCATGGTGTTTTTAATTAACCCTTGATTTATCTCTTTAGGATTTGGAGATTTTATTTATTTTGACTTAAGTTTGAAAATGATCCTGAAAGACTAAACCTTGCCTTTTAATAATTGGGTTTATTTAGAGGTTGACCTTTATGATAAATGAAATTATATCTTGATCCTTGTAAGCTTTTTAGGGTAAACCAATTTTTTAAAAGTGCATACATATTAGCTAAGGTTAGACTCATCCATCAACTTATGAAAAATTAACTTCTCAAATAAGATGCAATAGGGACCAGCAATGCTTGTTATTTTGATGAAACCAAAAAATTTAAAATTGGGGGTTTCAAATGTTGAGTCAAATTTGGCTCCAACATAGGCTCTGACTGGGACAATGTGCTGAAAATATGAAGCACTTGAGAATTACAGAATCTCCTGGTTTTATTGCAATTTTGGACAAAAATTCAAATCATCATGACTGTTAAGCAAAGCTTTGAAAAACAAAACATCACAATTTTCGAAATTAAAAAATTGTACAAGCAATAGGATATCAAAGCAATAGAGTATCAAAAATTGTAATTCCTTTTATTCAATTTGGAAACTAAGGTCATAATTTTAGAAATAGATGAGTTTTTTAGATATATTGTCATGTTTGTTTTAGCTAAGTCATAAGATATGATTACACAAAATTTGTCAAAGTTATTTGTTCCATCATGCTTTGGCCCATGTGTGTGTTTGTGCATTCATTTTGATTTCTAAGTCTTCCAGAACTTTGCCATATCTGAGAAAAATAGTTAAGCCTAATATATGATTTCACTCTTAAAAATTTTCACCATTCTACAGGGCTCCATTGCCAGTCAAGCGTCTATAGCCTCGGTGGAGTTGCTTCTAATCCCATCCGGTTTTACCCTACTGCCAGTCAAGCGTCTATAGCCCCGGTAGAGGTTTTCCAAGATATCTCAAGCAATGACTCAATTTTACTTTATTTTTATTTTTCTTTCTCATTTGAGAAGTATTTTGATATAAGCAAATTGTGCAAAGAGTATGCCTGAGTTGAGGATTAGTTTTTGGCTAAAAAGGATGAGTGTAATTATTTTTAGCTCAACCACCCTCTCAAAGATAACTCTTTTCTTTGGACCTTGAAGTCACCTTAAGTATCATTTGTAATGTGAGGCTTTGACATGGTGTTTCAATAAGCTCTATTTTCATTATGTTTTATCTCATATCAAATAACCATTGCATAAACACTCATATTTAAAAAATTGTAAATCTCATCAAAGTCTAAAAATAAATCTCCTTTCTTCTTATTTTTTTTGGAGGAATCAACAATAATGTATACTCATAAAACTAAGAATACCATGTGCAACAGTAAACTCAGAATTATACTAACAATAAAAGAAAATTTTATCTAGCAAACAAAATACATCACTCTATTTTTGGGATTTTTTTTTTCCATTTTTTTATATTTTCTTTTTTTTCACCTTCAACAGGGATTGTACATTTTGAGGTGTTGGCCATTAATAGGGATAGCCATTAGTTCTCCCTGCAAAGTTTGCAACTTGTAAGTATTCTGCCCTATAACATGGGCTATCTGGTATGGACCAATCCATTTAGGTTCAAGTTTACCCTTTTCACCATGTTTATCATTTTTAGGATCCCAATATAATACTATGTCACCTTCCAAGAATGGAGTACCTTTTGCTTTTTTGTTAAATGATTTCATAGTTTTCTGAGTTTGATCAATCATTCTATTTAATGTTTCCCTCCTTTGTTCTTGTAAATAAACAATTTGGTCTAATCTTCTCTATAGTGCATCAGGATTTTCATGATCTTGTAATAACAGGGACAATGCAAATTTTTCAACACTAGTGGGTAATAAGGCCTTTTTCCCATATACCATTTCAAAGGGAGTCCTGCCTATATTTCTTTTTACAGACAACCTATCTGCCCATAGAGCAAATTTCAATTGACTATCCCATGCCCTTTTGTTTTTACCCAATGATATTTTAATTCTGGTTATTATATTTTTATTGGATGACTCAGCAAGACCATTTCCTTGGGGGTAATAATTAGCAGACTGGGAGAGTTCAATTCCATATTTAGCAAAAAAATCTATCATTTCATATGAAACAAAATATTGTCCATTATCTGTTACTAGTTTATGAGGAACTCCAAACCTGGTCAGAATATTTTCTTCCAAGAATTTGATAATGGTGGTGGTTGTGGATGACCTTAGAGGAGCAGCTTCTACCCATTTTGTGAAGTAATCTGTTGCAGTTATGATCCACTTGTGTTGGCCTGATGAATTTGGCTTGATCTCTCCAATTAAATCAATGCCCCATTGGGTGAATGGTGCTTCAATGATTACTGGCTTGAGGGGCATGGTCTGCTAGCTCTTCTCCCAAAGTTATGATAGTTCCTAACATATTTATATACATATTTAAAAAGGGAAGGCCAATAATATCCCGCTCTCATAATTTTATTAGTTGTGGCTTTTGGAGCAAAATGTCCCCCACAGAAACCATCATGAAATTCATTAATTATTTTTGGGACTTCACTTTCATATAAACAGACTAATAATACTCCATCAGGGTGTTTCCAGTATAGCACACCATCCTGTATATAATATTTCTAGGCTTGAAGCTTGACTGACCTCATTCTGTTTGTTGACATATCTTTAGGGAATGACAGGGTTTGTAAGTATGACAAAATTTCCTCATACCATTTGCATTCGGTATTATTGATTCTTCTGACATCATATGCTTCATCTATTATGAGAACATTATCAAATCCTTCTTCTTCTTTGTTGGCCAACAGTTTAGCCAAACCTTACCCTTTGACAGTTTTAACTATTTTGAATTCAACATCATATTGCAGAAGCTTTACCATCCATCTTGTTGGTCTTCCTAATGGCTCTGATTGAGTAAACATATCTTTTATTGCTATAAAAGGGATACAACAGTAAACTTTATTTGAGCCAAATATACCTTTGAAGTGTTCTAAATATTGGATGACTGCATAAGCATGTTTCTCTAGCAAGGTGTATTTAAGATGTGCTCCTTTCAGACCTGAACTCATGAAGGCTATTGGCCTTTCATTATTTTCATCATCTTTCTATGAAAGAACTGCAGCAATGGAGTGTTCAGATGCATAAGAGTAGATATTAAAATATTTTGCATAATCAGGGCAGCTTAGGGCTGGAGTGGTTGATATGGCTTCTTTGATCTTGTTAAATGCTTCCATATTTTCTACTATCCATTTTATTTCTCCAATTTTCTTAACCATGTCATTTATAGGTTTGGTCATCTCTGCAAAATTTGGGACAAATCTTCTAACAAAATTTATCTTGCCAAAGAATGACCTAACTCCTTTTAAGTTCTTGGGAGGAGGAATTTTAGAAATAGCTTCTATTCTTTCTAGATCAATGCTTATTCCCTTTTCTGAAACTATATGACCTAATAATTTTCCTTGAGTTGTCCCGAATATGCATTTCTTGGGATTCAAAGATATTCCAAATTCTTTGCAGTGAGCAAAAACTGCAGCTAAATGTTCTAAGTGGTCTTCTAGATTTTTAGAAAAAACTGTAATATCATCTAAGTAAACAACCACTATTTTGAACATTAATCCTTTAAAGGCAAAGTCCATTGCTCTCTGAAAAGTAGCACCTGCATTCATCAATCCAAAAGGTATCCTTAAATATTCAAATGTGCCCCATGGTGTAGTGAAGGTTGTCTTATGTCTGTCTTCAGGATTAATCTGGATTTGATTGTATCTAGAAAAACCATCCAACAGGGACAATCTGGATGAACCTACTACTACTTGTAGCAGTTGTTCCATATTAGGCAATGGGTAATTGTCTTTTAATGAAATTTTATTTAAATTTTTGAAGTCAACATAGAGTCTAATATCACCATTCTTTTTCCTAACTGGTACTAAGTTGGATATCCAAGAAGAAAATCTTACCTTTCTAATTATTTTGGAATCCAACAATTTTTGTACCTCTTTTTGCATTATTGGGTGCAGAGTCGGGTTATATTTCCTTTGTTTTTGTCTGAATGGCTTGGAATCTTCCTTCAAGGGTATTATGTGTGTCATTACATCTATCTTGAAGGGTTTTTAAGTCTTCATAAGTCCAAGCAAAATGTTCCTTATTTTTCTTTAAGAAACTGATGTATCCAGCCTTTTCTTTAGCTGGAAAAGTTGTGTCTATCTTGACTATTTTGGGCTCTTTCATTGAACCAATGTTAATATTTTCAGGTATCACTTCTTTAAGTAAAGGCTTGTAAGCTTTGTCAAAATCATCAAATAGACTTTCTAGGGAGACCAGTCCTTTGGGTATTCTATTTTTTTTCAGCTGGATTACTTCTACTGGTTCACCTATCTGGTCTTTTAGCTGATCTTCATATTTTTCATCATAAATTATATCTGCATATTGATTTTGTAGAGTCATGAAATCTCTAATGTCTACATCATCTTGAAAAACCTGTAGGTAAACTATGTTATCTGGCACAGAAGGCTTATAAACTAAAATGGTTGGGAATCTATCCATATATTCTGTGGTTATGTCTGGATGATCTAAGCCTGAGGTATTTATAGCTAAAAGATCTGCAACATGATTTTGTTCTCTTGGAATAAAAGAAATATTGAAGGCTAAAAACTTTTCAATTTCTTCTAGTACTGCATTCTTGTATTGTTTTAACCTAGGATGCTTGGTCTGATATTTTCCTTTGATTTGTTGTATAATCAATTATGCATCCCCTATTACAATTAAGTAATTAATGCCTAGTTCTTTTGCTTTCCTCAATCCTAGCAATAAGGCTTCATATTCAGCTACATTATTTGTGCAAGGGAATTCTAGTCTGTAAGGAATACCAAGGTAATTTCCTTTTACATCAGTCAAATTAATTCCTGCACCTGCTCTAGATTGGGATTTAGCTCCATCAAAAGACATAGTCCACATTTCTTGAGTTAAAACTCTATCTGATTTGGCATCCACCAATTTCATAACTTTTGGGTCCATGTTCTTTGCTTCTGGCACTTCTGCTAGGAATGGGTTGTGCCATATTGAATAAACTCCCATCCCTCTTTCTTCTATAGAATTTACCAAGTTTACCATTGTTTCATCTATTTTAATCAACTCTACAGAATATTTATTGAATGGTTCTCTATGTAGAGTCACATTTTCCTTGTCTGACATTGGGATGGTTGCATAAGACCAGTCCAGTTGAATTGAACCTCCTAGTTGTTCAACCCAATGTCTGCTTAGTAATAATGAGAAAAATGGGTCAACATCCACTACAACAACATCCATTACTATGCCCTTTTTAGGGTGTTGATCTAGGAAAACCAATAATCCAGTTATCACCCCTACACAAGGCACTTGTCTATTGTCCATGACTAAAACAGGGGCAGAATCTCTAGTACATATTAACCCCATTTGATCAGCTATCATTTTGGGCATAATGTTATGAGAAGCTCCACTGTCTAACATACAGTTGTGGATAACATACCTTTCTCCTTCATCTGAATTATACCTTAGTGATACATAGAAGGGTCTAACAGAAGAGGGTGACCTTGTGTCATGTTGATATTTCCTGGCAACATGACATGTTGGGTCTTCTTTTTGTTCAACTAACCCGAATGCTCTGCAGACTTGTTCTCTATATTGTTGTACTTTCATAAGTTCACCAAATGTGATGTTGACCTTTTGTTTGTTGAGTTCTGTCCCAACATCAAATTCAATATTTTTAATGTCCAATGGTTTATTGCTTTCTTCTTTGAGTGCTTCCTCCTCTACTTCAATAATCTCAGGGATTATTCTTTTAGGGGTTTTATCAATTCTCTCTCTATTAGCACTTTTGTTGATGAAAGGTTGCTTCTTGATTTCACTAGTGGGAGTTGTTCCTGTCCTTTCAGGGACTATTCTATTCCTTAAATTCAGAACATGGGTTGCTTCCAATTCTTCCACTTCTTGAACAGTAGGAGTTATCTTACCTTGTTTCATCTTGTCATATCTTGACTCATGTGGTTTTTGCAAGATTTTGGTACCTTCTGCTACAAGAATTTGAGGATAATGATTTGAAGCATATTTTTCCATATTTTCTTCAAACAACCTTTCCCTGGACTCATCTTCTAGAGACCAACAAGCATTAATCCTTATATCCTCCTCTGAATCATCATGTAAATCTATATTGTACTGATCACTTAGATGAATTCCACATGCATCAGGGTTATGAGGTGCATCACAAGTAGAGCAATAATAAGGAAATCCTTCTGCTATATTGATAGATGGTATAGGATTGGGAACATTATTTTGTTCTCTATCAGTTTCTCTATTTTTCTAGTTATTGTTTCCATTATTCCTATTTTTGTTTCCTTCTTCAGGGCCATTATTGTTTACCCAATTTTTGTTGAAGTTTTTCTTAAAAGGAGGGCGATTATCAACATGTGTTCACTCTGTCTGTGATGTCTCACCATTATTACCATTATTTCTTTCAATTCTTGCTAACTTGTTGCTCATAGTGTTGAACATCTCAGTCATTTGATTTGTTAGTTTTTCCATTGGATCTATTTCAGTTCTCCTTTGCAAATCAAATGCTACCCTTTTGGGCTTTCTTTCAGGTATGTTAGCTTCTAGAGAGTAAGGCTTCATCTTACCACTATCCAACATGTTTCTTTCTATGTCTATTGCTTTTTCCATGCATTCATCTATAGTGTTAGCTTGTTCTTGCCTTAACTCATAATTAAATTCTCCTTGGAAAGCATTTTTATAAAAGCATATTGACTGAATATCACTAGGTCTAAGGTTGGCAGGGATTTTGTTTCTGGTTTTTGAAAACCTTCTATTAAAGTCACTAACAACCTCATTTTCCTTTTTCTTCATAGTGGCTAACTCAGTTAACAAGATATTCATTTTTTCTCTCTCCAAATTTCTTTAAGAACACAACTTCCATCTTGGTGAAATCTGGAATATCATTATCTGGAAGGGAATTGAACCACTCCCTGGCATATTTTTCTAGAGTTTGTAAAAATAGTCTCAAGACTACATCTTCATGTTCTACTTCTAGACTATCCATTGCATACAGGAAGCTTTTGATGTGATCTTCCCTAGTTATTGCATTATTTCCTAGGAATTTAGGAAGGTACTTATGGGCTTTACTGGGTAAGGCATTCAAATTTTGAGGTAACACAAAGGGTCTGTATCTATTGGTCCTCCATAAGTGGACATTAGCCTAATTTTGTTGGTTTTGTTGAGCCATTGTTACCATAGGTTTTAAATTTATAGCAATAATGCCTACAAGAATATGAGTTTGGGTCGCCTGAGTATGATCTAAAGAACAAAATACAGAGCTAGGGAACTGAGATGATCCTAATGTATTTTCAAAAGAAACATTCAATATTTCATCTACAACAATACTATCTTGTCTTCTATCTTTCCTTACGTACCTCTTACCACTAGAATTTGATTTACTATTATAAGAAATATTCTTAAAAAGTGGAGTTTTCTGATTATGTATAAATACCTCTAGATTCTCGAGTTCCAGGAATAGCTCCTTACCGCTTCTCCTGGTGTGCACCAGCACGTTCTGCTCTTTCCTTTTTTATTTTTATCTTCTGGGTTCATTCAGACAGAGTCGCCAACATCGGGGTGCAGAAAGAACAATATATGCTTTATCAAGAATGCTTGATATTAACACTCATCCTCACAGGAGATGGTTCTTTGGGGATAATTCAAGAAAATCAAGAAAACGAGATTTTTCAAGAAAATAAAGAAACGTAAAATAAAACTTTGAAATTAAAAACCATGGGTAAAATAAAGAACATACAGATCATAGAAAATCAAAGCATTAGTTCTTTATTCCTATTGGCTTCTTGTTTCAAAATAATGTCATTGTTTAAGCCAAAGTTAAGAATTTAAAAACTCTTCCCCAACAATGGTGCCAAAAAATTGTTGGAACCATTTCTTGCATCCATAGGATTCGATTGTCACGCTACAAGAAATCATTTGAAACCAACGAGCTATTACAGGCTCTGGTCAACCTGCCTCTTTATTCTGATAAACATGAATATTGCTAAAGAAAAACTACATAATGGGTAAGGAAACCCCAATGGTAATTTATGATAAAACACTGATTACACGCTCCAGATTATGATTACACTAGATGTATTAAAATGACCAAGCAAGAAAATAACCATTTGTTATGCCTTATGTAGACCGGTGCCTAGATTCATTGGGTTGTTATAGCAATTTAACAACATATTTGACATGAATAGAGAGAAGGGAGAAAAGAAAAATTGGCGCTCTTAGACTTATTCGAATATCGTAATAAAACTAAAAGTTGACCAATGAGAGAAACGTACGCAATGCATTCAAATAATGTAACCCATTACGTAGTAACACACCAAACTGATACAAAGAAATAATAGGAAAAAGACCCAGAATTGTATTGATTTAAAATGTCATTACATGCAGAGTAAGCAAGAAGCTTTTAAACTCTATTTCTCTCAAAAATTATCAATACAATGAAGATATTTTGTTCAAATAATGTAACAAAAATCTCCTACTCTCCTTGTTCCAATTAGGTAATAGAAGAGTCTCCAAATATTTGACTCAATAGGTCTGGAAATATTCTCAGCTTCTTGAGTACTTTCCTATCAAAATCCTACACATAATGGGGAAGAAAGAAGAATGAATAAGAAAAATAGACACAGAAAGGAGATACAACAACACAACTCTAAAGGGCACTCAAGTATACCTCTTAGCAAAATTTGCTATTCTCTAAATGCTTGATGATGATTCTGAACCTAGGCACTTCTTCTTATAGGTTGGGTTCTTGAATCTGTTATTCTTGGCCTGATCTTGGCCTTACACTTGTCCCTTTCTGGGTTGATCTTCAAAATTGGTACAGCTGGCTTCCACTATCCCCTTTTATTTATGTTGTACACTCTCCTTTGACTTTTTCAAACTACATTTTATTTCAACCAGTGATGTCAGTGCTTGGAGGGTCTATTTTTTTACTTGTTCTTCTATTTTTCCTTTTGTTGTTTCTTCTTGTTCATTTGCTTCAGTTATTATTTTGGAGGTTTCTTCTTCTAGGATAGCCTCAGGTATATCTCTAGAAGGTGAGCTCATTTCCAGCTGTTGACTGTATATTTGAACCTCCTTTCCTTTTCTGCTTTGTTGCAGTCAATTGATTTATTTGTCGATCAGTCTCCAAGCTTCGATGTCAAAAGTTGTCGCAAACCTTAGCATGTTCATTTCCTGTAGAGTTCTATTTTTTTGTATGCTAATGGAAACCTTACTTTTTTCATACTGGAGGATCAACATCTCCATAGTATTCACCAAGAAGGTGGATTGTCTAGTCATTTTTGATTCATCATCTGGATCACAATCAAATTCTTCTATTATATCTTTGAGTAACTCTTCTATACTGGGAGCTTCTAAGAATTCGTCTAATGACAATCCAATATCTGCCATTTTTTTAGTTGCATCCTCCAATAGACTTGACATCTCAGCAACAACATTGATCCATATTTCTTTGTTTACCCCAAACATGGTTGCTTTTAGGAATTCAATATTGCACTATACCTTGGTGCCATCATTCATCATTATCTCCTGGCTCTGCATCTCCTCAAAGTTGTCTCCCATTAGATCAAGGGTAGGGATGAATGATTTCAAAGTATTTTTCCTTCTCATGCACTAATGTTTCCATTTCTCAAGCAATTATTCGAATCACTCTAATCTATCTGAACATTTCGGTGATCCCTTTGACATGATCTCAAATTTTTATTGATATTTCTCTCTTCATTGTGTTCAAATAGTAAATATAATTCAGTATTCTTACTACTAAAGTGGGTTGTGTTTTTGGGGTGTCTCTTTGCATCAATTCTTCCTTTTTGTTGATTTATTAGCATTTGCATTTCAGCTTTTTCTCTCTTCTCCACTTCTAATTGGTTCCTTAACTCTACAATTTTATCAAGGAGTTGATCCATGATCTCTTGCATGGCTTTGGCAACCTTAACCATGATGCCTTATTTCCCCAACATTGATGTTCCTCTTATTTCCTCATTGACTCTAACAACAATTGGGTCTGGTAGAACAGGAAGATTCACCTCTTCTATATCAGACATAGATGTTTCTATTCTTGTTTCATCTATAAATTGTTCTCCTACGACCACTACCTGTAACTCCTGCTCATTGGCGATAGTAAAGGTATTTTGCTCATCCATTCTCTCCAAAAAGACCTTTTTGGAAGGTAAGTACAACTTTGGCTTCTTCTTTTCTATAGTGATCATTTCTATTTGATTCTTTACTCGATGACCTTGAAACAGACTTCCAAATCCACCTGCTCTTCTCATATTCATCCGTATTACTGATGGAATTTTAATCTCCTAGTCTCTTATTTTTAGAGAGGCAGGGATGACCATGGGTGCCAATTTCTTCACACTTGTTACTACTAATACTTGATCAAAAATGGGAATTATAGCTTGTTCTAGAAGAGAGGACTTCTGAGCAAGTGTGGTTATAATTTCTTTCCCTTTAGCTATGCTCGGGCTTTTGGAAACTTCCTGGGAAGTACTTGGTGTTGCCTCTATTCATAGATGATCATCCCTAGGAGTTCTAACCTATTGTTCTACTATGTTTGTTGTGCTCACAGTGACCTCCATTTGATCAATACATGTTCTTCTATTAACTCTAATAAAGGGTCTTCCTTGATTGCTTGAGTAGATCCTAGTAAAATACGTGCTATAGATTCTACAGAAATTTCTCTAAGCCTTCTCAATTCTATAGGATAATCATAGGCTTCGTGAATCTGTGTGTTGCCCCTGTCTTTATGAGGGAATTTATTCCATACAACCTATAAATTTGTTCCTTTTTCCATAGCTTCTAGTAACCTTTCTTCATAAGCATATTTTCGATGTTGGATTCGAGCATATTCTCATTTTTCCATCATTTTACAGTATATACCCTTTGGATCATAAAATTTTCAATTTATCTCGTCAAATTCCATGTTGTCTAAATCAAACATTCCTTTGAGAAGTGCAGGGTAGAAAAAAAATATGTAGTCCTCAAAGTGACATGGAACATAGCCAACAAATATGTAGTCCCCAAAGTGACAGGGAACGTTGAGCCAAGGGACTCTACCGTGTTTCTTTACCAATCTCATCTTGGCTTCCTCGGCCACCTGCCTACATAACTCTAGCACTGCTAGGGATAATAGACAATACATAGGTAACAGCTTGGGGAGAATTTTAGATCCATAAAGCCCAATATAGGTGAACCCTTCGAAGAAAAAGAAATCCACAATCTCCTTTTCTTTGATAAAAGCCCTTACTCTTGGTCCTAGCCTATCAGGGAGTTCGTCAGTTAGAGTCCTGTGAATTTCTATCATAAAATGGTCATAGAACCAGCCCATGTGAGTCCACCCCTCATGTATTCTCCAAAAATTGGTCTGGACATAAGGACTCTTAATGGCTCCTGATATTTTTTGGGCTTCTTCCCCCAATTTCCCCACTATGAGGTGGATGAAAATTGAGTATTGATAAAAAAAAGGCATCTCTTGCCTTCGTTCAAAAATAGCTTTTCTTAATTTTGTCATTTGCTCGTGCATTTGGTTACTCAATTCTAGTTCCTATGCATAAATTGGGGTATTATTTTCCCAGTTGCTCTATGCTACTAAATACAAGACTTTTCGATCTCGTACTGCTGCACTGGAGTAGGTTTCTTATCAGCTCGGCACTTTTGGGCAAATTCATACATTGTGCTACCAAGTACAGGTGGTCCAAAAATCTCAGAGTATGGTGACTAGTCTGTAATGAATTTTACCGCCTCTCTAGTGTCTTCGAGAACAAAAGCATCTCCCCAAGATGCCATTGTGCTCATATTAATTAGTCTAGTTTCTCTAAAATGAAAATCCCGAACCTATTTTCTCTCTACACTTCTTGTGTATTAGTTTCTTCTCAAGCTTACCAGGGTGGTAAGGTCGCTTGATTTCGTAAGCTTAAATACTAGGTGGTGGAATGAGATCAATAGTTTTGCATGACTTGTCATTAATATTGTGTTACCAACTACTTTTTAAAATTGGCCAATGGACATCTGCTAACATGTCTTCTTTCAAATTTGGGCCTTTATGGTGGGTAGTGTCTTTCATTCTATGTGTCCACGGGTTCTTTGGTTTGTGTACCTGCAATCATTTATATTTTTGCTATTGGTCATCGAAACTTCTTCTTTTCTAAAGTGGAAATACGACGTGTGGTAGTGGTGGCCCCTTTTTTAAACATCATGCCACCTAGGCCCTAGGCAATAATTAAATATTTGGGATCAATTACACTTTTAATTGGGCAGCAATCGTCTTGGGGATCCTTCATAAGATTTGATTCTTGATGTGAGTGTCTGTCGTCATCCTTGATATCTATTGGAAGGAATGTGCCTTATAATTTTAATCTGAATACTTCCCATCTTGCAAGGACGTTAGCTTCCAAAATATCGAGGGCAAAGTTTAGGGATGATCAAGCTTTTAAATTAAATTGATATTTCAAACTTGATTTAAAACTAGTTATTAAAATATTAATCGAGAACTTATTAACCAAGTTTAAAACATAGTCTTCAACATTGGATTACCTTGCTAGTGGCTTACCATTAGATCATATGTTCAATCAAGCGTAGCCATATGATCATTTACACATACTTTAGGCTACCTTGATTAATGCTCGGGCCTTAATTGCCTTTGATAACTACAAATGAGCGTAGCCATTCGATCAGATTGGGTATTACCACAGCCCTTGATTACGTTTGTACCATCGGATCTACTGTAGGGTATCCTTAATTAAACGATGGTTGTTAGATCTTGGTGGGTTAAACTGCAACCATTGATCTCCCTTTAGTTCCTAATTACTTTTTATTGAAATGCTGCCATTGGATTTGGCCCTGAGTGTTCACAGTCGTCGATTGGTTTCGATCTTGACTTGTCAACCCTTTATTGCCTTGATTAAGTCATGACCATCGGATTTTTGAAGGGTTAAATACCTCCATCAATTTTAGTAGCTTATATTATCTCTTTGGATGAATCGCAGTCGTCGGATTGAATTAAATTAAAACGTGACTATCGATCTGTATTAGTCATTTTTTAAAGGAAATCTCTTCTTAACCTTTGAGCAACTATCTTACGTGCGGGACCGTTAGATCTGATGGGCCTAGCCATGATCATTGGATCTGATTGGACTTAGGGTCACTTTGTCTTCGAATTCGGGTGGGAATCTCTTAATGTTTGACCATCTTGATACATGTGCCATCATTATATCATTTCTGGTTATGGCGTAGTTGTAGATCTTTTGCAACCTGCAGGATTAAATAACCTGAAAAGCATACTTCAAATGTTTTTGTAAATCTTGATTAATAAAAATGGGGGCGATTAATAACGTATTAGAAATATTTTTAAATGTTATTAATTAAGTTTAATCAAAATTTGACTTGGTCTTACCGATAAGTCTTACCTTTTTTTCTTGAATCAAGCACTACCGTTGGATCCTCTCGGGAGGGAGCGCAGCCATTGATTTTGTTAGGATCTATGCATGTTTTAACATAATCTCTATCTTCTTTGGTAGCTCATGGTAAACATGCATCCATTAGATTTAAAGGTGAATTGGGCACAAACGTTGGATCCTTTGCTTCTATTCCTTTGTTTGGACTTTGACTTGGGCTCTACCATCAGATCTTGATGAGGATTTAGCATAGCCATTGATCTCTTTTACCTATAGATTTAGTTTCAAAACAAGCGTAACCATTGGATTAAAACATAATTTTATCGCTACCCTTGGATATTTTAAAGTAATTTAACATTTAATCAAGGTTTTCGATATTAAACTTAGGCTTCGGAGCCGTTAGAACATGATATTTTACATTTGGACTTGTCGAATAAGGCGCATCCATTGGATCTTCATCTGGATGGTGCGTTACTATTGGATCTAACTGGTTAATCATAGGAGTGCATGTTCAAAATATTAACCATAAGTTTAATACCTTAGGCTAAGCCCTTCCATTAAAATATTTCTTTTGACCCGATTGACTTATCTATCAAAAAGGGGTGCGTACCCTTAGAATTTTAATTAAGGCTTTGGGCATTACACTTAGGCTTTCGATTTTTTTATATCATGGCATTTTTAATTAACCCTTGATTTATCTCTTTAGGATTTGGGGATTTTATTTATTTTGAATTAAGTTTGAAAATGATCCTGAAAGACTAAACCTTGCCTTTTAATAATTGGGTTTATTTAGAGGTTGACCTTTATGATAAATGAAATTATATCTTGATCCTTGTAAGATTTTTTAGGGTAAACAAATTTTTTAAAAGTGCATAAATATTAGCTAATGCTAGACTCATCCATCAAATTATGAAAAATTAACTTCTCAAATAAGGTGCAATATGGACTAGCAATGCTTGTTATTTTGATGAAACCAAAAAAATTTAAAATTGGGGGTTTCAAATGTTGATTCAAAGTTAGCTCCAACACTTTGGTAAACTCAGGGAGTTGAGTTTGTGTAGAGATGTGTGTGCCTACGAATGGTTTAAGGCATGATACATGGAACACTAGATGAATTTTAGATGTCTGGGGTAACTCAATTTTCTAAGAAACTGGCCCAATATGTTGTAGAACTTTATACGGTCCATAAAATTTGGGGGTCATCTTCTGAGAACCCTTGAGTTCTAGAGAAGTTTTGTGATATGGTTGAAGGTGAAGGAATACCATATCCCATTCTTGAAAAACACACTCTATTTGATTTTTGTCCACCTGTTGCTTCAAACAGTGTTGGGTTGTGTGTAAATTTTCTTTGAGAGTGCGAAGAATGTTATCTCAAGTAGAAAGTTCCATCTCCACTATTGGCACATTGGTACTTCCTAGAATATAAGAGGTAAGGGATGGTGGTGTTTGGTTGTATAGAGCTTCATATGGGGTCATCTTAATGGCAGTGTGATATGAGGTGTTATACCACCATTCGACTAATGGGAGCCATTTGACCCAGTGAAGAGGTTGAGTAGCGATAAAGCAATAGAGGTAGGTTTCCAAACATTTGTTAACAACTTTGGTTTGACCATCTATTTGGGGGTGGTAAGCGTAGCTCATACGAAGTTGAGTGCCTTGGTGTTTAAAAAATTATTTCTAAAAATTGCTAGTGAAAGTGGGATCACGATCACTAACTATAGTAGAAGGCATGCCATGTAATTTAAATATATTATCAAGAAAAATTTGAGTGATGGTACTAGCGGTATAAGGGTGGGTCATAGGGTAAAAATGGGCATATTTAGATAAACAATCCACCACAACTAGAATAGTTGTTTTTCTTGCAGATTTTGGAAGACCTTCAATAAAATCCATGGAAATATCAGCCTATGTTTTTGTTGGAATGGGAAGAGGTTGCAGAAGACCCGAAGTACCCACTATCTCTCCTTTTTGTCATTGGCAGGTCTCACATTCCTTCACAAATTTCTTGATATCATTTTTCATGCCTACCCAGTAAAAAGATCTAGTTATTCATTTATACGTCTTTAGAAATCCAAAGTGTCCTATGGTGGGTGTGGCATGTAACTCATGTAGAAGCTTTTCTCGATAGGAGGATGTGGGGGAGAGGACAATATGCCCTTTATACCTTAGTATGTTATCTCACCAAGAATAATGAGGTTTACTAGTGGAGTTTTGTTGAAGTTGTTGAATTAATGTATGTGTAGTCGGGTCATTAAACCATTCCTCATAGACTTGGTCTAACCATTTAGGAATAGGTGAGGAAAAAACATGTAATTGGGGTATGTCTTCAAACTTTCTTGAAAGAGCATCAACAACCATGTTATCTTTCCCTTTTTTATATATGATCTCATAATCATATCCTAGTAGTTTTGTAACCCACTTTTTTTGTTCTGGGGTGGTTATGAGTTGCTCAATAAGGTATTTTAAACTATGGTTGTTTGTGCGAATAAAAATGTTGGTTGATAAGGTAAGGTCTCCAATAATGGATAATGTGAACAATGGCTAACATTTATTTTTGATATGTGGATCATGCTAAATTATTTTTAGAGAATGCCTTGCTAGTGAAAGCCAAGGGTTTTTCATTTTGCATGAGCACGGCCCCTAGTCCCACTCCTAAGGCATCACTCTCAATAATAAAGGGTTTAGAAAAATCAGGCATGGCTAAAATAGGGGTGGTACACATTGCATTTTTTAAAGTGCTAAAGGCTTCATCAGCTTTTGCAGACCATAGAAAAACATTCTTTTTAAGTAATTTTGTTAAGGGGGTTGCGATTTTGCCATAATCTTTGACAAATTTGCGATAATAGCCTGTTAATCCTAAAAACCCATGCAAACCCTTCAAGGTTTTTGGAATAGGCCAATTTTTCACATCTTCAATTTTACGAGGGTCTACCTTAACTCCTTTAGAAACAATATGTCCAAGGTATTCAATTTCTTGTTTTTCAAAGGAACATTTTGATTTTTTAGCATATAATTGATTGTTTTCCAATGTCTTTAGTGCTTGATCTATATGGTTTAAGTGGTCGTCCCATGTTTTACTGTAAATCAAAATTTCATCAAATAAAACTAAAATAAACTTTCGAAGGAAAGGGTGAAATACCTTATTCATTAAACTTTGAAATGTGGAGGGGGTGTTGGTAAGACCAAATGGCATTACCATGAATTCATAATGTCCTTCATGAGTGTGAAAGGTCATGTTTGGAATGTAATTTTCTTTCACTTGAATTTTGTGGTAGCCGGAGCGTAAATCTAATTTGGATAAATATGCAGCCCCATGAAGTTCATCTAGTAATTCATCGGTGACTAGAATATGAAATTTATCCTTGATAGTTATTTTTTTTATGGCATAAGATTCAACACATAAGCATCATGATCCATACTTCTTCCTCACTAATATGATAGGAGAAGAGTAAGGGCTTACACTAGGTCTAATGACCCCTGCCTTGAGTAGTTCTTGTACTAGTTTTTCTATTTTTGTCTTTTGTAGATATGGGTATCGGTAAGGTCTAATATTAGGGGGTTGGTACACCAAAATTAGTTGAATGGCATGATCATGGCTTCGTTGAGGAGGCAATCCTTTTGGTTCGTTGAATATTTTATCATGGCATTCTAGACTTTTTTGTAGTTCAAGTGCCACTGGTTGTTCTTCATTAGTGGGTTGCATGGAAAATAGTTGTGCAACCATACATTTACCTCCTTTGCAAATAATTTTTCCCATTCTATGGGAACTTACGATTTGTGAAGGATCTGATTTTAACCCTTTAATTGTGTATGTTTGGTATTTTTGTGTGAATTTCATCCATAATTCTTCAAAGTCCCATTTGAATTGTACCAAGTGTTCATAGTCATTGCACTCCTAAAATGATGTCACATCCTCCTAATGGTAGTACATACATATCCCCTTTCATGTTATAATCTCCCATAGTGATTTTAATATTTTGGCACTTTCCTTTGCATGTAATTCTTCCTCCATTTCCAATCATGACTTCAAAATTATTACAAGGATGTATAAAATAATTAGCTTGTTTTCCAACCTTGGGTCTATAAAATTGTGTGCTGCCAGATTCTAAGAGCACAATAAGGTTTTGTTTCTTAAAGTACCCCTTAACTTTCATAGTTTGTGGGGTCGATCATCCTACGAGAGCATTAAATAAAATTTCTATTTTATCCTCATTATTTTCTTCTTGAATATTCGTTACTACTTCGACTTCGATATCATCTTCTTCTTTTGGAGTGCAATCTCCAATTGTATCCAAAATATATAATTTTTGTGAAATACATTTGTGATTAGGGGTGAATTTCTCATCACAATAAAAACAAAGGCCCTTTTCTCTTCTTTCTTTCATTTCCTACAGGGTAATTCATTTAATTGGCATGACTCTATTTAGTTTTTAGTTCGTGTAGGTGTTTTGTGTTTTCCCTGTTGATAGTCTTCCTATTCGGTGTTGGTTATTGATCTTCTCTTCCACCATTTGTGCTAATGCAACTGCATGCATCATATCGATAGGATTGAGTATTTGTACTTCCAATAAAATATCTTCTTTCAGGCCACTAATGAAGCAACTTTGAAAGAATGATGCATCAAGTCCTGATGTAAGGTTTGCCAACTTCTCGAATTACACCTGGTATTCTCTTACTGTAGATGTTTGGCGGAGTTTGGTAAGAGCCCTTGTGAAATATTCAAATTTTCTTGGGCCAAATCGTAGCATTAGATTTTTTGTAAATTTGGTCCATGTGGGAGTACCTTTTGTCTTTTCATACCATTGGTACCATTGAGTAGCGATTTTTTCTAGGTGAAAATATGCGATGCGGATCTTTTGGGTCTCTGGAATTTGATATAGAGAGAAATATTGGTCGACCCGATATATCCAATTTGTGGGGTCGCCTCCATCAAATTTTGAAAAATTCAATTTTGTGGTTCGAGGTAGGATTGATGTGTGTGGTCCCCCTAGTAATGTTTGTTGTATGGGCATCACCTTTTGCTGCATTAATACCATATTTTGTTGTACTAATTCCATCGAGTGATTTATGGCTTCTACTTTTTTTGATAACTCTGCATTAGTGGCATCGATTTTTATCATTAACTCGATAATTTTTGTTGCTATTTTTTTTTTTGAAATCATCTTGCCATTTAATCATCCCTTGCAAGACTTCTTTTGAAACCTCTTTCGCAAGGTCCTGTGATCTTCCATCTGCCATGGTAGGATTTTTGTTGGTTTATGGCTCCTTGGATTTGTTTTACGAAATATTACAATTTTTTTAGCAAAATAATATAAAGAGATGCTAGATGTCTTAGCCGAATTTAAAAAATGTTTGTAAAGTGTTTTTGCTAAATTTGTGCGAAAAGTTGCTTAATTGTTTTAGCAATTTTTTAGCAAGAATTTGCATAGTTTTTTAGCACTTTCTAAACCAAAACAATTGTTGATATTTGTGGGTGGAAGGAGGTAGTAGAGCTATTGAAAATGGATAGAGTGAGGGTGGAGGCAGAGCAAAGCGACGGTGGGGGTGAAGGTGGAGCAGAGCGGAGGCACGAGGAGTGGAATTCAATAATTTCTTAAGTGCATGATAATCAACAAGTGGCAGCGATTGAATGGGTTTATGTTTCGATAAATGGCAAGTCGTATGCGTGAACCTTGGCGGAGTGTGACTAGAAGTCACATAGAATTCTACGTGCTTCATAGTTTTTAATTATGCAAAATATTCTTCTCATCATGGATGTGGGACTAAGGTCCCCTCCTCAAAAGTGCGATGTTTTTTTTCTCAACACCGAATTTCATCATTGGTATCAGAAAAAAATTTAATTTTTTATTTTTAACCTTATAAATTGTTGTCAGATTTCTTATGGTCACTGGAAAACGGTTCTGGAAGGTTTTAATTGGAATTTTTTTACATGATTTTCACTGATATTTCTAGCTGCCACCTGTGTTGATGTAACAAGGTCTATGCTTGGTCGTCGAATTTTTGAGTGTGGCACTTCTGACGTGCTTTTATTTGAATTTATTTGGGTGATGGATACAAGAGTGCGAGTTTTTATTTTGAAAACTTTCAATTGAGCCTCTTAAATTTGTTGTCTTCCTTGATATTGACTCAATGGCTACGAGATGCAAGAGCAGAAAGCCCTGATACCAAAATGGTAAGAACTGAGTTCTTACAATTTTATATGGTTATGAAAAAGGGATTTAAATGCGGATAAATTTAAGAAAAAAGAGGAATCACAGTTGGAAATAGAATCACTTTTTCATTGATGAAAATCAGTCAATGGATATAAACAAATATTCTTTGATGGATGCCTAAAATAACCCATGCAAAGGCATAAATATATCTTATTAAAATGGTGTGATTGAAAAGACGTGTTGGTCCAAGGTTATAATAGTGAATAATTAAATAGTGAATTACATAACAAATAATGTGTTAGGAATAGAATCTTAACATATTGGTCCGATATGTCTACTACTATTCCTACCACAACCCATGGAAGGTGTCACCTAGTCATATGGCACACAAAAATATTGTTGCCATCCCACAAAGCACGGTCATCAGAGCATCAACACCATAGTGCCCCACCAACTTGTTAATAGGGATCTAACTCTCTCAAACTTGGTGGGCCCAGTCCTAAGAATCTCTGCAATGTGGCCTACTACCCTCATACCTTGTAAACTACCCTCCCCCTAATGGTGATGCATAGGATGTACCACATGTCCTCTAGTGTGACTATCATCTCCATTGCTAGTAGTTAGAAGGTAGATGACTCTGAGTACCATCTCTTCACTAGTGCTATCAATAACGCTCTATCAGGCTCCACCTATGGCATCTCTACCAGATGCAATAGTCCCATCATCCCTAGAGTATCCCTCTCTACCTGTATGAGTCCTTGTAGCTCCTCCTCCAAGGATCTTGATTGCCACTCTTAGTTCTGTAGTACATCATGCTACAACCAAAAATATAATAAAATATTTAATCAGTTCAACATAAAACATAAAAATAAAAATAGCAAAATAAAATTTAATTTAAAAACGTCTAAGCTTGCTTGTTTTGTCTCTCTTTTTCTCTTCCTCTCATTTTCTTTGCTTGTCTTACTATCTTATTTGTTTTTTCTCTCCTATCAATTGAAATCATGTCCCGTTATCTTTGGGCATGATTTTGTCTCTCTTTCTTCTTCTGAATTTGTACCCCATGTTTGCGAGACACAAATTTTTGAAGTCATCCCCTATAATTGTGGGGTGCAACTTTGGTCACCATGATGAACCAACCAAAATCACGGTTGGCCCCCAAAATCATGTTAGGGTTGTGCACGATGAATTCCTCTAAAAAGACAAATAAATTCTAAAATGAACTAAAACCCTAATCTAGCCTAGTCTAGAGGAGGGATTTTTAAATGGTGTGTGGGAAGCACTACTGCATCAACCTCACCCATCATAATTGTTGAATGGTGTGTGGGAAGCACCATTTGTATTTTTCTCCAGAGCCCTTCTTCTTCTTGCATGGTGAAAATGAATTCATTTTCACCCTCCCCTCTTCTTATACCCCTACTTTTTCTCTCTCCTATTTATGTTTTTCTCTATTTCTCTCTATTTGCTACTCTCTTTTCTTATGTGTTAGCCTTTTTCGAGTTTCCTCAAGAATTTTGCATTCCTTACAAAACTCAAGAGGGCACCCTAGCTTGAGAGGCATTAAATTCCCTAATACCTCGTTTTACATGTAAAATTTTAAAGTATTTGGTATGACACCATTTTTGCACCATGCCTTTCTTTTAAACCATCCAACCCTTTTTGTGTTCGTCGTTATTCACCCATAGGTATCTACATCTTTCTTTGATGCATTTATTAGGCCATAAATGCATCAAAGAGGAGGTAAAATATAGACATGAAAAATTGACCCATCCAAGTGAGTCATTTTTCCTAGAGCCTCAAAGAGACCCTCAAACTTGTCAAAATACAAGTTTGGGCCTCTCTTCCCCCTCCCTCTTCCTTTTTCCCTAGTTTTTTCAAAATCATGATCACCTAGTATGGGGTATGATTTCAACAAGTTAGGGTTTTCTCTTAGAAAACCCAACTTTTGAGCCAACCTCCAAGATGTTGGCCCTCCCTTAGGTTTGCCTTTTCATTTTCCCATCATTTTGCCCTTCAAACCTCTTACAAATAGAGGGTTTGGATACTCTTATTTTTAGAAGTGACTTTTTGGCTAACAACTTTTTCTAGAAAGTTTTTTTGGCAAGCAAGTCTTCTAACAAGTTATTCAAAACAAGATGAAGTGTTCTTCTACTACTATACTTTCATTTACTGTTCTTGGTGAACAACTCTTGGTGCCTTGAGGAGAAGTCTACCATTTCATGGAGGTCTTCATCCTTTTGATTTTTCCTTTGCTGCCACCAGGTTTCTTTTTGCATTTTAATATTCCTAGGTCATTAATTATGCATTTCATTGTTTTATTTTGCATTAATAAATCATTTTTGGGCTTCTGCTTCAAAATTATGCCTCGTTCATATAGGGTATGATTTTGGTAGATCTGAAGTCATGATCACCCCTTACAAGGCATGATTTCAGATTTGTCAGGTTTGGGGATAAATTTTTACTCCCAAAATCTTAGTCCATATTTGCATGCTTTATCTAGATCATAATATTGTTGTTTGCATTATTTTTTTTGTATTATTTCATTGCATTGCATCTTTGTTTATTCATTTCCAAAAGGGCAAAAATCACTTTTGTTTTTTGAATGGTCAGCTAAAAGTACCAAGGGGGCTTGATTGCTACACCTCCAATCTTAGTCACGGAATGGTCTAAGTAGACCCCCAAATGTTGATCAAATTTTCTAGGGTTTTGTAAAGCTATTTTGCAAGTTGTGAAGTTGTTGGATATATTTGGACACAAGTTAAAGCTAATGTCAATCACTAGATTAGATAAGTACCCTAAGTAAACTTCCTAGGCTATTTTTTATTTGCTTTCTATCCATTTCTGTTCCAAACCTAGATCAATAGAGATAAAATATTTGGTTGTATTTATAGGCATGTGAAAGAGAAAAATCATATAGTTTGCATTCTAGGGTTGGCTTTGTTTTTGAATTCTCATAAAATCCTTTTTGAAAAGAGAAAGATCTATTTTATTGTAAGTTAGGGTTTATTTCTCATTGAAAATCAAGAATCATCCTGGGATTAGCTTCTTTTCTTCATGAATCATTGTTTGTCTTGCATTTTTCTTTCATTTTCTATAGATTATATTTTAGAAAATCCAAACATAGATGCTTGCTCAATATCACATTAAACATCTCCATCTTGGACTTGGAGTGAGTCCTTTAATAATTCTTGATAAACCCTTCAATCCCTAAACCCTCGAATGTAGAGAATATAACACGTCCCTATAGTCACCTTGGCTCCCAATGGATCCAACCGATAATCATACACAATAGGATAGTTTCCCCCTCTACACCTAGGGATAAGGATAGCTCTTAATGCAATGCAACTTAACATGCTTTATGTATAAATGCAAGCAACCATGCAAAATACATTTCAATAAATCAAGGAGAGAATCCCATACTTCTCTCTATAATTGTTTCCCTACCTACACAATTCTTAGGAGACCATTATAATTATTTAACAACACCAAAGCTCTTTCTTTACAAAACCCATACCAATTTTCCAACCAAGCAACTCAGATAGAAAACACTAACTTTAATTAAAACACTTTTCTTTTCCAACATCACATTTAATCATTTAAAAAGATATTCATTCTTTTTTAATAACTCATTTAAACATTTTTTAACATCACATCTAAACACTTAAAAGGTCTCATATTCCTTTTCAACATAACAATTAAATCAACAACACTCTATCTTTCAACTAGAAAAGCAACTTGCTTTCTTTTAAACCAAAGAGGTAAAACTAATACAACATCATATCCTCCCAAAATATGTTCCATAAGCATCTTCCAAAATAGGATGACAACAATACAAAAGAAAGACTATGGTTATCCAATTGAAAGGATTCAAAACCATAACAAACAATCTACCTCTACGAAGATAGAGTCCCAAACTATATTTAAAGAAAATATTAAAAGAACTATTTTCTTAAATAAAACATAGGCACTTCACAAAGCACATCACCATGACAAGCATCAAACCATGATTCAAATAAAAATAAATCTTATGCAAAAAAAAACACTCAATAGGGATGCACTCACAAAGATGTGCTCAACATGGATTCGCTCGTAGAGAAGCACAGAGTGGATACATGAACAACAAACAAATAATGTTACCATATATCAACATGGAAAAATGAATGTGTGCAACTTCAATAACCAACACCACCAAGCAACATACATCCCCAAACCTAGGTGCAACTACTACTAAAATTTAGGTTCTAAAATCTATGTTTACACAAAGTAAAAGGACCTCAACAAAACTATAACCAGAGAGACCTAGAATAATTACAAGACCAAGTGGCCAACATAACAAGAGATCTAAAAAAAGAATATACAACCAATGCAATATAAAACAATCTCGATTGCAGCTCAAACAAAAGCAATTCACATAAAGGTTACCTCCTTTGCAATGCAATCTAAAGCTTATTTTTCTTCCTAGTGCTCCCCTTCCATCTCCTTTTCTAATGTGATCAACTCCTTTGTCCAACCCTAAACTTCCAAAATCCTCCACCTCAAATAGATTTGGTAGCTACTCCAAGAATTCATAAAAAAATTTACGATCTCTCTGGTTGAGCTAGTTGCCCTCCATGATGCTCAACTTGTAATGTTTTCTTAGTGAACATTAGAAAAAAGGCTCACCAATATACCATAACTCCAACACTTAACTTTAAAGGCATAACTTTAAGCAAAGGATTATTCTTAATTAATTTTCTTTTTAATAATATATTCTTAATGTTTCCAACATTAGGAATTCCAAATAATTATTAAGAATTAAGGTTAATAAAACTATTTAAAGCAACTATAAGTAATTAATCTAATAACTCATCCAAAATATTATTACCTCTAACAATAAGATAATTGGATTAATTACTTACCAATTAATACCAATTGTTAATATTAATTATTAACATTGATATCCGTGTGATGTGGTCTATCGGCAAGGACACCACTTGCATTATTAGTGATGTGACCCGAGTTCAATCCCCATGGCGGATACGTATATGTATAAGAAGTATTTACTCAATAAAAAAAAATTATTAACATTGATATTAAAATTTCAAGTGTTAATATTATTAGCTATATTAATACTTCATTTTATTAATCCATCTAATCTTTCAAAACTCAAGCAATACAAAGACTTTTCAAATCCATAATACACCATGTTGTTTTATCCTTAAGTAGGTGTCTTTTTAAGATAACTAAAATGTTATCCCCTACCTATTAAGGGTGATTCCTTTGCCAATAGCAATATCATGGTTGAATGGTGTATTCAAACAACAAGAATATATGTGAAGGGTATTATTTTACCCTTGAGCTGTCAATGAATAAGTCATCTATCATTTTCTAAATTTTCTCTCATATCTGGTGGTTGTTCCATACCAATCCACCCATGATAGTACTTGTTATTGCATCCATAAAATTCATTAGTAGTACCATATTCTCCATATAACATAAACAAAGCATAAAATACAACTATCAATACATCTTAATAACACCAAATAAGATTATGCATTAGATATCCACACATCAATACATAAATCAAGTGTCAATATCAAGTCCTACCAAGGAGGGATGTTACAAATAGCTCATGACTTGTGTCCTCAACAAAAACCTTACATTGTGTTTGAACCCATACCCTATGGGCCCAATAGCCTTTCACACATCATGGTAATCATTCCATCCATACCTAAGAATAAACATCACACTTCCTTATAATAATCTAAATAGGAAGAGAAAGGAGATCATTAAGATGACAAGAACATTTTCTTTCAAATATGAATAGGAAAAATTAGAAATAAAATCATCATAATATCCCTTATTATACCTTTAAAAAATCTTGAATCTAATTTCAATATCTTAAAGATAACTATATCTTGTTTAAAGATGGACCAATGAACTTCATTTTGTAATACTCTACATATACTATAATTTTTCTTCTTAAAATAGGTGTTATAATCCTAAATATCTTCACATAATAAGACAACCTCCCACCTATAAGAATTCCTTGAAAAAATGTCATCAATGTAAAGAGCTCGTAGTATCATTCTTTTTTTCTTTTGATGAAAAGTGATTTTTATCACTAAAAGAATAAATAATACACTTATTCAAAAAAAAAGTGGATAGTAATAAAAATAACACCCCAAAAAATTATACTAAGGAACACTCCAGAGTAAGAAAAGAGCCCTCTAGGTTTAATAGAAATTAAATTTTAATAGTGCCAAAAAACAACCATTTGTAATAGGGCAACAAGAAATAAGTGGTTAGGAAATAACCATAAGGAGGAGGACCTTTGTATTCAATATTATTGCACCCAAGAAGGTGGTCAAGATTCTCGGGAGGAGGCTTCCATTTAGAAGGAGCAAACACAAATAAAGGTATCTAACCTAAGGAATAAGGATGGTTCTTGGAATCCTAGCCTTACTCCTGACTAGAAGTACCTCATCCTGTGTTCTGAGTAATAGTATACCACCCCCAACTAAGCACCTGAGGGGAAGAGGATGGGGTGACAGAAATAAGAAAATGTTGTTGTTGCTATGGTTTTCTAGGTATGGACTATAAGCTCTTTGTACATGGGATTTTTAGTCCTACTGATGTTCTTTCTGATCTAGCTACCCTTTGCTAGAACCTTGAGAAGGAGGGACTTTGGCCACTGAATAAGGGGTATTGGCCCAATGATCTAGTAAGGTCTAGAAATGCTCCACTTCAAGGGATACTTTATTAGCTTACGCTTGAATATGAACCATAACATTAGAGTAGATAATGGATTTAGCATAAGCTAAGAAACTAGTAGGAGTAGTTGAAAAATATCATTATTATGAGCCTTAAAAATGCTAAAAATATTTTTTACTCTAAAAAATACCATAATTAATTAATGCTAGCAGACATGCCCATCCTATCCCCAAGAAGATCCATATGATAAGAGAATCATCGAGGATGAATGTATGGAAGAAATCATGAATCCAGATGATGAGGCCATAAAATGGCTCATTATTTCAGTATTTTTACACATAAAATTACCTATTTTACCTAAAAATGCCAAGTATTTTAAGATTTATTCATGTTTATGTTGAATTTAACATAGTAAATTGTATAAAATGATATGTTGCTATTTGGATAGGTTTTATGTGGTTTTTATGGTTATTTTGCATGATTTTAGCAGATAAATAGTAGAAATTAAGCATAATGGAAAATAGCCATTGAATAAGGTGTTGATGAAATATGATTGGATAAACAAATATTAAGTGTTTTCTACCTTAGAGGATGATGTGGCACCATAAAATCAGGTTGCAACTGAAATAGGGCAAGAAAACCTACTAAAAATGAATCTGCAGGCTCAGCTCCGGAACATCTAGACAACTCCGGAATGACAGGGCAGCAACCTACAAGTTTAAAGGAAAATGAGTTTGAGCACTCAAGTTTGGTTTAAAAATGTCTTGGGAGCATGGCAAAAAATGATGAGGGTCCAACCAACCACTTGGGAGTGACTCAGCACCATGCCAGGTCATTCTACATCAAGCACATTTTCACAAAACTATTGCAAAATTTCCTGCACAAAAACAACATTGAGTTGACTATTCTAAAAAGGTGCAAATGATGAGCTGGAAAGGTGAAACCTTGCACAAGAATCCCTAAAATTATGTTCACGCATCCTACAGTAGTTTGGACATGCAAAAAGGAGGAAATATCTGATTTCCAGCTCACTGTCCAAAAGTTGGTAGAGTCAATCAAAAGAATTTGCTGAAATTAGCTGTTTGATAGATTTTCAGGGAGGAAAATGAGGAGAACATGTGGATGGATGTAACAAATGAAATATTACCTATTTCCAGCCAATTCCCATAATTTTAAGGCATGAAAAAATGTACAACTACTTGCAAATAGATTCTATCCTAATTCTGGACTAAGTTTGTTGCAGCAACAACAACAAATTAGCAATCAGTTTTTGATAGCACATTATTTTCTAATTTTGCCCTTAATTGTAGGTAGAATAAGTTGAGTATTTAATTATAAATACTCCTTGTCTACCCCTTTTGAAAAGTTAGAAAAGAAGTAAGGAAATAAAAATGCGTATGCGTATTTTTGATACACTATCTTAAACTTGATTGTTTCAGTTCTTTGTATGCAATTTATTAATTTTATAGTTTAACTTCTTTTCTTCTGCATTATTTCACCTTTCATTGAGCCTGGAGCTTGGGCCCACTCTGAGGATCAGTGGAAGGTGTACTAACTTAGTTTTAGGATTTATTTTTTAGTATTTTCTTTTATGTTATTTTAATTTCAGTAGTTTTGTTAAATATGTTATTCCTCTATTTTTGTTGTGTTTTCCCCTTTTTCTATTTTTTCAACATGTTATGTTTCTTTTTGTTGTAACCTGGTCACAATTCATTTTTGTAATTGTTATTTTTGTTCTGACATTTAAATTTCTGCATTTGATTCTTGTTTTAGCTAGTTTTCAATTCCAACATTTCATTTCTGCAATTTCAAATTTAGCAAAAGTAATTTAGTGACTTTCAATTTCAGCATTTTCAATTCCTACAAATTAATTAGTTTTTCTTTTCATGCAAGTGTGAAATTAGCATAGTTTCCTTTCTATAAATATTTCTAGCTTTCATAGAACAATTTAGTGTCCTGATACCTGAATTGCAGTTTCAAAGTCTCTAATGTATACAACCCTAGGATGCCTCCTTGGATTTGACAAATTGAATTAAATTAAATGATGAGAATTTATGACACTCATCATTTTTGGCATCATTTCCGGGGAGCAAATTGGTATTGTTAGAGAATAATGTTAATTATTTTCTTGTGAAATTGATGACTTCACATGAAAATAGTTTCATTACTTGGGATTGCAATTTTGGACATTAGGACACTAGAATAGGATTTCTTGCTTTCATAGGGTGTAGAAATAGGTTTTAAAATCAATGGAGACAAGATCGAAAGAACTCCCCACAAGCCACAGGAAGCAAACATTCACGATACGAGGTTGAACTATGTCGAAGTTATCTGAATTAGAGATTCTTGAAAACATTGGAATTTTAAAAGAATCACAATCATCTGCTTTAGGAAGTGAAAAATCCTTTGAGAAAATATTACAAGAAGAACAAAGTGTTAATTCAACACCACTCTCCCCTAACAAATCTATGCGATCAAGACAATTTAAACGGATTTATAATTGGTGTTGGGAACATATAATGGTAGGCTTACATGAAAATCCAAGAAAAGCCAACAATGTGCTTCATCATGGTAAAACTAGTACATCTACCAAAAATTTCCAATATCCTATTCAATTAAATCAAAACTCTCCCATGGAAGTCATTTCACCTTCTAAATTATCAACTTTTAGGGGAGTTGCATTTGAGGACCCTGATCAGTTTCTATTTAAGTTTAAGATTGTATGCCAAGCTTGTAACTATATCAATGACAATAAAAAACTTAAATTATTTCCTTTTACTCTTAAAGACTCAACCCTACAATGGTTCATGAACTTAGCACCAAATCCAATCCGAACCTGGGATGAAATGGAAAGCATATTTTTGGAGAAATACCAAAAATATTATCGAGTAAAGAATCAAAAGGATAAATTATCTAGGATGAAACAAGAGGAAAATGAAACTTTTGATACATTTTCCCTTGTTAACAAGAGATGTGGAGTAGAACCAAAACTTAAATTCTTGAGAGGGTTACAAAACGAATCAAGAGATGTATTGGATCTACCTCAGGAACAACAACAACAAGAAGAAACACAACCTCCACTTTTGGCTCAACTTGTGACTGATCCCAATAATGTTAAACAGGCAACCCCTATCTATATGGTTGAATCAAAAGATACAACCATAATAAATGTCATTGGTTGTGACAACATTCAACTATGTTCAAGAAAAACACTTCTTGAACATATTCCACCTATCATTGTAGAAATGGGAGTTGAAGGGAATAAACATGAGAACCCATCTACACTGAAACAAAAATAAGAAAAATAAAATCTGCCTCAAGATGATTTAATGGAGAAGGTACCATATTCTGAACAATTTGACATATCAAAAATAACATCTTCAAAATTAGATTTGGTAAAGAAATTAGAACATTTTAATGTTACAATTCTTTTACTACAAATTGTTAAAGATGTACCTACAAATAATCATATTGTTCAGGAAATGGGTATTAAGAAACCAAGAAAGAAAAAAAGTATATCCTAAAACCATACAAGTAGGTGGAAAATTAGTAGACTTGCTTGTAGGAAAACTTACTCCACCTAAGTATGGTTATCTAGGAAGCCCATGGTTTCTTGAATCAGATAAAGGAAATCAAAAGAAACATATTTTTCTAATTGAGTTTGAATTCCTAACACTTCATATATCTTTGGAAGATGGCATTGAGTTGTTGCAGGTACAAGAGAAAATTCTGCAATTGAATGCAATGGATGAACTCCAGTTGGAGACACTTCACCAAATGGAGATCATTCAACAACAATGGAAAATATGGCATGATTGTCACATTAGAAGCAACAAAGATGAACTAAAAGTGTTTAGGAGTAAAGCCATTCAACTTTCTTCAATTGATGATTCGAGGAGGACATTAGTGGTGAATGGACATCATTTATGATTGTACCATAAGCCACTACCAAAGGTGGAATTTGCTCGATATTTCTCATAGTCACTTGCACATGATAGAAGAGGCTTCCTCTTCTGATAAAGATTCCAAATGATCATATCTTTGAATCATGAAAAAAATAAAAAAATTAATAAATAAAAAAATGGTGAAACATATTTGTAGCATAAAGCATGTCCCACAAACTGAGGATGCATGAGGGCATGCATCAATTTCAGTGAGGAGGAGGAACAATGAAGTCAATACTTCATTTTTTAGCAATACAGATGAAATGATGACATAAGAGGATTCTTACTGCTCATATGGAAAGAAAGGTTGATGTATCATTGTTGTTGTTTTCATGCAGAAAAATATTGATGTGCTTTTTGAAAAATAAGGATTGTTCTTATCCAAATAAAATGAGAGACATTCTCTCTCATTGAAGCTCCTAAAAAAAGAAAGAAGAAAAAATATATCTTGATTGTGAAAATCCTTCATGGACACAATCAAGACAGAAGAAGGTTGAAAACCAGAAATGGTAACCTCTTCTGATATATATAAAAAAAAGAATAATCTCGATTGTGAAAATCCTTTATGGATGCAATCGAGACAAAATTTGGTTGAAAACCAGAAATGATAGCCTCTTCTATGCAAAAAAAAAATGAATAATTCAATGGTGAAAACCTCTTTGGGGCACTATTGAGTCAAGGCTTGTAGGAAAATCAGTTTCTAGCATGTTTGCCTTGAATATTTTTTTACATTTGTACAAAGTCTAATTATTGCAGCTATGTACTTTTCAGATTTCAGACATCATAAGTGTGCAATCAACAAATAATCCAAAAAGGTGCATGAAATCTCTTCAATAGTAAGGTATGCATTTTCTTCAATTTTACTATTAGTTAGCCTTAGCATTGCATGAATAGTAATTAAATGCTTGGCACACTTATGTGTATAAATGGTAAACTTAAAACCCCTACTAAGTACTCCCAAAAGTTGTTCTGGTATACCTTTGGTTATGGGAGATTTATATTTGAAAAGGTTGAAAAAGAAAAAAAATTGTGAGTGCTCTAGTATAAAAATTGGGCAGCCAAATCATACAAACATCTTAGCATAGTTGTGCAAGACTAAATTGTGAAAAAAATAGAGAAAAAATGAAAAAAAAAGAGCAAAAACAAAAAATTAAACTGCACAACTTTCTAGGTCATTTTCTATGTTCCTACAACACTTTGGCACAAAATAGTGTATTCTGCCTATGTTTCAGAATATTGCAAGTATATTATATCCAAATTCAAAGCATACAGATCTGAAAATAGACTTGCAGATAAAGTTTCAAAATATTACAAGTATGTTATGTCCAACTTTACAACCTACAGGTCTAAAAACCAAGTTACAGGTAAAGCTCCAACACATCACAGGTGAAGTGTTTTAAAACTATAGAATCATGAAAAAAATAGTGCAGTTGATTTTGACAATAGAAGCTAAAAAATTACAAGAAAATAATGCAGTTGAAAAGTTGCAAAAGTGCAGCTAAAAAATTGTAAAAAAAAAACTATTTGATTTCTACTAAAAATGGGCTAGAATAGGCAGATAAAGTAGCCATAGGAAGGGTAGAGGCCCCTAGAAAAATGTGGATGACAGGGTTACTTTTGAACCTAAGAAACCCCATCATTTTTCCATGCATAATCATCTATTAAAACTAGGGCATAGGAGAAAAATGTAATAGCTAAAAAAAATTGCTTGTAGACTCTATTTTAGGGGACACTGAATTCTCTGCTCAAGGAGAAGAATTTGCACAAACAAAGCCTTCCAATTGTGAAACACATAGGGCACAAGTTAAAATAGCCAATTCATCATCTACAAAAGAAGATGAAACTAGCTGCACAAACAAGTCTACAAGAAGAAGAGAAAAAAACTGCAAAAATAGAGTAAAACTATAGGAATAGAGCAAGCTAAAAAAGTAGGTACACAATAGTTGAGGAGGTCTACCAAGCTACAGAAACATTATGTTACAGAGGAACTAGCTTAAGCACACACAAAAAAAAATAAGAACACCCCTGCAGAATAGCCAAAAACTAAGAAAGTCACTTTTAGTGATAGGGTTACTAAAATTACTACTAAAATAGAAGTACCTGCACAATCAGAACCTACAAATTCATCAGAAGAGAAAAAAATAGATTCTACAAATTTTTTAGACTGAAGGAGAAATAACATAAATAAGACACACTGGTAAAGAAGTTGATACACAACAACTACGAAGGTAAAGAAAACTGAAATTAAAAGTTGCTACAGAGAAAATATTTGAGATAGAATAAATTGAATCTGAAACATAGACCTAGTCACCTTCACCCCCTCCTTTGAGAAGGAGTTCAAGGAAGAGACAATAGAATACAACTACAACCACTAGGACAACTTCTTTGCACCATATGAATCCTAAAAAAGGAGAAAGTTAATCATACAAGAAGATGAAGATGAAGTTGAAGATGTGGTTGCAGAAGATATACCTAATCACGAGGTAGACTCATTTGTAGAGGACCAATCATTTTAAAAAAAAAATTCAAAAATTAAAAATAAAACTGGCACCATGGGAGGCACTACCCATAATTTTAGATTCTGGTAGGGAGATAGCAAAAATTTTATTGAAATTGGTAGAAGCAGGTTCTAGAGGGAGCAGCACACGAGAACATTCCACAATTGCCTCATGGACTCGAAGAAACCACTTTGGAGCAAGAACCTGATAATTCTATTTTTTCCATTGTTATTGTTGCAGTAGAACAACATGAAAAAAAGAGTACACCTCTAAATTAAATTGATAAGGGGATCATGGATGCTATAGGGAGTCCACATCAGAGAGAGGATACTCGGAGGTGGGTCAACAACAACATTTTCAAAAAAAAATTGAAAAAATGACATTTTAGAACTTTTAGGTGTAGCTCCAAAACATTCTAGGACAACTCCAAAACATTCTATGCAACTGAACAAGCTTAACTTCGAAATATCCAGACAACTTCGGAATGACCAAAAAATGTGCTCGAATGTCAAAATGAAGCTCTAGAACAACAGGAGAAGCTAGGCACACCAAAAATTGAAGTCCTTGAAGTTCAAGCCACCTCACTACATGTAAGTACGACACTTCATGAGGATAAAAATCAAATTTTTACAAGATCTGTTCAATTAGTGCAAACTGCAAAAATAGGCATTCAGGTTGAAATATTGTTAGAATATAAAATTCCACCAGTAGTAGTGCATCTACCAAATATGGTCCCATTAGAAAAGCACAATGAGGATATTGTAGGGTGGATTACATGCTACCAAGCTCTTGAGTTGCACCTTGTAGCACTTAATTACAAAAATTGCAAAAATTGTAGAAATAGTAAAAAATTACAAAAATTGCATAAAATAGTAAAAATTGTAGAAATTGCAAAAACAACAAAAATTGCAAAAATTGTAGCATTGAATGTTGAAAGTGCAAAAATTGAAGAATTGCAGGTTGGAAGTGCATAATTGCAAAAACTATAAAAACAGAATAAGAAGCAAAATGCAAAAAAAATTACAAAATTGCAGGCCAAGAGTCCTGAGGAGCAAAAGAATTTACTGTGCACAAATTTGTATTAGCAAGGGATGGTCAAATTAGAGTTCCAAAGCAAAATATTTTGACAGAGGGAACCATTAGCATGCAAATTAAACATGTTTCAGATTTTCAGCAACATTTTTCAAAAATTGCAAAAATTTTCAGATTTTCATCAATTTTAGCAATTTTTAGAAATTTTCAACAAATTTCAAAATTTTTAGATTTTCATCAAATTCAACATTTTTTTCAGCAAATTTTTAACAAATTCAAAAATTGCAACAATTTTAGCATTTCAACAATTTGGCTGACTGAGGATGTTGTTCAAAAGGCTAGACCTAAATATTGTTATGGCCTACTAGGATGCATGAGGGCATGCATCAGGATAAGTAGGGGGAATGATGAGGCCATAAAATGGCTCATTATTTCAATATTTTTACACATAAAATTGCCTATTTTACCTAAAAATGCCAAGTATTTTAAGATTTATTCATGTTTATGTTGAATTTAACGTAGTAAATTGTATAAAATGATATGTTGCTATTTGGATAGGTTTTATGTGGTTTTTATGGTTATTTTGCATGATTTTAGCAGATAAATAGTAGAAATTAAGCATAATGGAAAATAGCCATTGAATAAGGTGTTGATGAAATCTGATTGGCTAAAAAAATCTTAAGTGTTTTCTACCTTAGAGGATGATGTGGCACCATAAAATCAGGTTGCAGCTGAAACAGGGCAAGAAAACCTACTGAAAATGAATCTGCAGGCTCAACTCTAGAACATCCAGACAACTCTAGAATGATAGGGCAACAACCTACAAGTTTAAAGGAAAACGAGTTTGAGCACTCAATTTTGGTTTAAAAATATCTTGGGAGCATGGCACATAATGAGGAGGGTCCAACCAACCACTTGGGAGTGACTCAACACCATGCCAGGTCATTCTACATCAAGCACATTTTCACAAAACTATTGTAGAATTTCCTGCACAAAAATAACATTGAGTTGACTATTCTAAAAAGGTGCAAACGATGAGTTGGAAAGGTGAAAACTTGCACAAGAATCCCTAAAATTATGTTCATGCATCCCACAATATTTTGGACATGCAAAAAGGAGGAAATATCTTATTTCCAGCTCACTATCCAAAAGTTGGCAGAGTCAATCAAAACTGCAAAATTTGCTGAAATTAGTTGTTTGATAGATTTTTAGGGAGGAAAATGAGGAGAATGTGTGGATGGATGTAACAAATGAAATATTACCTATTTCCATCCAATTCCCATCATTTTAAGGTATGAAAAAATGTACAGTTGCTTGCAAACATATTCTATCCTAATTTTGGACTAAGTCTGTTGCAGCAACAACAACAAATTAGCAATCAATTTTTGACAGCACATTATTTTCTAATTTTACCCTTAATTGTAGGTAGAACAAGTTGAGTATTTAATTATAAATACTCCTTGTCTACCCCTTTTGAAAATTTAGAAAATAAGTAAGGAAATAAAAACACGTATGCGTATTTTTGGTACACTATCTTAAACTTGACTGTTTCAGTTCTTTGTATGCAATTTATTAATTTTATAGTTTAACTTCTTTTCTTCTACATTATTTCACCTTTCATTGATCCTGGAGCTTGGGCCCACTTTGAGGATCAGTGGAAGGTGTACTAACTTAGTTTTAGGATTTATTTTTTAGTATTTTCTTTTATGTTATTTTAATTTCAGTAGTTTTGTTAAATCTGTTATTCCTCTATTTTTGTTGTGTTTTTCCCTATTTTGTCAACATGTTATGTTTCTTTTTGTTGTAGCTGATTGGTCACAATTCATTTCTATAATTGTTATTTATGTTCTGACATTTAAATTTCTGCATTTGATTCCTGTTTTAGCTAGTTTTCAATTCCAACATTTTATTTCTGCAATTTCAAATTTAGCAAAAGTAATTTAGTGACTTTCAATTTCAGCATTTTCAATTCCTGCAAATTAATTAGTTTTTCTTTTCATGCAAGTGTGAAATTAGCATAGTTTCTTTTCTACAAATATTTCCATCTTTCACCCAGGTTTTGTAGGTGAGTTGGAGAGGAGAGGGCAATCCTCCAAGGGAGGTCCTAGGTTCGAATCTCCACCATACCAAAAAGTTGAATTGGGTACACAAAATCCAATTGATAATGTTGGTACGGTTAGGGTAGGGTGTGACTCCCAAGTGACTTTGATGGTGTAGAACCCCCTGGTCATGGTCCCTCAGACCAAGGCAGCCCTGCAAGGGGTTTTTCGCTTAAAAAAAATATTTCCAGCTTTCATAGAACAATTTAGTGTCTTGATATCTAAATTGTAGTTTCAAATTCTCTAATGTATACAACCCTAGGATGCCTCCCCAGATTTGACAAATTGAATTAAATTACATGATGATAATTAATGACACTCATCACCAGACCCAAATAGCTTAGGCTCATAGATAGAACCAAAAGAGGTACTTAACAATCTCCTACCATTGGTAGAAATGGCATTGAGGGTTATGAAACCCAATATGAACTAATTGGTCCCCAATTGGAAGATATTGGAAGAGCAGACACCAAGAGAAGTGTGCTAATTTGGATTTTAGGGAAGGGTACCAAATAGCTAAAAAAAAAATTCTAATCCTTCAGAGAGCATTGTAGATGCCAATGAGCATTGAGAACAGGAACCATGGGTAGATGAGGGGAGAGCTAGTGATAGATATTTTTGGGATGGTAATTATGAAATGGAATATCAAGATATCGCTTCTAGTCTTTCCACCATGGGTACAAGGTACTAAATCCAATCTTATGAAGTATATCAAAGGGGACTACTTCTTGTATTGTTTGAAAAGTATCCCTATCCTACTCCTAAATGCTAAATTGAGCTTTAATTTTAGACCAAGAGAGCCAATCTCTAGTGCTACTGGAGAAAAATTTTGATATGATTGTGATTACCTTGTAAAAAAAATCGAGGGTAGCTTGGCTAAGGTCTAGTGCTGATGCATGATGATATGTGACCATCAGAGTGAGAGGTTGTACATAGATAAACCAAAGAGTAAGACATTACTAGCCCAATGGAGTCAAGGTTTGAGAGACTTCTAAGCCTTCCATATGCTTTTGGCTATAAAGGTACCTTGAATCTAAATAAGCACCCTTATATCCAATAGGGAGGGAAAACCAAGGCCTTTCTATACATGTCATCCATAAGGGACTCCTGAAGAGATACAGTGCTATAGTAGCACCTTCTAGGCTTTGTTACCTTGCACAACCTTGATGACCCATTTAGCACAAAGAGCTATGGCTTGTTGTTGGGTATCATGAAGACCCAAATCCCTAGAGGTCCTTGGAAGACAACAAAATTCCCAAGCAACCCTATGGAATCCTTTTTATTTTATAGCAACCCATAAAAATCCCATAAGAGCTTCTCTAGCTTCTAATATGGTGTCTTTGGCATAGCCCAACAAGAAAAGTAATAGACGTGAGTGGCGGCTTAAATTTTGGAAAAAACCTAAAAATTTCCAACAAGTGAAAGAGGCTTAGAAAGCCATTTATAAAGCTTAATCTCCACTCTATTTAAAACAAATTACCATAGAATATAATATGGGGATTAGAATGCAAATGGAATACCCAAAAAAATTCATGCTAAATCTAGTTCCACTAAAAGTAAGATAACCAATCTGGCTTGAGCAAAAAGGACTAATTAGAAATGGAAAACCATGCACCGCATACGATTCTCAGGGTTGGATCTGCTAGGAACCTCAAGGTGACTACAGTGGCCATTATAACTCTACCCTTAGTGTAAAGGAGGATGGGTTCACCAGGAATGATTTTAGGACTCACTCTAAGTCTAAGGTGGAATGTGTTTGGATGTGTTCAATTAAGCATACACATATGTTTGGCCTTTCTATACTAAGCTATGAAAATAAAAAGAAGAATGTAAGATACAAGATGCAAGAATACAAGAGCTAACCTAAAATGATTCTTTGAAATTGAATGATCTCGAACCCCAGGTTGCAAAAATGAAACCTTTGAGCAAGGGTCCAAGGGAATGCACAAACAAAAACCCTAGATGCACACTATATGCTCTTATTCATTCAAATGCCTATGAAATTTAATCAAATATATATCCTTCGCTTATGATTTAGGTTTTCCACAAACGTGGATAGAAATTAATTAACAAACAACCTAAAGATCTATTAGGGTATTTATCTTATTCGATGGTTGATCTAATCTTTATCTTACATCCCGAATATCTAATAGCTTCAATTTTACAAAATAGCTTCACAAAACCCTAGAAACTTTAATCAATGTTTGGGATATTTATTAGGCCACTATATAGCTAAGCTTAGAGGCACAACAATCAAGCCCCCTTGGTCCTTTTAGTTTACCATTTAAAATAAAAATAATATTTGGCATTTTGAAACATGCAAAAATATAGTAAAACAAATTTGCAACAGTAATGTGAAATGAAATTAAGATGGACACAACAAAAAGCTTCAAAACAGGGTGCAAATTAGGGTTTTAAAGTGCAAATATTACCCCCAAAACTTAATTTTACCAAATCCATACCCTATAACTAGGAGGCATGAATCTAGTTTACCAAATTTATTCCCTGGTTCAGATGCCTTTTTTAGGGCTTGAAACAACAAAAAATAGGGTGCAAAATGCAAAAAATAGCACTTTAAAAGTTAACGAAACAAGTACAAACCTAATGAGCTAATGGAGAACGCATGAAATAATGAATATGTGGAAGAAGCACTCCAAAATGGTTTACCTATCCAGTTGTCAAGACTTCTTCACTCAATTCCCAAGGACAGCAATCATCAAGCACCAAAACAGCCAAAATAGCAACTTGCAGCAGAAATCCACTTGAAAGCATGAGCATATGAGTGATTCAAGAGTTATAACATTCAAAAAAAGTATTGGGGTCAACTAAGTGGATCCAAACCCTTATTTATAAGAGTTTTGGAGGGCAAAACGAGCGAGAAAGTGAAATTTTACTTTTGGGAAGGCCAACTTCAAAACAGGTCGATTAGGGGAGGGGTTTTGATGAGAAAAATATCTAAAGCTAAATTTGTCCCCCTCCATATAGGGAGAGAATATGGCAAGCCAAATTCATGCCTAGTATGGAATGGGCACGAATTTGGTAAATCTAGGCAAAAAAGGCAAAGGGAGAAGGCAAAAAGACCCAAAATTTGCACTTAGCAAGTTTGGGTGGCTAGCTAGGGATTTAAGGAAGATTTGAACTATTTTGGTGGGTCAAATTTCCATGTATGTATTTTTCCCCTTATTTTATGTCTTTATGTCCAATTAAATACATCAAAGAAAGATGTAGACTCTTGTGGGCAAAGGCAACATACACAGAAAATGGGTGGCTAGGTTTGGGCAAAAGGGCGGTGCCAAAAGAGGGTGTTATTTAAAACACTGCAAATTTACATGCAAAATGAGGTATTACTTCCATTAATACCTCTAAGTCTTGGTTTTCCCCATCTATTTTTTATAAGGAATGAAAAATTCCTTATAAAAACTTGAAAAAGGTGAAAAAGGATGAAAAAGCGAAAAAAAATGACAAAAATGTGATGAGGGAAAGAAAAGGAAGAAATGGGAGGAGGGAGAAGAAAATGAAGGAAATGAAAATAAGAGAGAGAAGAAAATGAGAGAAAAGAAAAATATGAGAGAGAAGAAAATGAGGGAAACAAAAATAAAGGGAAGTAAATGGGAAAAAGAAGAAAGGGGAGGCTCATTTTCACCGCACAAGGAGAAAAGGGAGCCTGGTAGAGAGAAGAATATAGCTCTACCAACTCACCATGCTATTGTGGTGAGGGAATATGTTGAAAATTTTGCTGATCGAGCAAAGGTGCATATCAAGACCCACTTGCTTTTTTGATATTCCTCACCTACACAAAAAATTTAGCTTTTTTTGAAAATTTTAGGGTTTTTAAATTTTTTAGGGCAAATTCAACATGGATTGTGTGTCATGGGACACAAATATAGAAGTTTTACCATGCCAAATTTATTTCCTATACACAGTGCATGAATTTTGTTAATAGACAACACCAGATTCACGTCCTGTAACTTTGTAATTTAAAAAAGTAATAATTTAAAAAAAAAAATTAAGAAATTTTAAATTTTTAAAATGATAATATAACAATGAATTCATGTTATGATGTAGCTATATGTACTTGAGAGTAGAGAGTGGTGATCAAGAACACTGGATACTGCACTATATCAACTCATGAGGGAGATGGAGACACTAGATAGAGTGGGGCTACCACACCTAGAAGATATGCCTTGGGTGGAGATGAATAGAGCCTTACTGATGGATCTAGTTGAGACATGGTACCCAAAGTCATCCACCTTCTATTTATCGATAGGAAATATGGTCATCACACTAGAGTACGTGTGTCGTATCTTGAGGATCCCTATTTTTAGGAGGATGATTTACATGGTACGGGTGCTAAGAGTGATATCAAAGCTGATGTTGGGAGGTTTGACACATGAGATCCATCAAAGCAAATTCCACATTGATGAGATGTCATAGTGGTATGACATCACTGCACTGACATCCATACTATGTGGAGTGGTGGGGGGGATGTTGGTGTGTCACATGAGTAGATGATACCTACCATGGGCTCTGGCAAGAGTAGTGGCAAACATGTGAGATTATAGGATTAGATTCATATGGGGACTGTATGTACTCACCTTTTTGTACAAGACATTGCATGGTATCTGTAGACACCAAAACAGCACCATTCTGATTAAGTGACTACAAACACTGATTGCATGCACATACACAGCTTTCAGGGCAGCCCTTAGAGGTCAAACAGTGGTCTTGGCCACTTGCACGACAGTTTAGAGGGTCAAAAAATGAGCGGTGCAGAGTTGGTCGTTTTGTCAAAACCTTTAACAAACTTTAAGCCTTTAGTCCAAAGCAGCCTTCAAAACTTCACCAAACTTCAAGCCTTAAGCAATCCAAAGCAAAGTCTTCAAAAGCAAACAAGCCTTAACAAAAAAGGGGAACCTAGCCTTAGACGTCGCGAAATCGTGACGTCGCGATTTCGCGCGTCGCAAAATCGTGACACCTTTGGCCCCGAGGGGAGCCTCGGCCAAAGGTGTCACGATATCGCGACACCTTTGGCCCCGAGGCTACCCTCGGCCAAAGGTGTCGTTCAGAAATCGTCGACACCTTTGGCCCGAGGGAGCCTCGGCCAAGGTGTCGCGATATCGACACCGAGGCTCCCAAGGTGTCGCGATATCGCGACACCTTTGGCCCCAGGTAGCCTCGACCAAGGTGTCGCACGATATCGCGACACCTTTGGCCCAAGGGGAGGCCCGCCGAAGTGTCGCAACCACGTCGCGATATCGCGACACTTCGGCATTTTACGTTTAGAAGGCATACTTGCGATAATCAAAGGCGGACTTTGACGTGGCCACCGCATCCAAGGGATAACCGCCACGTGGCACCCTTACGTGCCCCTTTTTAAAGAAACCCCGTGGGTCTGCAGAACGGCGGACTTTAATGAAACAAGCGGTTTCAAAACAAATCCGATCCGAGGCCACGCCTCATAACTTCTAATGTCAGTGCGAGCCATGTCTCATAATGACCTGATAGGGATCAAATCTGAGCGGCCCTTGCGGATTTAGGGTTTGACATTAATGCTCCAAGAGGCGAAAACCTCTATAAAAACTAGCTCGATACGAAGTAAGAGACACGAAGTATTTTTTGAAACACAATGAAGTGCTGCAAAACCAGAGGCTCATTTACAGTCTTCTCGAACTCATTCTTCTGTACTTTCGAACCAGACATTGGACACAGTATACTATCAATTTGCCGACAACACATTATCCTGGATTTTGAGCCAATTCCTAGTGGGTTGGCGTCGAAGTCGGATTTTAACAGGGCGGCCCGCTTGGGCACCCTACGCATGTTCATAGCTAATTTAATATATGCTGTCTTCGGATATTTTAAAACAGTTTATGTCTTTATGTTTTCGAATGTAAATTGCTTTCGAATGTTTTAAAACAGTTTATGTTTTAAAGACAAACGTTCTATTCACACATTTAATCAGCCATTTATATGCAGTTTTCATTGCTCTCTACAGTCAAACGCTCTACCTTCTTGTTGCAGGTGCTATTAATGTGTTTACTATTTCTTTGGTCGCAGGAAAGAACAGCAGCAAGCAAAGTTTTATCAACATAAGCGGCGGTGGTACTTTAGCCCGTCCATTTCAAATGTGGGCATGCGGATAGAAGCAATATTGACCCCGATTGTAACCGAGACAGACTAACACTCCTGGCCCCTGAAAAGGCAGGAGATGTATTGTAACCGAACGGAATTAATTTATATTCGGTTGATTCAAAGTTCTATTTTTATTACATCTTTAATACTGTTTTTCATTCCGAAATCTCATGCTTTCAGTGGCGATCACGGTGGGACCGTTCCCCATTTTTATTTAAAATCACATCTAATCGAGTTGTCTTTTTTTTACGTACTTTCTTTTTTAAAAGTCAAATCGAGCAAATCCGAGGAAAAAAGAGGTAAGGGTTTTTTTTTAACTTCGTCAAATTTTTGTCTTTTCTGTATTATGATATTTCAGTTTTGAATTTAAATTATTTTATTATTTATAAATTTTAATTTCCAATTTTTCTTAATTTATTCATTTATTTAATTTAAAAAAAAAAATTCGAATTTTTAAACTTGTTGTTTTTCGGTTTGTAGTGTTTGTCTGGCATAGGGAAAGATTTCTTTTTCGATTGCCTGTTTCAATTTTGCAAGGTAAAATGAACCCTACACACCACGTGGTACTTTAAACCAAGGCGTTGGTCGTAAAACCCCAACCCTTGAGCAAGACCAAAGGTGGATTCCATTATCACTTTGGCTTGAGATATTGCATCCATTACCTCGATCGCGACTGTTGCTAGACGTAAATCCTGACGAAAGCCGACCGAGTGTAGCTTGGGGTGATTCCCAACACGCGAGGATAAGTCTTCTATGGTAGGTGTCATAAACAGAGCGATTCCCCTTCCGTACCGCCTATGTTCCACGTACCATCTGCTCTCACGTACCTATAGTCTCCCTCACGTAAGGGCGGGTATATAGAGAGGTTGGTATATCGGTCCGGCAATGGTATATTGAAGGGGCGACCATTTATGGGAGTCATATGAGCCAACATTATGCATTTAAACGTTCTTCCAAAATTGCAAAAACAAAACGAAACATCAAAATGCACTAAACCAGTTTAGGACACACTATTTAATCCGTAAAAGAGATAATCACGGCTTTGTGTATGTGTGTGTGTTCATTTCTGCTTAGTGTGCACAAAAAGACAAATCATCATAAAACAAGATAAAATCTGCTTAGAGAAGCACTACAATGGTGTACACCCGTAGCCAAGCCCAATCAAGGGCAAACGCTGCGGAAGGTGCACAAAGAGAGGGCGCTAGTCGCCTTCGCTTTAGCCCTGAGGATTTGGCCATACCGCCTTGGCGGTCTAGCCTACAAGAGAGTCCATATCAGACCCCATCAAAAAGAAATTATTGGGACCCCCCTCATTGGGGTATGCCCATTCAACATAGTCCCTTTCGGGAAGATGCTCTACACGTAGGTCTCAATGTCGGTAGACAACCGCCTTTTGAGGCTAGATTTGAATGGCCACAGCGCGATGAAGCGCTAGAGAGGCATACTGTCCATTTGGAGGGGCAACGTGGATATGGCGTCCTCTTCTTTACCTCCCATTCGAACAGAAAGACAACATCCAGAGCGCAGGGCTCTTTACACAGGGCAAGCTAACTCCGCCCGCCCCTTTCACACCCATGAAAGGGAGTACGAGGAAGATCATCACATTCCTCGGGAACAACATACAGCGTGGGAACCTTGCGTTTCTGCACCTGCCAGATATCATGATCACACATCGAGGCTAGGGCCTCAAACAAATGTTGCCTACCTCGACAGAGGGAAGCAACCCATTGAAATTTTAGACCATCAAGATCGAGGCAAACACATAGGCAAAACATTCAAGCCTCCCGAGCAAAAGAGGGCAGACCAAATTGACCCGGCGGTCGCCGGACATGCCGCCCGCCAAGCTCGAATCACGCGGCTTGAGCAAGGTCACCAGGAGTTAGAGTACTTATACCGCCTGAATAAAGAGCGCATGCAGCGCGAAGCGGATGAATTGCGCTATAAGCTACCCGAGAGGGTGCCAACCCCTCGCACCCAAAGAGAAGAACAATATGAGAGGCACAATCCGTGGGTGCAAGACAGGTCTCCATGACCTCGTCAAGTTTTGCCTCTGAGACCTTATAGACCCGAGAGGGAGGCCACTCCTCGAAACAATGATGGGTACCCCCAACGGGGACTCAATCAAGGTCATAGGTCTCGCCTAGGGACTCCTCAAGAAGTTTATGAGGAGTTCGAACCAGAAATAGAATGGGCCGACACGCCCCATCAAGGCGGGAGGGCTGCCAATCGGCCACCTCCCCATAGGCCTCCAGTCTCCCTTGACCCACAACGGGAGCAAACCAAAGAAGAAGAAATAAAATCTTTCGATGCATACAAAGCGCTATTAGAGCGTTTGGAGTCTATGGAGATAAAAGCTTCTGGGCATCAAAAGCCCACACTACGTCAACTCCGCAGTCATCCGGTGCATCCCTCAGTACCCATACCTCTTTACCCTGAACATTTCAAGTTGCCACAATTGGCAGTCTTTAAAGGTGAGGAGGATGCACAAGAACATGTCACGAGGTTCCTAAGTCAATGCTTCGGCATCCAAGACAATGATGCATTGTTGCTTAGAACTTTCATAACCACATTCGCGGGCCCTGCCTCGGATTGGTTTACACAATTGCCCAAACACAGTATCAACAACTTAGATCAACTAGTAGATGCGTTTCTTGAACGCTTTGCTTTCAACACAAGGAAGAAGGCGTCACTAAGTGATCTGGCCAGCCTCAGGCAATATGAGGAGGAAACAATAGCAGCATACGGGAACCGATGGAGGGCTTTGCTTTCCAGGCTACCCTACCGTCCCCCTATGTCTGATCTCACTCAGATGTTTGCACGAAGTTGCTTAAAATCAATCTCTGGGCTATTGTTGTTGCAGCAATACGACAACTTAGAAGAAGCTTTGGCGCAAGCCAGAGTCATAGAAGAGATTAAAATAGGTGAAGGCACAATTGCCAAGCCTAAAAAGAAAGAGTGGAATAAAACCACTAAGGCTGGGAATACGCAATCACAACCCGCAACAGTTAATCAAGTTGCGATAAATGTTCCCAAGCCAGTGCAAGACACGCAGCCTCAAAAGGCCAATTACCGGGCAGTGCCTCCTAGTTATGAGAAAGATAATAAGAAACAGGAGCGAGAATCAGCGGCGTCGCCCTAGGCGACAATTCACCCCCTACACGGAGTCTAGGGACTCCTTATTTGACCGCTTGTCAGTGGCAAATTTAGTAACCCTTCCAGAGATCCCAACTATAGACCCTAACGCTCCTAAGCCTAAGGGATATAGAGAGGAACTATACTGTAGATTTCATAGGCGAAGGGGACACGATTTGAATGGATGTTGGAAGTTCAAAGGACTAATCCAAGATTTAATCAAAAATAAAACATTGGCCGTGGACAACCCCATAGCGCCAAACAACCAACAAATGGGGGTATTCAAGGACCCCTTGCCTGCCCACGAGGCACAGGCAAAACCTCTCCAAGTTAATGAGGTGCGCCAGAACCTTCCCATGCAAGGATTTGTGGGAATGATCAGCATAGTGACGAGGAATAAAAAGTACTCAGCAGTTGCCCCTGGGGTAGCCACGAAGGAAGTTTCGACAACGTCACAGCCTCAGCAGCACCCTATACAGTCACCTCCGCCTAGACCAGAAATCATGATACGGAGCAAACTCACGCAGAGTTTGCGGACCACATCGGCTAGGCTGTCCATTTACGAGCTTATTCAACAATCAACACCTCATAGGGAAGCTCTTATGGACATTTTAAAAACCATCGAATTACAGCCCCAAGAAGCAAATTCTTTCAACAACTTCGTGGGACACGTAAAACGATGTACTGAGCCGGTCATCACCTTCAGAGAGGATGAAGTCAAAGCAATATCGAATGACGCGGCAGATCCACCCCTGCATGTTGTTGCGCGGATCAACGGGATCCCGTATAAGAGAGTGTTGGTAGATACTGGCTCGTCCAGTAATATTATTACCACTGCAGCCCTAAAACATTTGAAGCTGCCAGCCTCTCATATCACAGCCTCCACGTACACACTGCGAGCTTTCAATGATGCAATATGCTCGACAGTCGACACGGTTGTTCTACCTGTCCAGGTAGGACAAAAGACAACACCAACATTGTGCCATGTGTTAGAAGGCGAGATGGCCTACAATATACTGCTAGGGCGGCCTTGGATCAGGGACATGAAGTGTGTCCCTTCCATCGCTCACCAGTGCTTAAAGTATGCTTTTGAAGGAGAAATACATGTAGTCCCGATGGACTTGGAACCCTTCAAGTATTGCAATGCGGTACAACTAATGCCTCAATCGACCCTCCCTTCAACACATTTGGATTTCCAGCTAAATCCATCTAAAAAGGGTCCAACACCGCAGGCACCACTGGTGACCGAATCACCAACATCCCAGCCAGGTGAACCCTCATCATCTACTCCTTCATTACCAACGCCACCTGTCATGGCTACATAGAAGGACAAGGGAAAACAAATCATGGAAGAGGCTCAGCCCTTAGAAGAGGGGTTGCCAACAATTTCAACGATATCAACAGAGGAAATATCCAGCACAACGGAAGCTGAGACTCCAAACCTATCAAACATGGAATGGACTCAGGAAGGACTCCCGTTCCCTCCCTCCGAAGCATCAACAATCACTGTTGAAATGGCTAGTACAGGCCTGGGGGAGTACATAGTGCAGAATGTTGTGGCAACGCCCGCATTAGAGTCAGTCCAGGATATGGGAAGACCTCGCCTTCCCATAGGAACAGTTGTTCCCCTAGGTCACCCACCCAACCAGACAAATTTTGTGTATGGGGGCCTTGATCATGGTCTTGAACCATGTAAGCAAAAGGAAGCAGACGAAGAACCTTTTGTTAAAAACATCAATTATCTGTCAAACCCGCAATTTGCCCTCAAATATCTCGGCCAATGCCATTGGCATGGATACGGAGCTAGGCAGATATGAGCAAGGGATGCGTCTCCCTTGCCAACCAAGATATCAGATGCCATATGACAAGTCAGGAGTAGGGTTCAACCACCCCCTGCCCTTGGACATCTTGGTTGAAAATATGCAAGACCTAGAAATAGGCAACAAGGGGGAATTGGCACCAGATCTCTATGCCAACCCAAATACAGAATTTACATTGGGAGATTACCTCCCATGGTCACCAAACACCCTTGGTAACAGACGGTAATCCCTCTCCTTTGCTAGAGAGAGGCGAAAGTTCGGATACTCATCCCCAAAGAGAATATCAATGGTGTCCGGACATCTTCTCGAAGTCTGTTCCCCTTAGAGATTCCGAGTTGAGTCGATACAATGTCAAGAGAGTCAGGTCCCTCCACCCAAAGTGGAACAACCGCAATGGGACCAGATTAACGTCTTGGAACAAGGAGAACCATCAACGTCGCAAGCAATAGTTGCTTAAGAGAATGAACATTTTTGGATCTTCGAAAGTGACTCAGAAGATGAGACTGAGATGGACTATCTCAGACATGCGCGATGACATTACCGCCCTTTAACTCATGAAGATCTAATGGGACAGATGGGCATAAGATTAGGGCATGAATGGTGGGTAGACCCAGCAGGGTGGGACCTGGTGCTAGATCCATGGCTCCACATTCACGATGAGCACCGTCCACCCCGAGACCCTATCATAACAACAGTGCCGAGGGAAGACCCTGTCCTCCATTTAGCACATAGGGCCGATCCGTTCGTGCCCGTTCCCCTAGAGCCAGATCCAGAGTATAGGGGGCATCTAGAAGAATCAAGTTATCATCCCCACGGTAATGGAGACCAAATTCATTCCATCCACATGATCTCCATTGATTTGACCGCACCCATCCGCAATCCGGCCGATCCAGCACGGTCATTGCATCTAGACATAGATGCCATCGATTGGGATCGCGTCAATTCACCTCTATCACCATCAGAGTACTGGCCTTTCGATGAAATGCCTCATTTTACCCCAAGGACAACTCAGGATATTTTTCAAGCTGAAGAGGAACCTGAGGTTCCAAGCATAGATCTAAATTCAGCTAATGATATCCATTTGATCCCGACTCCACATCAGTTGGAGGACGGATCCCACATGTCAGTCGAGGAGACGACTGACGTAGACATCGGCATAGATCCAATGAATCCATAGATTCTCAAGTGGGGGTAAGTCTTTCCCCCGAAGAGCAAGCCGACTACATTGCCCTTCTCAAAGAGAAGAAGGAGGTTTTTGCATGGTCGTACAAGGATATGCCAAGACTAGACCCGTGACTAGTCACGCATAATTTAACGCTTGATCCGACAATCAAGCCTGTAAAGCAAAAACTACGTAAGATGCACCCAACAATGGCCTTGATGGTCAAAGACGAATTGCAAAAGCTGTTGGACGCACAGTTTGTCATCTGCGTGGATTATCCGCCATGGCTGTCCAACATGGTTCCCGTCAAGAAGCCCGACGGGAGGATTCGCATATGCACCAATTTTTGAGACCTAAATAAAGCGAGTCCTAAGGATGATTTCCCCTTGCCAAGCATCGACGCGTTAGTAGACGCTACAACAAGTCACGAAATGCTCTCCCTAATGGATGGTTTCTCGGGATACAATCAGATTCGTATCAATCCTGAAGACCAACTAAAAACGGCGTTCACAACGCCTTGGGGGACATTTTGTTATAAGGTCATGCCTTTTGGCCTTAAAAATGCTGGTGCCACCTACCAACGTGCCATGACATATATCTTCCATGATTACATGCACAAAACTTTGGAAGATTACATGGATGATTTGTTAGCCAAGTCTCTCTTGCGCTCAAATCATATCGCTGACTTAGGCAAGATCCTCGATCGCCTCATGGAGCATAAAGTTAGACTAAACCCCAAGAAGTGCGTCTTCGGCGTCACATCTGGAAAACTCTTGGGTTTCATAGTCTCAAAACGAGGAATCGAGGTGGACCCAAAGAAAGTCAAGGCAATCCTTGAAATGGTTCCCCCAACTACAATCAAGCAGCTCAGGAGTCTACAGGGAAAGGTCGCGTCGATTAAACGCTTTATAGCGCAATTATCTGACAAGTGCCGACCCATGAACAAACTATTGCACAAGGGAGTTACATTTCATTGGGATGACGAGTGCCAGTCAGCCTTTGACGAGATCAAACAATACCTGGTTTCGCCGCCAGTATTGGCACCACCTAGACCAGGAGTGCCGTTCTACTTATACATCTCAGCTACTGAGGTGGCATTGGGCGCCATGTTAGCCCAGAAGAATGAACTTCACAAAGAACAGGCTACATACTATCTTAGCCGCACCCTGGTTAGTTATGAACTTAACTATGCATACGTTGAGAAACTCTGCTTGGCAGTGGTGTTTGCTACCAAAAAGCTACGCCACTACATGCTGAGCAACACTACGTATGTTGTGTCTAAGGAGAATCCATTGCGATACATGATGAGTCGTACTTATCATAGTAGTCGCACGGCGAAATGGATCATGTTGTTGACGGAATTTGACATAGAATTTATTGGACAAAAATCTATCAAAGGACAAGTCATAGCCGATCAACTAGCAGAGGCTCCTCTTGAAGACGATCAGCCTCTGGTCATAGAACTGCCTGACGATGGGGTCTTTCATGTCTCAGAATCGCCAGATTCTGATGAGCCTGAGTCACAGGCCGACATAACCCTATTCTTCGACGGTTCTAAGTGTGAGCAAGGTAGTGGCGCAGGAATTGTATTCTTCACACCGCAGGGTGCTCCAATGCCCCTGTCATTTAAATTAAACTTCCCGTGCACCAACAACAACGCAGAGTATGAAGCCTTGCTCCTAGGTCTTCAGACAACAATCGCCATGAACATCAAAAGACTGAACATCTTTGGTGATTCGTTGTTAATAGTCAATCAAGTCAAAGGGGTATATCAATGCAAATGCCCAGTTTTGAAGGCTTATAAAGCCCTTGTGGACAAATTCCTGGCAAAACTTGAGTGGTATGACATCGAGGCACTCCCTCGATCATCGAACCATTTTGCGGACACAATGGCCTCCTTGGGGTCACTAATTCCGTAGGACCTTTCTGGTGATATGACAACCATTCAAGTCAAAACCTTATCGCAATCCGTGATGGAGCGTGCAAGCTCAGACTTAACGCCAGGAATCCACATGATCCAAATTGAACCACCCTCGGATAGGTTCTCTCGAATCCGAGATCATCTGAAACATGCCAACTGGGGGTCCTTGTTCTCCCCTACTCCCATTAGTAGCAACACAACACTATTCTTGCAGGTTCTATCCCATTCAGCATTTGCTAGGGATGAACTTCAGGAGGGATTGGCTGTTCATACTATCGAGGTTTCTGATCAACAGAGCTGGTATTTACCCATCCGAGACTACCTCAAGTTAGGTAGTCTCCCACTTGATTTGACTCATGCCGCAAAATGAGCACTCAAGCAGAAAGCGGCTAAGTATGTCTTGATAGGAGACATCTTGTATCGTCGCAGCTATGAAGGAATCCTCCTTCGTTGCTTGGACCAGCAAGAGTCCACTTGGGCAGTCGCCCAAGCGCACGATGGTACGTGTGGTGGCCACTTCGGTGGAATGGCCATCGCAAAGCGCATTCTTCGCATGGGCTATTATTGGCCATCTTTAGAGCGAGATTGTTGCACCTATGTCAAGAAGTGCGTGAAGTGTCAACATCATGCCAATCTAATGCACGTACCTTCTCAGGCCTTGCAGACAGTCCAGTCTGCTTGGCCGTTCTCGTAGTGGGGCTTTGATCTAATTGGAAAGATCTCCCCTGTGTCGTCAGGCCATCACACGTTTATCATAACGGCCATAGAGTACTTCACCAAGTGGGTGGAAGCAATTCCGCTTACCTCTACGACAGGACCCCGCATTGTGGAGTTCATTTTGCATAACATCATATGTCATTTTGGTATTCCATCCAAAATAGTCTCGGATAATGGGACACCTTTCAAGAACAAAGACGTGCGTGCTTTGACCACAAAGTACAAGATTCAAGCACAACTTTTCGACACCTTATTATCCGCAGGCGAATGGACAAGCAGAGGCGTCAAACAAAATGCTAGTCGCCATCCTTAAAAAGACCATCGCAGACAGTCATAAGGATTGGCACATTCAAATCCCACTTGCCCTATGGGCCTATCGCACTAGCATTCGGACGCCCACTGGGGCCACTCCATTTTCACTCGTGTATGGCTCCGAGGCAGTCATGCCTCTAGAGTTGGAGATTCCTTCCCTACGCATATCAATGCATGAGTTCATCGATGATGATTCTACATGGCAGGCCCGGTTAGACCAGCTTACGTTGCTTGACGAACGACGCGTTAATGCTCTCGAGCATTTACGCATTTATCAAGAGCGACTTAAGAAAGCTTACAACATGAAAGTTCACCTCAGGGACTTTCGCGTTGGTGATTTGGTTTTGAAGGAAAATCAACAAAATTCCAGTTTGCCATCCCACCTAAGGGACAAGTTCGCGGCCAATTGGTTAGGTCCATATGTCATTGATAGCAAAATCGGACCCGAGACATACCGGCTAGCTTCTCTTGATGGTATCAAGGAAACAGAACCCTTGAATATCAGTCATTTGCGACCATTTCATATCTAAAGAGAGCCATATCCCAAAATGCTCCAAGGATTCTTGTAATCGCTTGGTCAAACCAAAATGCTCCAAGGATTATCACAATCGCTTGGTCAATCCCACAAAGGCTCCAAGGATTCTTGCAATCGCTTGGTCAAACCAAAATGCTCCAAGGATTATCACAATCGCTTGGTCAATCCCAAAACGCTCCAAGGATTTCCACAATCACTTGGTCAAAAATCAAGAAAATTCAAAAACAACAAAAATCATCAAAAACAACAAAAATTTGCATCTCATTTCTAGGCATACTCAAATTCATCAAATCAAGAGCTCTTCTCGCACATCATATTCATATTCACAAACATCAATCCATCAAAAATACAAAAATATGTAGCTGCATTAAGCATTGCATCCATACATTGCATATTTGTGGTCGTATAGGTCAAAGGCACCATAGGCTGTAATTGCTCTGCTAGTCCATCTCGTTCCACACTGTTCCATTTTACAAAAACAACAAAAACACCATGCATTTTACCACACTAGAGTCAGTGGTCTCTTAATGTATCAAGAGTTTTCCGTGATTCAGTCATCATTTTGCTCTTTAGCAATGTAATGTATCAAGTCAAACAGATTTTACGAAGGTAGAGTTACACTTGACATACGCCTTGTTACGTAACATCCCAACACAAATTAAAACACATAAAAAATTCCCAAGTTGTGTGAACGAAAGATGAAACCTGCACAGTAATCCAGGTTACCATAAGCGAAACGGTTATCTTGCTCATCCCCCTGTGCGAATGACCCCAAGAATGCTTGAGAGTTGGCAAAAGGACAAGCATCCTCCCTACCCAATTCCCTAAGAATCCCAAAGTTGCAAAACATCAAAAATTTGCAAATGTCAAAGCTCCAAAATTTGACATCCTACAGTGCACATATCAAAAGGCACAAAGAATAGTGATTATCGTCACTCCATATCCAAATCCCTTGCTCAAGAGAAAAGAAAAACAAATCAAAATAAACAGTGATTAATATCACTATAAGGAGCAAGTATCCCAATACAATTGAAGAAAAAAAGGGAGTTGAACTTGAATCCCTGGAACTCTCAGCATTCTAACAGGTCATGAGGCAAGCCTCAGTACCGGTTTGGTTGATAGCCTATCGGTCACTGGCGTTAAACTTCTCGCATGACGATATATCTGTCACATTAACTTGTGTACAGATCAATATTTGCATGTGGATGAGCTAGCTTATGGTATCCTGGATAACACCGCAGATTAATCTAACTACATACAACAAAGGAGTTAGTGGAGCTAATTAGGTGATCCTCAGTACAGATTCGGTTGAAAGCCCATCTGGCACTGGCGGTATCCTGACAAATACCACATAAATGAACTCAATTGCACACACAGGGATGTGAAATAACTTGGTTAAAAACAAGTCCGATTCATACCTTGTTCAAAAGTCTTGTAAGATAAAGTACAATCATGGCTAGTAAGTTAAAACTGACTAAGTCTCAGAAAACCTTTGCTACATTTCTAGACCAATTGCACTACTTTTTATCCTTGCAATACCGTCAGAAAATACAAAAGAAGAAACACCACATGTATGCAAAACAAAATAATGGACTTCTAAAACAGTCTATGGTGCCATAACCAAATATCACCAAGTCTATCCATCCATTCCATTTCTGCATATCACATATCAATTAAAACCATTTGCATTCATCATGCATCCATCAAAATAAATCAACATACAACATTGGTAATTATCATACCATATGCATCCATCCATATAAAGTAGCATGCATCCACCAACATCAATCATTGTGCATAAAATCATGACATATACGCAAAGAAAGAAAATTAAAACAACAAAAACATCACAACAAAGCAACACAAAAACATAAGCAATAAATTGCCAGACACAAGTGCTCTTGCACTTAACCTCTCGGCACAGAAAATCGATGTCAGGGCCCAAATTGTCACCCTCCTACTTCCCCAAGAAGGCTACCATAGCTGGACCGCTCCACGGGAAGATGGGTTCTTGATGATTTCACCCCATTATGGCATCACCAAAAGGGTTAACACCCACCAAAAATAGGTCCAAATGTCGGGAAATCGCATGTGCTCAAATGGTAAAACATCCAAAGGCACCCTAACCTAAGTCATCTTGGGTCAAGCGACTCGTCGCTTTTCTCACGAAGGTCATTCCCTCATCGATTCGTCGCTTGAGGGGGTAGTCACACTTAGTCACCAATCAACAAGCACACACCCAATCAAGGCAATGACATGCATTCAAAGAATCATTGACAAAGACAATCACGCTCCTGCTTGGGGCAATAAAACAAGCAATCATTAAGTTGATCAAATACTTGGCATTCCCGAAGCATGAACACAAGGTTTCCCCTGTGGATAAAAGGTTGCGCCCTTTGCCTAATCATGACTGATCAATGTCCAAGCTCAAGTCACACCTCACCAAAATAGGTTAACACTTGAAATCAAATTCCTTAGCTCGTCAGAAGCAAGGATTCAAGAATGCATGCCCTTTCCATACTTGGGGCATCAAAAGTTGGTTAGGTTACCAAGAAACCCTAATCATTAGTGCTTTGGTTCTCTATTTTTGCTCAACGCTATGCCATGCACAACGCTTCCCAAAAAGGGGCATCTGTAGACACCAAAACAACACCATTCGATTAAGTGACTACAAACACTGATCGCATGCACATACACAGCTTTCAGGGCAGCCCTTAGAGGTCAAACAGTGGTCTTGGCCACTTGCACGACAGTTTAGAGGGTCAAAAAATGAGCGGTGCAGAGTTGGTCATTTTGTCAAAACCTTTAACAAACTTTAAGCCTTTAGTCCAAAGCAGCCTTCAAAACTTCACCAAACTTCAAGCCTTAAGCAATCCAAAGCAAAGTCTTCAAAAGCAAACAAGCCTTAACAAAAAAGGGGAACCTAGCCTTAGACGTCGCGAAATCGCGACGTCGCGATTTCCCATCGCGACACCTTTGGCCCCGAGGGGAGCCTCGGCCAAAGGTGTCACGATATCGCGACACCTTTGGTCCCGAGGCTACCCTCGGCCAAAGGTGTCACGATATCGCGCGTCACGATATCGCGACACCTTTGGCCCCAAGGGGAGGCCCTGCCGAAGTGTCGCGATATCGCGACACTTCGGCATTTTACGTTTAGAAGGCATACTTGCGATAATCAAAGGCGGACTTTGACGTGGCCGCCGCATCCAAGGGATAACCGCCACGTGGCACCCTTACGTGCCCCTTTTTAAAGAAACCCCGTGGGTCTGCAGAACGGCGGACTTTAATGAAACAAGCGGTTTCAAAACAAATCCGATCCGAGGCCACGCCTCATAACTTCTAATGTCAGTGCGAGCCATGTCTCATAATGACCTGATAGGGATCAAATCTGAGCGGCCCTTGCGGATTTAGGGTTTGACATTAATGCTCCAAGAGGCGAAAACCTCTATAAAAACTAGCTCGATACGAAGTAAGAGACACGAAGTATTTTTCTGAAACACAACGAAGTGCTGCAAAACCAGAGGCTCATTTACAGTCTTCTCGAACTCATTCTTCTGTACTTTCGAACCAGACATTGGACACAGTATACTATCAATTTGCCGACAACACATTATCCTGGATTTTGAGCCAATTCCTAGTGGGTTGGCGTCGAAGTCGGATTTTAACAGGGCGGCCCGCTTGGGCACCCTACGCATGTTCATAGCTAATTTAATATATGTTGTCTTCGGATATTTTAAAACAGTTTATGTCTTTATGTTTTCGAATGTAAATTGCTTTCGAATGTTTTAAAACAGTTTATGTTTTAAAGACAAACGTTCTATTCACACATTTAATCAGCCATTTATATGCAGTTTTCATTGCTCTCTACAGTCAAACGCTCTACCCTTTTGCAGCAGGTGCTATTAATGTGTTTACTGTTTCTTTGGTCGCAGGAAAGAACAGCAGCAAGCAAAGTTTTATCAACATAAGCGGCGGTGGTACTTTAGCCCGTCCATTTCAAATGTGGGCATGCGGATAGAAGCAATATTGACCCCGATTGTAACCGAGACAGACTAACACTCCTGGCCCCTGAAAAGACAGGAGATGTATTGTAACCGAACGGAATTAATTTATATTCGGTTGATTCAAAGTTCTATTTTTATTACATCTTTAATACTGTTTTTCATTCCGAAATCTCATGCTTTCAGTATCATGTATAAGTAGTATGTAAGGTTGGTGTGTATGACTTTGCTCCAAATATGGTTTTGGAAGCATATATCGGTTCGAAGACCAAACACACTACCAGAACCATTACCCACTATGGAGCGGCCAACAACATATAGGTGGAGCCAACACTATGAGCATGGGCATAGGTCATACGTTGGTGTCTTGCCACTAGGCAAGGGGTGGTAGAGGAGCTACGGGTGCATCATATCATATAGCATCCATGGCATCTATACCCAGGCTAGGATGAGGACACAATAGAGTTGGCTAGGGTAAGGAGGATCCAATGGCTTCTCACTAAGAAGGGTGAGTGAGAGCTATTCAAATTTGATTGAGTGTAGTGCCAATTTCACATCTTCTAGGAGATTTCAGATCTAGGAGATTACTGGTTCTAATAGGCTCGGAGGGACCTATCAGGATGTGAAGGTGTTCCTGATGTAGCTAGGTGGGAAGAGGAGGACCAGAATGATCCACTATACATGGATCCAGATGTGGATAATATCGGGGTGGCTCTTGGGTACTAGAGATGGTATAGGAGCATTTTTCCCCTAAGGATCTCCCCACCAGTGCCAATGCAACATCACCAAGTGATGAGCTGGCAAGTATAGTTGGCACTTTGAGAGATCACCTAAAGGACCAAGGAGAGGGGAATGGTCCTACCAAGGCTAGCTTAGTCATTTATGCGGGTGGAGATAGTGATAGTTGTGAGGGTGACTATCATGATCTCCAACTTAGGAGAAGGGAGAACTACAAAGATATCCCCTATAGTAACATAGGTAAGACATGTCAGGGTGGTAGGTCCAGAGGAGGTGAAGGCCCTACAAGTGAGTTTAACGGCTATGGAACCAAATATGACCATCCTTTAGATAGAGATAGACTAGTATCAAGTAGATTAGGATATAACACAATCTAAGGTGGGTATCTTAGAGGAAATAGAGGTCAACAGGCCCAGGCAGTAGGGATGCTTGTCACAACAAGCAACCAATAGAGTGAGGGAGTCAACATGCTTATGGTGAAGCTGTAGAGGGTGAGGGAGTCATATGAGGAGGTGACATGAAGAGTGGTCTACTACCAAGGGAGCCTATTACCATGTCATCTCTATTGATCAAAAGGTTCTAACATCCTCATATTGAGGGCATGTACTATGTCATGATCTATAAACATGACTCCTCCACCATCTCCAAAAGATAGAGTAGAGGGAGTAGGCTCACATGGCTATAACCAGGATCGATATGACATATAAATTTTGGATTGTGGCATGCATCCCTAGGGAGGGTAGAGTGTGCTAGACTCTCTATTATGGCACATCAATCGACTAGAACGCACTTTGTGCCATTGATTAATACTAGTTGTTATTTATATTATTATTTGCTTGTACAAAAATGTGTGGGATTTTATATGATTGTTTATTTTTATTGCTTGCATGCTTTTAATGAATTATGGGTGATGAACACAAACATAAAGTAAGCAATGCATGATGGACTTAACTAAATTAATATGTGAAGACAAAAATGTAACACCAAATAACAAGATATAGATTGAACTCAAAAGACAATATTGCACAATGAATGATTTTTATTAATGGGGAGAGCCTCAAAACTCCATTGTTACAATAAAGAATATTTGAACTCTTTGATACAAATATACATAATTCTAGGGTTCTCTGAAACCCTAGCTACAATACATTGGTGGTATCTTTAGAATGCATCCTTGCTCCCAATAGAAATGAGTGGGCTTCTGGTTATCCGATGTCGGGCCACTCTAACTTAAGCAGTTGTCCAATGCTAGTGTAATGCTACCATATCTACACACAAGAAAATAGCAAATGAGTTAGTAATAACAATGAGGGCTCCATAGTGTGAGACCCTCAAAAATAAAAACTAAACCCTAGCTATGCAATAAAAGAATGTGAATAGATTCTAATAACATAATAGAATATAACAAAATGATTTGGATTTACCTTGATTATCTATCATTTTCTGATCTGGTGTGATTTGTTGTAGGAAGTGGTGTGGCGATGCCCTAACATCGCCCGAGGGCTAGAAGGAGTGCAGAACTCTTATGTAAGACATCTACAGGTGCTCAATGATTGTAGAAAACACTCATGGGTGCTCAAGAATGGCAGAGGATACCTAGAGGTTCTTGGTGGTGGAGGGGAAGTGCCCTAAGGTGCTTAGCAATGATAGAGAACTCCTTAGGGCATTCAGTGGCTGAAGGGAAGGTTTGTAGAAGTAGATCTGGCTGAGTGAAAGGGGCAACGACAGATGTGGGTGTTATGGTGAGCGAGGATGGAAGGTGATAGTACTTGGATACTCTAGGGAACTCGAGGGCAAACTTCAACTTAGGATTTAGGGCTTAGGACTTAGGGGTTGAGCCATCAAAATAGCTCCTATTAATAACCCATATTACAATATGTTAGGGTTTGAGTGACACGAATTGTGTGGCTTAGATTAAAACATAACGGAGGGTGGATATTAATTTTGGGTGTGTGGCATGGATTGATGTGGATGGATGGATAGGATTAAGTTAAATCGGATGGTTGGGATTTATTCACATATATAATATTTATATTTATTAAATATATATGAAATATAATATTAAAATATTAATATTAAACATATATTTAATAAATATGTCTAAATATATATAAATAAATGGGTAAAATAGTGGGAATACTTGGATGGATGATAAGTGGCTAGGTTTTGGTGTCTATAGATGTCCAATTTTGTATTGTGTTGCTTGAAACACAATGTAGTGCAAAAACACAAGATATCTGTTTGGGGAAGGTGTAGTAACAGCTTTCTCTTGAAATGAAAAATGAGCTTGAAGATAAAAAAAATTAAAGAATTTGGATTTTCTTAGCTTACCCCCTCAATTGGTGAGTAATTTTGTGGATGAATCTCATGAACCAATTGAAAAATATGTGCAAATGAATGGTGGATGATATGAATAATTTAAATGTGATACCATTTTTTCCCCAACAAAGGGAAGGGGATTGGTGAAAATGTGAAATGATGCATCTGTTTTTGCCCTAACAGATGAAGGATTTTGTGAAAAATATGATATAAACATGTGTCTATTTTTGCCCCAACAGATGAAGGGTTTTATAAAAAATGTGATGAATGATGTATCTATCTTTACCCCAATAGATGAATGGTTTTGTGAAAAATGTGATGAATGATGTGTCTATTTTTCCCCAACAAATGAAGGGATTTTTGCCAAGTATAAATTTCATGATCATGTAAGATGTATCTAGTTGTGGGAAAGTCAAAACCAAATGTGGTTGCCCCAAATTTGGGGTGATTTGATGCTACTGAAGAATGTGCCTTCCAGCATCATTGATATGAAAAGATGAAGATGCAAATAAAAATAAAAAAGATTCAACTTTGGAGGGCCTGCTAGTGGCTACTGAATAATTCCTATGATTGGAACCAATCATCCTAGCTAGTGCCTATCTTTGTGATGACTTTCAGGGAATTGTGAAATGATGAAATGTGATTTTGTCCATGTTTTAAGCCCCACGAACTAGGCCATCAATGACAATTTTTGTGCAAATTGTTTTTGGCAAGGTTTCATGTAAAATGTGAAGTACCAAATGTGATTATGATTTTGAACAAGAAGATATGGAATGATGAAAATTTCCAAGTTTCCTTATTGTAGGTTATTCATCTTACCGAATTGTATTGATGCAAATCGTTGTAATCGCCAAGTGTATAGAAAAACCCACTAGATACAAGGTTCACTTGAATGTTGTTTGAACTTGGTAAATATGTGATCGATGATATGGAATGATGTTGATGATGTGAAAATTATGTATTGATGATGAGAATGATTATTATGGTCGTTTTGTGAATATTTTGACCATTTTGGAGTACTTTGTAACTTGTGAGGCGGATTTGCATTTTGTGGTCGCAAACGAAGATTATGCATCCAAAGAAGTTGGAATCTTCACAAAACTTGATGAAATGACTGAAAAGATGCATGAATGCAAGATGAATTGATTTTGTGGGGAAAAGCTACTATTTTGTAAAAATTAGTTCTTTTTGCCAAAACTAATGCCAAACGCTAATTGGTGCTTTCGGCATGTGCAGACACCCACTGATGTTTAGGCATTTTGCAAATACCCTGGTGCACTTCAATGCACTAGGGAATGCCCATGGGAATCTCAAGGTACCTGAAGCAGATATAAATAGCTAGAAGGGTGAGAAATGAAGCTCATTTGTGCATTTGAGTTTTAGAAGCTACCTTTGGGAGAGTTGGGTGAAGTGGAGGTGAGTGAGGTGAAGTGAATTGGATGTGAAAGCTATGGTGGTGGAAGGAGCATAGGTAGGTCTCAAATCTAGAGAGCGAGCGACTAAGGTAATGTCCTTTTTGTGCAAAAATTTTATCATTTTAAGTTTATTTTTTTATTTTTATTTTTGAAGATGTGTTAATGAAAAATATTTTGTGTTGTGTTTATTAGCAACGAACAATGCAATGAATATTATTGAATACGCAGGATAGTTAAATACAAAGTGTTAAGGCTAAATATAGCCTTAATATGTTTGATAATAACCTCCCCTAGGAAGTAGCTAACAACCAAATCAAATATGCTAACGACATACCAAAATAATGAAATAACAACTAATAGAAATATACGCTAACATCCCCCCTTATTACATTATTTGGGTAATGTAATAACTACTAGCTATGCTATCATCCCCCCATACAACAATATTTGGGTAAAGTATATAACTACCCCAATACAGTGAAGAAGATGTTGATATGCTGGCTCTTGCTCTTGCTCGGGCTCTGTCTCAGTGCTCTAGCTGCTCCTAAGCAAAAAGTGAATCATTTCTCACCTTGTCTTCACATCAACGAATGTCCTTATTGTAATCTTGTCATCCAACTGAATTGCATGGGTAACTAGCCACTACAATCGCTAGGTGTAGTAGAGTAGATCACTTCATATGAGGTTCATTCGATTACAATATGATTTTGCAAAAAAAATTGATAAGGTAGCTAAGGTGTCGGTCGCTGTCGAAAATGCACCCTTATAAGTTCCCCATTTTGTTGCAAAACATGTTGTAATATTTGTAAGAAGTGTGACTAAGGTGTCAGTCGCTGTCGAAAATGCACCCTTATAAAAAAAATTTAGCAAAAATAATGTGAAGTAAGAAATGGTTATCCCCCCTTAATTGCAAAAGATGTGCAACTCAAGAAGCTTTGTGAAGGTGTTTACAAAGATTGCCTCTTAGGCAAATTTACACCATAAAAATCCCCCCTTCTATTACAAGGACTTCAAACAAAGAGTTTGCTATTTATGAAGCCTAAAAAAGAGATACAATCACCCCTTTACTTCAAACAAAAACTTATGCTATTTATGAAGCCTAAAAAGAAGTTGTGGAATGGTGCTTGCCTAGGATGACAAATTTGTGTCCCTTACAAAGTGTTATGAGCCATGAGCACTTTGTGTGCTCTTTCTGAACCAGAATCAGAATCAGAGTCAGACACTTCACTAGCAACATGGCCTCTGTGATGTGCCTTTGCCATTTTAGTTTTGCTTGTTTGGAAACTAACACCGTTTGGTGTCATGGTTGTCCTTGTTACAATTTGTGCAAAACTTTGCATCTTAGACAATTTTCAAATAATTGCACCACAAAAAATCGAAGAGATGGGCAATGATGCTGCCTACGATGACAAATTTGTCCTCTTTTGATTTAATTTTGCAAAAATTTAATTTAAGCAACAAATTTAATTAATAATAAAAGAACTTTTGTTAAAAAATCAATTAAATTCTCAATAAAATTGATTTTAAAAACAAAAATAATTAAATTATTAAAAAAAATTTGAAAAAACTTAAATAAAAAGAAACTTTTGCAAAAAAATATACCTCTTAGTTGTCGGTTGGGGTTTGAACCCTCGACCTGCCGGTAGGTGAAGCCTTAGCTTCTGGCCGTTGACCACCCCGACTACCATTGTCGGTGGTGGGTATAGGGGATAAAACCTATTTGAAGACGCAGCAACGTCTTGCTGTCGTCAATGGACGGCGTGGCCTCTCTCCATTGGTGTGCTACTCCAAGCGGGTGGCGCTCTACTGCTCCATCGCCGCTCCACCCATAGCGTCTAGTGGATCATCAAGAAACAAATATTAATCACGGTTATGCTTCAATATTAAAATATTAAAGCTTCAGCTGAATGTCGGTCTGGTCGAAGCTGCACAGTGAGGATCCCGATAGGTCCAATTGAAGTGTTGGGAATGATTCTTGATTGCCAATAACACTTCTCGCAATATATTTCCAGGCCTTGGAATGTAAAAACATCATGAAGAACGTCATGAAATGTCAATAATTTCACATGTACCGGCTCCAATTTCTTACTGCGACTCTCGGATGTAGATCTATCTGCAATTTTCATCTGCGACGGACGAGTGTTATAGTGTTACAGACAACATAAAATGTTGCCCATCAAACACATGCTTGACAAAATCTCGCATAAGCTGATATGAGCCATAAATTGCAAAATATGGGATGAGAGGTTTTTCGATCGGTAATAGTGCACTATTTACCATCAAACCATTTGCTCGCATACAAAAAAAATCAATCAACACCCGAAGCAAAAAAAATGATCACCTAATTTTCTTGGTAATTCATTTGTGTTAGGGCATGGCTCGGGTCATAGGTCTTTGTCAATCAGATGGCACTGAAAATCATTGTGCAGCAAATTAGATCTAGCAACCACATGTAGATAAGAACTGGTTCGATTGCCAATATGGTTACAAACAAAACCAGGTTCAATGTTATCTACACATGATTTGTTGGTGATCCACACCTATGATCTACTAGCAATGGTCCTTCAATGGACCTGCAACTTTGAAACTATTCACGGGTGATCGAGATGGCGATTTTTGACAGTCTGTAACTCTATCGGATCTGTCTTCCTAGCGCAGATGAACACAGTAGAGCAAACTATCTGACAAACATAAGTTGATTGATTATGACTATGTCTTCTTGATTAGGTAAGTGATGTTGCTCGTCGGGTGCACGATCCTCTCTGGGTGGTGATAACCCTCCTACGCCTGCACCTGACAAATCTTGCCTCCTGCTGGTCTTGAGTGACGCATACGACTGTATGACTGCTCCTACTACGGCCCTCTTAAGTTGGATTTGGCTACGGTGTTACATATCTGGTATCAAAATACACCCGACTCAGTTTGTAACTATCGACCTATAAAAGCTATCGTCATCGGGCGTCTTGTGTTATCAAAATATGGGATATTATCCCACATGTATAACTCAATGGGAAAAATGAGGTTTAAAACGAAAAGAGCACATTGTTTAGTTCAACCACCTCCTGGTGGTCTAGCCTGTTGTTTTGTTCTAACCTGCCACGTGTAATTCCTTCATCCGCTTACCTCAAAAACTACCAATCTATCCTATATCATAAAGTCCAAAGTACAAGTTGCTTAGGGTTCTGTGTCATCGTCTTCGTAGTCCTACATCCACACCCCCTAGGCAGTCTGGTTGAGTATGGAAAGTCTAGCTCGTGTCCCAAAGTCCAAGTTGCTTAGGGTTCTATGTCATCGTCTTCGTAGTCCTACGTCCACATCCCCTAGGCAGTCTGGTGGAGTATGGAAAGTCTAGCTCGTGTCCTATTCAGTCACCATTCACGGTCAATTTGACCATTGGTGATTGCCAAGTCCAACCCGTGTAGCTTAGGTCCTTATCATTCATAGGGTTTAGGTTGACCACGTCTGATCAAATCTGACTGATCTGTCAGTCTAGAGATCAGATCTGCCAGCCCAACAGTCTCTTATCAGGGTCTGTTAGTATGTCATTCCAGGTAGAATCCCCTATCAAATTTGTGGCTAGGTTGGCCTATTAGTGAGATAGGAGTCAGATATGCAGATTGCCCAGTTGGCGGGTCTAGACTAGTAGCCTACCAGCTGGGCAGATGCCAGCTAGTCAGAATTTGAAACTTCACCTTGTCTCAGGAATCAGGCCAACCAATATACCCAGGCCCAATCGAGCTACAAGAGCTCCGACTATAAGGGCTCTGATACCATATTAGAAACGAACAATGCAATGAATATTATTGAATATGCAGGATAGTTAAATACAAAGTGTTAAGGCTAAAGATAGCCTTAATATGTTCGATAATAACCTCCCCTAGGAAGTAGCTAACAACCAAATCAAATATGCTAACGACATACCAAAATAATGAAATAACAGCTAATAGAAATATACGCTAATAGTGTTGCAGCTTAGAATTTTGGAGGCTCGACACCATTTCTTATCATACATTACTTGGATGAGGAAGGCACTAGCAGAGGAGGAGTGGGAGTTGCTGGAGGCTATGGGGCTAGTGAAGGTAGCCAAGGTTGACGTAATTAGGGCGGATGAGGGGTACCTCTCTGCCTTGGTGGAGAGGTGGGATCCGGATAGGGGGACTTTTTAGCTCCCCACAAGAGAGGTGGCCCTAACACTTGAGGATGTATATCACATCCTCAATGTGCTAGTGGAGGGTGTGCACATTGATGTTGGACATGATCGGGGTGCATATATGAAGAATATGTTCAAAAATGGCTAGTAAAGTGTAAGGGTGAAGAGTGGGGGTATACCTTACTTGTCCATGTATGTGGACAAGGATTTGGATGCCCTCTGTACCTTGGTCATGTTCATGTTGGCCAAAATCATAGCCCTGAATAGCACAAGATGCAGGTTCCCTTGGAACCTAATAGGGTTAGTGAGAGATATGCTCACTATGCGACGTGTATGCATGGGCTCCTACCTTATTGGCAGAGGCATACCAGGAGCTCTATGAGGTGAAGAGATGGGATAGGAAGGGGTTAGGATGTAGCTTGTTGTTTTAGGGTTAAGGATGGGAGCACTTCAGCATGGCTTGACCGAAGGGTTTACTAGTTGCAGGCTTGGGTAGGGAGAAACCCTACATGAGGAGATGGGTGGTGGTCGAGGAGGTACAGTCGAGTCGACCTATGTAGATGAGCTAGTGGTACCAAGATTTGTGGGCTAGACTAACATCCACCCAAGTGATATGGAGACCCTGATGGGATAGCATGTGGACTGAAGATGGAGATAACTTGTGATGAGTGTGATAGGCTAGGTGGATGGTTGGGACATATCAGAGTGAGGTTGAGTATTTTCAGTTCTCACGAGTACTCCAATAGTTTAATTTAAGGTAGGGGAACCCAGGTGTTGTAGGTGAGTTTGAGAGGAGAGGGCAATCCTCCAAGGGAGGTCCCAAGTTCAAATCTACACCCTACGAAAAAAGTTGAATTGGGTATCCAAAATCCAATTGATAATGTTGGTGCGGGTAGGGTCGGGTGCGACCCCGGGTGACTTTGACGGTGTAGAACCCCCTATTCATGGTCTCTCAGACCAAGGCGGCTCTGCAAGGGTTTTTTCTCTTAAAAAAAAATTAAGGTAGGGGATTTCAAAAGATTCGATGCTCTATAGGAGGTATTGAGAGGAGACACGACTACCATGTGTGAAGCCATGGAGGGAGGTGTATGAATATGATAAGGAGATAGATCTCTCGGATGTGGATAATGTGGGGACTAATGTGTGGTTTGCTACATAGCCACCATGGGCACCGACTCTAGTAGCAGTTGGTGGAGATGGGTATGAGGCTAGAGATGAGGGGACCCATGAGGCCCCCAAGCGGTAGTAGCACCTTCGATTAGATAGTTGAAGGAGGACTAAGGTTGTGGGTACGCAGGCTCTTGAGAGTGGAGGAGACACCAAATATGGGGGTGATATGGAGGAGACTCTGTATGGGCCTCCACATCAGAGCGAGGATGATTGGGTGAGGTTGGAGTAGTAGGTGGCAGAGCAAGATGCAAGGATCATGAGGCTCCAAGTAGATCTACTAGAGAGGAAGAATTGGCATAATGTTAACATAGTGCACCTTCGGTCTCTGCATAGGTATATCAAGGCATTGGAGGATAGGTTGATGGAGCATCATATTCCACTTCTTGATCCTCCAACCTCATCTGTATCTGATACTGTTAGGCATAGTGATTCTAGGCATAGCTCTAGGTCTAGGGCTCCTTCTAGGTCATAGGGGTCCTCTTGGAGGGTGTAGCTAGTGCTTAGATGCACTTTTTGTATATGAGCCTTGGTGCTACATTGTATGTGAACTTTTGGCACTCATTGTACATGTGATATTTATACATATATATGGATTTTACTTTTATATTATGTATTTATGTGGATGATTTTGTGTGAATGAATGTGTATATGGATGATGTATGCAAGTGGTAATGTGTTATGGATGATTAATGCAAGTTATGGAATGCAAATTTTCTAATGATCATTCATAGTTTAGACTTTTCTTGGCCATATTCTAGCTTTGTTGTTTAATTAGGGGCACCAAACTTGGTGGTATATGGAATGAATGATTCATGAAATGATAAAGATGTTGACATGGAAAAAGATATGGATGTTGATATGGAAAACTGACTATTTTGCAGACTAAGACATACTAGTGGCATCAAACAAACTCATTAAAACTACTTAATCCCTCTAGGACCAAATGTGTGTGCAGGGAATTCATTTATCGAATCAATAGCATGGTAATGACTTGAGGCAATAAAGAACCAATGTATGTGCAAGTGAGTTCATTAACTCATATTGATTAAATTGGGTGTGACATATTATGAATGAATTCAAGAAGCTAGCTTGTCCATATGTGCAGTTAAATATCTCTTTTAAAAGAGACGTGTCACCATGAATGAGCGTACTCCACTTTCATTCAAGCTTCTATAGCTCTGGTGAAGGCTAACTCCATAGTCCAAGGATTTTATCTCTTAAGTTTTAGGTATGACTACTTAACCATCTAAATGGAAATGTAGTACGATCCTTACAACCCAATGATTAGTGGTGTGTGATGTAAAATTTTTAGAGCTTTGGGAAATCGGATTCTCAACCTAAGTGTGATGAGAATTGTATCCTATCCTTACTACTCTATCTTTTGAATTAAGAAGCAATTGTGATAGTGGTGAAAACCACTTGTTTTGTGGACTATGTTGCATGATAGGACTAGCAAGGATGACCCTTTTCACTTCAAGGTTCATACCAAGGATGGTGTTATCCCTCTTTGACATAAGATGTTTTTAAGATGTGAAATTGTGTTTGGTTCAAGGCTATTTTGGAGTCAATTCCCAAAACTTAATATTTTCTCAGTGTATATGTGTGATGGTCCTAAAAGGAACTTGACATGTATTTTAGAGTTTGGTTAACACACTAGGAGTGGCTAAGTGACCAAAAACACCTAGGACTTTATGGAAATGTGGCTTTGCAAATGACAATTTTGGCTTGGTGGAATTGTGTGGATGATGTTGTGAAGGTGCCCCTGATTAAGGTAACATGATTTTACTTGACCAATTCAAAAGTTTGAACTTAATAAATGATTCTTAATGTGGAATGGAATGTATGAAATGTAATTTTGTGAAATGAAATGTGTGAAATGCAATATGAAATGTGTGTTAGTATAGTGTGTTGGCATGAAATGTATGCAAATGATTTTGTGTATGAAATGAAATGCAATGTTTTTGTGTATTAGCCATGTATATATATAAATCACATTATGCATAGAATACTCTCCAATGTATAACATCAAGTGGTTTAGGTTCCTCCTCTCCCTCTAGACTGGTAAGCCTATGAGTACCGTTACCCACTTTTTGAGTAACAATGTATGAACCTAACCAATTAGCCATGAATTTATCACGAAGATATGGTAATGCATTGGTGTTTTGTTGATTCTCTTTAAGGACAAGATCTCCTACTTGTAATTCACATAGATGAACTTTGGCATTGTAAGCACGCTTTAGACGGTCCTGATAAACTTGTAAATACTCTAAGGCATTGATTCACCTCTCATCAAGAAGTGTGAGTTGTTCAAGATGTCATCTATGAATTCTTGCAAAGAAATTTGCAAGCAGGGGATATCAAACTCAAGAGGCATGATTTCTTTAGCTCCATAGACTAGTGAAAATGGTGGTACCCCTGTAGGCATGTGGATGCTTGTTCAATAAACCCATAATGCCAAGGGAATTTGTGTATGCCAATCTCTATGATTTTCTTTAACAAGTTTATTGAGAATAGCAATTAAGGTCTTATTGGAAGATTCAGCTTTTCCATTTTCTTGTGGGTAATAAGGAGTCGAGAAACTGTGTTGAATGTTATATTTCTTGCAAAGTGTTGGAACATCCTTGTTCTTAAAATACTTGCCATTGTTAGAGATGATTTTTTATGGGATACCAAAACAACAAATAATATGATGAAGTATGAACTCCACAATTCTAGGTCCTATCGTATTGGTTAGAGGAATTGCCTCAACCCACTTTGTGAAGTATTAAGTGGTTGTGATGATGAATGTATGTTATCCTGAGGAAGGAGGCAAAATTTTGCCAATTAGATCTAGACCCCATTGTGAAAAGGGCCAAAGGCTTTGAATAGGTTGTAAATCTTGTGATGGTACATGAATTAAATTAGCATGTTCTTGACATTTCTTACAATGTTTAACATAAGTGCAACAATCACGTTCCATTGTGGGCCAATAATAATCCATGCATAAAATACACTTTGTGATGGCCATTCCACTAAAATTACCACCACAAGTACCATCATGGGCTTTAGCTATGGCTCTTTGTGCCTCACTATACTTGAGACAATGAAGGAGAACTCCATCATAACCACTTTTATACAACACATCCCCTAATAGAACGAAATGGGATGCTTTTTGCTTGAATGTGCATTTAGCAATTTGAGACATGTTAGATGGGAGTGTTCCAAACTTGAGAAAGGCTACTATTTGGCTTGACCAAGGCTCATATGGATCTGACTAGATAAATAAAACATCATTTTCATCCTTAAATTCAACACGAATAATTGTTCATTTAGAAACCAATGAAATTATAAGGGGTTGTACCTCTCCAAAGGAGTCTTTTGGAATCAATGATCCAAGGGAGTTCATCGCATCTACAAATCTATTAGTCGAACATGGCAAACTATTGATCTCATACCAATCAAAATTAGAGATTAATTTTATTGCTACTTCATGGTAAAGCTTAATGGTAGGTTTTTTGCATTGGTATTCTCCATTGATTTGCTTAACAACAAGTTGAGAATCACCAAATATCATGATATGCTTAATGCTCATTTCTATAGCTGATTGAAGACCTAGGATTAAGGCTTCATACTTTTTAGTGTTGTTTGTGCATTGGAAGTCAAGTTTGAATGATAAGGGAATAGGTACCCCCTGGGGTGTATAAAACACTACTCCAACACCTTGACCTTTCGAGCACTTAGAGCCATCAAAGAATAGTGTGATATCGACGTCTTCCTCTGGAATGACATCTTCTTCTTGTTCGGTGATAGCAAGTACCGAATCATATGGGAGCTCAATAATCAAAGGATAATCACTAGGTAGTGTAGCTTTCCCAAGTTTATTGGCTATTACCTGACCATTAATGGATTTTTTGCTAATGAATTCAAGATCAAATTCAATAAGAAGCATTATCCATTTAGTGATGCGGGTGTTATTGTAAGTGCGAGACATCATGTAATGCAGAGGATTTTCTCTAGCTATAACATATGTTGTGTTACTAAGCATGTAATGTCGAATTTCTTAGTGGCAAAAACCACTGCTAAGTACAATTTTTCTACATAAGTGTATCTAGTTTCATAGCTTACCAATGCTCAACTAATGTAGTAGATAGCTTGCTCTCAATTTTTTTTATTCGTTTGTGCAAGCATTGTCCCTAATGCAAAGTTCGTTGCTAAAATATAAAGATAGAAAGGGATCCCTGGACGAGGAGCTAAACTGGCAGAGAATATAGGTATTACTTAATGTCATCAAAGGCTTTTTGACATTCATCTATCCAAGATAATGGCACCCCCTTTTGTAGTAGGTGATTGAATGACCTACATTTGTCAAAAAATTGCGTAATGAAATGATGGATTCATTGAATATTTCCTTGTAAACTATGCAATTTCTTTAAGTTAGTTTGGGGAGCCATCTCCATGATGGCCTTGACCTTGTTTGGGTCCACCTCAATGCCTCTTTTAGAGACAATGTATCCTAGATGTTTGCCCAAGGTAACACCAAAGACATATTTCCTAGGGTTCAACCTTACATTATGCTCTAGGAGTCCGTCAAAAACTTTCTCCAATACACCAATGTGCTCTTGTCAAGTTTTAAATTTAGCCAAGAGATCATCCACATAATCTTTGATAATCTTATGCATGTAGTCATGGAAAATGTATGTCATGGCACGTTGATAAGTGGTGCCTGTATTTTTGAGGCCAAAGGGCATCACCTTGTAACAAAATTTTCCCCAAGGTGTGGTGAATGTTGTTTTGTGTTGGTCATCAGGACTTATTCAGATTTGGTTGTATCCTAAGAAATCATTCATGAGAGAAAGCATTTCATAACCAACACAAGTTTTGACAAGAGTATCAATGTTTGGAAGAGGAAAATAATCCTTAGGACATGCTTTGTTAAGATCTCAAAAGTTAGTGCAAACATGTATCACCCCATTAGGTTTACGAACGGGTACCATGTTTGAGAACCACTCAAGATATTGGATAGGAACTATGAAGTTCACGTCTAAGAGTTTTTGAAGCTCTGTTTTTACCAAGAGGGCCACGATAGGATGCATCCTCCTAAGTTTTTGATTGACTTGCTTAGCATCAGGCTATAAGATAATATTATGGACAGCCAAGTTAGGATCAAGGCCAAGCATATCTTTATAAGACCATGCAAAAATATCCTTCTTCCTCTTGAGGAGAGCAATTAATTGCTCTTGTTCATCGAGTGATAAACTTTTACCAAGTTTGATAATTTGGGGATTGTCTTTGTATGAACTAAGGTCCACATCGATGGTATATTCAATGGACATGTGATAACCTTCCTCAATTTGATGGGGTGTAGGGATCAGATGAATTTCATCTAAGATATCCTCAAACTCTTCTAACTTATCCTCATCTATTTTTGCCTAGAAAACTTCAGGATTCGAAGGCGAAGGCGAAGGTGGAGGGGATGGAGGAATGTAGTTGGTTGAAGCCCTTAACAATTCCTCAGACAAGACAAACTTGGAAAAGGATGGAGGTGAGGAAATTTGGTCCATATCAATAAGGCTTATGTCAATTGAAATTGGTTTAGCCGGATCATATGGATTACATAATGGGGTGAATAAATCAACAGGATTTATTTTGACTTATAGGCAAGGTGGATAAGGTTGGATGGAATGGATAGAACCTAAGAACAAATGCTAGGAGCTTGGTTAACATGGACAGCAATAAGAAACACAAATAAATGGTTTTAGATAAATTATGTATACACATGCAATGCAAAGAAAGAAAATGTTTTTGCTTGATTTTTGATTTTTTAAATTTTTTTTGTAGTGGTGAAAACCACTATTTTTGTGTTATATACATATGTTACAAGTTTGGCTTATGAAATGGATTAATGAGATGGGGGTGGTGGTTCAGTGGTAGGGGAGGTTCGCTCTTATGGAAGAAGTGAAACTACCAAAAAGACACCATAACACCTCGTTCAAATATTATGGAACCTGTTGTAATTGTATTGATAATTGTAAAAAGGGGTTACAAAAGATGATATCCTTTTACAATTTTACCCCTTTGGGCTACAATTGAGCCTTCCCCAAGGAAGCTCTTATGAGTGTGGTATAAAGACAACACGATCAGTCCTTTGTGGGTTCCTCAATGTAGGTGGGCTTCTTGCTCGCGAGCCACCGCTTGTTGGAGATTTCCTTGTACTTGACTAGACCTGTAAACCTGCAAAATTCTATTAGTGCATTGGGGAGTCTACCTCAGTCAAACCTCGTATTTATGAAGACAAAAGACACATAAAACTATTCAAAACATGGAATTAACTATTAAAAACTAGCATAAAAACCACAAAACAAGTTATCCTTACCTGTCCGAGTGATTTTGGAGCCTGTTGTAGAGGTTCGCACTCCTGGGGTGCAAACCGGGAGGTTTGCACGTGTGAGGTGTGAACCGGCCCTTTTGAAGCTAGATTACTCAGGTAGGGTCCCTGGATACTCCTGATTGGTTCTGTCGATATAATTTATCCAAAAAATCTTCTGAGCTACAAATCTTGATGATGAAGTCAACCTATCTCACTCACAATATGGTCATAAACATGAGGCAAGCTGATTAAGATGGTTGTATGATAGCTATGCAATGGATGTGTGATGGGTATGTGATGGATGTAATGGCAATGGTAATTTTAGTAGAGTTTTGGTATGCAAAATTGTGATCCCTAAAATGGTGAAAATGGCCTTCTATTTATAGAGTGGGCCAGGGTGAGAGAAAGGGGATGAGGTGTCCCCTATGAGGTGGATGTGGTGAGGTGTCCACCAAAGAGGTGTACCCTGAGGTGTCCCAGGTCATAAATGAGGTTGGGTGAGAGATTCCCTCACCCATCCAAAAGTAATGATGATTAGAGATAAATATCAATTTGCCATTAATATTCACCTTTATGAAAATATCTTAGCATTACTTAATCATATTTGTGTGCAAAAGTCTCCATCTTGCATTAATGACCCAGGGGTGTGTGATGTGGGGAAATATCTGGGTGTAAATGTGGCAGGGCTAGGCTAGGCTAGGCTAGGTGAGGTGGAAGGCTAGGCTTAGTCAAAGTAGACTAGGTGAGGTGGAGGGTTTAATTAAATCAGGATTAGATCTAATTAATCATGAATTTAGCCATAAAGCATAACTTGACCAAAAAGTGTTGACTTTCTAATCATAAAGTGTTTTTTGACCATGGTGAAGGTTTCAACCTTAGTTGAGTTGCCATGAGGTCACATGAGGACCTAGAGTTAAGCGTAGGAAAGGGCTTAGCTAGCCCAAAGGGGCTAATGGTGATGAATAGTGATTTTAGGCCAATTTATGCAATTTTCAATGGTTTTACAAATTGATCAACCGTGATGATGTAAGAAGTGGAAATGTGTGACTTTTGGGTGTCTACATTTTGCCCCTTTTTGTACTAGAGTGTGTGAAACATGGTTTAGTACAAAAATTGATGATATGGGTTGATGATGTTTGATGGTTTGTGAAAGAGACACATTGATAAAAAATGGTTTCATGAGTGACTGCTTTTGGGGGAAATCGGATGATTGCCTTGCACTATGATCAATTGTAAATGTTTCAATTTTGGACACAACAAGATGCTTTGGTTAACTTTTGCTTTTGATTGATTGGTGAGCTCATTTGGCAACATTTGATAAATCGTTGAAGCCTCAGCTAGAACTTCAAGATTTTTAATTCACAAGTGGTCTTACGCCTGCCACTTATGACAATTAGAATCCATATGGCATCTACAGGCAAAGGCATTTGAATATTTAGCAAACATCATTTTGTTTAGAATTGGATTTTTGGTCATTGAGATAATCGTTAGCAAAAAATTTCTTAGACATTCGTTGAATTCGTGATTGGATGTTTGGTTGTTTGATCGTGTGTAAGGTGTGATTAATGATAACCCCCTCAAGCGATGAATTGGAAATGAAGGAAGTGAAGATCGGCGATGCGACGGTTGATGAAGATGAAAGGGTGAATTTGAGAAAATTTGGCACAAAAACCAATGAGATGAGCTGTGGAATGGATTTGAGGATGAAATTTGAGGTTTATGGGAAAATTTGGGTTCTGTATGGCAGGTTCGCACGTCACACGTGTGAACCAGTAGATTCACACGTGTGGGGTTTGAACCCGCCAAATTTCTTTATAAAAGATGAAATTTAAAGTTCTGACGTCATTTGCGCAGGTGAAAATTTGCAAAGAGGTGGAGGAGAAGAGAAGACAGTGACAGAGTGTTGTCAAGTTGCAAATCAAACGGAGCGGAATGGTGAGTACATCGGGGAGTACCAGCACGGGGGCGGATGTGCCCTAGGTAGGTGGATTTTAGTCGTTGGAATGCATGATTTTGGAGGGGGTTTAAAATGAATATTTTCACTTTTACAACCTTGAAACGAGGATGGGGGTAACAAATGATAAAAATTTGAACACCATGTGTAAAACCGGGCAAATGGATACCCAAAAATATTTTATGTTTTTTATTTTGGGCTTTGAATGCATGGGAATGTGTGTGGGGGTTGGACATGAAATGGAATGAATAAAAACGGGTGGGAAAATGTGCATGGGGTAAAAATAAAGACATGGAACTAGTTTAATGGGCCAAATGGGTATCCTGATCTGACTGTAGTTTTTTGTTTTGACCTTCATTTGACGGTTTCGTATTGCGTGCTAACGGGTAGGGTTTTTGTGTCATTTTTTGCAATTTTAGCACGTGTTTTAATTTTTTTTGCATGTGTGTGTAATTGTTAGACTCAGCAGTGAAATTCGCACCCGACCGTTCTATTTTTGTCTATTTTTTGAGGTTCGCACATGTGAGGTGCTAACCGGGTGATTCGCACGTGTGGGGGGTGAACCGGATGGTTCACACGTGTGGGGTGCGAACCTCCTGTTTTGGCATTGCGATGAATTTTTGGCCTCTAGGTAGGTTTTGATTTGGCCAAATTTGTACGTTTTGATGAAAATTTTCAAGTTTTTTTTTTTTGTATACGTGTGAATGTGAAATGCATGGCATGTTATGTGCAAATGAATAGATGAATGAAGTGTATATGTACATCAATTCAAATTCTATTTAACAAATGTGTAGAAATAATACAAAAAAAAAGTGTGCATTTATTTTACATGCGAATGTGTATAGATTATGTGCAAAAATATGGATGATTTCTGACATGTGATGTATGTGATGTAGGTGAAGCAGATATTTACCCGCCATCGACTTCGGACTTGCAGAAAGGAGTTGGAGGGGTAGTGGGGGGTGATGGATGTGAAGTGGTTGAAGATCGTAGGACTGTATGGAGTATGGGTAATGCGTGGGGTTCATGTGAACCACGCGTATATGGTTGCACTATGTGAGAGGTGGGATCCTGATAGGAACACCTTCCATTTGCCGATCGGGGAGATAACAGTGACCATAGAAGACATTTATTGGATATACCAGTTGCCCATTGATGGTTTGACAGTTATGGTGGTGGGGAAGGAGGCTTTGAAGTGGATTTTGGAGAGGGCTTTTGGGGAGATGTGGACACGAGTGGAGGCAACGAAGGGGGTTTATTACATGTTCTATTAGCAAAGAAGGAGAGGTGGCTTTCACTGTGGCATGCGATGGTGATGCAATTTATTGAGAGTCATGCACTGTCGGATGCTTCAGGGGTGAAATTCCCTTGGAACATGATGGGGATTGTACGTGATATGGTAGAGCAGGGGTGTCGATATGCATGGGCGTCTGACCTTTGACGCAGGTGTATTGAGAGTTGCATGATGTAGTGTGGATGACCAAGACAGGACTGAGTGTGCTATCGTTACTATAGATATGGGCATGGGAGCATATCATGATTTTACGATTGACTAATTTTCCCTATGATGCACATGTGCATGAGGGTCATGATAGGTTGTATGCTAGTCAATGGCAGGCAAACATGGAGAGGAGGAGGAGGGAGTGTGTAGGGGAGTTGGTGTATTATCGGGCAAAGCTGGGGAGGGTGACCATGGATCAAATTAGGTGGAGGTCATGGCAAGGAGGGTCGAGCTGGGATGATGAGGTTGTGCATTTTGCATTTGTAAGGCATGGGAGGTGGGTGGTGGGTAAATATATCTTGGAGGTGGAGTTTTTTCCATTTACCCAGGTGTAGCATCAGTTTGGACTAGTATAGGGATATCTTGACCCTCCTGTGAAAATTTACAAGGTGAAGGGAGACAAGGTGCCACAACCTACAGTGCCACCCTTGAACATGATTTTGGATGAGGTGATTGATGTCCCGGATGTGGACAATGTCAGGACGACCACAGAGTATGAGGTATGGTGGTCGAGGGAGACATGGGAGCCGAGGCGATGGATGGTGGATGGATGGATGGATGTGGCAAGGGCTTTACCTTATGTAGGGCTATCGGGAGGGGTGAGGGTGAGGTCACCAGTAGAGGAAGCACAGGAGGGGGAGGATAGGGGTTCACCTAGGCCAAGTGAGGTGGAGGATGCGAAGTATGAGCTACTTGTGCGATGTGTGTGGCTACGTTGAGATGCACACGATTAGTTGGTGAGAGATGTAGGTGAGGCACCATTGGCAGGAGGTGGTGGTGGTGGGGTGGCAGCCATGGAGGGTGTGGACGATATGGATGAATGGCTAGTGGAGGGTAGTGGAGCAGTGCCATTGAGAGGAGACGATGAGTGAATAGTGCCTAAGGAGGATATCCCTATGATGGAGATAGGAGTGGAGGCATCGATGGAGGGGCATTTGTTGGGGGATGAATTGGTAGGAGAGATGGAGCATTTTGATTTTTGAGGTGACCTCCATGGGGTGCTATCAGCGGAGGCTGAGATGGAGCGACTTCGGGCGGAGTTAGGGAGAGTGTAGGATATGCTCTTTGAGCGAGAGACAGATTGGGGGACTGAGCGATCCCTATGGTAGAAGGAGAGGGAGGAGGCAGATGAGGATTTGAGAGATACATTTCAAGAGCGAGATGTTGTCAAGGTATGAGTAGAGCAGATGGCCAAGGATATGGAGAGGCTCAGGATTGAGCGGGATACTTTTTGGCATGAGCGAGATGAGACAAAGGTAGATACGATGGCCATGAGGACATGCCATACGGAATGGATGGTTGAGTTGGAACAGAAAGTGCAAGAGACGCAGAAGTCTATTGGGAGGGTGGAGTAGGAGATTGCTCAACTAGGGGATGTGGTGCCATAGCTAGAGGAAGTGCGGAATATGATTGCATGGTTGTAGGAGATAAATTGATGGCTTATGGCGAGGGCTACAAAGGAGGTGGGTAGGCAGGCGAGAGTGAAGGGGGAGCTAGATGTGTGAGGGATAGATGTGCTCGTCTATGAGGGATCACTGGCTTCATCGACTGTGTAGCCAGAGTAGAGTGCACCATAAGTAGGTGGTATGGTGCAAGCTTTGGCGACATCTACATTATCGCAGGCACCAGCGATGATGGGACCACCTGGGTAGGTGGAGATGGCATGGGTGGAAGATGTTGGAGAGGCAACGTCCTTGCAGTGGGTGGTTTGTGGATGTGGTGCAGGTGAGGGGGATGGGGAGACCTCAGGAGGGGAGCAGCCATGAGGAGGTTCCTGATGGAGGTTAGATTTTTTGTGGATTTTTGTAGGTGCTCAGGAGGAGTGGATTATTTTTATGGGGAGATGTACCTGATGATGGTGCATTCTTTATTGTAGCCGAATGGAATTTTTACAGATGTATAGACATGGATGTGTGATGATGTGCCCATAAGGGCCCACACATTTTATTGTAGCCTGGTGGCATTTGATTTTTTTGATATATATATACATACGATATTCGGTGACACTTGTGTTATTTGCATTTTTGTGTTTGTTATTGTCTGCTTATGGTAGTGCATGATTAGCATAGATGTGATAATAGATAGTGGGATGGTAATAACAAATGATATGGATAAGTAATTAAAACTTAAGAATCTTGGTTAAATGAACAAAGTATAAAGGATAAGATGGTATGCATAAGTGTGTATGAGGTCAATATTTTGCTTAGGAATAGCATGTGCATCATTACATTGCTCAAATGATGTGGTCTGTGTCGTTATTTCAAGGAATTTGGATAGGAGAACTATCTTGAAGAGATTTGAGAGCATTACAGTTTGTACATTCAAACCCATTGAATAACTTAGCAAAAATTTTGGATTTACTTAGAGACTATCATGGTAAACAAGACCTCTATCTTGGACATGTGTGTGAAAAGTGATGTTCATTTTACCATTCTGGAATGGAGTGGAGTATAATTGCATGCCAACATAGCTTGTGTGCTAGCTTATTTGATAAATATTGGAGGACTACAGGGATTCAAGCTGATGATATCTTGAGGTGTTTCCTTTTGTTTTCTGCCCCGGTGTGACTGATTTGCTTGCAAAGTAGGCTTTTATTCTATGCTCTTTGTGTGTCTCTTCTATTTCTTTATTTTTTCTTTGCTTCTCTTTTTTTTTATGTACATGCTCAGATTAAATGGAGAGCAAAGGATTTTACTTTCTTGTGCTTTGTCAGGATATTTGCTCAGGTTTGCTAAAGAGCAAGGGATTTTTCTGTGAGTATGCTTCTTCGGGATACTTGCTCAGATTAGCTGTGGAGCAAGGGAATTTTATTCAAAGGAGGGGGAGGAAGCTTGTCCTTTTTTGGTCATCCGGTTCATGAGAAATCATGTGAATGATGTAATAAGCGGAGTAATTTTTGCTAAGCAACAGCTGGCATGCAATGTAATCGAATATTAGAAAAGGAAAAGAGAATAAAGAGGAACCCATTAAAGACATGTAGTCGCTCGGCTATTCCTTCCAAGGTAGCTAGATGATATGCCCTAGATCTGAATTTGTAAGTAACCATGTATGGGCCTAGCCATTTTGGTGCGGTTGGCTAGGGATTTGTTGGTTATCTTTTAGGACTAAGTCTCCAACTTGAAATTCATGTTGGTGTACCTTAGAATTATAGGCACGTCGAAGGTGATCTTGATAAACACGCATGTGTTCAATGGCATGAATGCGGTGTTCATCTAAAAGGGTCAATTGATCTAATCGGGCTTGACGAGCCGTGTCGTCATCAATGAATTCTTGCATAGATACCCTTAAATATGGTATTTCGAGTTCCAACTGCATGATGGCTTCTGCACCGTAGACAAGAGAGAATGGGGTTGCCCCATTTGGAATATAAATACTGGTTTGATATGCCCATAAAGCTAAAGGTATTTGATTGTGCCAATCACGGTGTGAATCTGCAACGATTTTGGGAAGAATGGCAATGATAGTTTTATTAGTTGCTTCAACTTGACCATTACCTTGGGGGTAATATGGAGTAGAAAAGTTGTGTTGGATATTAAATTTATCGCATAAATCATAGACATTCTTATTCTTGAATGGTGTACCGTTGTCAGAGATGATTTTTTATGGGATGTCAAAATGACAAATGATGTGTTGTGTGATGAAATCGACAATTTTGGCACCTATTTTTTAGAATAATGGGACAGCCTCCACCCACTTAGTAAAATACTCAATGGCGGTGATGATGAATTTATGGTTGTTGGATGAGGCAGGAGTGATTTTAACGATAAGTTCTAGGCCCCATTGTGAAAATGGCCAGATATATTAAATGGGTTGTAGGTCCTAAGAGGGTAAGTGTGTAATATTGGTGTGATGTTGGCATTTGACACACTTTTTGACATAAGCACAACAGTCATGCTCCATGGTTGGCCAATAATAACCCATTCGTAAAATACGTTTGGTGATAGCCATGCCAATAAAATGGCCACCACAAGTACCATCATGAGCTTCTTGAGTAATGTGTTGGGCTTCGAAAGGCTCAAGACAACGGAGTAATATGTCGTCATAACTTTGCTTATATAGGATATCACCTAGCAATGTGTAGCAAATGGCACTTAATTTAAAAGCTCATTTATGAGTATGACTGATATCAGGTGGTATGATTTTGTGCTTGATGTAATCCTTAACCTGGTAAAACCATGGGTCATGTGGTGTGGCTTCGATGATATTGATGTCATCATCACGAGGAGGAGGTTTGTTGGAAATGGCTGAATGAAGAAGGGTGTGAATGGACACGTGAGTGGTGTCAAAAAATGGTTTTTGTGGGATGAGTGAGCCTATAGAGTCCATGGTGTCAGAAAAGCAGTTTGTGGATCGTAGGGTAGCGATGATGTCATACCATTCGAACTTAGCCAATAGATCTTCGACAACCTGCTTGTATTGTTGTAAGACTGGGCAACGACATTGCCACTCTCCCTTTATTTGATTGACAATGAGGAGGGAATCTCCAAATATGTCTAGGCGATGAATATGCATGGAGAGTGCTTGCTTCAAGCCAAGGATAAGAGCTTCGTACTCAGCATTGTTATTGGTGCATGGAAATTCTAACTTAAAAGATAATGGGAGGGGCTCCCCTTGCAACATGAAAACTACTATTCATGCACCCCCAGCATATGTGCATCGAGAGCCATCAAATAAAAGAGTTAGTTCGATAGTTGATTCAGGCTCTACAGGTTCTTCGGCTTCGCGTATGTGAAAAACTGAATTGTCTGGAAGTTGAATGAGCACTAGTGCGTTATTTGGTAATGGGACCTCAGCTAATTGATCAATGATGACTTGGCCATTGATGGATTTTTGGCTAATAAATTTGAGATCAAATTATGTGAGGAGCATGATCCATTTGGCTATGCGAGTGTTGTTGTAGCTTCTGCTAAGCATGTAGCGAAGTGGATTATCATGAGCAACTACGTAGGTAGTGTGACTGAGCATGTAATGTCGTAACTTATGGGTGGAAAAAACAATGGCAAGACAAAGTTTCTCCATGTATGCATATCGTGTTTCATAATCAATTAGAGTGTGACTAATGTAATAGACTGCTTGCTCTTTGTCATTCTCATTCTTTTGGGCAAGGAGTATGCCCAATGCAACATCAGTAGCAGAGACATATAGGTAAAATGGGTGGTCTGGATGAGGTAGGATGAGAACGAGTGGTGATGTAAGGTAGGTTTTGATGTCGTCAAAAGTGGCTTGACATTTGCTATCCCATTTAAATGGGACCCCTTTTGTAATAGATGAGTAAACGATTGACATTTTTTAGACAACTAGGCGATGAATCGTCGAATAGATTGGATCTGTCCTTGGAGGCCACGTAACTACTTGAGGTTCATGGGGGAGGCATGTCAATGATGGCTTGGACTTTGGTGGGATCAACTTCAATGCCTCATTGGGATACGATGAAACCTAAGATTTTTCCAATGGTGACATCAAAGACACATTTTTTCAGATTCAATCGAACATTGTGTTCTAAGATGCGATCAAATATTTGTTACAGATCTGCAATATGTTGACCATGGATTTGATATTTAGCAATAATATTGTCTACGTAGTCTTCAAGAGTTTTATGCATGATATCATGGAAAATATAAGTCATGGCGCGTTGATAAGTTGCACTAGCATTCTTGAAGCCAAAAGGCATGACTTTGTAACAAAAAGTCCCCCAGGGGGTGGTGAAAGCGGTCTTGTGTTGGTCCGTTGGATTGACACGAATTTGATTGTAACCTGAAAAACCATCCATGAGTGACAGTATTTCATGTCCGGTTGTAGCATCGACCAAAGTGTTGATATTAGGGAGTGGAAAATTGTCCTTGGGATAAGCTTTGTTAAGATCCCTAAAATCGGTGCAAATACGGATACCCCCCTTGGGTTTTTCTATGGGAACCATGTTTGAAACCCACTCAGGGTAGTCAATGGGGATAATGAAATTGACATCAAGGAGTTTTTGTAATTCTCATTTTATCATAAGGGCCACAGTAGGGTGCATGCAGCGCAACTTTTGTCGCACAGGTTTGGCATTGGTGTCGAGGATAAGGTTGTGCACCATGAGGGACGAATCGAGGCTCGACATATCCTGATAAGACCAAGCAAATACCTTAATGTAGTATCAAAGTAAATTGGTGTATAGGATATGCTCTTCTTCCGTGAGGCTGGCGGTGAGGTAGATGATGTGAGGATGGTCAGGATCATTTCCAATGCCAACTTCAATGGTGTCCTCAACAAGCATGTGAGAACCATCTTGAAGTTGTTTTGGGATGGGGATGAGGTGGAGGTCATCAATGGAGTCAAGGGTGAGGAATTCATAATCGAGATAAAAAATTGTGTTATGAATCCATGGGATGTGGGGTGGGTTGGTAGGTAATGGTGCGCTAGCATAGTGGATCATGTGGGGTGTAGAGAGGAAATCAGTGGCAGATGGGGGGGAGGAGATATCATCGAAGTCAAAAAAATCATTAATGGGGGATGGGGTGTAATTAGGTTGGTTTGGGTAGCGAAGGGGAGCATAAAGGTCGATGGAAATCATGTTGACTGCTATGCTACGAATGGATGAGGTGGGGAGGAAGGTTTAGAATTATCGAAAGAGGATAGGAAGAAATCGAGTATGGGTTGGTGGTAACCTAGATTCAAAACTACGGGGGGCGAAGGTGTACGGGTGATTTAGCGTCAAGATGGGATGGTTTCACACCTTGGTAAAAAAGGAACGGTGGGTGGAGAGGATGGGGTTGGAGAGGGAGGGGAAGATGAGTCGGTGGGCAGGGATGAATCATCAAGTAGGGATGAATTGTCATGCAAGGATGAATCAGTAGGAGGGGATAAATCGACAGGCAGGGATTCATCAACGACGAGGTAGGTGAAGTGATAGATCAGTGTGTCGACTTCTTGGGGGGAAAGAGGCTCATGATGGGGGTGAGGGTGGAAATAATTTGGATGGTATATCAATGGTATAATGAGGATAAGAGCTCTCCGATGGTATGGCAGGTTTGAATTCCTCGTTAGGCAAGAGATTGGGAGGATTGAGATTTAGATGTTGAAATTCATGCTCAAGAGTGTGAATGGTGGCAGGATTGTAACCAACTCTAGAGTGATTTGTGGGAAGGTGAGCGGGAGGACTAATATAGGAATGACATCCTTATTCGTATCTCCTGAGGCCATACCCATGCCAATTGTATCAACGCAGATATTGCCAGGCAAAAAGAGGATTTGACATATGATCAAGATTGTTGTAAAATCTGGTTTGTGGTAAAGGAGGTGTTGGTGGTAGCATGTATGAATCAAGACCTCCATAAATAAAATTCATGGAATTATTGGGAGGACCGAGAGGAACGATAGCTCCAACAATCAAGGGCACATCATGAAGTCAAATGAAATAATGGGTGGTTTGGAAAATGGTTGGTGAAATGCGTGAATCAATGATGTGATACTCGCCAGGGCCAGGTGTGGTCATGTGGATGGAAACATGGGGAGGATTAGTATGCGTGAGTGGAGGGGAGGATCCCCTATGTGGTCGGGGTGATGGTGCAACAGGCGAAGGGGAAGTTTTTGATGGGGTATGGGTATCTGTGTAGGCATATTGGGCTAACTCTGTATCAAGTTGAGCAACACATTGTGCCCACTCATAACATTCAGCGAGAGATCCAGCAATAGGATGATTAGCATGTTGGAATTGGGATGGAAGCAAAGGGAGGGAGTGGATGGATGGGAAACCACATGCACCCAAAAGGACCATGGTACAAAGTTACGGGTGGATGGTGGTGGTGTGGGAAGGATGGGGGCGGTATTGGATGAGGGTGGTGGGGTTGGCATAGCAAAAAAGGTAAATGGTGGTGGTGTGAAGGATGACAAAGCATCATGGGAGAAGTTAGGGGTTGGTGGTCGTGGTGGAGGTTGAGGCAGAGTGGATGAAGTGGAGGCCATATTGCTTAGGTTGGGGGCAGGGGATGATTGTGATCATGGGGGATAAGTGTTAGTGAGCATACACCGAGGGATGAGGGCAAATTGTGTAGATGTCAAGGATGAAACAGGGGAAAGGCTGATGAAGTTACAAAATTTAAAAGGATCACTGTCAATGGGGATGTAGTGAACTAATCCGTTATGGACATATTTGATGCAGTTATGAAGCGTGGAAGGGACGCATTGCATGTCCTAAATCCAAGGTCGTCCTAATAGGATATTGTATTGCATCTCACCTTCGATAACATGGAAGAGGGTGGAAATGGTTTTGACACCTACCTTAATGGGTAAGACAATAGTGCCAACGGTGGGATGCATAGAGCCATCAAAGGCTTGAAGATCCATGGATGGTGTAGCAAGATGAGACGGGGAAAGACAAATATGGTTTAAGGCTATGGTATAAAGGATGTTGATAAAGGAATCGGTATCAATGAGAACACGCTTATAGGTAACAACGTTTATGGAGGCTTGAATATGTAATGGAGGATCCGCTCCCTCGCCTACAACTTTTGTAATTGCATGGTCATGGAAGCTGATAGAAGGTTGTAAGCATCTCTGAACATTGCCAACAAAGTTGGCAAAGGAATCTACATTCTAGATGTCAATATCGAGAGAGCAGAGGATAGAATCGAGGGCTTCATCATGAGGTTGGGATTGCTGTAAGAGGTCATAAATGGATAACCGCACAGGGGTAGTGCGGAGCTGATGAGAAAGGCTACCACGTATGGTGATAACATTTTGTGGAGAAGGTGGAGGTATTGGTGGTGTAATGATGGAATTTGTGACTGGAGGTTGTTGTGATGTAGAAGGTTGTTGAGCGGTTGCAGGGGGGTAATGTTGATTGCGAGTAACGATGTGGATCATGCCCACAAAACCCTACTTGGAAGGATCTCGATTGACGTGGTTAACCTAACGTGGATCATTTTGAGGCAGATTACCCCCATGCTCGGGTAAGGGATTTTGAAATATCCCTAAATTTTGATTTTGTGGTGCAAGGGGGTTTGAGACTTGAATGGAGCCTCGATTAATTAGGTCTTGGATAGCATGGAGAAATATACGGCATGAATAAATGGTATGGCCATGTTGTTAGTGATAATCACAAAAATCTTGGGGGTTGTAATCTCACGACAAAGGGCAATTTGGATCAAGTGGTTGGACATTCGGTAAATGGATGAGGCCCCCCTCAGTAAGTCATCAAAATAGAGTGGGCATGGATTCAGAAATAGGCATCCAATTGCATGGGGGGTGAGGTGGTCATGGATTGCGGCCTTGATAGGTATTGGGTTGTGGTGGGGGGTTGTTGGTTTGTGGAGTGGAAATAATGGAGGATTGGCTTGATACTTATTATGGGGGTTGCACTGATAGATATGTTGGGTTGATAAGAACTTGATTGGTTTGTGGTGGTCGTGTGGTAGGTGGGATATATGGAAGGCAATTGTAGTGGTAGTTGGTGGGGTAAGGTGGTTTTTGATGCAAAGTAATTTTCTTGTGTGGACCTTGATGTCCTCGATTACTTTGGCTTGGGAAATGGCCTCCTCGAATGTCTGACTCTGATGTATTTGCAATGTTTGGGAAATTTTTTTGTGACAACTCTTGGCAAAGAGTTTGACAAGCTCTGAAGGTGGGAGAGGGAAATCGAGATCATGAAGGACCACTCTCCAACGTGCGACAAAATCAGTAATAGGCTCGTCATCCCACTAGTGCAAAGCATATACATCAGACAGGGTGAGCTTGGTTTTTATGTTGATAGCAAAATATTATATTAGGGTGAGCGAGTCCCATCGGGTGTGCCAGAATGAAACTACCAAAAAGACACCCTAACACCTCATTCAAATATTATGGAACCTGCTGTAATTGTATTGATAATTTTAAAAAGGGTTTACAAAAGATGATATTCATTTACAATTTTACCCCTTTGTGCTACAATAGAGCCTTCCCCAAGGAAGCTCTTATGAGTGTGGTACAAAGACAACACCATCAGTCCTTTGTGGGTTCCTCGATGTAGGTGGGCTTCTTGCTTGTGAGCCACCGCTTGTTGGAGATTTCCTTGTACTTGACTAGACCTATAAACCTGCAAAATTCTATTAGTGCATTGGGGAGTCTGCCTCAATAAAACCTCGTATTTATGAAGACAAAAGACACATAAAGCTATTCAAAACATGGAATTAACTATTAAAAACCAGCATAAAAACTACAAAAAAAATTATCCTTACATGTTTGAGTGATTCTGGAGTCTGTTGCAGAGGTTTGCACTCCTGGGCTGTGAACCAGGAAGTTCGCATGTGTGAGGTGCGAACCGGCCCTTTTGAATCCAGATTACTCAGGTAGGGTCCCTGGATACTCCTGATTGGTTCTGTCGATATAATTTATCCAAAAAAGCTTCTAAGCTGCAAATCTTGATGATGAAGTCAACCTGTCTCACTCACAATATGGTCATAAACATAAGGTAAGCTTATTAAGATGGTTGTATGATAGATATGCAATGGATGTGTGATGGGTATGTGATGGATGTAATGGTAATGGTAATTTTAGCAGATTTTTGGTATGCAAAAGTGTGATCCCTAAAATGGTGAAAATGGCCTTCTATTTATAGAGTGGGCCAGGGTGAGAGAAAGGGGATGAGGTGTCCCCTATGAGGTGGATGTGGTGAGGTGTCCACAAAATAGGTGTCCCCTGAGGTGTCCTAGGTCATAAATGAGGTTGGGTGAGAGAATCCCTCACCCATACAAAAGTAATGATGATTAGAGATAAATATCAATTTGCCATTAATATTCACCTTTATGAAAATATCTTAGCATTACTTAATCATATTTGTGTGCAAAAGTCTCCATCTTGCATTAATGACCCAGGGGTGTGTGATGTGGGGAAATATCTGGGTGTAAATGTGGCAGGGCTAGGCTAGGCTAGGTGAGGTGGAAGACTAGGCTTAGTCAAAGTAGGCTAGGTGAGGAGGAGGGTTTAATTAAATCAATATTAGATCTAATTAATCATGAAATTAGCCATAAAGCATAACTTGACCAAAATGTGTTGACTTTCTAATCATAAAGTGTTTTTTGACCATGGTGAAGGTTTCAACCTTAGTTGAGTTGCCATGAGGTCACATGAGGACCTAGAGTTAAGTGTAGGAAAGGGCTTAGCTAGCCCAAAGGGGCTAATGGTGATGAATAGTGATTTTAGGCCAATTTATGCAATTTTCAATGGTTTTACAAATTGATCAGTCGTGATGATGTAAGAAGTGGAAATGTGCAACTTTTGGGTGTCTAAAGAAGCAAGTGAAGATAATTAAACTCTATAATCCTTTTTACTATTCCAATAAATTACGGTAGAATCAAGAGAAAATCAAGAACGATTGATCAATTTGCAATCATTAGGATCACCTGCCCAATCTGATTTTATGTTACCACTTAGAATAAAGTTAGATGAATTCAAGTCCACAATTGGGGATTTGACTTACATCTGAATGCCAATCCTACACTAAATGGAATATCAGGTCTAGTATTTATCAAATAATTTAAACTTTGAACAAGTTACCTATAAATCTTAGAATCAATATAATGAGAATTCATATCATTCACCAGCTTAGTTCCTAATTCACAAGGAGTAGCAACAAGTTTAGCATTTTTCATATGAAATCTAGCTGTCAAATCTTGAGCATATTTTTGTTGAGAAATATAAATTTTATCTGGTTCTTGCTAAACTTGCATTCTTAAGAAATAATGCCTAAGTCAGTCATTTTAAATGTTTATCTTAAACTTGGTATCAATTAAAGGACTAGTAGAAGTAATAGTCAAATTAACATACAAAACAAGGATTATTACAATTCTTAATATAGAGGTTAGGATCATTCTTACTTCTAGTAAAAGTAAGAGAAAGAAAATAATCATAAATTATTTCAGAAAACCATGTTTAGACATAAATTTCTTCATGCAAATTGTCATTTAAAATGCACTTTTAGCAAACATTTGATGCACTTTCCAATTAATCTTTGCAATCAAAGCTAACACTAATTCAATAATGGACACTTTAGCAATAGGAGCAAAGATTTCCTTATAATCTATACCTTCAATTTGAGAAAAACTTCTAGCAACTAATCTAGTTTTATGCTTCACAACTTCATTTTGAGCATCAAATTTAGTTCTGAAAGCCATTTGCATGAAACTAAATTTTTATCTTTAGGTAATAGAAATAGATTCCAAGTGATTATTTATCAGAAAATTATATTCTTTAAGTTGGTTTTTGCCTATTGAGGATTATGTTTTGCATGATTATATGATTGAGGATCATCAGTTTTCATTACCTTAGATATCAACGAATAATTGCAATAATTGCTTGTACTAGTTTTGAATTGGAGCATGCTCACTTGAATACTTTATCACTTCTTTGAACAAGATTTATGTACCACTTAGAATTTTTCTTTGATTGTACATTAGAAGTAGAAGTAGAATAATCAATATGCAAGTTTGAAAGCCTTCCATATTCTTAAGCCTGTTATATTTTTAATCACTTAATTGATTTCACAATTGAATTTTTCTTGATTCCAATTGAATTTAATGCTTCTTCATTTTTAAGAGTCCACTTATCCTTTTTGTCTTGTAAAATGGATGAACCAAGCTTCAAGTTTACGTTAGTGATAACATTGAGTAAGTGTTTAATCTTAAAAAGTATCACATGTGGGTTTAATTTGAAGATCAAAAGTATCACTTATCCTTGGAAATAATTAGAAGATGTTAGTATAATTTCAGGTAGTAAAGTGGCTATATTAATTGATTGAAAAAATAAATAACAATATATAAATCATTTATTTAAAAAAATCAACTTAACAACTTAAATAAATGATTAAAAGAAATTCAATTACAATTAGTAAAACTAAAATATGATTAAAAAATACAAATAAAAATTATTCTTACTATTTCATTTCAAAAATATACCATCTATTTAATAAAATTGAAGCTATAGTTGATATATTCACTTGGTTAATTTAAAATAACATTTAACAATTTTTAAAAATTATTCTTAATATTTAAATATTTAAGTATTCTAATGAAAAACTAACTCGATAAATCTAAAAGCAGCATTAGTATATTCAAAGTAAAAAGAACATGCTATTAGTCCCAAGGGCTGGGTGGATTGGTAAGTTTTGGGTGCTTACCAAGAAGAGACCCAGGTTCAAACCTTGGAGGCAAACCTTGTTTGGGGCAAAGGTAGTACACTGACCTGACTCCACTAAGTGCACGCTGGCTCAACGACGGTGGTTCCAATCCTAAGCCACTGGTGGTCCCCCTCACACCGAGTCATTAGCAACAAGGTGGTATACGGGTTATAGAGGGCAGCTCCAAGATTTGAACCCTGGTTGGTAGTTAAAAATGAATGGGATGTAACCAATTTCCCTATGTATAAAAAAAAAGAACATGCTATTTAGTAATCAACTAAAAGAACTTAAACGCAACAAATCAAAACCAAAGAAATGAAAGATATCAAATCTATAAAGCATATGAGAAATAAAATGAAATATTATTAATGTCCACGGTGGGCCAAAGATGACCCAAGGGACTATAAAAAGGACAACAATAACGACAAGCGAATGGGCCAAAGCGCCCAACAAAAGAAAGAAAGAAACAAAGATAAATACAATGACGTGACCCAATAAGCAGGCCAAAGGGAATGGGAAGAGAGAAGAGAGGAGAGAGGTGGGCTGCAATCCATTAGAAACAAGTTGTGTGGAGTGTTCTCCAAGAGGGATGGAGAGAGAGAGAGAGAGAGGGGGGGGGGGGGGGGGGAACCGCCTGGAGGAGAGCTCCTCTATCGATGAAACAATCAAGGCCGAAGAATCTCCACTGAAGAAATTGGTGCCTCTATCTCGACGAACCATGGGTGCCTCTATCTGAACGGTCTGATATGTGACGTTACCGTCCAATATCCTCCCTTGATCCATCTAAGTTGGTGAAGTAGGGTTTGATGGGTCAAGAGTGTGGCAAGAACCGCCTGGAGGAGAGCTCCTCTATCGATGAAACTGAGTTGCCTCCCTAAAGTAGAGTGCGAGACATCACTGGTCCGGGTATTTGAAGGTGGATAGAGATCGTGAGTTATCCCTGAAAAGGCAATGAAATCTGCCTTGGATCTCATAGTAGACGGGACATGGAAAAATAAAGTGATGCAAGGTTTCTTCTTCTCCTAAGGAGCAAAATTGGTAGACTCGCTCCTCCCTTGGGAGATGGTGATCTGACTCAACCCAAAGTTGGTGGGAGCACACTCTGAGCTGTCCAATCGGGATCCGTATGTTATGCATTGTATGCTGTTGGAGGTACTATGGGGGGACTATCCAACCGTCTTGTATTTGAAGGAAGTGCTCGTGGTAGAAAGACAACTTGGGGGAGAGAGGGGTAGTGGGAGAGATCCATGTGCAGCTGGTATATTGGAGGCTAATGTCCTTTCGGATCTCGTGGAGTATCTTCTCCTTCTTATTCCAAGAAAGGGGGAGAGCTCCCAGGGAATAAGGGGGAAGTCTATCAATCTGTATTTGAATGCTGGCCAGAAGTGTAAAGACCTGAAGATACCAGCTCCTCTGACCCCCCTGAGGGCTTGAAGAGAGGTCCATTGAGGAGTGAACGTTATAAAAAGAAGCTAGATGTTAGTGATCTTAATAGAAAATAGGAAATTTGATAATAAGATTAACATATAACTAAGATTCTCAACCATAATTCAATCCAGCCATTAGAAATGCACTTGGAAAAGATCAATGTAAGGTTAAAGCAATTGTTTACTACAGACAATATGAATAATGAATGCGTGAATATTAATAATGAGATGCTGTTCTATGCATGAAGAATTGCGTGCACCTACAACATTGTAATGGACAGATATTATATCAAATTAACAAAGTAATGTATATGACAATGAAAAATGTCAATGGATATGCATATGCCTGCAAATGTCATGCCTGCAACAAAAACTTTTAATTTTTAAAAATCAACACAGAATGTTAGACAGAAATAAGATGCATGGGAAAAAATAGAAGGTAATCTATAGCAGATAGGAGGGACAAAATGTGTGGCTGAACAAGTTAAAAATAACAGTACCAGTATCAGCCGACACAAATATTTTGCTAGAAGCTGCAGTGAGGAAAAGCACATCAGTATCTCAGTGAATAGCAGCTGCCATTCTTTGTGCAGCAGATGCAATGAACCTTCACAATCCTTGGAAGCAAAAACAAATGCAGTGAATTTTCTTATCATGGAAGAAAGAAATAAACAGATCTTCCCTTGGAAGTTAGACAACAACAGATCTGCTACCCTTGTAATAAGAGCAGCAAGAAACTTGGATTCTTAAAAAATAACTGCCTCCATCACGGCTCTTACACAAGGATCTTAAAAAAATATGATGACAGTTCTCCTTTAATGCAGTAACTTTTAAACAAATTGCCTTTGACTCTTATCCAAAGCATAAAAAATGTGCTGACCTTCCACAAATAGCACTTCAAAGAAGATTGTTTTATTTTGGTTTTCCTTTGTGAATGCCTCCAACTCTTTACCTGAAAATAATGCAGCACTCTCTCAAGCAAAATGTGTGTGCACTGTGAACGCCTTCAACTCTTTCCCAGAAAACAATGCAGCATTCTCTCAAGCAGAATGTGTCTACAATGCATTTCTCATAGGAAGAGAAAAAAATAAAAAAATTCTGTAAATGAATTCAATTTGGGAGGGGAATTTTTATAAAATAATCTTGTCTTCTTCATTAAAAATGATTCTAATGAACTGAGATCGTATGCATGATAATATCAACAATAACTGGCTGTACTATGAAATGTAAAGTAACATAAACCAAAAAAAAATTATTGTTTGATGTTGCACAGAAGCAGCACACATACAAGAGAGGAGACAATATTTTTACAGGAGGAAACCACAAGGAAAAAATCCTCAATGAATAATTAGGAAGGCGAGGTGCTCAAATTCTTGCTATGCAAGGTTACAATAAGAGAGAAGATAGTGTTCCGGATTTGAAAGAGAGACTCTACTACTTCTCCTACATACTACACCTATTAATAGTTGAGGACATGGAACAAAAGAGATACAAGTTTACATCATTGCTCTCACCATTCAAATAGTGTGTGTTTAAATGTCCTAAAATTTCCTACACAATGGAATCTTGAGTGGCATGTAACTTGGAGTTACATGAGATGTGTCAGTCTGAAATGTTCTCACATGACACTTATCTTGGAGTTACATAATAGGTACATAAACTATTCTCATAAATGAGAATAATAAATATTAAATAATATAAGTCAGAGCAACCGTCACACACCTTACAGGGTACATAAAGTACATAAACTATTCTCATAAATGAGAATAATAAATATTAAATAATATATTTAAGTCCTAGAGCTAACCCAAAGACAAATAAAGATTAATATCCCTTATAGATGTTGGCCTAAACTTTTCCAATATGATTGTTTTCTTTACTATTGTAATCAAATCAGTTAAGTTACATCTATGTCCCCCAAGACTTTTTACAAATCCCCTTGGCCTTTCTGGCCTTGCTTTCTCATTTGTTTTTTTGACCACAACCTACATTCCACCTGAAATTGATTAATGCCTTGAACCTTGCTGTTTCCTAACCCTTGCTTATGCTAATGTGTTGGCCTTCCAGACCTGGATAAGCACATTGGAAGAAAGAACGAATTATTGAGAAAGGGTGCAATTTTCGCACAGACCTAGGGGACATGTGGACTTTGAATTGTTTATTATGTTTCCTAGTCTATACCAGAATACTAGGGAAAAGACTCTGCACATCTAGGTTCTCACATATGAGATATATTCCTATGAGTCCACAATCAGTAACATTTACATGTTTTTCTGCTGCTTCAACATAATTATATGGGCATATCTTGTTTTTATTTAGTGCCTTTGAGTTTTCTTACAACTTTGCAAGTTTAGAGAGACAAGTAATGCAATTTAAATGCGAGTGTGCTAAAACATCCATGAGGATTGTGCTTGGCCCTCAACCCTTACTGGATTTTCTGTTATCTATGCAAAACCCTTATACTTTTAACATATACAATAATAGCCTAACAATGCAGGTGAAATGGCATGAACCAAGGGGTTTCTAGAACTGTCAATGTAATAAAGTTATGTTTCCATGCGTACTCATAGATAATGCAGTCAAATACAAATTATTTAATCTGTGCTTATGCTCAAGACATGTGGGCTTATGGTACCAGTTAAGGTAAAAAGCCATCTGATTAGCATGATACCTACTACAACTGATGTACACATGACAGAACTGTTTTCACAATGCATTGCCTAAGACCACTCTAACTGGCAGTTTTATTAACAGTAAGACTTTGGAACTTCTAATTGGGGGTTCAAGATTTGAATCCAATGGGAGTAGAGTTGTACACCATACTTCAATAACTGGAGTTTGGTTGGATAAACATATATTGGATAAATAACATCCTCTATGAATGCCATCTCATATGACCTAGGTCTAATTGACGTTAAAAATTATTTTTAACTTTTTACGTCTACACGTGCAAGAATAACTAAAACTAAAGTTTGAATGCAAGTATAAAAATAATTGTGTCATACTTAGAAAGGAGTTACAAATGCCAATTTTTTTAAGAAATGCAAGTATGATTAAAAACGAGGTAGGATCTGGTGGAGGTTTTAACTGTATTTTAACCTCTAAAGGGGTTTGTTTCAACAAGGATAATGGCAACAGAGTCTTCCTTTGCGTGGTTGAAGGGATCAAAAGAAGGATTTTACAGTGGATGAAAATCTGAAGAAAAATACAGAGAAGCCAACAAAAATTAGAGGCTGTAATTCACCTTCTGAGAAGCTAACAGCTATGCTTAATCCATCTTTAACAGTGCTTTATTTGTAGGTGACTTCTTATGCAAATTCTTGGTTTTTTATTTTAGTAAAAGGATATCGTAAATTTACCTACAAGTGTAGATTCTTCTTAATAGCAACTTGTTTATGCAATAGAGATTTTTATGTATGTTTAGGCCTCATGTAATCCCAAGTTTGATTCCCTTGGGCTCCATCTCTTCTCTTTTGGGCTATAAATACCTATTTCTTTTCTTTTGTAAAAAATCCCATATTGACATTCATTGTAGTGCATTTCAATCCCTTTGCATATATTATTGCCCATCATTTCAAATAAAGCCATGCATAGATGTAAGGTTTTAAACATAGAATGTTGGGAAGATAGAGATATCAATTTATCCACAATGAGCAGTTCATTTAAATAATTTAAATAACAAGTTGGATGAGTTGCTTGATAGTTTGTATAAATAATTTTAGATTATGTCTAGGACTATATTAATATAGTCAAATATTTTTAAGGTTGTTTGAATCAATAAAACTTATTTTTGGAATATTTGTAATACCAACTTATAGGCCAAGGCCGACAATGGTGATGTAAGCCTACAAGCTCTCTTGATATAAGACTAATGATATATGTGACTTATAGTACTATAGGTACAATTTGTAAGCCTATGGGTATAAATTAGTGTATTTAATTCTATCTCTATCAATTAAAACAATTAGTATGCTTCACCTTATAATTTGTATTTTAACCTTAAACCTTTATGTTGTGATGGCTTTGGTTAACATGACATATAATTATTATTGAGGATTAGGTATCTACTATAAATACCTCAAACCATTGATATATTGTAGCATTGTGTGCGATGTGATATCATGGGAGTGAATACAAGCATTCACCACTTTCTATTTGATTATCTATATTATTTCTTTTGTTGATTTGCTCTTTTATTTCACTCTTTTGTTCCTTTATATTTGATTATAGTGAATGTTATGCATCAGAATGTTTATGGAAAGGATTATAAAATCCACCATGGTATCAAAATAGGTCTAGAGAAACAACACTTAGTCATGCCTAGAAAATATATTGAAGCATCTATTTCTTCTAATTGGAGAAAGTTTATGGTTTTTATTTCATATGACATCTTTAACGGCAAAAGAATCATGAACAAACCTCTCCATATTATCTTTTGAAGCTTTATAGGATTTTTTTGACATGAGTAGAAAAATATTTTTCTTTTTTATTATTATTCCTCATTGAAAAGTCAAAAGAATTTTAATAAAATTTATGTTTTTTCAAAAATGACACTCATGGGTTGTTTTTTAGGGTAAACTTCCAAAGGCCATAACTTAAAGTATGTTGAGATTTTTTCTAGATTGTATGGTTTTTCAAGATCTACTCATTGGTGACATCAATTTAAGAATGTTATGGTACATAGAGATAGGAATATGAGGATATGGTATTATATTGTATAAAGGTATTATGGATAGTTAGCATGGACCACTCATAACATAAGGTTGATTATATTATAATAATGAGTGGGATAAGAGTTTAGGAGTCTTCTTCCCAAAGTAGCATTAGAAGATGGGTACATAAAGAAGGGATATTTTCATTGTAATTATGAATGATATCAAGTATTCTCTTGTAACATCTTCACTCGTGGAGTGGATCTCGTTTTGGTAGATATTATGGAGTGGTTCCTTCCTTAAGGAATAACATTGGAGTTGCCCTACCTAAATGGTATTATCACATTTTGTCTTGTGTAGATTAGTCACTATGGTTGATTTATTTAATATTTGACATATTATGGTTACCTTTATATTTATGAGAAGTAAAGGTTCATAACAAGTGGTATCAGAGTAATAATTCTAGCAAAGTGGGAATTGTTTTGTGGATTATAGATTTTTGGCATTTATTTTCTAAAAAATGTCTCACTTTTTGAGAGCAATATCTTTATGTAAAATGGTTAGATTCAAATTATTCTTACACCATTTTATTCAAAAATTAAAGAGCTTAAAATCAAGTGGTCATGTGAAGTAATTCGAGGAGTATTTAAGGAGATACAACCCTATGAAGTTAACCATATAGAAGAGGGCAGTGGCATTTTTGTAAATCATATTCTTTGTTGGTGTAAGCAAATAATTTGTTGTTGTGTTTAAAGGAGATTTTTTTTGTAATTTTACCTTCAAATTACTAGGGATACAAATATTTTTATGAAACCTTGGTTTATTAAACTAGTTTGCATTGTCTTTTTTTTTGGGTGTGACTTATAGTGCTATAAAAATTTTATAGAGAGAAACATTTTAAATCATTGTATTATGGTGATTATTTTTGGAACATTAATATTACTTATTATTTTGGATGAAAAAATCTCTCTTGGTTTCATACTTTTGTATGGTCCATAATTATGAACTAACTTGGGAAGAAACAGAGCAAGCATTCTTGAGTTAATTTGCAATGAACCTCTTCTCATGCAAATATTTCACCTCAAATTTCTTAGTTCTAAGTTGTACTGAGATAAGAAATTCAGTGCCAAAGATAATTATAACTATGATTGCAAAGAGTATTGACAAAAGCAACACTAATATCATATATCCAATAACAAAAACATTCATTAAAGGAAACATGGAAATACGAAATAACAGTAACTATAGAAATTTAGGACAAGGAATATTATTATTGCTAGTCTCTTCAATGGGGAAACCTCCTTACAAAATATGCAAATTCTTCACTAGTCTTGTGAGGGTTACATCCTTCCTCTTTTATAATATTTACAAGCATAATTCTTGATATTCTATGACAACCTGCTATGATAGTATTCTATGATAATATTCCTGACTACATATTCCATGATAGTTACATTCATGATTCCAAAGAGATTACATTCATTGATTCTATGACACATACTCCTAACTATATCTAACTTAGTACATGGTTTACTTCTAACTTAATGTGTGGTCCACTTTAAATACAATATCATATGCCACAATGAGTTATAATTATGGGGCATGTAACATGCCACCCCCCTTAGAAAAGCTTTGTCATCAAAGCTAAAAGGTTGAAAACTACTACTAAAATTCCTACAATGGCTCCCATGTAACATCTTCTGGTTGCAACCCCTACCACTACACAAGCTCTTTGGTGATATCCCAAGAGTGAAGATGTTGAGACTTGTGATCTAGAATAGTTGTAGGTTGTAAATGAATGGATCCTTCTTCATCTAATTTAGGCAAGACCATTTATAATTAGATATGCATTCCCACCACTTTCTTGAGGCCAAATACATGGAAAATTGGGTTAATCTTGAATGTAGTTGACAACTCCAATTTGTAAGCAAAATCCCCTACCTATTAAAGTATCTTGTAGGGTCCATAGAATTTAGGTGTCAACTTGTGTCAACCTTCCTCTTTTAGAGACATTTTTTTATAGGGTTGAACACAAAGAACTACCATGTCACATTTAGAAAATGTCCTCTCAGGCCTGTGTTTATTTATTTGCTATTTCATGTGGTTCTAGAAAGTTACCAAATTCTATTTTAGGATATCTAAGACTCCTACCTATGATTGAGGATTGTGTCAACTACTTCAACCTTTGAGCTTTCTAGCAGGTAAGAAGTAAGTGTTGGAGATGGTTGACCATATACTGGCTCATACACCATCGTCCTTGTTGTTATGTGAAAAGTGGTGTTATAGCTTAGTTCTACTAAGAGAAACCATTGACTCCATTTGGATTGGTTATCAATGACATAATATTGAAGATATAACTTGAGGTATTTATTTATCACCTCTATCTAGCCATCATTTTGTAGGTGGTAGGATATGTTGTGTTCCTTGGATGTGATGGATCCTCCCAAAATTTAGTAGTGAACATCTTATCGTGATCATTGTGTATTGAATATGGGATACCATGGAGCCAAAATATCTAATCCATAAAAAAATTGTGCCACTATTTATAGGAATGAACTGGGGATTAAAAGTGGGCATATTTGGTCAATCTACCCATGATCAACATGATAATGGATTTTCCACTCAATAGAGAAAGCCCTTTAATGAAGTCCATGGAAATATCTATCCATGGTAAATTTGGAATTAATAAATATTGAAGCAACCCCTAGTGTACTAATTGTTTTCCCTTTTGGCACTAGAAGGTATCATAGGTATCCATATACTATTTTACATAAAACTTTAGCCCAAACCAATAAAATTATATTTTACCCATTTATAGGTTCACAATAAACCCATCTATCCACCTATTGGAGAAGAGTGAAGCTCTATTAAAACTTGGGATTAGAGTTCTAAAGTGGGTAGAATAACAACCTAATGCTTGTAGTATAATCCCCCTTAATTCCATGAAAAATGTGGATGGTCCCTTGTCATTATATGAAGGTCTTGAATAATTTTTACAACTTTGGGGTCATCTTTCCATTTTGAATTAGGTGCCTCTATCCAATTAGTCCTGATGATTGATAGTAAATAGAGGGTATATCATATTTTTGGATGTCTAAAAAAGGCATCAACAAGAGCATTTTATTTTCCCTTGTGATAGACAATCTCTTAGTCATATCCTAAGAGCTTAGTGATCCATTTTTTTTTCTCATTGGAAGAAAACATCTAGTCTAGGAGATACTTGAGGTTACATTGACCCATCTTAATGATGAAATGCCAACCTAAAAAGTATGATCACCAATGAAGAACTACAAATATGATTATCATCATCTCATTCTCATAATTTTATTTTGTAAAATTTCATCTTGATAGGGCCTTACTTATGAATGCAAGGGGTGAACCTTATTGCATGAGTACAACCCCTAACCCCACTCCTGAAGCATCACTTTCTATTGCAAATATTTTTGAAATATTAGGGATTGCTAAGATTGGTGTGTGGCACATAGAATTATTCAAATTCAATAAGGCCTCCTTGATGGCACCATTCCATGGCAATGCATCCTTATGAAGCATAGTTTTCAAAGGTGCCATAATTTTCCTGTAATCCTTAAAAAACTTTTGGTAGTACCCTATAAGGTTGAGGAATCCTTAAATGCTCTTCAATATTTAGGGTCTGGTCCACTCCTTCATGACTTCAATATTTTCTAGGTCAATGCATATGCCATCTATAGACATAATATGCCGTAAATATTCCATCATTTTTTACCAAAGGTACACTTAGATTATTTGACATACAATTGAATTTACTATAGATGGTCCAACACATGCTCCGCAAGTTGTAGGTGCTCTTCCCATGTTCTATTGTATACCAGTTTATCATCAAAAAATATCAATGCAAACTTTCTTAGATATGCTTTAAGAACGCTAATCACCAATCCTTAGAAAGTGGATGGTGCATTGGTAAGACCAAAGGGTATAATCTCAATTGAAGTGTTTAATATATTTAATATGATATAATTTAACCTTCAAGTCAAGTTATGTTGACTTGAGGTTAGAAATTAATTGGGAATTAGGTATAAATATAAATGCCCCCAATGATTGATCTATTGTATCAATTAGTGATATGTGATATCATGGAGTGCCTATCAGCACCGACTCCTTATCCTATTTTCATAAATACTTATCTCTTTATTTTTATCCTCTATTTTTTTGCATATGATTATGGTGAGTGTATATTTTGGGATATTTTTGTGAAGTGTTATGAATTCCAACACTATAAAAATTTTCACTAATAAATAGTCCATCAACTTTTCCAGGTTTTATATAATGAAAACATATGAAAATTTTGAGTTTTCTCCATGTACTTCATCTTGACCAACCATCTTAGTATTGATTTCTTTCATTCTTCCAGTAATTATTTTCTAGGCATGTGCATTTGGTACAATAGTAAGGGTTACTTTTCGGGCTATTTTATCTTATTATGGGGTGTTTAATCCTTTAAATATTCTATATAACAATATTCTCCCTCTATCTTAGAATGAGTATAAGGCCATACACCATATTTCCTAGAGAGATATATATATATATATATATATATATATATATATATATATATTCTCATTAAATTGGAAACTATAATTCATGTTATAATTCTCTCAGAAAAATAACAGTCAAACTTAAGGAGAGTGACATATTTTATAGATAAATGCTTTTTACTTGATCTAGCCTCATTTGCATGAAATTCAAATATAAAATTTAACCAAGATGGTTACCTTCTATTTTAGTAAAAAATAGTTACCTTATAACATCTAAATGAATAACATTTAGTGGCAAGCATACATAGGAATAAAAATATATTTGGTTATCTTCTATTTTAGTAAAAAATAGTTACCTTATAACACCTAAATGAATAACATTTATTGGCAATCATACATAGGAATAAAAATATATTTGGTTATCAAATAATAGGTCTAAATCTAGATTAGGTATCCAAATGAATACATGTTTATTATCTTCATATTACTACTCTTCTCATCTAAAACTCAAAGTTATATATTTGGAAACAATTTCAAATGTCTAGTATTAGAAGATGGATATGTATCTATTATCTAATCCTTTATGTCATGTCAATTATTCACATTAGACACTCACTCTTATAGGATCCAATAATTGGTGTTGTAAAAATCTTACCATAATGTTGTATCTTTAGGAATTGAAGTTGAAAATTCATACTATTTTACACTTTACCAAACTACATTTCAAGCTACAACTTGCTATAAATTATTAATATGAAAATTGTCTTCAACTATGAGTTTTAAAAATACAACAATATTAAACTATAGTTCAATAGATCCCTAAAGCTCTTATGAATATAAGAGTTACAACTATGAAAGTTCAAAGTGATAAGTTCTTTGTAATTGTTATAAATTTGTTATGTGTTCCAAAAACCAAAAAGAACCACTTGAAAAAGTCATAAATATTCAATATCTTTTTACAATTTGCTATATTCAAAAATAAAAATAAAAATAAATTTAGAGGATTTTATTAAAAATATAGCTTCAAAATTATATAAGTTTTTTTGATGCAATACATTTGTTAAGTAAATGATACTTGCCTAAGGATTCACCAACACGAAACTTTCATAACAAATAGTTTGAAAGAAACATATAATGTGGTCATTTAATGAGGGAAATTCTATAATTTTTTAATATGATGCATAGAAGAGTCCATTTCCTCATAATTTTTATCCAAAATAGAAATCATTGGCTTGTGCCTCTTTAACTTATCAAGGTTCAAAAGTCAAAAATCATATTTATATGAGTAATTCAAAATTATGGACTTTTATGAGCAGTTTAGCTAAGAAATAGAACAAAAACAACCAATGGATGGGATACATAATATGTTCCAAAAGTTCTATATGTTAAATTTTATAGTAGTTTTCATAAATAGATGGAATAAACACATTACCCAATATTGCTGAAAATAAATACACACAAATCAAAGAACATAAAATATATGAGGGTGCCTATGGACACCAATTAATCTCACTATCAAAGAATAGAATTACACTCCAACAAATAACAAAGTGATTGGTGTGATAGGGTATTTCTATCCAAATACAAACTACCTTTAAGTGTGAGACTGATCTTTTGAACATATAAAAAAAATATTACAAAAATACCTTTTTCAAGGTTTACAATGACCAAATGACTAATATAAATAATGCAAAATTTGGTCGTAGCCTTAAAATAATCTTAACCACCACATATTCCAACATCCCCACTTAAGTTGAGTGGGGGACATGAATAGAGACCCTTACTTGTCATCCCCTTATGGGGAACTCTATTAAGTACCTAAGTATATGATTGTGGGGATATAATATAATATTGTATTATAACAATGGATCACACATAAAATTGTAATAATATATAACATAGTGCCATAATATAATATTATAAACTTTGCAACTCAAACAAGGTGAATCACCACATGGTTGACCTTCTAACTCATGTAAGGTGAACCATCATATTCTTGTATAAAGATATATGTACCCTAATTGTAAAACAAGTCATATAAATTATTTTTTGTAAGTCTTGGCTCATGGAGTTGGAGATCTTATGGAGTGATTATTTTCTTAAGGAGTATTCTTGATGTTGTCCTACCTCAAGGTTATTATCTATCTCTATATTATTGTGGATGCATGTTTGATATTTTTGCATATTGGTGAATGATTTATTGGTAATAAAGAGATGTTCATAACACACTTTCCTGCCTGAGGTAGCTCCTATACAAACAAAAGTGGCCTTAGGAATGATCTTGGTTAGGATATCCATTTTTTGCTTTGATGAGGACACAAAAACTTAATCAAGTATCCTATGTGAATGAAGCCATCTCACAAAGTCATCCAAATCTCTATATGCTTCATCCATTGATGAAATATTTGATTAAGTACAAGTTGAATGCTACTTTGATTATCACACCAAAGAGTAACTAGAAAACTCTATAGAATTTCAATCTCCTCCAAAATCATGAGAGTCCATTGGATATGCTTATCTACCTCATTAGAAACATAATATTTAGCTTCTATATAATATTGAGATATAGCGAAATGGCATCTAGAACACCAATAAATAGGGTTGAATCCGAAATAGAATATGAAGTTTGTGTTTCTTGTAAGAGATTTTGTACCCATAGGTCCACAAACATCACTATGTATGATCTCTAATAAGTGAGATGCCCATCTTGCAATCCCTTTTAGAAATGTTCCTTTATGATATTTCCATAGAATACATCCCTCACATGCACCAGTTTGAGGGAATGTGTATGAAAATCCAATGGCCATCTAATGATGACTTATGTATCTTAATAATCTATAGATGATATGCCCAAGCCTATGATGGTGCTTCTAACTTTCATTATATTTAGTGCAATCATAGCAATAACTTTTCTCTTTTGATAAGAGGAAATTAAAGAGGCTTGCCTTTCTCCCAACTTATATATTTAATTAGACTCATCATAATTGCCAAAATCAATAGTTTTAAATCTCCTATATATATCCTTAATTACCCATTGATTAAGATAGATTTATACCTTTTTAATTTTATAAGTAATGTGATAAATGGATAAGAGGTTAGGGCCAAAATTAGAAATATGAAGTTCAAAAGAAGAAGATCTAATGCTAATTTCTACACATCCCACAATCTACAATAAAAATTCATATCCAATAATAATGTGCTCCCTTGAGAGTGAATTCTTGTATCCATATACAATATGTGTGAGCTTCTTCATGTGCCTAGTTCTCCCAAAATCTATAATCCACTCTTCTAAAGAGGTGGATTTTTTGTATGCTAAATGAATAGCTACATGTGCTTGTGATGTTCTACATAAGTTATTCTCACTTTGTGAATAGAAGAGAGTAGCATCAACATCCTCCTTTCTTGTTGCTTACTCAAGCTTCTTCATGTGAATTTGATAAAATTTTGCTTTGTGAACTATAGTGATTCTGCACTACTCATTTGCGCCTAAGGAAAATATTTGATCATAGGCAACTAGAGCTTTTATCCTAAATAGAAAGGAGCCAAGCTAAATCTCGATAAGCCAATATTTGTGCAAAATTTTACTAAGGAAAATATTTCAACAAATGAAGCAGTAGGGAGATAGAACCAAGGGAATCATTTCTTTTAAAATATTTTTGATATTAGAAATTTTGCAATCCATAATGAAGCACCAACAACAAAATTCCTAACCAATCTGTAACATGACCTTGGATTTTGAAAAACTAAGGGTGCACCAAAAATTCAAGCAAACACCAATGCTTGGGTCAACTCAAAATGTGTTAAGATATGATAGAGGTAGGTGAGTTGATTTTTTCTCGATCAAGAAGATAATGACCACCTATCAGAATACATCTTGATTAAATGGCATGGGCATTCATTCAAGACAAAGTATGGTGATGACAGTCACATGCCTAACAACTATTATGATCAAAGGATATTCATTCAATATCTTGGATCCCTAGGAGACATGGCTAAGATTGTTAGATCCACCTACAAACAATTTTGGAGGAAAATTTTTCCTATTGTAATCTATAAATAGCAGTAGTTTAGACTATAGAAAGGATTGACAAGTTTGTATTTATATCCTCTTGTAATTTTTCCTTTCATTTCTTTCTATAAGAGTAGTTGGATCCTGTGCTTATGGGAAAATTTTGAACCCCCACTTCTGGCACAATATTTGTAAATAATTTCTTGCATTATATATATATATATATATATATATATATATATATATATATATATATATATATATATTTTTTTTTTTTGCATCAATTTTTAGTTTAGCCATTTATGGCTCCCTACAAACCTATTTATGTATGTATGTGTGTGTTTGTAGTATTTTACTTGCTTTAGGTTTTATTAATGTATGTGTGTGTGAGGGGCCTATGTCTATTTTTGGACTAGCCATTTGTGGCTCTCCTATGGGACTTGCCTCTTTATGTATGCTTATGTTGATGAATATTATTTATGTTTAATTATTTGGAGAAGAGGAAGGATTCATCGTTGACATATAGCATTATGGCCTATTTTTGCAAGGATATCTTAGCAGATATTTTGGTGCATCACCATATTTTCCTTTTGCTGAGTTATTTTATTTTTTATCTCTTGCATCCCTTTTCACTGTTGAGTTAAGTGCACCTAAAAGATCACATCCTAACAAGGATTCAACCTTGTTAAAAACTCCTTGAGACCCTCGATTGAGTTGAACCCCATGCTCTCAATTATGGTCATATTGTGTCATTCCTCATGAGGTGCAATTATCCCACCAAGGAGATGGAAATAATTTAAGGGTATGCTTGGTGGGACCCTAATGATGTATCATTGATTCCAAAAAAAAAAAAATTATTTGTGGAAAACATCCCAAAAGGGATGCCACTTTCGGGTAAGACCCAAGGAGGTAGGGGTATCCATTCCACCAAAAATGCCCAGGACCCGGACCTAGCCTACCACCTTTGACATACTCAAGGAGCAAACAAACACACAAAACCAAAATAAAAATAAGTAAATAACAACAAAAATAATAAAATAAAATAAAAAACATGCTCCTTGAGTGTGTCAAAAACAAAAGCACAACCAAACATGCACAATAAGATAAAAGAAACCACAACACAAACCACATAGAAAAACACAAGAACCACATAACAAAACACAAATAAGACAAAAACAACAGAACACTACAAAGACATAACCCATAAAAACATGAAAAATAAACACAACCAAAACCTAAAAAATAAAATAAAAATAAAAATAAAAAACAACCAAGAACAGACAATAAACAAAAACAAAAAACATAGAAAAAACTCACGCATAAAAACATGAAATAACACAAACAAAGAGAAACCCAAGAACAAGAACAAAAAAAACACAAGAACAATAACAAAAAACATATATATAAAAAAAAAAAAAACAAAACAAAACAACAAAAACACAAGAACAACAAAAAACAACACAAAGAACACAAAAACAAAACAAAACGAAAGAACCCACCCACCTTAAAAAACTAAAAAAAAAAAAAAAAAAGAACAAAACAATGACCTATCTAGACTAGAAGACTATTAAGGCAAGAATCAACAGAGGAAACAAAATAAAGAATAGAATGAGCTAGGGAACCAAAAAAAATTGAATGAACCAAAGAGAAGCAAAAAAAACAAGAAGAAACTAGGTACCTTCAGAACTGGAGCCATCCAAAGAAATGATAGAAAGAAGAGCTTCCCTTATTTGCAAAGCCCACCATATAGGAGGGTGGCCATAACAAGTAAGATCACCTTTGTCCAAAGCCCAATTAGCTAAAGCATCAACACTCTTGTTTTGATCTCTGACCACATGATTGTAATCAACTTTCAAAAATCCCCTCTGGATTAACTGAATCTTCTCAATAATTCTTTTTATTCTCCAATCCACCTTATTATTGTTAGGAGTCTTCAAGAGATTAATCATAAGTTGAGAGTCAAACTCAACTAACACCTTTTCCCATCCAACCTTAGTAGCCTCCTGAAGGCCTCTAAGGATACCATACCCCTCAACAAGGTTATTGGAAAGAAAACCCAAATTCTCAGCAAATGTAAAAACCAGGGAGCCATCTGAAAGTCTACCAATTCCTCCCACACTAGCTTTTCCAGGGTTCCCTCTAGAGGCTCCATCAGTATTGACTTTTCCAAAATCCTTAGGAGGAGGTTGCCAATTTCTAGTCCTATCCATCTTACTAATACTCGCATTCCATTTAATTTGGTTGCCCTTAGAAGGTTTAATCTTCAATATTTGCATCACTTGATCCCATATTTGGTGGGAGTTTTGGGGGTGATTAAGGAGTTGATGGACTGATTCAACTAAGTTGGCTATGGTCTTTTGCCAAATATAGTGAATATCCTTCCTATCTTGATTAAAAATTCGGTTGTTCCTTTCATTCCAAATATTCCAAAGAAGAATGGTAGAACCCATCCAAACTAAGTGCCTAATAAAATGATCAACACCCTCTTGATTAGGCCAATCCCTCCAAAGTTGTTCAAAAGTAAAAAAATTGGACCACTGTAAGCCAAGTAAAGTGGCCATTCTCCTCCATAGCTCAAAGTCTAAAGTACACTCAATAAAAACATGGTTGATATTTTCTACATTCTCTTCACACATTTCACATCTAAAAGGGCCATGAAAACCACGCTTCATAAGTTGCTCACCAGTAAGCACCCTACGATGCAATAAAAGCCAATTAAAGAACCTCACCTTAGGCCAGAGCTTTTGAGCCCACAATTGAGAAAAAATGTCAGAAGCATGGTTGGGATTATTATGGCATAAGGTCAAATAACCTTGAGCAACTAAATAATCACCCTTAGTAGTGTTGTTCCATCCAAAACAATCTTTTTCATGGGACCAAGAGAGGGATCTCATATGAAGGATGCCTTGGATATCTTGTCTTTTCCTTTTTGGGATTTGAATAGGCTAGTCCTCAATAGGGATCCAATATCTACCAACCTTTGAATTACCAGTATGGTACCGACGATAATTAACCACCTTTATCCAATTAGCTCGGTGAAGCTCCTCCATCCAAGGCCTCCAATCGGGAAACCGAGTTATCAAAGGCTTGTGACCATCCCAAGAATCTATCCAAAAATTTGCATGTTGACCATTATGAATGATCCAAAATAATTTTTCCTTTATCAAATACTCACCAGTCTTAAGAACTGTTAAAATGGGAGAACCTTTGGTAGGAATTTGATAGCGAACAAGGTCTTCAGGACTTTTATTCTCAGCATATTTAACATGGAGATTATTGGCCCAAAGAGCATTGGGGTTATGCAACATCCTCCAATATAATTTAGTAGCTAAAGCTTTGTTGTTATCAATTGAAGACCGGAATCCTAACCCCCCTTCACTTTTAGGAAGACATAAAGTATCCCATTTCACCAAGGCCCATTTTCTTTTCTCCTTAGTACCACTCCAAAGGAAACGATGACTGATTTGATCCAATTCTCGAAGGACAGCCTTTGGGATATTCAAAACGAAAGAAACATAAATAGGAATAGCTTGAAGGACTGATTTTACCAAGGTGATTCTAACCCCAGAAGAAAGCCACTTGTTGGTCCACTTTCCAATTTTCTTCTTGACTTTGTCCAAAAACCAATTCCAATCTTTATTTTTCTGCCTTTGAATATTTATGGGAATACCTAAATAAGTGATTGGAAGAGAGGTCTTCTTATATCTTAATTTATCCAAGACCATGGATTCCTTGTCTAGCGAAGCGATGAAAGAAAATAACTTTAGATTTGTCTTCATTGATCAAGCTGCCTGATAGCCTTAGAAAAATAACTAATGATTTGCTTAATACTAGAAGCTTCCTTAAGTGTAGCTTTACCTAAAATAGTAGAGTCATCCACAAATTGAAGATGAGAGATAGGTCTAGCTCCATGAGCAATGGTAACTCCCTCAAGGGTTTTGTTTTCCCTCTTTTTGGTTATAGTCCTACCCAAGCATTCAACAAGAATGATGAATAAATAAGGGGATAGCGGGTCACCTTGCCTAATACCTCTGGAAGGCTGGGAAAGACTGAGAAGTCCTGCCATTGATAAGAACTAAGTAGGAAACTGAAGAGATACAACCCATAATCCAATCCATCCAATCCTTAGAGAAACCAAATTGCCTCAAAACTTTTATAAGGAAGTGCCAATCCACTCTGTCATAAGCTTTGGATAAGTCTAACCGAATGAACATAGAAGGAGAATTTTGCATATCCATGGAATGGATGGCTTCCTGAGCAAGAACTATCTCATCTACTATTTTGCGTCCTTCCACATATCCCCCTTGCTCTGGGGAAATAATCTTATGCAAAAGAGGCTTCAACCTTTCTGCCATGATTTTAGTAATGATTTTGAGAAGAACATTACATAAAGTAATAGGTCTAAAATCTGAGATATGATCAACCTCTTGAGCTTTTGGAACAAGAGTAATATAAGTTTTATTGATAACCTTCAAAATTTCTTTGGCTTTCCTGGCTTCTTCCACCACCTCTAATAAATCAACATGAAGGATATCCCAGAACTCTTGGTAGAACTCAATAGGAAAACCATCAGGACCTGGGGTCTTCCTTTTTTCCATTTTAAAAACTACTTGTTGAAGCTCATTGATAGTAACGAGGAGCAGTCAAAAAAGAGTTCTCCTCAGAAGTGATAAGAGAAGGGATTGCTTGAAGAACATTTTGTTGTGAAGCTGAGTTAAGACGAGTAGCAGCAAAAAGATTGGAAAAATAATCAACAACAATAGAGTTCATGGCATCCCAAGTATAAACAACATCTCCAGAATCTGATTTTAAGGAATAAATAAAAATGTTCGTGCTGATGAAAACACTGTCTAAAACATAGGTTTATGGCCACCTATGATCTGCAATTTTCACACTAAACACAGCAACCAAACTATGATACATGCAGTGGGATCAAATGGATCTCGTTCGTCCTCCAAAGATCGCCTGCACTTCAAAACTGATCTGCAGGATCTGGTCTATCGGATCCTCTATCACCTGTGTCTCCTTTCTCCAATAGCACCAGAACTGATCTACAATAGTAAATGCACCGTTGCTATCACCCTATGCATACGCTTCGTATAAGTTATATAGCACCTTATTCCCACATGGGATGTGTTAGGAAATGAGCAGGGTCATCATCGTGGTGTGGCATGATCAAAAATAAAAAACATAGGTGTTTATGTCAAACCCCTCTTCTTTCGACACCAAAAAATCACAAGGAGCATCGTTTCTCCTTTTCAGTGGTCGGCATTGTTGCTTCCACAATATTTTTGTGTTGGCTTGGATAGGCTTGGATCGAGTTTCTCCAGTTGCAAATGCTCTATAGCAGTGTTGTTCTCAACATTAAATCTTCTTAGCCGCGTTGCAGTCATCACCCTTTAATAACGTCTGCGATGATCCGGCATGCACCAGAAACTTGGCTTCATCTGCTAACGATCCGTGGGATATTATTCCACATTGGGGATGTGGAGGAAAAAAATAAGGTTTAAAACAAAACACGCACCGTATTTAATTCGATCATCGTATGGTGGTCTGCTTCTCACGCAAGTATTACTGTTCTTTTGGTCAAATAATCCACCACATAGTCATGTCCACGTCTGCCCTCGATGTCACCAAATAGGTCTAGTTTCCCATGTCCTCCACTCACATCCAGGCTAGGGTCGAGTCTGCAGCAAGTGACCAGGTCCCCACTCGGCTCTCCAACTACAAATGAGCCTAGAGCCACATAGGCTCTGATACCATGTTAAGTAGCGGAATGTGTTTATTGAATATGCAATCAAATATATACATCAACTTAGGCTATCAATAGCTCTAACTAAACGAGCTAATAGCGCTAACTCACTAACTAATCAACAAGTATTCGCTAACAATAGAGGTTAGCGAAACTACTAACCTAGGATAGAAACCTAGGTAAAACTAACTACTATAAGAATAATGTAATAACTACAGTTACTAACATAGTAACTCTAACACATTGGTTTTCCACATTTCCATCATGACTGGCCAATGATCCGAACCAGCATTATTAACAATCTTCACTTTAGGAATGTGACCTTGGATTAAGAAATTTTTAGAGAGAAAAAACCTATCCAATCTCTCCATTATACAAGCTAAGCCTTGCCTTCAGTTAGACCAAGTCATAAGGCCATTATCTGGTTGGATATCCACAAGATGGAGGTTTGCAATATATTCGCTCATGAGGTCAGTGCTTTTATCCAAATTTCTATTTCCCCCCTTTTCTCATCCAAAGAGAGGATGGTATTGAAATCTCCTCCGATCAAGATCCAAGCTTTAGGAAAATGAGAGATAATATGAGTAATATCCTTCCACTTGTCTTCTTTTTTCCTCCAAAGAAGTCGGGGCATAAACAATAATGCGAGCATAATCTGGTTGGAATTTCTACTTTGAATAGCTATAGCCAACAAACCCCAACTACCAACCATATGGTGAATAACTACCTCTTTTGGGTCCCAAAGACAATCAATGCCACCCGAAGTCCCTTGGGAACTGAGGGAAACCACTTTTCCAGATGGCCAAATTTTACTAGCAATTAATTCCATATCCTCCATTGACATCTTTGTTTATTGAAGGAAAACAAGATGTGGATGATTTATCTGAATCATTCTTCTAATTTCATTTTGTTTTGAAAGACTCCCTTTGAGTCCTCTAATATTCCAAGTGATGATCTTCATTAATACTAGGGCTAAAAAAGTTGGGAAGGGCATTAATCTTACCTTCCTCTACAAGCTTTTCACCTTCTTTTACCATATGATATTGATTGGTCTTGCGACCTACTTTTTGATTAGAATCCATCTTCAATTTTTTTCCCTATTTCTTGACTTATTCCAATTGAATCTGAGATGGCTTCTAACCTTGAAGAATGGTCATACACAGCCAAAATTTTACTAGATGGTTCAATGGAGTCTATATTGGGACTTGCATTATTTGAAGTTTTGACATTTGAAATATTGTTTTTCTTGTGTAAATTTTCTCCTTTTTTTTTGTTGAAAACCTTTGATTTGTTGGTTTGTCTCTGAGTTCTTCCCTTCATATTTACATTGTGTTTCTAAGATTTCGGTTTCCATTATTTCCTCTTCCTCACTTGGGACATCATTTGTGGAAAGGATTTCAAACATATTAGCAAATGACTTTGATTGATCCTTCATAACCTGGTTTTTTCTTAGTGTTCTTCTTCTTAGGTATTTGGAAACTCTGTTGAGTTTATATCTTCTTTCTTTTGATCGGGAATTTTATTTGGGCAAGCACTAGCCAAATGACCATATTCATGGAAAATTCTACAACGAAAAGGAATGTTCTCATAGTCCACTACTTGCTCCCAAGTGTCTTCCCAAATTGTAATGTGATCTTTTTAGGTAGGGGTTTGTCAAAATCCATTAAAACACAAATTTGAGCATAAATAATATGTTCAAAATTTTGAGTACAATCAGCAGTCATCATAAAAGTTCCTAAAGAGTTTCCAATTGAAGAAAAAATAGTAGGATTCTAAAATTCAATAGGGAGGCCAAAGAGTCTAACCCACACGGGGAGCTATAGAAGGCATCTCTTCTTCGGCTTTAAATTTAGTATGCCAGGGCTTCATGAAAAGCCCTGCCCTTCCAAAAAACCAAGTACCCCCTTCAAAATTTTTCTCTCTATCTTCATTATTAGCAAATAAAACAAGAAAATAACCATTTGGATAAATAGAGATTTGTAACTTTTTGTAGCTTTAGTTTTCTAGCTTTTTGCAAATAAACCAAGGACTCACCTTTAGTTTTCCAGCTTTTTGCAGCCCAGACTTTGAAAGCAGATAGACTCGGACGAAAACCCACGAACTGACAAATTAGTCCTCTTTTTTCCAAATCTTCAATGCCAGTCTGAACGTTACCCATATCAAGCTTAACAATAGGAGTTCCATCAGCTGCTTTAAGACATCCCGACTCTATTTTCCTGGGATCAATCTTAGGCATTCTTAGAGGTTTATGGGAAGCCCTAATATTAATATTAGCATTGAGGTGAGGCTATCCACCACGAAGGGCATCCCTAAAATTCATTTTTGGGACCGAGTCTTCGAAATTCTTACCCTTGGCAGGAGTTTTCATAGTAGAATTATTTTGTCGGTGCACCTTAGCACCAGATTCACTTGATATATGAGCCATTTTTTGATCAACTGCTTGAAACTTGTTTTATGATCTCTTTAATCCTTGCCCTAGACGTCGTGGAAAGGTATGGTTTTCACTTTTCTTTTGTGCAACAAATTGGAAGTCGTTGTCACTCAAGTTCACAGTATGATCTATTGAAAGACAAATTTCTAACCCATCTTGTATCCCCTGAAACATTTCTTGCTAAAATATTGAGCATAAACCACAAAAATATTGGCCTCTAGGGCCCGAAGGCCCTAAAAACCAACCTCTAGAGCTGCTTGCACTCAACCTAGATGAAACCCTCGCATAGCCACTTACCAAATATATCGTTCACACATAGGGATGCGCTAGGATATGTGTTGCTCCAAATTATATGAAAATTGGTGGAGACGTTCTAGGGTTTTTCAAGCATCTACCCTCAAAATTTTAGCTCAATCCGAGTTTGGATGAGTGAGATATGGCCAAAACGAGTTCAGAATTTTGGGCAGTCCTGCAAAAAACATCTAATCAATTTCCCCGATCTCTCAACCATTGATTCCAAAATTACAACAACAAATTAGCTTAGAATTGGTGAGGATCTTTGCCTATTCCCATTTGTTGAAGCACCTCTCTACTCACATGATGACTCTGCTCTAGAACAAATACCAAAAGAAGACACTGCTAAAGATATTAGACTAAGGTTACAATGAAGGCCTCAATCTACCTACTTTCTAGAAGCATGAAGTTGCATTCACCTGGCAACTCCACTCTATATGAAGAACCTATAAATAACCAGACAAAGAACCTTGTGATTGTTTTTTTCTACCTTTAAAATTTGATAAGAGTTGTTACCACTACCTATAACCATTCCATGAAGAAGAAAATTTGTAGTCCATAATATGGCTACTCCACCACCACTACCTAAAATGTTCCTTGCCTAGAATTATAGAGATTTGTTAGCATTGATAGCACTAAATGAAGCATGGGAGGAGATACCCTAATCTACTCTAAAGTATCTCACCTATTACACTGGGGAATATCTCACTATCCCCATTGAGCATCTTAACCATGTGGTAAGTCTATGCATAATCCATAACATATCAAAGCAAAACATGGCTCTAAGATTAATGGTAACCTCTTTCAAGGTAAAATCCTGAGAATGGTATAGCATAATCCAGTTTGGTTTGATAACCAATTGGGACTAGCTTGGAAAAGCTTTTGCAGAGAGGTTAAGAGAAAAGGTAGATGGAATATTAATCTTGGAATAGTTATTAGCAATAAAAAGACCTCCTACAAAATTGATGGAATATTTCGACCTCAAGTTCCATAAATCTTGGCATAGGTTACCTGAGATGCTCTACCCCCCACCAGGTTTGATAGTTATTTTCTATTTTAGAGCATTAAATTCTAAAATATCCATGATTATAAAAGCTAGGGGAGGAGATTCCCTACCATAAGTATACAAATTGGCTATCACAACCAAATATGATTTAATACAAATACGTAAACTACCACCAAGGCCACTATATCCCCTCTTATCTTATCATCCAAATCAACAAATTATATATCCACAACCAATAGAACCTTTTCATATGTCTTTTGATGCATTTACTAAAACTTCTAATGATACAATAGAAGGCTTATTAAAATTCAAAAACAATATCAAGAGAAGTTAGGCAGTCTCGATGAATGTTGCAGTAAAAACTCAAAGCTACCAAAAGCATCTCATAAATGGGGGGTCTCTGAGCAAATTCTAATATCATAAGAGGAAACAGTGATGCCACAAAGACCTATCAAAAGGATACTAATAAGGGCCCCAACCTAAGAAAGCTATATGGCTAGAAAAAGAAAATATAATATATATCCACATGTAATCCTCATGCAAATGCCTGAAACCATCAATGAACCCATGACAAAATTATGTCTACCATCAATAGTGGAGGTGAATGAAATTTTAAGGACCCCAAAAGGTGTCATATGTGAATAGTGGTCTAAATATTTTAATGTAGTGGAATACTGCAAGAAGACCACCATAGTCATACCACTTTGGGACATAATGACTATAAAGGAGCAAAATCAACATCTAGAAGAAGAACGTAAGAAAGGACAATATAAATATCAAGAGTAAAACAAACAAAGATAAAACAAATTGGAAAAAAATCATATTAAAAAAATAGATGGATCAATAGGCTAATATGCAGAAACAAGAATTCTGCTATAGGAAAATAGGCATGGGAACATATATAACTTAAGAAGAAAACATCATCCTAAGAACCTCTAAAGAAAAATAAATCTCAGTTGGATTATGGAATCTATACTTTGATGGTCCTTGATGTATGATAGGAGTAGGTATAGGACTATGTCTTATTTCCCCATAAGGGTCAAAAAAATTTAGGCATGTAGGTTGCAGATCTCTTATTCCAACAATAGAACAAAATACAAAGCCCTAGCTTTGGGACTCCAAATGACAAAAAAAAAAAAAAAATCAAAATGCTTAAGATATTTGATGACATTGAACTAATTGTTAGGTAGGTAAGAACCCAATGGCTAGCTAAGAACATATTAATGAAATCTTATTGAAACAAAATTTAGGTTTAATAGAATATTTTGATGCTATCAACATAAACGCAATTCTAAAAGAGTAAAATGTAGATGTAGGTAAAATGGAAATTGTTGGCTCGCAGTTTATCCAAATCAATAATATATGAATAAACCATCAACTTGTAAAGATGATAATAGGGCTAGTTGCACCTTATAACCAAGAAAAGTGGAATGTGTTTGAGAGTGATGAGTAGATCATTTGATTTCTATAGCAGGTATATGAATACATTGAAGAAACCATCCTTAAAATAGAAGAGGCATATGAAGATCAAATCATTTAGCTATGTTCAAATAAAATGCCAAAAGGATTGATCACCCTAAACTCCCTTTTCAACCTAGATAACAAATTCAAGGGAATTAAGGGGTTTACTACAAAACCTAAAGATTATCAAGAAATAGAAGTATCCCCAAGGAAAACATTGAAAATAGGAAATATAGTCATGAAGAGAAGGAGTTGATTATCAAGTTATTCCAAAAATACAAATATATGATGGCTTGGACTTATGAAGGCCTCAAGGGATATGATAAAAGTGTTATCCAACACACAATTTAATTAGATCCTGAGGTCAAAATAATTATATAAAAACAAAGGCCATTCAATCCAAAAATTGAACCCCTTATATGAAAGGAACTACATAAGTTGATAAAACAAAAATCACATACCCAATCAAATATACCACTTGGGTTTCTAATCTAGTGCATGTAAGGAAGAAGAACGGTGAAATCAAATTGTGTGTGGACTTTAGGGATATGAACAAAGCTTCTTTAAAATATCACTATCCCCTTCCTCCCTTGGAGTAGATCCTCTAGACAGTAGTAGGATCCAAAAATATATTCATTATTGGATGCTTTCTCTATTTTTAATCAAGTATGGATAAAATACAAATATCAACACAAGATGACCTTTACTACAAAATGGAGGACATATGCATACCAGTGAATGCCTTTTGGGTTGTCCAACATTGGAGCAACATCTTAAAGAGCTATGGATATTATCTTCCATGATCTGATAAATAAGTTGATACTGATCTCTCTAGATGATCTCAAAGTATTCTTAAAAAGGAAGGAGTATCATTTGGAGCATCTATATAGAATCCTCCAACGATGACAAGAATTTTGGGTATGCTTGAACCCAAAGAAATGTGTCTTTTGTGTACCTGTAACAACCCAAAACTACCTGCCCAATTTTTTTTATAAAGAGAATTTACAAACAAAGGCTCACAAGGGAAACACCCTTTGATTATTTATCTCAACATGTAAGGCTTCACCAAATTTGAGTTCCAAGTTATTGCAGATGACACTCAATGGATAGGAGTGGTCAACCCCCATGTTTTCTAGGGTTCACCTTACTAAACCTACACATTTAGAAGGATGCCATAAGTGGTCCCCCCACATTTCCTATACCCTCCTCGATATAGGACCATGTGACCATGACATAGGAATTACCCTTTAAGGCCCATAACACTTAAAGGGGGATGATTATTCCTTAACCTAACTCTAGCTCTACCTAGGTAGGTTAATCGATGTAAAGCCTTGATGTTTAGTTACCACACCTCCATGGGCTAACTAAGGTCATTTCCACTTCAACAACAACTAACATGATCCCTTGATCCTACATGATGGAGGAATCACCACTGTTGTCTTGTAAATAGATTTTCCCACACACTTGATCCTACTCGTTCAAGGTTCGACTACTCACAAGCACCTTGGCTGTTGTATACACACAAATCCTTTAAATTTTATGATATCCTAGCTATTTCATCCATGCAAATCATTCTAGGTTCATGAGTCCCTAGCTATTGTATCCATGCCACTCCTTCTAGGTTCATGATTCCATAGCCTTTGCATCCACACAACTTGTTCTAAAACTCATGTTTACTTGGCTATTGCACTCATATAACTCTTTCTAGGATTGGATTTAATGGTTTACAAGAGGAAGATTCTACCCACGCCAAGGATAGATAAACATTACAATAAACCATCAAGTAAACTAAATTAAAATAATGCACTTAGCATAATAACAAGCAGTACATAATCCATCAAATTGAAATGTGCAACAAATATTTCTCTTAACCATAAACCAACTATGCATATATCCATTAATTGATTCAAATACTTTCTAACAACATAAATGCATAGACAAGATAATCTATATCTCTAATATAATATGCATTTTTTGCAGTTGATAGAACTCAATAATAACTATCCAAAGAGATTACTCAAAATCACATAAAGTACAAAAGCCCAAGTTACCATTAAGCAACATAATATTTCAGTTTGTACAATAATAAAATATACAAAACTTATTGATCAACTCAATCATTACAAAGCCTTTAATTTCCATAAATCCTAAATATTTGAATTTATAAGGAGTCATTGCATATGATCCTCAATCCAAATGTAAGTCTACAAACCTCCTCATGATGGGGAAACCACCCACAGTTTTATGAGGTATACTTAGGGATAAAAATAACTCTTTATGCAATGCAACTTAACATGCTCTAATTATGATGCAAGAAACCATGCATATAAACATTGATAAGAAAACAAGGAGAGAATCCCATACTTCTCTCTATAATGGTCCCTTTACCTACTCAAGTCTTAGGAGTCCATTATAATTTCAACCCAATGTTTAACATTCTTTCAAAATAAGATGCAAGCAAACAACTATAGAAACAAAGAGAGAATCCTATACTTCTCTCTATAATAATCCCTTAACTCACAAAAGTCTCAAGAATCATTATATTAGTTTATCTTTCAAAACCAACATGCAAGAATCCATGATTCCTTAACTATCACAAGTCTCAAGAATCAAAATAGTTTCTCTTTCAAAACCAACATGCAATAATCCATGATTCCTTAACTATCACAAGTCTCAAGAATAAAAATAATTTCTCTTTCAAAACCAACGTGCAAAAATCCATTGATTCCTTAATCCACATAGATCATTTTAATAGTTTCTCTTTCAAAACCAAAATCAAACATTCAAAAACAATACAAGAGAATCCCATACTTCTCTTTATAATGATTCCCTAACTCACAAGAGTCTCAAAAAATATTACATTAGTTTCTCTTTCAAAACCAAAATCAACATTCAAAATCAATACAAGAGAATCCCATACTTCTCTTTATAATTATTCCTTAACTCACAAGAGTCTCAAGAATCATTATAATAGTTTCTCTTTCAAAACCAAATTAAGCATTAAAAACCAATACAAGAGAATACCATATTTCTTTTTTTGTCTTAAAGAAAGCTTATATTTTACTTTATAAATATACATTCTCTACCTAACATAAAGCAAGATTTCTCTTTCACATAATAGAGAATACGACCTTTATCTAGCAAAAATATTGTTTAATATTTCTCATAATAAAGACACAATCACTATCTAGCATAAAGTTATATTTATCTTTCAATTATAAAGATACAATCCTCTATCTAAAATAAAGATAGCTTTGTCTTTCAAATATAAAGATACAAGCATCTATCTAAAATAAAGATAACTTTATATTTCAATTATAAAGCTACAATCATCTATCTAGAATAAAGATAACTTTATCTTTCAAATATAAAGATACAATCCTTTATCTAGAATAAAGATAGTTTTATCTTTCAACTATAAAGATACAATCCTCTATCTAAAATAAATATAGTTTTATCTTTTAATTATAAAGATAAAATCCTCTATCTAAAATAAAGATAGCTTTATCTTTCAAATATAAAGACAATCCTCTATCTAAAATAAAGATAGCTTTATATTTCAATTATAAAGATACAATCTTCAATCTAGAATAAATATAGCTTTATATTTCAATCATAAAGATGCAATCCTCTATCTAAAATAAACATAACTTTATATTTTCTCATAAACATGCTACATTCCCTTTCTATCATACAAAGTACTAAAACTTCCATATTATAATGTAACATTCGCTAGCTAAAATATAATGCAACATTCCATAACTATCACAAGGAATGCTAACTAATCAAATCAAATAGAGATATTACATCAATCCAAAATAAAAGAGCATCGAAGACTTTTCAATGCAAACCAAAAGAAACGTAAAAGCTAAAACCCTACCAAAAACTATCTCACACTTAGACTCTGAAAGGATGCAAGGGCTTAAAACCAAGGTAAAATCCTCTAACTAAATGCCATAAAAATGGCTAGCCATGCATCTAAAACCTTGAATTCAATGCAGAGCTAAACATGGGTACGTTAAAGCCAATAGGAATACATCGAAATCTAACAAGGAACAACACGATCCGAGCGTTAACGTCAATTGTGGCCATTGAGCTTAGATAGTTTAGTTCTTATTCTACAGCTTGAGATCCCACGTAGGTTATAAATAAAATGACATGCATACATCTCTTACATAATAGGTTTTGAGTTGCACTTCATAGGTCACAACTAGTTTAACAATGGTTCAGAAGAAACTTTAAAACACATGAGCATAAGACACAACACAAGACAACAAAAGGACCTGCACTCCAAGGCACCCAAGCTTAACATAAAAGGGAGACTAATCCAAAATTAAGAACACAAGCTTATACTGAGAGGGGGGGTGAACAGTATAAGACCACTTTTTACTTTCTTTCCAAACCAATATCAATTAATGTCCTTAATTACGATAACCAAATATAGCAGTGTGCATTAAACTCAGATAGCAATAGTAAGCAAGAGCACAATTCACCATACACAATAGAGACACAAGATTTAATGTGGTTCCCCCAATGTGGGGTACTCCACAAGATAATCTCCTTATAATATTTCACATAAAAATAAGGATCCTTATCCAATACAATGATTTCTTTGATCTGCTCAAAGCTAGGCAATAACAAGCTCACACAGAACTTGTCCAAATTTGCATAATAAGCTCACACAAAACTTGTCCAAAACTGCTCAACAAGCTCACACAGAACTTGTCCAAATTTCTTTGATATGCTCAAAGCTAGGCAATAACAATCTCACACAAAACTTGTCCAAATTTGCATAACAATCTCACACAGAACTTGTCCAAAACTTCTCAACAAGCTCACACATAACTTGTCCAAATCTGCTCAACAAGCTCACACAGAACTTGCTCAAATCTACTCCAACAAGCTCACTAAGAACTTGTCCAAATATGCTCTAGCAAGCTCACCAAGAACTTGCTCAAATATGCTCCAACAAGCTCACTAAAAACTTGTCCAAAAGTGCTCTAGCAAGCTCACCAAGAACTTGCTCAACTCTGCTCAATAGGCTCACTCAGAACCTCATCAAAATTTGTCCCAAATCTATCCACAAATCTATCTAAAACTATCCACAAAGTTGTCCCAAAAACTGTCCACAAAGCCTTCTCAAAGGCTCAATCAATCATACACAAAATACCACAAATTTGTCCAGAAATCTATCCCAAAGGCCTTCTCAAAGGCTCAATCAATCATGCTCAAGTAGTAATCAAATCTCATCCACAAATCTATAAAGGCAAGGCTAAAATATGAACTCCACAATGAATGGAAATGCACTCTACAATGGATGACAACAATGATTCATAATGATCTCAACCCAACTCAAATCAAATCAATATCAACTCAAGTCAACTCATAGAAGCATAAAGAGAATTGTTAGAGACTCAATGTGTTTTAAGCTCAATCTCAACTCAAATCAGAATTATAGAATAGTTTATTCCATGGGACTTGAAAAATCACCTCACACAATCACTTGACTAGGCTCAATCAACTCAACTCAACCAATCACCACAAGGGACAACTCTTTCTCACAAAACCCTAGTCCAAGCATGTATCAACCAACTCAAATGTTTCCAATAATGCTCAACCACAAATCTCACATAACAATGATACTTGTGTTCTTTTCAAGTTCTTTACATAACCAATGGGCTTCAACAACTATGCTTATAAAATAATGTTTAAACACAACTCTCAAACCAGAAAACTTTGAAGCATTCAACCAACCACTTTCGAAAAGGAAACCACAATCAATCCTTTTCACTCCAATGATATTTCAAAAATCAACCACCATAAACAATCAATAGGAGAATGTGCCCATACCTTTTTGATGCCAAGAAGTTGTCCATAAAATCTACCACACTAAACACAACTTTCCTTTCCAATCTCAATAAGGGTTAGTGGACTTCAAATAATAATCACAAGATAAAGCATAACTCAATTTACACCTTTTTACTCCAACTTAATAAACACATCCACCAAAGTCCTTTTAATAAAAACCCTTATCAAAATTAATAATCAATAAACCTCTCAAAAATTGTTTTGTAACAACTCCTTATTTCTCCTAAATCTTAATTCTCAATTTTGTGAACATCAAATTAAATCAACAACTCATCCACCTTTGAAATAATAATCACAACCCTTATAAAAACAAATTTTAAATAAAACTTTAATAATTCCTAACCACCTTATAACTCCAACTTAGGGCTTAACAAAATTAATTAGAGCAAAAACATATTTACCTCCTCAAGGGGATTCGAACCCTCGACTTGCCCACACCGCGAGCGCCTTAGCCGTGGCTAAGGTTGCCACACGAGCTAGTCTCTCATTCAAAAAGGAAAGGCACAACGTGCCTTAAAACCTTTCCACCCTTTTCGTAAATCAAAAGTGCTTCGAGCGCTTTTCTTCCAACGCCTTTCGATCATAGTCAAGGAGATTCAAAACCTTGACGTTTGTGCTGCCACACACCTTAGCCAATTGCCAATGTGCCACTCTGCCCACGATGACTTTGTAATTTGACCAACCTTCGTTTATTCGTTGCTTCTACTTTCTAAAATATTTTCACACGAGCTCAATTCGGATGCTTAGCCAATGATTATTAACCACGAGCAAACCTTCGTTTATGAACCTTAGGTATCTCCTTTATATAGCCTCCTTATTATTTTCGATGATGTCGACGAAAATCTTGCATATTTAATTTTAAATTTTAATTTTAATTTTAAATAATTAAAATTTAAACTAAATATTAAAAATTAAATATCTCCATCATCGGGGCACATTTTTCGACGAAACGAAATTCCAACTTGGGTTTTAATAAAAACCCAGTTCAAATTTGCCATCCATGGTTTTAAATAAAACCTTTTATTTTGCCTACCTTGGTTTTCACAAAAATCCTGTATTTATCCATGCTTTCCAAAATATCATTTGGCCACCAAAACTCAATGTGATCCATGTGACATCAATGAAAAGATAAAATAACTCAAATTGCCACACAAAATAGAACAAACATAAAGCATGGACTTAGAATTATGTCCAACCATTGACATCACCTCACCAAGCAGATCATAAAAAATCTAGTTACGGCAACAAGTCCATACAACATGACGGAGCAAGATAAAATATGAAGGAAAACAACAAAAAATACCAAATATGACTTGGAAAAGAATTTTAAAAGCTCCATAACGGCCTACCACTCACAAAGTGCCACTGATCCTCCTCCTCCCAACTCGAGCTCCCTTCCATTGTCTTCCTTTGTTTTTCATCCAAAAACCATAAACCTCTTGTCACCTCCTTCCCTTAAGCTTTAAGCAAAGGCCCAACCTTGCATGGAGGCAATGAGAGATAGAAACATCCACAAGAGTGTTACTCACCTCACCTTTAAGAGAAGCATTTCAACCAATTACCTTAACCTTTTATTGAAATCGAAGCTCACCATAATTATTCAAAGAAGGTGCTCTTAATTATTAATCAAGCCAAACAATTACTTAATTTATTGTTTTCCTTTAAAGCTTAAATATCAATAATATTTTACCTATATAAAGTATTAAAACTATTATTTAAGCAATTTATTAATTTAGAAGTATTAAAATTACCAATCAATAATTATTAACCTTTTTCAATAAAACTATGCATAACATAGACAAACATGGATTTGCACCAATTATGTCCACACCATTGTTTTATCCCTAAGTAGGTGATTGTTTCTTAAGATAGTCTAGTGCTATCACCAACCTATTAAGGAGACTCACTACGCAAGCAACTTCCTATCCCAATGGTGTAAACACAAAAATAAGCTAAATGCAATACATCTACATGAATGTAATTTTCCATGTTACCCTAGTTGTTGATGAACAATTCATCATCATTTTCCTAAATCTCTCTCTTTGCAGGTGGTTCACCCATATGTCCCACCAAAAAGAGCACCTGGTTCTACACCCATAAATATGTGAGTAGTACCATATTCCAAATTCAAAAGAATGAAATCATCTTATTAAAAGATATCATAAAATGCAGTTATGCCATTATATAAACATATCGACACATAGCTCACAACCCATATTGAGTTCTACCAAGAAGAGGTGTTATAGTCCGATAATAAAAATTACTAGGGCATGTGGTGTCCAAGGATGGTATTGTTATATATCTTGATAGATTTTAAGTTATTATGAACTTTTCACTACCAAGGTATAAAAGGGGATTGCAATCGTTTTTTGGGAAAAACAATTTTATCAGAAGATTTATCCCAGATTTTGCAATGATAGTTAGGCCCATAACACTTATGTTAAAAAAACCAACCTTTTTTATGGATGGAGAAAGGAAAAAATGCTTTTAAAAAGATAACAAAGGTTAATACAGATGCTCCATGCTCATCAATCTAGATTTTAGTAAAGATTTTATTATTTATGCATACAGAGGAGAACTTAGTATAGTAGCATTTATGATGCCAAAGGATGAGAACCAACAAGAATTTCCAATGGATTTTTTTAGCCAAACCTTGAGAGAATATGAGGGAAAATATTATTTTGTCGAAAAATAGATGTATGCTTTGATGACGGGACTTAAGCATTTTGGACACATGATCTCTAATATCAAAATCATTGCTTTTATTATATACTCCATATTAGAGAATACATAATGGATGGAGATATGAGTGAAAAAATATCCTAATGTATTACTAAGATTTTAAATTATGATATAGAAATCAAGCCCACTAAACTAGTCAGAGCGAGAGCACTTTGTCAACATATGGTTGAAGATGTTGAAAAGGGGAATGATTCAAGAGAAGAAGACAAGAAGATAAAGTCAAAAGAATTCTTAATGAATTAGAAAAAGGAAGAACTATATTGGGTAGAACAAAGGATTAAATACATACCAATAGGAAAATACCCCCAAAATCTAGACAAAGCTCAAAGAAGAGCTTTCCATTTGTAGAATATCCAATATGTAATAGTAGAAGGAATCTTGTTTTAGAGAAAAATTGATGGAGTACTACTTAGATGTGTTAAAAAGGGAGAAGCTCAAATTATACTATAGGAATTTCATCAAGGATTGGTTGGGGGGAACTTCTCAGCCCAAACAACTACAAACAAAATCATGAAATTAGGATACTATTGGCCCAACATGTTTACAAATGCTCATCAATGGGTTAGAAATTGTGAAAAATATAAATTCTTCATGGGAAGAAAAATAAATGCCCCCATGCCTCTAAGACCCATAATGGTGGAAGAATATTTAGCACAATGGGGACTATTTTATTGGAATGATCAATCCATTATCTAGTGAAGGGCACCAATGGATATTAATAGCTATATATTACTTTATCATATGGGTTGAAGTAGTCCCTGTAAAGGAAGCCATTGAGAATGTGATCATAGAGCTCTTAGAAGACATCATAACTAGATTTGATATTCTAAAAATAGTAAGAACAGATAATGCTAAGGTATTTATGGGTTCAAAAATTACACAATACTTATTCTAGCATGGTATATATTTAAAATCCTCTTCAAAATACTATCCCCAAGGTAATAGTTTGATTAAATCAACAAATAAAAATTTGCTAAGAATCAGATCTAAAAATCAATGACAATGGCATCATCTTTTAAAAGGGGCTCTTTGGGAAAATCGTATTACTCCAAAAGGGGTATAATTAGGTTGTTCTCCTTACAATCTAGTCTATGGTAAGGAGGTTAAGTTGCCCATATCCGTAGAGATTCCAACACTCTAACTATTACATCAATAGGATCTACAATAAAATGATCCAATGACAGTAAGGTTGGAATAACTACTAAAGCTTGAAGAACAAAGAAAATGAGTTGGGAAGCAACTGCTAAAACATCAAGAAATAGTCAAAATATGGTTTGATAAAAGGAATACTCCATAAACCTTTGAGGTTGGTGATATGGTCCTTAAATGGGATGAACATAAAAGTAAACCTAGAAACCATACTAAATTTGATACATTATGGGGTGGACCATATATCATCATCAGTTGTAAAGAGGGCAATTCATTCAAGCTATAAACCATATAAGATGTTATCCCTATACCTATGAATAGAATTCACCTAAAGAGCTACCCCTAAGCATATTGAACTCTAAATATCAATCTAATAGGAAAAGGAAATATCATAGCTCAATGAACTCAAGAGCAGATTGTTAATCTAATAGGTTTGACACCTTTTTCTTTTCTTTCTTATATATGCTTATAGATAAGCGAGGCTTCAACTCTCTACCCAAGGATGAAAGCAATTTTAATTTCTCCTTCAAGTAGACTAGAAGGCCCCTATGAGACACCAAAATTATAGTGATTACTCACTACTCATTCATGCCTAAGGCAAAGCTTTGATCATAGTAAATCAAAACTTTTATCCTCAAGAGGAGGGAGCCAAGATAAATCTTGATAAGTCGAGACTTGTGCAAAATTTTATTAAGGAAAATATTCTAACAAATGAAGTGGTAGGGAGATAGATCCAAGGGAATATTTTCTTTTAAAATATTTTTAATATCAAAAATTTTGTAATCCTTGATGAAGAGACAACAACAAAATTCTTGATCAATCTATAAGATGACCTTGGTTTTTGAAAAACCAAGGGCATGCCATAAAATTAAGTGGACACCAATGCCTGGGTCAAGTCAAATATGCATTAATCTATGATGAAGGTAGGTGAGTTAAGTTAATGCTTTCCCAACCAATAAGATAAAGACCACCTACCAGAAGACTTCTTGATTAAATGGATCAAATATTCATTCAAGACAAAGTATGGTGATGAAATTCTTAGGCCTGATAGCTATTATGATCAAAGGGTGCTTCATTTAATGTCTTGGATCCCTAGGATAAGTAGCTAAGATTGTAAAATCTCCTTATAGATAATTTTAGAGGGAAATTATCCCTATTGTAATCTATAAATAGCAGTATTTTAGACTATAGAAAGGATCGACAAGTTTACATTTGTATTGTCTAGTAAAATTTCCCTTCATTTCTTTCTATAAGAGCAATTGACTCTTGAGTGGCTTAAGGGAAAATTTTGGACCCTCACTTCTAGCACAATATTTGTAAATAATTGTTTTTTTTTGGTAAAATTAAGGGAAGAGGGTTTTGAAAGGGCCCCAAAACCTTTTACAACCGAAAGAAGACAACAAACCAAAACAGTGCACTTCAACACTTAAACAGAAGAGTACAAAAACTGTACTACAACACTAACCAAAACAAAACAGTAACTGCATAAACCGGCACCACAAACCACAGGATCCAAAGGGTCGGGAGATCCGAGAAGACCTGTGAGAGAGCCGAGGTAGTTCTACAACACAACATCTAACTCCGATATAATCCCACCGGACATTTGAGCCGCATCCCAACGGTCCCCAACAGATAACCACTTCCCAAGGTAGGCAGACGAACCAAGGCAGAAACATATTCTTGATTCCCGCTCCCCATTTTCGAAATAATTCCCACTCCTCATTTTTAAAATAATTCCCACTTCTCATATTCAAAATAATTCCCACTCCTATTTTTTGAAATTAATTGGGTATTTAAAAATACCTTCATTAATGACCTTCATTAATGAATTAAATGGGTATTAAAAATACCTTCATTAAGGACCAATAATTAATAAATTGATTGGGTATTTAAAAATACCTTCATTAATGAATTAAATGGGTATTTAAAAATACCTTCATTAATGAATTAAATGGGGTATTTAAAATACCTTCATTAATGACCCATAATTAATAAATTGATTGGGTATTTAAAAATACCTTCATTAATGAATTAAATGGGGTATTTAAAAATACCTTCATTAATGACCATTGATTAATAAATTGATTGGGTATTTAAAAATACCTTCATAAATGAATAAACTTGGTATTTAAAATATCGTTCCCATCCAGGAATACAAGTAAGGAAAAGACAAGCCACATAACTGGCAAAGAGATACAATTGTCCCACCTCTTTAAAAACTGCACCAAATCTTCTAACCAAGCGAACTACCACCACCCGAGACCAATTAACCAACATCAAAATGAGCACAGTTGATGAGGTCCTATGGAAAGTCCCCTTGCCATACCCTATATCCATGAAGATTCACTCCAATATTTGCCATCACGTCAGCAACAACATTTCCCTCCTTGAGCGTGTGATAAATTTGAACATCTTCCAACTCTCGATACAACTTTACTCCTTCATCAATTAGATTGGTGACCTTCCAACTAACATGGCACGCTCCAATAAGCATATTAATAATGTTGCGGGAATCACCCTCAATAACAACTTTCTTAAAATTGAATTCGTTAAGCAAGGCAATCCCGAGGTAAGCCGCCCTCGCCTCCACCACCTGCGAAGAATTCACACCCAAAGAATCAGCATACGCCAACAAAATATTTCCATAATGGTCTCGGATAATGCCACCCGAGCCTGCCTTCCCCGTTCTTCCCTTTGCTGCCCCATCAAAATTTAATTTCACCCACCCGACAGGGGGCACACCATTTAATAGAATTTCTTATGTTAGGCATCAACGGTGGTCGATCTATATTTCCAAAGCCCAAAAATTGTTCCAACCTAATTTTACACTGCTTCGATGCCTTCGACAAGTCCATAGACACCACGATGCTTTCCACATTCTCCACCATTTTACCAATAATATGATTACTCAATAAGATCGTAGCCATCATCTTCTACCTAAAGATCTTTGCATTTCTTGCTTTCCAAACTTCCCACATCGCGTGGGGGAGCAAGTACCACCAAAAACACCTGAGGCGAGGGGAATGAAAGGGCGGAGACCACTGAAGGATACAATCATAAACTATTTTTGGGAAGACCCACTCCACACCCAAACGTCTGAGAATAGAAAGAATTATCTCCTTAAAAATACAACAATTGAGCAACAGATGAGAGGTCGACTCCCAATCAGATTCGCAAAGATAACACCGATTGACCATATGCCAACCCCTTTTGAGAAGATTCTCTATAGTTAAAATTTGGTTTTGAGCAGCCAACCAAAAATATATATTTACCCTAGGGGAAAGATGCTTAAGCTAGAGCAACTTGAATGGGAAATGTGACCCCTCCTCCATATTTAAGCAATTATAGGCCGATTTGACCATATATCTTCCTGAACTCTCCAACCGCCAGATCAACCGGTCTTCAACATTTGCTTGGCGAATAACGCAAAGACGCAATTCCTCCCCAAGGCTCTCCCAAACCTGTCTATCACCGCCATCCCTTACACAAACTGGCACCATAGCCCAAGCAATTCTATCCCCTCTATCTTCAAGGAAATCAGCCACATAGGTCAAACCCATTTCTCTGGAATTAGCAGCCAATCCCTGAAATCGCACTTCTTCCACCAACGGACGATCCCGAAGCCAAGCATCTTCCCAGAAGAGGGCCTTCCTACCATTCCCGATTACCCACCTACAATGATTTTTAAGCAGATCCCTAGTCTTAACCAGACTATTCCAAAAAGCCGAACCACCTGAGAGTAAATCTTCAGAAAGAAAGGAGCTAAATCTGTACTTGGCTTTTAATATGGATCCCCACAATTTATAGGAGTCAGATGCCAACTTCCACCCAATTTTGGCAATCAAAGCTTTATTCATTCTAACTGCACTTTTTAAGTTCAACCCTCCATTGGATTTCTTTCTACAAACCGCCTCCCAAGAAACAAGATGGAATCTTCCTTTCAACTCCGGCCCCGCCCATAAGAAAGCTTTATAGACACTATCAATTTTTGATGCTATTTTAAGAGGCACATGAAACATTGACATAAAGTAAATAGGGATGCTCTGTAAAGTACTCTGCACCAAAACCACCTTACCTGCTTGGCTCAACAACGCTCCCTTCCACGCAACAAGTTTTCATTGAATTCTCTCAACCAACGAAGACCACAACTCAGATTTTGCTCTCCCCACAAACAAAGGCAAACCAAGATATGAAGAAGGGAAAGAAGCAGTGCGACAGTTCAAAACTTCTGCAATCTCTCTCTGGACCGTAGTGGGAGTATTAATAAAAAACAACCCACTCTTGGCAAGACTTATTTGTTGACCAGCTACCCTTTCATAATAGTCAAGAATAGCTTTAACTTCCCTCGCTGCCTCCACCGTAGCTACACAGGCAACAAGAGTGTCATCCATGAACTGTTGATGCGATATAGGGTTGCACGTTGTCGCAGGCCTCAATCCCAAAAAATTTTGATGTTTGATAAATGCTCTGCCCAAAGCCTCCGCAACAATAATGAACAGAAATGGAGACAACGGGTCCCCCTATCTCAACCCCCGACAAGAACGAAAAAATCCTGTCGGAGACCCATTGATGAGCACCAAAAACCAGGCTGTTGAAAAACAAGCCTAAATTAGACTAACCCATTCATCACAAAACCCAAACTTTCTCAACACCCTGATTAAAAATGGCCAAGCGACCCGATCGTACGCTTTGTTAATGTCCAAATTTAGGAAAAAACTAGATCTCCCACTTTTATACACCGAATGCAGCAGCTCATGAATAACGATAGCGCCATCCAAAATTTGCCTACCCAAAACAAAGGCACTCTAGGCTTCATCAATAATTTTTGGGAGAATAAGCTTAAGTCTATTGGCAATAGTTTTTGAAAGAATCTTGTACACCGTATTGTAGAGACTTATCGATCTGTAATCCCCAAAGGTAGTGGCAGTATCTTTCTTCGGAATGAGGGCAAGGAAGGTCGCATTCACCACCTTTGGGATACGCTTACTCCTCTGGATTTCTCTCATGGCTTCACAAACATCCCCACCGTAGATGTGCCAAAATTTCTGAAAAAATATCGGAGGGAAGCCATCAGGACCCGGTGCCTTAAGAGAGCCCATCCCCTTTACTGCATCCAAAATCTCCTCATCCGAGAATGGGGTCAAGAGCCACCTGTTCCACTCCTCGGATACCAACCCCGGGATTACATCCAACATTGCCTCCTCAGCGGGTAAGTCACGATCAGGCTCCGAACACAACAAATTACTAAAGAAATCAACTGCCTCCTCCCTTACATCACAACTGCTTGAAGTTGTACTTCCATCACCTCTGACTATCTTCGTGATCCTATTTTGACCTCTCCTCCTTAGAGTGGAGGCATGGAAAAAGTGGGAATTATGATCCCCTTCCTTGAGCCACAACTCCCTAGACTTCTGTTTCCAAAATAGCTCCTCTTGAGCCTATCTGTTATGATATTCTGCCAACGCACGACGTTCCTCTCTCAGTAGATCATCAGAACAATCCCCGACCTCCATAGCAGCCTCCAATTGACCAATAAAGTCTTTCAATCTCTCCTTCTCTCTGAAAATATTCCCAAACGTGGACTTGTTCCAAAGTTTGAGATAGCCCCTAAGCCTCCTTAGTTTATTAGTTAACTTTAACAGATCGTGCCCCTCGATATCCTCCTACCACCATTCCAACAACCGAGCTTCAAAATCAGGGTGGGAACACCACATGGCCTCAAACCAAAAGGGACGAGGAAAGAATGGTAGATTATCAGGGACGTCCAACCAGATAGGGTTATGATCCGAGCCAATCCTAGGAAGAGCCGATAAAGAAGCATCCCTGAATAGATTCAACCCATGAGAAGAGATGAGGATCCTATCCAGGTGACTCAAAATCAAGCTATCACCTGCACGCTTGTTACACCAAGTATACCTAGCTCCCTTGAGGTCCAAATCACGAAGCTCAACATCAAAAACAAAATCAGCAAAGTCCTGAAGACTTCTGTCATCCATCGGATTACCTCATTTTTTCTTTGAGGGATACAAGGGGGAATTAAAATCACCCACTACCATCCAATCCTCATGCTCAAAGGTTTTACGCATCTCCAATAGCAGCGCCCAAAATTTTCTCCTATCCAGATACGCATTCGGGGCATAAATGTTAGACAACACCCACCTCCTATTAGTTAATTTACACCAGAATAAAATATTTATGACTCTACTTGATGCAGAAATAACATGGCCATCCAGTCTAGAAAGATTCCAAAACAAAATGAGACCCCCAGAAGAGCCCATTGATTCATTGGCCATAAAGCCAGAACCTTTCCATACAACATTGTGAACAACCTGCCACGAAGAGGCTTCCAACTTCGATTCCTGAATACAAAGGATATCCGAAGAATTATCCTTTCGAAAAGATGCAAGCATCCTACGCTTAGAGGAGTTATTAAGTCCTCTAACATTCCAAGAACATATTTTCATTGGAATTAAAAGGACAATTTTTTACCCACCCCCCTTGGGGATGCCAACAAATCACTCTCCTTCATGATTTTCTCGTCGGCTTTTTCGCTAAGAAAAAGCAATGTTTCCCCATTGTTGGTCCCCAAAACTTCCAACGACCTCTTTCTTCCAGCCTTACCCGGAGGACGACCAGGATTTCTTGCCACCCCGAGATCCATCTTCCTGCGTTGGCTTCTAGTCTTGGGTCCGGGAAACCCTCCCTCCATTGCCACACTTGGAGATACCGGACTATGACTCTCACCTGGGCCAGACACCCCAATTTTCAACAAGGGGGATTTAAGGCCAACCTCTCTGGATGAGGGAAGATTCACCTCCCCCTCAACGCCTTCACTAATCTGCCCTTCCTCAAGACATTCAAAGGAATTCGATAATGGCAGCTCAACCGCAAAGCTGGAAGGATCAAAACGAGGGGCATCTCCTCCAATAACAGGGGCCAAAATCGGGGAGGATCTCTTACCTGCACTTGGCACCTTCTTACCCGAGATAGGAGATTTCAGCACCGACTGCTCAAAGCACACTATCTCCTTCCCTTTGCTATTCCCCGTTTGCTTTTTCTGCCACATCCCTCTCTTCTCAAAGGGAATATGGAACGATACCGACTTTTCTCCCAATGACTTCTGTCCACCCTATTGACCATCCTTCATATTCTAGGGTTTTTGACCACCCTGCACCTTCTGCCCCTTCTACCGTTGAGGACAGAGATTCTGGTGGTGACCCCCCATTCCGCACAACCTACAGGCCTGGGGTTTATTTTTGTACATCACGGCTTGCTTCCACGGCCCCACCTGAGAAACCAGCTCAACCAAGGAAGGCAGATTTCTCTCAATATCCACCATAACGCACATGCGGACATATTGCCTCCGGTCAGGCGATAAAGTAGTTTTGTCAAAAGAAACGAAGTCCCCTATGAGACTAGCCACTACTTTGAACACCGATTCATGCCATAAATAGGTCAAGAATTCTGGAAACCGCACCCACACAGGAACCAGATTGACCCTCTGCGTTGTTGGGTTAAAATCATGGCCCCACTTTCTCAAAAATAGCCCCCTATTTCCATAGAACCATGGGCCCCCATCCAAAATTCTGCAGGCATCCTCCTCACAAGACAGCCGAATGAGGAAAAATTTTTGGGTAATGTGGCCAGCTCCAAAGACCCCCATGGTTTCCATCATGATTGAGCCCACCGTTTGAGAACATCCAAAGGTGGTCTACCCCCTACCACTTTCCCAACCAGATCCCATGAACCTTTTTTTAAGAGTCTGTTCACCGTGCTATCCGGGACGCGAATCTGGCCTAGATCCGAGAAAACCTCGTAGGGGTCAAACACCTCACCACAGGACATCCCCGCCACCACCTGAGCAAAGGATGGCACCACAATAGGAGGTTGTTGCACCACCTTCTCCCTTCCCACAAATTTCTCCATCACCTCTGCCCTCACCGTCCCTGGGTCCCAAGACAACAACGCCTTGGTTCCAACCTCTCCACAAACCTTGGACCCAAACTCACCTTTCCAGAAGACATCTTCCAACACCAGCTCCTTCGGCTCCCACGCCTCAACCTCGCTCCCTGACTCATTCGTAGAAACCCCAAAGTACCACATCCTATTCCAAAGTTTCTCCCTCCGTTATGGTCGCCGCCACCACCAAAACCGTAACCTGAACCAGACCCAGCACCGTAGCCCGAACCAGATTCGGAGTCGCTGTCGTAACCACTTCCCGAACCAGATCCGGAGCCGCTGTCGTAACCACTTCCTGAACCAGATCCGGAGCCGCTGCCGTAACCACTTCCTGAACCAGACCTCACAACTAAAAAAATGTAATTTTAAGTTTTCAATATATCTTTGTAAATAATTGTTTACATATATATATATATATATATATATATATAAAAAAAAAATATATATATATATGTGTATGTATGTATGTATATATGTATGTATGTATGTATGTATGTATGTATGAAATCCTACATCAATTTATGGTCTATCCATTTGTGGCTCCCTCTGGACCTATTTTTGTATGTATGTGTGTTTCTGTAGTATTTACTTGATTTGGGTTTTATTGATGTATGTGTGTGAGGGGCCTATGTCAATTTTTAGACTAGCCATTTTAGGATATCCTATGAGACCCACCCATTTGATGACTCTCATTTGTGCTTAACTATGTTGAGGAGAGGAAGTGTTCACTATTGGCACATAACATTCAGGCTTGTTTTTGTAGGAAGATCTTAGCAGATCTTTTGGTGGATTACTACCTTTTCTTTTTTTGAGTTATTTCCTTTTTTATCTCTTGCACCCTTTTTCCTATTTAGTTTAAGTACACCTAAAATATCACCTCCTAACAAGGAGTCATCTTAAAAAACTCTTGGAGGCCCTCGATTGAGCCAAACCCCATACTCTCGGCCATGGCCCTCCTGTATCGCTACCCACAAGGTATGATTACCCTACCAAGGACAATTAGATATGGCAACATGACCTTACTTCTTGATAATCTCACATGTGGGATTTTTGAAGGGCTTTGTGGGATTCTTTTCATTTTTGTTAGTATCTTATAATTTTGAGCTTTGGCAATAACTTCCTTTGGATGGGCCTAATTTATTATATAAAAAATCTCATGTCTTTATATTCTAGTCTGATGATGCAAAAAGTGTGTGTATGCCCCATCTATTGGTAGTGTAAGAGAATTTGAAAAGTACACACAAAGGATCTCAAAAACAACTACTTCATGACTCTTGTTGAAGATTAAAAAAAACAGTAAGCAAGGAGAGAATATGAGAAAGGAGTGAGTGAAAGCAAAGGAGAGAGTAAAGACTAAATGCAGGTAAGGATTTGTTTTCAACTTTTCTTGTTTCTTATATTTGGAGAAATTTAAGAAATGAAGGATCCTTATGAGGAATAGCTACATAGAATGGAAGGAATTTTATTATGGAATTTCTTTTAGAAGTGAGTATGCCCTAGCTTGTGCATAGTGAGGGTTTATATAGAGAGAGGGCTTGTGTAGAGTGAGGGTTTATGTAGAGAAAATATTTGATCCTTCAACGTCATGTTGGTTTTAGATGCTATGGATTTATATCTAATAATTATTAGAGGTGTGATTTCTTTGAAATTTGGTTAAAGATGTGTTGTATTTTTGTTTTTTTTGGGTGGAATAGTATTTTTTAGATTTTCCATTATAAAGAAAAATTATAAAAATAGAGAAAAGAATAGGGGGAAAAAGAGGGAAAAAATAGCTAGAAATAACTAGAGCAAGGGTTTGTGCAGAGTGAGGGTGTGTACTTGCATGGTTATGAGTGCAAGTGTTTGTGTAGAGAGAGGGTTTGTGTAAACCATGGTTTTGTTCAAAGTGAGGCTTTGTGTAGAGGGGGGGTTTGTGTAGAGTGAGGGTTTATGTAGAGCAAGGTTTGTTCTTGCATGGTTGGTAGAGAAAGGGTTTGTAGATAGTGAGGATTTATACAGAGCAAGGGTTTGATCTATTGACATCATGCTAGTTTTAGAATATATAGATTGATTTCTTATAATTAATAGAGGTAGCCTAGAATGAGTTTATATGAAGGAAACAAAATACGATGGAAATTTCTACCATGATTAAAATACAAAATGATGTGGATGGGAAGGTAGATGGATCTGGAGGAGCAAAAGAACCTAGGTCTAGTGATGAGATTAATTAGGGGGATGTGGGAGGTATGGGTAAGGAATATGTAAAGGCAAATAATCTAAGAAGGGAAATAACTTGGTAATGGCAAGTGGGAAAGAGAACATAAGCTAGGTAGAGTGCATTCATGGTAAGAAGAAAGTGGTGGAGGAGAAATATTAGTGTCTAGTTATACCATCTAAGTCCAACTCTAAGGGAGTTTTTTGAATATTCTAGATAAGATCTTCAAAAGGGAACAACAAAAGTTTCATAATAGCCTGATAGGAAAATTTATAGGCTTCCACCCAAATCTAGAACAAATAAAAAAATGGGCATCAACCTATTGTAAAATCAAAGGACATGTTGATTTCTCCTTAATACCAAAAGGGTTCTTTTAAGGTTCTTTCACATTAGAAGAGGATTTTCAAAAGGTTTTATTATGAGGTCCTTGGATTTTGGGTCGAGCAGGATTATTTTTGAAGACATAGGCACCAAGATTCAACCCCAAAATGGAGAGAATAGATGAAGTCCCTTCATGGGTTAGGATTTACGGTCTACCACTATAATTTTGGGAAGAGGGGGTATTTGAAAGTATAGCCAACACTTTTGGAAGATTCTTGGCTATTGATTATCTTAAGAAGGAAAGAAAAACATTATGCTAGAATATGTGTATTAGTTGAGGTGAGGAAGGAACTCCTAGATCACATAAAACTAGTTTCCAAGTGGATAAACTTGGTCTCAAGCCTTTATTTTTGAAAATGACCCCTTTAGCTACATAATTTGTGCTAAAACAAGTCATATAGAAAGGAACTACCCAATTAAAAGTAATAAAAATTTGAAGGGAATACATAAAGTTAATTCCAAATTTGAAGAGGGTATTGGTAGCAAGGTGTGGAAGAGGAATGTTGTAGCTATTATCATCTTGAGGAAATATCCCCATAAATAATATTGAGAGCAAGCATGATGAAGTGTGTGAAGTGAATATAGTTCATGTTGTCGATATATAAAAGGAATTTCCTCATGTCTATGATGGTAAGAAGCATATGAAATGTAGTTAGATGTGGAATGAAATGGTAGAGGATAGAATTTTTAAAATGTGGTCAAATCCTATGGGGGATAGAAGATCTTTACAAGGTAGCATCTTAGAATGGAGTGTTTAAAAAAAAGGAAATGAAGGCAACGATTTGGATGCATAACCAATAGATGGATGTTAAAAACAAGTTTCAACAAAAAATTAGTCTCTAGTCGATCTAGAGAATAAAGAACTATGGAAGGGAACTGAGATCAAAGGTGATGTAGAGCAAGAGTTTATACCATGAGCCTTTAGTTTTACTCCATAAGTGAAGAAGATGAAGGTGGAGTGTTCTCCCCTCAATAAGGTTATTCCATAATAAGATGAGAGATCTAATGTATGATTAAAGTAGAGTGCTAAAAATAATTCTAATTTAAATCTATAAAGAAGTTAGGTAGGATGTCTTCTATAGAGAAATGGATAAAAGAAATAGAAAAGGATATCATCTCAGGGAAACAAAAAATCTTAGATGTTGATGTGCACAAGTCCACCATGAGAAACAATAAATAAAGTTATTATCTTGGAATATTAGGGGAATGAATGCAGCTAAAAAATAAAGAATGGTTAAATATTTGATAAAATATAACCAACCAGATGTACTTCAATAAATAAAATTAAACTTATCAACTTGAAAAACTATTAAAATAGGAACTTGGAAAAAGGGTATAAGTTGTTAGGTAGAAGCGGGTAATTGGAGGAGGGACGTTTTTCGCCCAAATTATCAAACTTGTTTCGATCATGTTTCATTCATCCGGACTTAGATTGAGCTAAAATTTTGAGGGTAGATGCGTAAAAACCCCTAGAATGTCTTCACCAATTTTTAGATCATTTGGAGCAATATAGATCTTACTACATCCCTATGTGTGAACAAGATTTTTGGCAAGCGACTGTGCGAGGGTTTCATCTGGGTTGAGTGCAAGAAACTCCAAGGGTTAGTTTTTGGAGACTTTAGGCCCTAACGGCCAATAGTTTTGTGGTTTCTACTCAAGATTTTAGCAGAATATGTTATAGGGGATCCAAGATGGGTTAGAAATCTAACTTTCAATAGATCATGCTATGAACTTGAGTGACAATGGCTTCCAATTTGCTACACAAAATAAAAGTAAAAAAAATACCTTTCCACGACATCTAGGACAAGGATTAAAGAGATCATGAAACAATTTTCAAGCAGCTGATCAAAAAATGGCTTAGATCTCAAGTGAATCTGGAGCTAAGGTGCACCCACAAAATAAATCTACTGCGAAAACCCCTGTCAAGGGTAAGAATTTTGAAGACTCAGCCCCAAAAATAAATTTTAGGAATTACCTCCGTGGTTGAAAGCCTCAGAACAATGCTAATATTAATATTAGGGCTTCCCATAAACCTCTAGTAATACCTAATATTGATCCCAGGAAAACGAATTTAGGATATCTTAAAGCAGCTGATGGAACTCCTATTGTTAAGCTTTATATGGGTAACATTCAGACTGGCATTGAAGATTTGGAAAAAATAGGACTAATTTGTTGGTTCATGGGTTTTTGTCCGAGCCTATCTGCTTTCAAAGTCTAGGCTGCAAAAAGCTGGAAAACTAAAGGTGAGTTACAAATATCTATTTATCCAAATGGTTATTTTCTTGTTTTATTTGTTAATAATGAAGATAAAGAGAAAACTTTTCAAGGAGGTCCCTGGTTCTTTGGAAGGGTAGGGCTTTTCATGAAGCGCTGGCATACTAAATTTAAATCCGAAGAAGAGATGCCTTCTACAGCTCCCGTGTGGGTTAGACTCTTTGGCCTCCCTATTGAATTTTGGAATACTATTTTTTCTTCAATTGGAAACTCTTTAGGACTTCTGATTGTACTCAAAATTTTGAACATATTATTTATGCTCTGATTTGTGTTTTGATGTATTTTGACAAATCCCTACCTAAAAAGATCACATTACAATTTGGGAAAGACACTTGGGAGCAAGTAGTGGACTATGATAACATTCCTTTTCGTTGTAGAATTTGCCATGAATATGGTCATTTGGCTAGTGCTTGCCCAAATAAAATTCCTGATCAAAAGAAAGAAGATATAAACTCAACAGGTTTCCAAATGCCTAAGAATAAGAACACTAAAAAAAACTAGTTATGAAGGATTAATCAAAGTCATCTACAAATATATTTGAAATCCTTTCCACAAATGATATACCAAGTGAGGAAGAGAAAATAATGGAAATAGAAATCTTAGAAACATAATTTAAAGATAAAGGGAAGAACTCAGAGACAAACCAACAAATCAAAGGTTTTCAACATAAAAAAAAGGGAGAAATTTTATACAAGAAAAATAATCTTTTAAATGTCAAAACTTCAAATAATACAGGTCCCAATATAGACTTTGTTGAACCCTCTAGTAATATTTTGGTTGTGTACAAGCATTCTTCAATATTAGAAGCCATCTCAAATTCAATTAGAGTAAGTCAAGAAATAAGAAAAAAAAAAACTGAAGATGGATTCTAATAAAAAGGCAGGTCGCAAGACCAATCAATATCATATGGTAAAAGAAGGTGAAAAGCTTGTAGAGGAAGGTAATATTAATGCCCTTTCCAACTTTTTTAGCCTTGGTATTAGTGAATATCATCACTTGGAATATTAGAGGACTTAAAGGGATTCTTTCAAAAAAAAATGAAATTAGAAGAATGATTTAGATAAATCATCCACATCTTGTTTTCCTTCAAGAAACGAAGATGTCAATAGAGGATATGGACTCAATTGCTAGTAAAATTTGGCCAGCTAGAAAAGTGGTTTCCCTCAGTTCCCAAGGGAATTTTGATGGCATTGCTTGTCTTTGGGACCCAAAAGAGGTATTTATTCACCATATGGTTGGTAGTTGGGGTATTTTGGCTATAGCTATTCAAAGTAGACAATCCAACCAAATTATACTCTGCATTATCGTTCATGCTCTAACTGCTTTGGAGGAAAAAGGAAGACAGTGGAAGGATATAAGTTATATTATCTCTCATTTTCCTAAAGCTTGGATCTTGATCGGAGGATATTTAAATACCATCCTCTCTCTGGATGAGAAAATAGGGAGAAATAGAAAGTTGGACAAAAGCACTGACCTCATGAGAGAATATATTGCAAACCTCCATCTTGTGGACAACCAACCAAATAATGGACTTATGACTTGGTCTAATAGAAGGTAAGGCTTAGCTTGTATAATGGGGATATTGGATAGGTTTTTGCTCTCTAAAAATTTCTTAATCCATGGTCACATTCCGAAAGTGAAGACTCTTAACAATGCTGGTTCGGATCATTGGCCAATCAAGGTGGAAATGTGGAAAATCAATGTGAGTTTCTCTCCTTTTAATTTTCAATTAATGTGACTCAGAGATAATTCCTTTAGACCTTGTGTGCAAAAATGGTGGAAGGAAGGTAAGCCTAGGTATGGAACTAAGATGATTTGTTTATCCAAAAGACTACAATACATTAAATCCAAAATCAAGACTTGGAACTAGAAAGAGTTTTGGGATGTTCATAAAAAAAACATGAAGTTATTGCTCAACTTGAAATTTTGAATAAGAAAATCATTTTAGATGGCCTCATAGAGAGGAGAAGTGCAGATGAAATTAAAATCACACCTCAATTAGAGGAATGGGAAAAAAAAGAACTCTTATGAAAGCAAAAATCTAGAATTCAATGGTTATTAAAATTGATGATTACTGATGAGGGAAAAAAGTAGAGAGGGCCCAGTCCCTGGCTCATCCCAGGTCATCCCTCCCTGGGATTGTTTATTGCAGATGATCTCCTTGAGGGAGATCCTTCTCCTCTTTTTGCACCTCTCCCAGTCGATCAAGGTTCCCTTGTTTGAGTTTTTGGCCTGATGCTTCCTAGGGTTCCTTGTTGTTTTCGGGATCCCTTCCCTTTTTTTCCCTCAGGCTTCCCCCTGGGGTTTTCTACAGGTTTTTGGCATGGATCTGGTTCCCTACGGTTCTCTGGGTGGTGGGGGTGATTGGTTGGGTTTTTGACGGCTTCTTGGGGTTTCCTTTGAGGTCCTTACTGCTTTGGGGGTGGTCTGGGGGGGCCTCTTTCCCCTTTTTTCTAGTGAATCCTCTCTGGGATCCTGTGGCTACTGTTGGTCCCGTCCCTATGGGGAGGGCCCTCTTCGATTTCCCGCTTGGAGGCTTCTTCGTGCTGGTTTTGCTCCTTGGTGGACACCCTGGGCATTTGTTTGGCCTTGGGGGGATTTTTCTCTGCCTGGGCTGTTCCCAGCCTCAGTCCCAGTTCCCTGAAGTTTCTCCTGTGCAAGGATGGGATTCTTGGCCATTGCTATTGGGGTTCTCTGGGTTCTGCTGCATTTTTCAAATCTTGGGGGATTTTATCTATGCATGCAGACCCTGGATCCCCCAGGCTAGGCTCCTAGGGATCCCATCTTTGTGGTTGTTACCTCTTCCTTCCTGGGATCCCTAGTCCCTGTATCCCTGGTCCCTTAACTTGTTGTCTTTTCCTGTTGGTTGTCCTGGGGCGGGATTCTCTTGGTGGTGCTTTCTGGCTGCTTCTCGATGGGCGGGATCTCCTCTTTGCTAGTTTTTAGTTGCTTCCTACTGGGTGGGATTCCCCCTTTTTTTTGGGTAGGATGGTTTCCCGCTAGGCGGGATGGTTTCCCGTGGGGCGGGATTCTCCAAAACCGTTGGGTTTCCGTTGGGCGGGTTTTTCTCATTTCCTGCTGGTTTTCTCGGGAGGCGAGATTCACTTGGTAGAGGTTTTTGCTACTTTTTGCTGGGCGGGATCTACACTAGGATGGATTTCAGTTGCTTCCCATTGGGCGGGATTCACTCTTTGGTGGTTTTTTTACTGCTTCCCGCTAGGCGGGATTTATATTATAATGGTTTTTTGCTGCTTCTTGCTGGGCAAGATTTACACGATGGCGGTTTTCAGCTGCTCCCCACTGGGCGGGATCTTCAAACTTACCTTCCTTCAAAATTGGTGGTTTCCGCCGGGCGGGATTGTTCAAATTTACCTATTCCCGCTGGGCGAGATTTCTGTTTGTTTTTCATTTTTAGGGTATTGGTGCCTTGGGCCCATAATTTTGTTGTAATGGCTTATTCTCGACATGTTATTACCAACTCTTACGTAATCAAGTTTTGGGATCCTAGTTAAAACCCACTGTAAATACAAACGCTACTTAACAAAAAAAAAATCTAGAATTTAATGGCTCAAATAAGGAGATCGAAACACAAAATTCTTCCACAAAACTCTTTTAGCTCGAAGATCTCACAACTTTATTTCTTCCCTAAAATTAGATTCTAGAGATTTTGTCTACACTTGGGATGGCATGAACTCTATTTTTGTTGATTACTTTTCCAATATTTTTGCTGCAACTCCTCTTGACTCAGCTTCTCAACAAAATGTTCTTCAAGCTATCCCTTCTCTTATCACTTCTGAGAAAAACTCTATTTTGACTACTCCTATTACTATCAATGAGCTTCAACAGGTTTTTTTAAAATGCAAAAAGGGAAAACCCAGGTCCTGATGGTTTTTCCATTGAGTTCTACCAAAAGTTCTGGGATATCCTTCATGCTAATTTATTAGAGGTGGTGGAAGAAGCCAGGAAATCCAAATAAATTTTGAAGGTTCTCAATAAAACTTATATTACTCTTATTCCAAAAGCTCAAGAGGTTGATCATATCTCAGCTTTTAGACCTATTGCTTTATGTAATGTTCTTCTCAAAATCATTACTAAGATCATGGCAGAAAGGTTGAAGCCTCTTTTGCATAAGATTATTTCCCTGAACAAGGGGGTTATGTGGAAGGGCATAAAATAGTAGATGAGATAGTTCTTGCTCAGGAAGCCATCCATTCCATGGATATGCAAAAATATCCTTCCATGTTCATTCGGTTAAACTTATCCAAAGCTTATGACAGAGTGGATTGGCACTTATCAAAATTTTGAGGCAATTTGGTTTCTCTCAGGATTGGATGAATTGGATTGTGGGATGTATCTCTTCAATTTCCTACTTAGTTCTTATCAATGGCAAGCCTTCTCGGTCGTTCCCAACTTCTAGAGGTATTAGGCAAGGTGACCCGCTATCCCCTTATTTATTCATTATTCTTGTTGAATGCTTGGGTAGTACTATAACCAAAAAGAGAGAAAACAAAATCCTTGTGGGAGTTACCATTTCTCATGGAGCTAGACCTATCTCTCATCTTCAATTTGTTGATGACTCTACTCTTTTAGGTAAAGCTACAGTTAAGGAAGCTTCTAATATTAAGCAAATCATTAGCTATTTTTCTAAGGCTAATGGGCAATTGATCAATGAAGACAAATCTAAAGTTATTTTCTTTCACTACTCTGCTAGATAGGAATCCATGGTCTTGGATAAATTAAGATATAAGAAGACCTCCCTTCCGATCACTTATTTAGGTATTCCCATCAATATTCAAAGGCAGAAAAAAAATATTGGAATTGGTTGTTGGAAAAAGTCAAGAAGAAAATTAGAAAGAGGACCAACAGGTGGCTTTCTTCTGGGGGTAGAATCACCTTGGTAAAATCAATCCTTCAAGCTATTTCTATTTATGTTTCTTCCATGTTGAATATCCCAAAGGTTGTTCTTTGAGAACTGGATCAAATCAGTCATCGGTTCCTTTGGAGTGGTACTAAGGAGAAAATAAAATGGGCCTTGGTGAAATGGGACACTTTGTCTTCCTAATAATGAAGGGGGGTTAGGATTCTGGTCTTCTATTAATAACAACAAAGCTTTAGCTGCTAAATTATATTGGAGGATGTTGCATAACCCCAATGCTCTTTGGGCCAATAATCTTCGTGCTAAATATACTGAGAACAAAAGTCATGAAGACCTTGTTCACTATTAATTGCCTACCAAAGGTTCTCCCATTTTAGCAATTCTTAATACTGGTGAGTATTTGATAAAGAAAAGTTTATTTTGGATCATTCATAATGGTCAATAGGTAAATTTTTGGACAGATTCTTGGGATGGTCACAAGCCTTTGATAACTCAATTTCCCAATTGGAGGCCTTGGATGGAGGAGCTTCATCGAGCTAACTGGATAAATGTGGCTAATTACTATCGGTACCATACTGGTAATTCAAAGGTTGGTAGATATTGGATCCCTATTGAGTACTGGCCTAATCAAATCCCAAAAACCCAAAGACAAGATATCCAAGGCATCCTTTATATGAGATCTCTCTCTTGGTCCCATGAAAAAGATTGGTTTGGATGGAACAACACTACTAAGGGTGAGTATTTAGTTGCTCAAGGTTATTTGACCTTATGCCATAATAATCCCAACCAATCATCTGACATATTTTCTCATTTGTGGGCTCAAAATTTGTGGCCTAAGGTGAGGTTCTTTACTTGGCTTTTATTGCATTGTAGGGTGCTTATTGGTGAGCAACTTATGAAGCGTGGTTTTCATGGCCTTTTTAGATGTGAAATGTGTGGAGAGAATGTGGAAACTCTTAGCCATATTTTTATTGAGTGTACTTTAGCCTTTGAGATATGGAGGAGAATGGCCACTTTACTTGGCTTACAGTGGTCCAATTTTTTACTTTTGAACAACTTTGGAGGGATTGGCCTAAACAAGAGGGTGTTGATCATTTTATTAGGTAGTTAGTTTGGATGGGTTCTACCATTCTTCTTTGGAATATCTGGAATGAAAGGAACAACCAAAGTTTTAATCAAGATAGGAAGGATATTCACTATATTTGGCAAAAGACCATTGCCAACTTAGTTGAATCAGTCCAACAACTCCTTAATCACCCCCAAAACTCCCACCAAATATGGGATCAAGTGATGCAACCAACTAAAATGGAATGTGAGTAATTGTAATATGGATAAGACAAGAAATTGACAACCTCCTCCTAAGGATTTTGGAAAAGTCAATACTCATGGAGCCTCTAGAGGGAACCTTGGAAAAGCTAGTGCGGGATAAATTGGTAGACTTTCATATGGCTCTCTGGTTTTTACTTTTGCTAAGAATTTGGGTATTATTTCCAATAACCTTGTTGAGGGGTATGGTATCCTCAGAGGACTTCAAGAGGCTATTAAGGTTGGATGGTAAAAGGTGCAAGTTGAGTCTGACTCTCAACTCATGATTAATCTTTTAGAATCATAATATTTATTGGAGAATAAAAATAATTATTGAGAAGATTCAATTAATCCAGATGGGATTTTTGAAAGTTGATTACAATCATGTGGTCAGATATCAAAACAAGAGTGTTGATGCTTTAGCTAATTGGGCTTTGGACAAAGGTGATCTTACTTGCTATGGCCACTCTCCTAGATGGTGGGCTTTGCAAATAAAGAAATCTCTTCTTTCTATCATTTCTTTGGATGGCTTCAGTTCTGGAGGTACCTAGTTTCTTCTTGCTTTATTTTTGTTTCTCTTTGGTTCGGTCAAGGTATTTTAGTTCCCTAGCTCAAACTATTCTTTCTTTTGTTTCCTTTGTTGATTCTTGCCTTAAAAGTCTTTTGGTCTAGAAAGGTCATTGTTATGTTCAATTTTTTCTTTTTTCTTTTTTATTTTTTGTTTAGTTTTTTGAGGTGTGTGTGTTTTTTTGTTTTGTTTTATTTTTGTGTTTTTTGTTGTTCTTGTGTTTTTGTTGTTTTATGTTTTTTGTTATTGTTCTTGTGTTTTTGTTGTTCTTGCTCTTGTGTTTTTTTTGTTCTTGTTCTTGTGTTTCTGTATGTTCGTGTTAATCCGTATTTTTGTGTGTGAGTGGTTTCTATGTTTTTTATTTTTGTTTATTGTCTGTTGTTGGTTGTTTTTTATTTTTATTTTTTAATTTTCTAGGTTTTGGTTGTTTTTGTTTTTCATGTTTTTGTTGGTTATGTCTTTGTAGTGTTCTGTTGTTTTTGTCATGTTTGTGTTTTGTTATGTTGTTCTTGTATTTTTTATATGTGATTCATGTTGTGTTTTTTTTATCTTATTGTGTGTGTGTTTGGTTGTGCTTTATCTTTTTGACACACTCAAGGAACATGTTTTTTATTTTCTTTTATTATTTTTATTTTTAATTATTTATTTTATTTTTTAATTTTATTGTGTGTTTGTTTGCTCCTTGAGTATGTCAAAGGTGGTAGGCCAGGTGTGAGCCCTGGGTGATTTTGATGGAATAGATGCCCCTGCCTCCTTGGGTCTTACCCAAAAGTGGCATCCCTTCTAGGATATTTTCTACAAAAAAAAAAAGTTGTTAGGTAGAAGCCAAAGAGGCTTCAGAAAAAATTTTAACCTTATGGAACTCAACCTTCTTTGATGGTGAAGAAATATCCAAAGGAGGAAATCAATTAACTATCATGGTAACTTCTAAATCCTCAAATTTTTCTTATCTAATTACAAATATCTATGCTCCAAATTCAAGTAAAGGGAGGAAGGAGCTATGGAAGGATTTGGAATATATTGGTTAGTATGCTAAAGGGTCTAGATGGGTAGTGTTTAGGGATTTTAACACACCCATAATGCCAAGAGAAAATAAAGGAGGTACTCATGGCTTTTCAGATAGTATGGAAGGCCATATAAATTTTATTTCAATATTTGATCTTTTTGATATGGAGTTGAATGAGGCCACATTTACTTGGACTAATAAAATATTAGAGGATAGTTTGATACAAGTGAGGTTGGATAGAGTGCTTCTTTCATTAATGGTTTGATGGAAACTGTGAGCATTCATTAGTTTCCTTACCAAGGACAATTTCAGACCATAACCCTTCCTTGTTCTACTACAACTTGGAGGTCAAAAGAAAAAGCAATCCCTTCAAATTTGAATTCATGTGGTTGTAGCATCCTAATATTTATGAGGAAATGAAAAATGGAGTCACCCTATTCAAGGCTCCAAGATGTTCATTGTGGAAAGCAAGCTTAAGCATGTGAAGAAGGAGATCAAAGTTTGGAATAAGCTTATTTTTGGAAATATTTTCAGACAAAAGGAAATTTTGAGGCAAGAAGATATCTAGTTAGAGTAGGAAGTAGAAATTGAATGAATGCTCAACTTTTAAGAAATAAAAACTTCAATCTGAATTGCATATTGTGATAGTAAGGGAAGAAACATTTTAGAAGCAAAAATCCAAAAATAAATGGCTCATAGAGGGGGATAGAAACACAAGGTTTTTTCATGTTTCTACTCTTAAGCATAGGAGTGCAACTAAAATAATTGAAATATTATAGGATAATGGGGAGATAGCTAAGGAATAAGTCTAGATTAAGCAAGTAGTAGTTAATTATTTCAAGTCTCTATTATTAAAAAATGAAGAGGATGATGATGAAGTTATGTACAGTATATTGTAGCATATACCAAAAGTAATGACTAGGGATAAGAATGAAAGTCTTATGAGGTAAGTTAGTGAAGAAGTTAAATATGTTATTTTCTGTCTAGGAAAGGAAAAGGTACTAGGGCCACATGTTTTCTAGGTAGGATTTTCTCAAGCTTTTTGGCATGTAGTTATAGATGATGTGGTGGATGCAGATCAAGAATCTCACCTTTTAGGGAATATTCTTGAGTACAATAACACCTTTCTGGTCTTAAAGAAATAGGGATTGGAAAGCTTCAAGGACTTTAGGCCAATTAAACTTTGTAATTCTATTCACAAAATCATTTCAAAGGTAATTGCATTAAGATTGAAGATTATCCTTCTAGAAATAATAGTAGAGCAACAAGGAGGTTTTGTAAAGGGGAGACATATTTTAGATGGGGTTATAACTTTGCACGAAATGTTACATTCTATGGACAAAGGTGAAAGAGAAGGTATGGTTCTCAAGTTAGATATGAATAAGGCTTATGACAAGGTTTCTTGGAGCTTCCTAGATAGAGTGCTCAATAAATTTGGCTTTAGTAGAATATGGAGAAGGTGGGTTGGTAATTGTTACTCTTGTTCAATATTTTTGCTTACCCTTAATGGTACTCCAATGGGATTTTGGTAGTAGTAGATGATTAAGGAAAAGGGGATCCCTTATTACCTTGTTGGACATTTTGAGTCCCTAAGTCAAAGTTGTCATTGATGTCACCATTGATGCCACCAGATGGAGTCATCATTAATACCAAATATTTCAACAGGAAATAAAGGTGATAAAGATGGTCATTTGATATTCAGCAAGAAGGCATAAGTTCGAGCGAAACAGTGCAAAATACAGAAGTTAAAAAGGATTTATAATATTTATTTTATAAATTATTTAAATTCATGATGAATTTAAATTTTATAAATAAATATTAAAAGGTACTTTATCAAAGGTGAAATATTATAACGGTTAGAAGTGCCATGGTGAAAACCCAAAATAAAATATTTGTAATTTTAATTACAATATTTTATAATGCAAAAGTGGGTTTATAAAGTCTAAAAATATTTTAATAAATCCAAAGGTTAGGTTTAAAGGTTTAAGACCAAATAATATTTTAATAAATCCAAAGGTTGGATTTAAAGTTTTAAACAAGGCAAAGTTCATTTCCTCCGACGTCATAGAAGCCAAAGGGAAGCGCCGATGTTTTTGATTTAGTGGAAATGCATATAAATACCATGCCCAAAGTTGATTTTTGAATTATCCTTGCTCGAATTGGAAAGAGAAAGCATACAAATTAAATGTAGAGCTCATGAGATAGAATTACGAAATTTGTGTTTGACTTGATGGCGAAAGGAAACAAAAGCAAGTGCTTTGATTAGTTGGAAGCCAACAAGGCACCTTGGCCTAGTGGCAAGTGGGCTGCAATCTTACGTTTTGGTGTGTATGGTGGATAGTGTTTGAATCTCGTGGACGCTTTTGGTGGACGTGTTGAAGGCGCCAATCGTTAGGCGTATACGTTTTGCAAGGCAAGGAAGGGGTGTTGAAGCACGTGGTTCTTCTTCCTTCCCAACGAGCTTGTAGCTCATGTGGTGGTTTACGTCATGGACAAAGATGTTTGTGTGGGTTGTGTTGAGAGTTCGAAACTCTCCAAAGGCAAAGGGTAATTGTGAGTGTGGCATATTTGCAAGGACAACTACTCTTCAAAGGTATGGGTAAAATTTTTCTTTGTTGAGTTAGGTGATTGGCTTGATTGAAAATTAAGTTTGAAGTGAAAAGGATTTGATTAGGGTTTCCTTTTCGAAAGTGGTTGAATTAATGCTTCAAGGTTTTATGGATTGAGAGTTGTGATTGAACCTTGTTTGATAAGCATTATTGTTTGGACCATTGGTTGAGTGAAGTACATTGAGTTAATGCTTAAAGGTTTTTTGAATTGAGAGTTGTGATTAAAATCTTGTTTTATTAGCATTGTTGTTGAAGCCAATGGGTTATGCAAAGAACTTGAACTTGAGTTAGAAAAGAACATGATTATCATTGTTATATGAGATTTGTGTTGGGCATTGTTGGAAATATTTTGAGTTGGGTGATATATGCTTGGACTAGGGTTTGTGTGAAAGGATTGTTCCTTGAGGTGATTAGTTGAGTAGAGTTGATTGAGCCTAGTCAAGTGAATGTGTGAAGTGGTTGTTCAAGTTCCATGAAACAAACTATTCTATGAGATTGATTTGAGTTGAGATTGAGATTTGAGAATAGAACATATTGAGTCTCTAACAATTCTCTTTATGCTTCTATGAGATTGATTTGAGTTGATATTGAGATTTGAGAATATGAGTCTCTAACAATTCTCTTTATGCTTCTATGAGATTGAGTTGAGAAAGTGATTTAGCATTGAGTATAGAACATATTGAGTCTCTAACAATTCTCTTTATGCTTCTATGAGATTGAGTTGAGAAAGTGATTGAGAATTGAGTATAGAACATATTGAGTCTCTAACAATTCTCTTTATGATTCTATGAGATTGGACAAGTTTTGTGTGGACTTGTTAAGATGATTTGAGGTAAGTCTTTGAGAAGGCTTGTGGACTATTTTTGTGTGAGCTTTTATGAAATCTTGCAATGCAGATTTGAGAAAGTCCTATAGAGGACTTATTGAGCAAATTTGGACAGGTTCTGTGTGGACTTGTTGAGCATATTTGGACAGGTTCTGAGTGGACTTGTTGAGTAGAGTTGTGCAGGTTCTGAGTAGACCTTTTGGGCAGATTTGAGCAAGTTCTGAGTGGACCTGTTGAGCAGATTTGAGCAGGTTCTGAGTGGACCTGTTGAGCATATTTGAGCAGGTTTTGAGTGGACCTATTGAGAAAATTTGAGCAGGTTCTGAGTAGATCTGTTCAGAATATTTGAGCAGGTTCTGAGTGGACCTGTTGAGCAGATTTGAGAAGGTTCTGAGTGAACCTATTAAGCAGAGCTTTAGAGGTGATAGAGCAGAGAGGATAGAGTCTCTAGTGGATAGAGATCCATTATCCAGGACATTGAGGACAGGTCTTCTGAGTGAGGACAAGAGTCTTCAAGTGGAGAGAGATCCACAGTTAATGCAGTGGAGGCAGTGTCTTCTAGAGGATCACCAGCCAGAGCAGAGGAGAAGGAGTTCTCTTATGGATAGAGATCCACAAACTAGATTTAGGGGATCAACATCTCCTTTGGACAAAGGTCTATAAACATTGTAATTGGTAAGGATTCCCAAAAAATTTATTGAGAAAATTTTAGTGAAATATTTTCTCCGTGGAGTAGCCCACATTAGGTGAACCACGTAAAATTGGTGTCTCATGTGTGTGTGATGTTTTGTGCACTACTTTGGTTTTTGTTGTTGATATTGCCATTGATATATTGCATAATATTGATTGTGATAAGAAAAGTAAAAAGTGGTCTTATACTGTTCACCCCCCCTCTCAGTATAAGCTTGTGTTCTTCATACCTTACCTTTTTTATTCTTATGGTGGAAGCTTTGGGTAGATGTATTGAAGTGGTCCAAAATTCAAGTAAGTTAAGTGGATTGAAACCTTTTGCATCTATCAAATCCATTACCCATCAGCAATTTGTTGATGACATGCTTCTCCTTAGTAAATCTTGTATAGCAAAATCTAGAGGGTTTAGAAGGATTCTCAAACATTATGAAAAAGTGTCTCATGAAAGGATTAACTTGGAAAAATTTAAGTATTTTTTGTTAATGCGCCAAAGGACAAATAAAGGAGAATAGCTAGAGTGGGATGCAGTATTTTAGTTCTTACTACAATTTGTCTTAGTATGTCAATGTTTACTGGTATATGTAAGGATAATATTTGGGACCCATTAATAGAAATGTTTTAGCAAACATTGGTAGGATGGAAGGGTAATATTTTGATCCAGGTAGGGAAACTTAAGTTGCTAAAAAGCACTCATCAATCCATCCTTGTGTATCTTCTCCAAGTATTTAAAATTCCTAAAAATATTGCAACCATAGTGGAGAGTGTTCAAAAAAGGTTTCTATGGTTAGGATTAAAATAAAGGAGCATACTGCCTCTTGTCGAATGGGGTAGATTCTATAGGCCTAAATCAAGTGGGAGTTAAGGTCTAAGGAACATCCAAAATTTCAATAAGGTCTCGGCTACAAAAAAAATATGTGGGATCATCAACGAAGGGGATTCATTGTGGGCAAGAATTGTAAAATACAAGTGTTTGGACAATCAAGATGCATAATAGATGTTGACTACCTTAGACCATTACAAAAGCTCATCTTTATAGAATCATTGTATTCTGAGTAGACATGTGTTTGGAAGGGTGTCATATGGAAAGTAGGTAAAGGAAAAAAAGTTCATTTTTGGAAGTATGCTAGGATGGAAGATGGAAAACCATCCACTTTTTGAGGATAGAAAAATTTCTAGAATTAGGAATGAATTGGAGAATGAATATGGTAGTTTGGTTTGTGATTACATAGAAAGGAAGGAAGGAGGGGTAGGATGGAAGAAATTAATAGGAAATTTATAGAATGTAGAGGCTCTTGATAAACTCAATGATAAATTGAGAGTGTATCATGTGTGCTCATCCTTGGAGGAAGATTCCATTGTCTGGGGTCATACCCCTAAGGGTGTTTTTAGTGTTAAATTAGCCTATGATTTACTCTTGGTAGAACCAAGTGGAGGATTTTCATGGAAGAAATTATGGGGTAAGAAAGCTATTCCAAAGATAGTTATTTTCCTTTGGTTAGCATCTCAAAATAAAATTTTGACTGTGGATAATCTAAAAAAAAGAGGTTTCTACTTCCCTAATAGATGTTACTTATGTGAAGCTAATGAAGAATCTATGAAACACATTATGTTAAAATGTAAATACTTTCTTAATAATTTAATTCTAGAAATGGGAATAAGTTAGGTCCTATCAGTTAACATGTTATATTGAATATAGTAGTGGGAAATACCATTCAAAAGTAGTAGATTAAACATCATTTGGGATCACATTCCATTTCTTTATGTTTGGGATATTTGGTTAGAGAGAAATAGAAGGATTTTTATAGAGGAGAAAGGACCTATAGCCATAATTTCTTAATCCATTAAAGGAGCCATTCTAGATAATTTTTTGATTTTGAAGTTGAAGGGAAAACCTAAATTTGGTGAGGAGGCAAGTATAGTCTTGAAGTGGAATATTAAACCTTTAGAAAAAGAGGATGTTTTCCAAATAAATTTGAGAGGCCAAGTCAGTTGGCATCCCCCTAAAGAGGAATGGATGAAACTAAATTTTGATGGGGCTTCCAAAGGTAACTTGGGTAAAGTTAGTGGAGGGGGAGTTATTAGGAACAACAATAGTGTTATGGTGGGGGTAATTACTAAATATCTAGGCAATATGATCAGCCACTAAGTTGAGGCTAAAGCAACCCTTACTGGTGTAAAGCTAGTAATATACATAGGAGTTAACAAGCTAGTAATAGAGGGAGACTCTTTAAATATTATTAACTGCTTAAAAGAGAAAGCTAGGGTAAGCTCAAAAATATCAAGTATCTATAATGAAATGATACAAATGTTAAAATCTCTAGAGAACTATAGAGAGAAAAATAGTGTGGCAGATTGGTTGATGAATTAGGGTGCACTTAGAGAAGAGGACCAAAGATGGATCCCCTTGGTTTTCATCCCAACATGACTCAATTGGAGGAAAAGAAAAAGAATAATTTAGGTTATAATTTGCATCTATCTGTAGAGTATTTGCAATGGTCTAAAGTAGTAACCTAGTCCAAGAGAAGTAATTTCTTTCAAGGTTATTTTTGAGGCTATTTTCTAGGAGAATTATCGAGGTTGTTTTCTAGAATTGTTGCTAAGGCTATTTTTTGGGATTTTTACTATGACTATTTCTTAGGACTATTGTTAAGGTATTTTTTAGAATTATTGCTAAGAATGGTTTATCAGACTATTGCTAAGGTTATTTTTATATTGTTGCTATGACTATTTTCTAGGACTATGTTTTAGGCTATTTTGAATATTATTGAGGGTATTTTCCAAGACTGTTGCTAAGGCTATCTTACAATACTATTTCTAAGGCTATTTCTAGGACTATAGTTGAGGTTATTTTCTAAAACTATTGCTAAGGTTGTTTTTTGGAACTGTTGCTATGACTACTTTCTAAGATTATTTCTAAGGTTATCTTTTGGGATTGCTACTAATGTTGTATTTCAAGACTACTACTAAGGTTATTTTTGGGACTATTGCTATAGTTGTATTTGAGGACTATTGGTAAGTTTATCTTTTGGGACTATTTCTAAGGCTATTTTGAGACTATTTCAAGTAGTAATTTTCTTCTTTTAAAAAAATTGAGTCGTGTAAGAAGTATGATGGTGGTTTACAAGTGGTTTTTCGAATACCTGAATAGCTTCATTTTATATTGTAAAAAGGTATAAGGCCCTTTCAAAACCTGTATTAACCCTAATAAAAAATTGGTGTTGAAGACAATATTTAGTAGTTTAATGTTATTTTCCTTCTTCAAAACTTTTTGTCCTTATCTTTGTTTTGTAGGCAGTCCTCTTATAGTCTATATATCTTATTGTAGCTTCTTGAAGTGATTAATATGCTCATCAATAATTTAAAATGATTTCATAGACAAAGTTGCAAACTCAACCTTTAACCTACTAATTTGTATAGAATTAATATGATCACACAATCCTTGAAATTTGTCAAGCAACACTTTAGGGTTCATGGAGCTACTAACATGTGTGTCATAGAAATTGTAAACATGAAGGGCTATAACAACATGAACTTCATATATCTTATTTTATAGAGCTATTTTATTTCCTTAGTATCAGTAGCACATTATTACGTATTCACATACTTGAGTAACACCTTGCTTTGGAGTGCCAAAGATCCAATCATGATTTTCTAGGCAACATTATTTGGACCACTTAATAAGGGCACAGAATGATACATGAATATCCTATACAAAAATATAAAATATTGCTTGTAACAATAACAAAAAACAATACCACCAATTCATAGATCTTAAAAAACTATGTGATTTAAAAAAAGAGACTCAAAATGCTTTTGTATGCAAAAATTACGGCCCCTAGAAGTTTGACCCTAAAAGCACATGAATTACCTTCAAAAATTTTGAAAAAATAAAAAAATAGTACATATAGTGAGGGAGAGGACACCACACGTTATTTTGCAAGTGGATAAGGGGGTTCCAAGCATATGTTGAATGGACAACATATCAATGAATCATGTGATGCCACTTATCATGATCAAGGACTACCACTTATGCATTGACTATGTAGACCACTATATAAGGTGCCAACAAATTAAAATGCTCCAATTATCATGCTATAAGAGGCTACTTAATCCATAAGATATATTATCACTTCTCGCATCTTGATTCACTCTAAAATTCATGCTTGACTAAGTTTGTTGTTGATTGTATGAACAAATAACTTGTCAAATTTTATTAATTAATGGAATCTAATTGGTCAATGTCATATTTGTACATTCTAAGTGGCATACAACTTGTCATGTTGATCATCGTATGACCTACTGCATATGCTATCTATCCATCTACCATGTTACTTGCCACATGTCACACCACCTTAATAGCCATGTCATCCATATTAAGTATCATGTCAACTATATAGATATCTACCGCACCTACTATAGACATCCAATTTTGACACGCTTGATCAGCTAGCACTTCAATCATAACACCCAAAATTGTTCTTTAGTCAATCAATCAAATCAAACCAAACCCCACTAATTTTCAATCTCAAAGTAATAGCATTGGTCTTTCGCAATAGTGTTATATGCAATACTATTGCCAAAATATAGTGCTATTGTAAATTAACTTATTTTTATTAGTTTGAACCTTCAATGATGAAATATGTCAAAAGTGTTAGCATTCAACAATAACACTACTATAGCACTATTGAAAAAACACAACGCTATCGTTGGCATGAGTCAAATATTTGCAACATGAGCTCGAAGCACATGGATTCCTTCCTCTACTCTTTGGTTTGATCATGCATTCTACCTCTTATACCAAGGCCAAAAAAAATTGAATTTATTTCCCTCTCCTAAAGGAATCTTTGACCTCTCTTTTCCTCCAAGAATTTCCCTCCTAAAATTCTACAATTTGATCCCATTAAAATAGGATTCAACAAGCATTCTTGAAGTATCCAAACTCTGCAAAAATTTCTTTAAGTTCACTCTAAGCTCTCTTTCTCATTTGTACTCTTGAATTTCCAAGCATTTACAATAGCATTTGGAGAAAATGAAGCAGGGCATAGGGACATTTGTAGAAAGGCCATGTCCTCTTGTAGTTTCCATCAAGAATGATCCCTTGGTCGAGAGGGGGAGGTTTTGTTAGAGTATATTACATCATTTGGGTCATGTAAATGTACCACTCTTGGTAGATAACTAGAGTAGTAGATTACTTTAGGGGATAGTTAAATAATTACTTCAAGTAATATAATAAATGTAAAGTGTCTATGTGTAAGTTGTAAATGTGCAAGGTGACTCTTTGTACAACTAGGTAGAGTGTTGGCCAAACAATCCATTTTTCTATATAAAGGACCTCATAGTAAGTGATTATATATCGCTATAGGTAGTAGTTTGTATACTACATGGATCACCATATAGATTGGTTATGGGGTACAATGTAGTTCTTTAGTATCAGTTCTAGAGTTCTTACTTCTTCTTTATTGCATTGTATCATTTTCGTCACTTTCTATTAATAGCATATTTCAGTATATTATATTTTTGCATATTTCATATCCTGTGATTGTATTCTCCCTTGGTATTCACTATCAAAAGCTACCAGCGGTATCACATTGATAGAAATATGCAGAGCCACAAGAGACCTCCATTACCAGAATAGGTATATCTCTCCTACGCTTCGTAAACTGGATTTGCCATTGTGTGTCATTTCATGCAAACATGGCTGCAAGGATTTATTGAATAGGAAAGTCACAAGAGAGATAGAGACGAGAAGCAAATATCAGTTACAAATTTTTTGAGATTGCATTTGGCTAGAGTCTTTCCACGAATTTATAGAAAACTTGTGAAAAATAGGACTCAGAATTCATTCCACTAGATTGAAAAATCAACTAGTGAAGATTCATCATTGACAAGATTTAAAATCATTTTCTTAATATCTTGTTGCAGGAAAAAAAGTTGAAGGAAGCCCTGTTGTAGACTTGCACATTGTAGAAGAAAAAGCCATAGAAGCCTTATTGAAGAAGAAAAGACCACATAAGCCTTATTGCAGAATAGAAGGCCCCATAAGCTTTATTTTAGAAGAAAAGACCACAAAAGACTTGATCTAGAAGAAAATGTCACAAAAGCCTTGATAAAAAAGAAAAGGCTTCCATAAAAGCCTTGAAAAAATCTAAAGAATACTCCAAAGAAGATTTCATGAGAAATAGAAGATAGGATACTGGTGATATCCATTGAAGACTATAAATTTCAAATTAGCTAGAGTCTTTCCACAAGACTGTGAATACCAGGACTCGACACACAACTCATACCACTAGATTCAAGAATAACTAGTAAAGTTGAAAAAGTTTGAGAAAAGACCCCATTGAAAATAGTTGATTGAAGACTTCCTCTTGAAGAAGCTGAAGAGACCCATAAAAGTGCTCATTGAAGAACTTCCATCCTTAGAAGAGATAGAGAAGGACTATCAAAAGTCTCGTTCTAGAGATCCATGAAGATCTCATTGCCAACACTTTTGTAGTTGAAGGTTGAAAAAAAGGTCTCTTCAAGAAGACTAGAGAAGTTCCAAGACTAAAAGACCTTGGAGAGGTCTCAAGGAGAAACAAGGAGAAGGCTTGGAAATCCTCATTGTAGAAGTCGAAGAAGACATCAAAGAAGTTCCTAGGAGAACTTATTGGAGAAATTCACTACAAAAGATAGTGAAATATTTGGGACAATTGTTGCCATCCGACAATAAACCCAAAAGAAGAAGAATTTGGTAAGTATTGTAAAATTCCAAAGAAGAATATTGAAGACCTCAAGACCTCTAATATTCTTGAGAAGAAATCCATGTTTGAAGTTAGAACTCAGACAGAAGAAACTTGCCAAATCCAAGAAGATTTGGATATTGTATCTCACAGTAAGAAGGCACATTTTAGAGAAGAGTTTTTTGAATCTACATTAGAAAACAAAAGATCACTTGAAGGATCAAGCCACCAAACCCTAGGCTCAAGATAGAAGGTTCAAGACCATGTTTTAGTGAACCAAGAAGCTATTTTGGACAACCAACAAGAAGCTATAGAATTCATTCATCACAAGGCAACAACTTGGTGAATCTAAACATCAAGATTTACATCATCTACAAAAGCCATTAAAGGTAAGCAACTTGGGTGTAATTATTTGAAATTTAAAGTAGGGTTCATTATCAAGTTTCATTAAGCACCATATTTGGATTAAAGTTGCAAAAAGAAGGGCTCATATTACAATCTTCAAGGTGCAAAAGATAGTTTTTTTAAGAGATTTATTTGCACATTAAATACAAGTTGGATGTATTTTGAAAGAAAGAAATATATCATCTACCTATCTAGAAATAAAGAAGACTACATCCTAAAAACTAATTGTAGTGAAAATTGTAGATTATTTAAGGGTTCTTTATAATTACTCTTAAAAGTTGCAGAGATTATTAAGTGCATTTGAAACTACTTTGAGAGTTTATTTACAGGAAAAATAAGGTGAGAATTAAAGAGCATTAATTTATAAGTATTATTTGATTCATTGCACTATACTATTTTTTCATTAAACTAGTTACTCTCAAAAGGTTATTTGTTTGTATTGATTGTTAAGATCAAAGGCACAAATATGCAAATAATCAAAGTGTTTAAAGGCACTATTCAAATTGATATTCACACAATGACACAGAGGGGGGGTGAATCAGCTGTAGCTATTAATTTTAATATCTACAACATTTAATATGAAATAAAGAGAACTTGAAAACTAGAAAAACAAATTGAACAAGAGAGCACACCACAACACTCAATATAACGAGGTTCGCCAATTTGGATACTCCTCAAAAAATGACTGCTTGGACTACAATCCAAATCCAGTCTTTGAAAAATACTAATTTTACAAATACTTTACCAAAGATCCACCGGAAGGAGCACCAACCCCTTAATTTTCTCGTTGCAACATGATGGAGCACCAACCCCTAGTACCAAGCACCAACTTGGACTGCAATTCGATCAATTTAAAATGACATAAGAATGTCTTCACTTCATGCACGACCCCGACCGGGTCCGCAATTAACCCAACTCGCACACTCTCACGGCTCGCTAATTTTTCTCTTGACTCTTTTCTAACCCTCTTTTTACAAACAATTTCTCTCTTACAAGCAACAACTTTATTCTCTCGTACGATCTGTTCTTTTATAACCTTCCTTTTCTCATCGGGACTCTTTGACTTCTATAGCGTTTCAATCCTGCATACAGTCGGATGACATTCTCGAGCTGTTCGAATTCTTTTTCTCTTCCCAATAAGCGGTTGTTCGAATACATCAAATACGACCATTCGAATACTTTTTCTATTCTCCATATTTGGCTGTTCGAATCCATTCAATACGGCTGTTCGATTCCAAGCAATACGACTGTTCGAAACCCTGCAATACGGCTGTTCGAAACCCTGCAAATTCGGCTTTTCGAATGCTGCAAAAATGTCTTTTAGAAAGCTTTTCCGATCCTTCATATTTGATTCTTCGAATGCTTTTCCAGTCGTGCATATACAGCTGTTCTAGTGCATGACTAACACTTGTCAATCTGAATCGCAGATCTGACATCAGTTACTTTTTACGTAATTGGCTGCATGATTTTCCTGTCTGCTTTTTCTGACACGTGTCACCTTGCATGCTTTTTTGGCTTTTACCCGCCAAACTGTTACCTGTCGCGATATCGCGACACTTTTTGTAGCCGTACCCTTCATGCCCTTGCTGTCGCGAAATCGCGACCATTTTGGCTTTTGAAAGCTTTCCCACCGTTCATGTCGCGAAATCGTGACACTTTGAACATTTGCTGACGTCATCCTTAATGATGTCGCGAAATCGCGACGCTTTCGGCTTCCTGAGGCTTCTCTCGCAACTTGTCGCGAAATCGTGACACTTTCAGCTTTTGCTGACGTCATCCTCAATGTTGTCGTGAAATCGCGACGCTTTCGGCTTCCAGCAGCTTTCCTTGCACCTTGTCGCGAAATCGCGACACTTTCAGCTTTTGCTGACGTCATCATCATTCTTGTCGCGAAATCGCGACACTTTCGGCTTCCAACAGCTTTCCTTGCACCTTGTCGCGAAATCGCGACACTTTCAATTTTGCTGACGTCATCATCATTCTTGTCGCAAAATCGTGACACTTCTGGCTTCCAGCAGCTTTCCTTGCACCCTATCACGAAATCGCGACACTTACAACTTTGTCGCGTCATCTCATTCTTGTCGCGAAATCGCAACAACTTTGCTGCCTTGTGCTTTCGCACCTTGTCACTAAATCGCTACAGCTTTGTCCAATTTTGACTGGTAGCTAAATCGCTACACCTTCACGTTGTGCATTTTGGACTTGTAGCGAAATCGCTACACCTTTGTTGCCATTCATTTTATCATGCAACAAAATCGCTACACCTTTGTTGCCATTCATTTCAACATGCAACGAAATCGCTACACCTTTGTTGCCGAGCATTCTCTCTCCTCTTCGGGTCGCGAAAACCCGACGTGTCACGATATCGCGACACTTTTCGTTGCAAGCTCCTTTCCTCCATTTATGTCACGAAATCGTGACATCTTTTCACCTTGCTTCCTTCTCTGCCAGCATGTCACGAAATCGTGACAGTTTGCCTTTCACTTTCTCTCTCCTTGGCCATGTCGCGAAATCGTGACAATTTTGCATGCACTTTCTCTCTCCTCGGCAATGTCGCGAAATCGCGACAATTTTTCTTGCATTTTCTCTCTCCTCTGTTTTGTCGCGATATCGCGACAAAAACATGTCGCGATATCGCGACGCTTTTCTTCCTTGTCTTTTCTCGCCAATTTCTGAACTGGGTCACCTCTCGTTTTCCTTGAAATTCACCGCACTTGATCCGATCGACCTCCGAATCGCATCAATCGCATCAATCTGTCTCGTGTTGACAACAATGACAATACTTTTGCAATTCTTTTGCTGCACCTTGCTCAACAATCTCCCCCTTTGGAATTGTTGGCAACACACCGCAACCTTGCTCAATTTCTTCTCCCCCTTTGCCAATAATACCAAAGGGTCGCCGCAGACTCCCCCGAGTCTATGCACAATGAGTCTATGCACAACATTCTCAAAGCTTAAAAAGTTTGAATGCTCCCCCCGAGAATGTGTTTCCCATAGCTAGTCGCTGCTTGGGTGGTGTGACTACTCCCAACTTCTTCCGAAGGTATTCAAATACTTCCTTTGGCAAAGGTTTTGTGAATATATCGACTACTTGCTCGTAGTTGGAACAAAATCCAATTTGACCTCTCCTTCTCCAACTTTATCCTTCAAGAAATGATATCGGATTGCAATATGTTTGGTTCTTGAATGCATTATCGGATTCTTGGATATGTTGATAGCACTAGTGTTATCACATTTAATTGAAATTGGCTCTTTGAAATGAATACCAAGATCTTTCAACGTTTGTCTCATCCATAATATCTCGAGTACAAGCATGTTGTTGCCGCAATGTATTCTCGCCTCTGCAAGTGGATAGAGATACCGATTCTTGTTTCTTGCCGTGCCATGCTACCAACTCGCCTCCAAGATAAAATGCTCCTCCACTTGTGCTCTTTCTCGTCATCAATACATCCCCGCCCAATCTGCATCGAATATGCAATCAAAGTGAAATATTTACCTTTTGGGTACCACAACCCATAATCCATAGTGCCCTTGAGATATCTGAAGATCCTCTTTACAACTGTTACATGAGTTTCTTTGGGACTGGCCTGAAATCTTGCAACCATGCATACCGCTTGTAATATATCTCGGTCTAGTGGTCGTTAAATACAAAGAGCTTCCAATCATAGACCCGTACATTGTTTGATCTACATCCTGGAGATTTGTCATCCTTGCTCAACTTGGCACTCGTTGTCATGGGAGTGCTAACCGGTTTACCATCTTCCATTGTGAACTTTTTCAGCATTTCTTTTACATATTTAACTTGATAAATAAAAATGCCTTTTTCATTTTGATTGACCTGCAGACCTAGGAAATAAGAAAGTTCACCAATCATAGACATCTCAAATTCTTTCTTCATTTTAGTTGATATGTCTTTGCAGTATTCATCCATGTCGCCGCTAAATATTATATCATCTACATAAACAACAAGAACAATAAGATGGCCCTTCTCTGCTTTGACATATAAGTTGCTGTCCACCAAACCTTTCTTGAACCCTTGTTTAATTAGATAGTTATCCAAACCTTGCATACCATGCTCGGGTGCCTGTTTCAAACCATATAATGCTTTCTTTAACCCGCAAACAAAATCGGGTTGTCACCAAGTTGGAAGCCATCCGGTCGTTCAATGTAAACCTCTTCTTCCAGCTTTTCCATTCAAAAATGCTGATTTTACATCCATTTGATATACTTTGAAGTTTTTATGAACTCGCTAATGCCGTAAACATTCTCGATTGCCTCTAGTCCTGCTACCGGTGCAAAAGTTTCCTCAAAATCAATGCCTTCAACTCCGAGCATAGCCTTTGCTGCACCAATCTTGCCTTATTTCCGACAACCTCGTCCATCTTCATTTAATTTATTTCGAAAAACCCATTTAGTGCCAATTATGTTTTTATTTGTTGGTCTAGGTACTAATTCCCGGGTATTGTTTTTCTCAATCTGATCTAGTTCTTCATTAATTGCCTTCAACCAACTTTCATCGTTGCTTGCTTCAAGAACATTTTTAGGTTCAATGCTAGATAACAGAGAATAGTTCCGCACCGTCGCTCTTCTTGTCTGAATACCATCTTTGGGATCCCCAATAATCTGCTCACTTGGATGATTTTTCTGCCAGCTTGCCTGTTTTAAATTTCCTGTTTTCTTCTTCTTCCGATTCAGCTTTTTACACCATCTCGGATCAATTTTCTCGATTCTTATCTCTGTTTCCTTTTCATCATCACCTTCAATGACTTCTTCATAGATGGGGTAGTTTTCTTGATAAGTAATTTCTTGTTCTCTACCTTCATCAACTTTCACATCAAGCACTCTCAACAATTTTCTTTAGCCTTTTGTTGTAACATGTGTAGGCTTTGCTTTTTGTTGAGTAACCAAGAAAGATACCTTCATCAGCTTTATTTTCAAATTTACCGAGATTATCTTCAATCCGTTTGATGTAGCACTTGCTGCCAAATACTTTGAAATGTCTTGTTGATGCCTTTCTGCCAAACCACATCTCATAAGGTGTTTTGCTTTCATGTGGTCTTAGCATGCACCTGTTTTGAATGTAAACTGCAAGTATGTACCGCCTCTTTCCAAAATTTGTCACCTATTTTGTTCTCAGCAAGCATTGTCCGTGCCATTTCCTGCACTCGTCATATTCTTCCTTTCTACAGCACCATTCTGCCGAGGTGTTCTAGCCGCTGAAAACTGTCTTCTTATCCCATATTTTTGACAGTATTCTGCAAATTATTCCGAAATAAACTCTCCTCCTCTCGTCCGATCTTAGGCATTTAATTCTTTTTCCCCGATTGATTCTCAACAAGATTTTTGAAGGTTTTAAACATCTCAAAGGCTTCCGATTTAAGTTTCAAAAATAGTACCCATGTCATTCTTGAGTAGTCATCTATACACAAGATAAAATATTTGTGTCCATTTATGCTTTCAGTTCTCATGGGTCCACATAAATCAGTGTGAATTAGTTCTAATGGCTTGCTCGTGAAATATTCTTTTGCTTTGAAAGTGGCTCTGGTTTGTTTTCCCTTTTGGCATGACTCACAAATACTGTTTGAAGGTTTACCAATAGTTGGTATGTCTCTTATTGCCCCTTTTGAGCTGATTTTTACCAGATTATCAAAGCTTATGTGACCGAGTCTCTTGTGCCACAACCACTTTTCTTCTTCCTGACCAACCAAACAAGCTCCTTCTAAATTCTCTGAAAGAGTATACATATTTCCATAAGTTCTCAGTCCAGTGGCTATTAACTTTCCATTTTTTGTCTTTCTTACTTCACAGCCCTCCTTCTTGAAGATTACATCATGACCTCTGTCATAAATTTGACTTACACTCAGCAAGTTATGCTTCAGACCAATCACAAACAAGACTTCTTTTGATTTTATATTGCCATCACTGATCTTGACTGATCCCTTTCCCACAATCTTTGCTCCATCATTATTTCCAAATTTCACGTAACCACCTTCATAATTCCGTAAATTCTCAAATTTTTGCTTGTCACCCGTCATGTGACCGGAGCAACCACCGTCAAGTATCCAAGGTGCAGATTTGTTCTCGAGCTTTAAAGGCAGTCCGAACAATCAAAGATTCCTTTTCTTTCCATTCTGGTTTGATAGCAGATTTGTCTACTTGTTTTGCCTTTGTCCTTTCATTAGCATGTGCCTGTTTTTCAAAAAATTTCTTGTTTTGTTTCAACCCACTTGGTTGAGATTTTCTACCCCGATAATTATTTGATGCAAAAGTGCTTCTACGCTTTCTAGCAATATGTCCAAAATTATGACAATTATAACATTCAACCGCATAATTCATTAAAGGAGAAAAAACATTTCGTCGGTGAAATTCCTTTGAGATACATTATGCCTCGCAATCCGAAATCTTATGACCATAAGCATTGCATTTAAAACAATAACCGTAAAAGGAATGATTAAACCCGGGTGCGGGTCTTTGCCAGCTTGAAGTGGGAGCCATGAATCTTTTCCTTCTTGGATGTGTGACTTTTGTGAATCCATCTTTGTCAATTTTTTTCTTGAATCTGGCATTGTTGCTTTCTTTGGCATGATTTGTTTTTTCTAGGTCAACCCTGATCTTTTCTTCTTTCTTTATGGGTTCTACATTCAAGGCCTTTGAACCCTTTGATGATTCTCCTTCATCGAAGCCTAAACCAAATTTGATGCCTGAAGGCCTTTGGTTATTTAACATTTTATCCAGCTTTACAGTACTTTCTTCAAACTTATGAAAACAGCTCCAATTTTCTATTCATCTCCTCTAACCGCATCCTTAACTTAACCATATCTTCCTCTAGCTTGCCGCATTCAACCTGCCTTTACAGCTTAATTGTTCATCAAGAACTTCGTACATTTTCTTGAATTCCTCTCGTCTCGTATTTTTAAACTGTTTATTATGTCGGTGGCATCCTCTAGTTTTCTTGAAAACTTTTTGTTCTTTTTCCTTCTCAGCACTCAACTCTTCAAGTGCAAGAACCAATTCTCCTTCCGTATAAACTTCAGCCTCATCTTTAAAGTTTTCATCACCTTCCCGATTTTCTTCTGTTCTTTCCTCTTCAAGTGCCATGAACAGAGCTTCACCTTTTTCTTCTTCGTAATCCTCATCTCGAGCTTTCTTCGAAGTGCCGACATTTTTGGATATGAAGCTTTTCTTCTTGAAGTTGTTCTTTCTGAAATTTTGTTTCTTCTTCCAATCACCTTTTTCTTGAAGTGAGCCTTCACCATTTTTGGTTTTCTCCTGCATTGGACATTTGGCTACAGAATGACCTACTCCTCCATAATTGAAGCACTTAAAAGGTAGCTTTCTTTTATATTTTCCTTTTCCCTTTGTGAGTTTTCGAACAAAATTAGCTTCTGTTTCATCCAAGTGTCTCTTCATCCTCGGATTCATGTTCAGCCTTTTATATTCTTGTGTGCTTTAAAAGTCGCTTCTCTCGTCTATAGACTTGGTTTGTCCTATTCTCATTTCATATGCTGTCGTGGAACCATGCATCTCATCCAAGCCGAAGTTGTTTAGATCTTTTGCCTCTTCTATTGCAGTAAACTTTGGAGTTAAATCTTTTGTGCAAGTTGTTCGAGAACCTTTTTCACAACAACCGCATCATCAATTTCTTCACCGAGTCCTCTCGATTGCATTAATGATTCCGTTGACTCTCAAGATATAAGCCTCTATGTTCTCATCTTCATTCATTTGCAAGTGCTTCGAACCGTGCTCGATGAGTTTGCAGCTTGGCTTCCTTGATCTTGCTTGTCTCCTTCATGGATGCTCTTCACTTTATCCCACATGTCTTTTGGCTGATTTACAAGCTCATGACTCTTATCGCTTCACCGTCAACAAGCCCACACATTATGGCATTCTTAGCTTTGGAGTTGTTCTCAAATTTTTTCTTCTCAAGCAGATTCTGTTGGAGGAGTAGTGGGTGCTGTGTATCCACTATCTACGTAATCCCAAATATCATATCCCAATGCACTCGGATATGTTTGCATCCCGAGTTTCCGTAAAGTGTAATTTGTTCCATCAAATAAGGGAGCTTTGTTGGATGAGAATCCTTCACCGCCCGCCATTGTTTCTTCCAAGATCTCCTTAGCCGATTAAGCTTGAACAAGGCACCTTGCTCCGATACCAATTGATATTCACACAATGACACCGAGAGGGGGGGTGAATCAAGGTAGCTATTAATTTTAATATCTACAAGCATTTAATATGAAATAAAGAGAACTTGAAAACTAGAAAAACAAATTGAACAAGAGAGCACACCACAACACTCAATATACCGAGGTTCACCAATTTGGCTACTCCTCAAAAAATGACCGCTTGGACTCCAATCCAAATCCAAGCCTTTGCAAAATACCAATTTTACAAATACTTTACCAAGGATCTACCGGAAGGAGCACCAACCCCTTAATTTTCTCGCCGCAAATAGATGGAGCACCAACCCCTAGTACCAAGCACCAACTTGGACTGCAATTCGATCAATTTAAAATGACATAAGAATGTCTTCACTTCATGCACGACCCCGACCGGTCCGCAATTAACCCAACTCGCACACTCTCACGGCTCTCGCTAATTTTTCTCTTGACTCTTTTCTAACCCTCTTTTTACAAAGAATTTCCCTCTTACAAGCAAGAACTTTATTCTCTCGTACGATCGTTCTTTTATAACCTTCCTTTTCTCATCGGGACTCTTTGACTTCTATAGCGTTTCAATCCCGCATACAATCGGATGACATTCTCGAGCTGTTCGAATTCTTTTTCTCTTCCCAATAAGCGGTTGTTCAAATACATCAAATACGACCATTCGAATACTTTTTCTATTCTCGCGATATTTGGTCGTTCGAATCCATTCAATACGGTTGTTCGATTCCAAGCAATACGACTGTTCGAAACCCTGCAATACGACTGTTCAAAACCCTACAAATTCGGCTTTTCGAATGCTGCAAAAATGTCTTTTAGAAAGCTTTTTCGATCCTTCATATTTGATTCTTCGAATGCTTTTCCAGTCATGCATATACAACTGTTCTAGTGCATGACTAACACTTGTCAATCAGAATCGCAGATCCGACATCGCTACTTTTTACGTAATCGGTCGCATGATTTTCCTGTCTGCTTTTTCTCGACACGTGTCACCTTGCATGCTTTTTCGGCTTTTACCCGCCAAACTGTTACTTGTCGCGATATCGCGACACTTTTTGTAGCCGTACCCTTCATGCCCTTGCTGTCGCGAAATCGTGACCATTTTGGCTTTTGAAAGCTTTCCCACCGTTCATGTCGCGAAATCGTGACACTTCGAACTTTTGCTGACGTCATCCTTAATGTTGTCGCGAAATCGCGACGCTTCCGGCTTCCTGAGGCTTCTCTCGCAACTTGTCGCGAAATCGTGACACTTTCAGCTTTTGCTGACGTCATCCTCAATGTTGTCGCGAAATCGCGACGCTTTCGGCTTCCTGAGGCTTTCCTTGCACCTTGTCGCGAAATCGCGACACTTTCAGCTTTTGCTGACGTCATCATCATTCTTGTCGCGAAATCGCGACACTTCCAGCTTCCAACAACTTTCCTTGCACCTTGTCGCGAAATCGTGACACTTTCAGCTTTTGCTGACGTCATCATCATTCTTGTCGCGAAATCGTGACACTTTCGCTTCCAACAGCTTTCTTGCCCGTCACAAATCTGACACTTTCCTTTTCGACGTCTCTCATTCTTGTCGCGAAATCGCGACACTTTCGGCTTCCAGCAGCTTTCCTTGCACCTTGTCGCAAAATCGCAACAGTTTCAATTTTGACTGGTAGCGAAATCGCTACACCTTCACGTTGTGCATTTTGGACTTGTAGCGAAATCGCTACACCTTTGTTGCCATTCATTTTATCATGCAAATAAATCGCTTACACCTTTGTTGCCATTCATTTCAACATGCAGCTAAATCGCTACACCTTTGTTGCCGAGCATTCTCTCTCCTCTTCGGGTCGCGAAACCCGACGTGTCGCGATATCGCGACACTTTTCGTTGCAAGCTCCTTTCCTCCATTTATGTCGTGAAATCGTGACATCTTTTCCACTTGCTTCCTTCTCTGCCAACATGTCACGAAATCGCGACAGCTTTGCCTTTCACTTTCTCTCTCTCGGCCATGTCGCGAAATCGCGACAATTTTTCATGCACTTTCTCTCTCCTCGGCAATGTCGCGAAATCGCGACAATTTTTCTTGCATTTTCTCTCTCCTCTCGTTTTGTCGCGATATCGCGACAGAAAACATGTCGCGATATCGCGACGCTTTTCTTCCTTGTCTTTTTCTCGCCAATTTTTGAATCTGGGTCACCTCTCGTTTTCCTTGAAATTCACCGCACTTGATCCGACCGACCTCGAACCGCATCAATCGCATCAATCTGTCTGTGTTGACAACAATGACAATACTTTTGCAATTCTTTTGCTGCACCTTGCTCAACATTCAGAACTCAATACCTGCAAGGTATCTTGGTCTATAGAAGCCACTAAGAAGATCAAAATTCTTGAGGAGTGGAAAAGAATAAGATAACCATTAAATTAGTAATAGAAGCTAAAATTTGAGACTTGGTGAATCTTAGATTCAAGCTGCACTAAGAGCTCATTACAGGTAAAAGATTAGTGTAGAAATGACTCCTTCAAGGGCATATTATCTACATGATTATTAGCTTGGGTTCATTACTAGATTAACCAAGCAAGGGAGAGAGTTGTCTAGAAGAGAATACAACATTAATTAGCCCTTTCCTACAAGAAGAAGTACATAAAAGCTACCATTAAAACCAACAAAAGAAGCTTGCAAAAGAGAAGGTGTAAAATCAAGGTATTGTATTACAAATATATTTACATTTTATTGCACCATGACATCTTGTCTTATGTAGGAAAGAGGACAAAACTTAAGTGTCTTAAAGACACATCCTCCACAAGTGAGGAACATCATACAAGCAGCCATAAAGGAGCATTATCCAAAGCAAGAGAGAAGATCTAACAAATAACTCCCATTACGGTGTCTAAAGATACCCTTACAACCATGAAAGCAGGTGTTCCCAACAACTAATCTGAAGCATAGGATTTCACAAAAGAATCATTAGTCATCTATGTTGGTTGTCATCTATTGAATAGTGCAAAAGGGAGCATTCAAACCAGTGTATTGAAAGCAAAAGGATAGAGCGAAAGAAGCAATATGCAAGCTCTTGCTTGGAGAAGATGTCCATCAAAGGAGTGCTCAACTAATCTCTTGAACCACCATAGAACCACCTCTAAGCTCCTAATACCTCCATTGAATCAAGAGCCAACCCATACTCTCTTGGAAGAAGCGTTGAGGAACAAGAAACGGTTGGATTTACATTGGCAAGAGGAATATATAGAAGAAGAGAAGCATTGGAGGGAAAATACATGCAATCTACCATTTGTCACCATTGACAATAAGCTCTCATCTCATAAGAAAATGCCTGAACATAAGATTGAAGAGGGTTATAAAGAATCTTTGATAGGAAGGATCGTTATAGTAGTTTCACCTACAATCGGATCTCACAAGCCACTTGGAGAACTCCAGCTATGAGCGTTACTCAAGAAGGCATTGAAACCAGCCTCAAGCATTACGTAAGGAAGCCCATGCACATTGGAGCTCAAAATCCACTTGGATATCTCACAAAGGAGAATTAAAAACTGCATCAAACATTACTCAAAGCACACTTGCCACATAACTTATAAGCAATCAACTCCAAGGTAAATAGAGCAATAAAATTCGAGCGAATTCACAATGCTCGAATAAGTAAGAGCACACTGAAATCAAAGTCAAACGAGGCATCAAGGTTTATCATAAACCAACATAAAATTCTCATAGCGATAAGCACCCATTAAGGAGGAGACCAAGCCAAAATAATTATTGTGGAAGTACAAAGTTCAAATAAAGAGAACACTGGCTATTTGTTGGACAACAAGGTAAAAGTAGCATCAATGTAACGTTGGAGATACATACCAGCCAACCATAAAAGTATGTGGAGCTACTCAAGGATATGTAGAGCATCAAACCTTACTAAGCAGGGTTATGCATAGTGGTGAATATTCATAAATTGGATGAATATTAGGATTTCCAAAATTGGAAATTAGTGAATATGAGGACCCTCGACGTTGGCCCATTCGCCTAAAGTTTTTCAAATCACTTTTTTCTCAGGATTAATTTGCCACAATATATATCCAAACATAGGCATATTTGTACTCGTTGAAAAGCTCTTTTCAAGCCTGATCTAATGGTGGTGTTTTTATGAAGTTATAATGTGATTTAATAGGTCAAAATTTACCCCAAATATGAACTTACTTTTTAGGAATTCAAAAACCCCTAATTTTGGTGTGAAAATGATTGATTTGATTTGCTTAGGATTCGCCTTGATTCACCTTGATTTTGATTATGATTCACCATTTTTTTACAAGTACATTTCAAGTCCAACCCCTTATGCATAACCCTCGTTACTAAGGTAAATATTAAATTTGCTTTCTTTAATTAAAATCAGAGTTATAAGGTGATATAGACTATTGCATTGGAATAAACTTATCAAGCATTAGTAATTATCAAGCAAGCTTATCACAAGGTATTGAATATTCATATTTGTAATTAATCAAGTAGGAGACATAAGGTTGTCAACTTTGATTAAATCATTATCAAATTGCAAATACCATTATTTTCTAATATTTCAAATAGTAGGAAGATATAAGGCATACTACTTCAAACTAAATACATATAATTGGAATTTACAAAATTAATCTATTGGAAAGAGAATCAAATCAATTGCCTACATATAGAGTTGGAATTAATTGGTAAAAATTATCTCATACTCATTTTAAGGAGACAAAAAGAAATCCAACCATTAAAGCATACTTTATTGGGATAGCTAAGGCAAAATTAAAAGGTTGATTATTCTCAATACAATACAAAATCAACTTAGAAGGTGAACTAAGCATATTCTGATTATTAGGGAGATATAAGGAAGCCTACAAAACCTAATTCTAAAAAGGTTTTATAAAATTAGTTCACATCTCTTAACTAGGGAGATATAAGGAAATCTAAAAAATCTAAAGCTCTATAAAGGTTTATTAAACTAACTCATATACTCTTAACTAGGGAGTTATAAGGTGGACTACTTAGAATATCCTATCTCATAATACTAAAAGAGATACAAAATATAGGCACTATCAAAGCACTTCATAATCTAATCTAGGGAGCTATAAGGATGTCTACCTCCAAGAATACAACAAACAATAACATGAATAACTCCCTTGGAAAAGAAAAAGCAAGCACCATAAAAATTGGAATCATGAATCTACTCATAAAAGGTGAAGCATATTTAGATCTTACTTCAAAAATAATTCATAGTGAAGCTTTAGACAATGACTTTGATACCATGGAACATTATCTACAAGCTTGACTCAATGAAGCAATTGGAAATGGAAAGGATGACATTCTACTTCCTTTAGATTTTGTAAGCATATTGTATATGGCATTACTTACATACAAATGTTACAAGAATGAGAATGCAAAACAAAAAGGATTGATAGAAGCTCTTAAAAATAAAACTGAATTGAGTGAATCATACTTAGAAAATATATTTTAATCCTCATGCAGTATTGGTACTTCAAGTTCTACTAATTCAATATCTTATCTTGATGCTTTGAGTGTTTAGTCAGAAGCCTATGTACATAGCAAGGACAAAGAAGGAAAATTACCTTTGCAGGTTTCAGATAGCAATACAATATGAAAGTACATAAATAGTATCTAAAGCAAAGGCTAAAGAAGAAGAGAAAGAATCAAACCAAGGAGGCATACAATGCAAGCCAATGACTATTCAAGAGAAGAAGATCCATATTGAAGACTAAAGTCTTCAATACCCAAATAATGTAATACAAGAAGGTGTTAGAGTATATTACATCATTTGGATCATGTAAATGTACCACCCTTGGTACATAACTAGAGTAGTATATTACTTTAGAGGGTAGTTAGCTAGTTACTTCAAGGAATATAATAAATGCATAAGTTTCTATGTGCAAGTTGAAAATGTGCAAGGTGTCACCTTGTACAGCTAGGTAGAGTGTTGATCAAGCAATCCATATTTCTATATAAAGGGTCTTATAGTGAGTGATTATATATTGTTCTAGGTAGTAGTAGGTATATTGTTTGGATCATCATATAGATTAGTGATGGGGTACAATATAGTTCTTTAGTATCAATTATATAGGGTTCATTTCCTCCATTTTGGATTGTATCATTTTTGTCACTTTCCATTAATAGCATATTTCAACATATTACATTTATGTATATTTAATATCTTGTGATTGTATTCTCCTTTGGCATACACCATCAAAAGCTAATAGGTTCTACTGGGATCTGGTTGTAATCTTTCATTCGTAGCTCACTTTTATCTTCAATTTGCTTCTTATTTTTATGCATTCTCCTCTTATTGTATTTATAACCACTTCTTGGGTGTAATCTATAGCTAATAATATTTGTTTGGTGTCTTTTTATTGTTCATAACATCTCATTTTATGTTTTCTAACCTATTTTGTAGCTATTGATCTCAATTCATGATCACTTTGTACCATTTTGCATCTATTTACAACTAATACATGCTTATCTTCACCATATCACAATCATATTAGCCTCTCTAATCACTCCAATCTCCTTTACTTATGTTTTTATACCTCTTATTTAACCATTTACAGTTGATCATTTGCAACATATAACTCTTGTTTGGGACCTCCTTAGGCCCCCATTTGTAGGGGTTCATAGACATTGCATCACTAATATTACAAATGTGTACTCTCTTGTGCTCCTCTTAGATATTTTGTAAATATTATGCATTAAATTATAATGTTTTGTAATTCCTTTATCATTAATACATTTGCAACTAAGCTTAGATTATATTTTATCTCATATCTTTGCATCTGAGTCAAATTTTGCATCAATTTAAATCCTCTAGGACTCTACTTTCATGTTGTAGGAATAATAGTGATGACAATCTCCAGGAACCCTAGCAATTTTTATCTTTTGTCTGTCACAAAATAATAGTGCCACCTTTCTACAATAATGACACTAGAAATGCTACTGTTGAATCTTAGTGCTATTATAGAGAATGCGTATCTTCTTCAATTTTAGGCTCATATTTTTATTTTCAAAAGAGAAGAGAGGTCATAATAGTCTGGCTAGATAGTCATCTACTTCTCTATGATGATACGTACACCCTGAACCTAATCCTTTCTATTTTTTAGTTTTGCAGGTGCACCTATGATAGCATTGGAAATCCATAATAGTGCCAATAGGATTGCTATTGCAATAATTGCCCATCCCATTTGCACTTGTCCAATATTATTGCAACACTACCTGAAGCTCCTATAGAAGAACTAAATCATCACCCATCTTCCAAATATTTTAAAATCATCCTTACATTCCTCACTGCTTAATTTTATTTTTTGTATTAAAATAAACTCAAGACTATAACAACCTATTAAATCCTTAATAACTCTTTTATTAGGGGTTTTATTCATACCCCTAATATTCCATGATATCATTTTCATCATCAACACTTTTTGTTTTTTTTAATGGGCTTAGCTCCACTTCTTATTAACATCTACGATATTTTTATTTGGCTTCCCAGATCAATATCCTTTTGAGTTTCTTTTTCTCTTTGTTCATGTTTTGATGGCCTTCCTCTCCTTTTTCCATTCCCACCAACACTCTCATCTTTATCAATCTCTTCTATTTTTTCAATGAGTTTACACAAGTTTTTATGAGGGGCATGAGTCCCTCATACCGAGTGGGGTTTGAACCTTGGACCTCTCAAAGAGAGGCCAAATCCCTTACCACTGTAGTAATCTTGTAGCTTTATTTTTTTATATTTTTTCATATTGTTCATAATGAGACTTATATTCTAAAGATTTATGTTGCCCTAAAGAATCAAAAGTGCAAGGAGTTGTCTCATTAGCATTTTCTTCTTTATGTTGCCCTCAAAACTCTAAACTGCACAGATGATCCTCCATAGTTATTGCTTTCTTATGTTGGCCTTGAAACCCTAAATTTCCTTGGATATCCTCCATAAGATTTTCTTTATTGTACTACTCTTGAAACCCTAAAGTGCAAGGAATACACTTTGTACTACTTTTATTTTTATTGTAAGGAGATGAGTTTATGCTACTTAAGGGAAATAAATGTGATAAACCTCGGTTAAGCTTGACCTCCTTCACCTTGTTTGCTTTAAAATTTGCCTCCCCAAATTCCTTTGCTTAAAAACATGCCTTTCCCTCTTCCTTCGCACCTTTAGCTCCTTATATATTTGAACTTGCGCATTGTACTTCCTCATCCCTCATATAATTTTTTTTCTTCTAATGGTTGATTCGAGTAAATTATAATAGCCTTTGACATCTAATGATGTAGAGGGGTTTTTCTTGCCACTTTCTTAGAAGTGGAAAATTCTTGATTTGACCTAGATTCTCCTATGATATGATGTCCTTGTTTCATATTGAAGCTACCCTCATGCCCAAAAAATTCCATCTCTTTCTCCATCATTTTCACTTTGTAGTCTCTTGTTATGTGCTCGGTTTCATGACATTTGTGACATTGGATGCAATGTTTTCATAATCCACTTGTTGATCCCATTCTCTTGATTCATATTTAATCCTAATCGATTGTGGTAAAGGTTTTGAAATATCCATGGCAACACATATTTGAGTGTATACAACATGCCTTATCTCCTTAATAGTTGGTCCCTCTTGGATGAATTCACTTAGAGTATTACCATATTCTTTAAAACCTCCTTATTGATGTGTTGATAAGGAAATCGAAAAAAGCCTAATCCATACCAGAAGCCTTTTAATAGTTTATGTGTCCACACAAAATTTCTCACTCCAAGGTCTTAAATATAATGCATCTTTGCTCCTAAACAAAGAGCCTCCATCCATTAATTTATCCCTTATTTTTGAACTAGAGAAAATAAAAGAAAAAATCCCTTTGGAAGCAAAGTCATGGAGTAATTTGAATTCAATCCCCACTTCCACTTGATCCAATTTTGAATCTTAGAAAAACCTAGTTAGTATCCATGGAATTTACATATTAACTCTTTGGTTTTAAAAACCATTAAATCATGCTCAATCATCTTATTCTTGATAATCATTTTTGGTATAGTATATGCTACTTGCACAAGGTTTACCGCATATCCACTCGTCCTCTTATTGTTAGCTAGGGTATCCATACTTCCAACTAGGCCATCCTTACTTTCAGTAAGGACTTTCAAAATGATTTTCTTTCCATGTTATCTAGATTTTCTTCACATGAATCCTTTAAAGTCTCGTAAGATTTGGAACAATAAATGACACTTGTTCCTTGATTGCACTTTGCTTTCTACTTCCTCCTACTCGTTCTAGGCTTGCACTTCCTCTTACTCGCTCCCGACTTGCACTTCCTCCTACTCGCTCCCGACTTGCACTTCCTCCCTAAAAATTTTAGTTTACACAGGTTTTTATGAGGGTTCTCGATCCCCTCATACCAAGGTTTGAACTTGGATTTGCGAAATGAAAACCCAATAACTTACCACTACAGTATCCCTTGCGGGTCTAATAATTTGGGTTTACACTGGTTTTTATAAAGGTTCTTGGTCCCCTAGTATCGAGGTTTGAACTTGAATTTCTTAAATGAAAACCCAAAAACTTATCACTATGGTATCCCTCGCAAGTTTAAAAATTTAAGTTTAAACAGCTTTTTACGAGGGATCTCGATCCGATCCCTCGTATTAAGATTTAAACTTGGATCTCTTAAACGAAAACTTAAAAACTTATGACTACAATATCCTTCGCACATTAAATAAATCTTTATCTATCATAAACAATTATTCAACTAATTATTCCAAACTCCCTAAACAAAATATTAAATTTCACGCATAAAATTAAAACCTTTGTTTCTCTTCGTTCACCACATATCCAATGAATAAACCTTCTCACTTTTACTATTTCAGTGGTTTTAATTTACATTAAAATACCTCATTATTATTATTTTTATTTTAAATTTGAGTTGTTTTAAATATATATTTATATAAGTATTGGTGTAACACAACGATTTAGGCTTTGAAAAACTTTGACTCTGAGATAGATAGGTATTGCCGTGTAACAAAATTTCAATTATGAAATAAACGTAAGGTGAGTGGATGGCTGTGTGTTTAACTTCTATTGACAAACTCAACTCTCACCCTTATCAGAAGTCATAGTCATAGTTGGAGTAGAGGTGTTCAACCCTAAGCATGAGTAGTAGAAACAAATTTCTCACACTAATCTTTAATTGTGAAAAAATTTCTTACACTAACCTTAATAAAAAATAAATATATTTTTATATAAAAAAATCTCGTTTAAAGTGGGTGACCACATCCTCATCCTTCTCACACTAATCTTTAATTGTGAAATTTTTTTTTACACTCACCTAGAAAAAAAAATTCTCACACTAATCTTTAATTGTGAAAAAATTTCTTACACTAACCTTAATAAAAAATAAATATATTTTTATATAAAAAAATCTCGTTTAAAGTGGATGACCACATCCTTATCCTTCTCACACAAGAATAAAAATATTTCTCGTAAAAAAATTTCTTACACTAACCTTAATAAAAAAATAAATATATTTTATATAAAAAAATCTCGTTTAAAGTGGGTGACCACATCGTCACCCTTGCCGGGTAGCGTCCGGGGCAAGGAAGAAAGGACAGGCAGCTTGTACAACTCAATTTAAATTACTGGTTTCGCGCTATCTCACTCTCCAATCAACGTACCTTGGCGAGTACTCTGCGACATAATTCGCTGACCTCATATTGACAAATCCCCTATTCGATATTTCACAATAATAATGCGTTCTGGGAAGCTTCGTGGCGTATTTTCTGCAGCTAAAACAGGGTAGAAATGGAGGAAATCACCATGGCCAAAGGTGCTTTGCCCTGGGACCTGATCGTCGAAAAACTCTCCGATTTAAAGATGTCAGGGCTTCTCTACTTAAGGTAAGCCTAACTTCGCTTCCTTCGCAATTTTCATTTCATTGTATGAATAATTATTTTGAACCAAACATTTGAATGAAATGGAGGACTGATATTATTTGTTTTTTTGGCAGCCATGATAATGCACATTCCAGATATCAACCGCTCTTCGTGCAGCAGCCTTAGGGAAAAAATTGCGCTGAGATATTTAGAAGAAGTATTGTTCGACAAAATAGAAGCATACGCGATCCCTATCATAAAAGTTTTCTCTGAATCGTCTTCTTTGAATTCCCCGTCTGCTGAGGATCTTCTCCTTCGAATTTCAACCGAGGTAGGCTATGCTTTACATAATATTCGAGATTGAAAACAAAAAGCAAAATTTAGCTCAATTATGTGGCAGTAATGAAGCTTTTAGTATTTACTTTTGGCGCAGAGATTTCTGTTACCGTTGCTTAACCGGATACTGAAGCCTGCCGGAAAAAAGAGGGATATAATTTAGGCATTACGGCTTTGCTTTTTGCACAGAAATTTCCGTTAGGGTTAATTTCCGGGATTTTTGAAATTTGACATAAATGCAGCAAACTTAGATGAATATGCCACTTAAGCTTTTGGGGTTTATTTTAGCTTTGAGATTTGCTTTAGGTTTATAACCAATTTGTTCTCACTGAATACAGAGTACATGGCAATTTATTCTATTGCTGGGCTGCCTGCTTTGGTAAATTTCAGTCCTGGTCTATTGTAAAATAATAATACTCAAAGGTATATTCTACATAGATTTATTAGAGCTCTCTAATTCTTGTTGATTCTCTGTAGTTAGTTTGTTTTAGGGCACATAAGAGAGGCTGATGAAAACGGTGAAAGAGATTAGGAGGGCTTTGAAGTTGATCTAAACCGGATATTTATGGAGGGCAATTTATCTCCCTCGTTTATTGGCCGAAGCAACGAGCTTATGGCGCTTTTAAAAGTATGTGCATCTATCCTATTGTATTCTTTTTAATTATTAAAAAAAATCAACAGAAATTGTGAATCTTTCCTACATATGTTTAATTGTATAAAATTAAACAAAAAATTGTAGTCTAAACAGTCTTTAGCCCCAACTGCATAAACGGCAAGCATTGTGTAAATGGATACAATAATCTTCATTTCAAAAGCTTTACAGTGAAGGTTCTGATAAACATGAATTTGCATTATTTGATTTATCTTTGCCCTCCTGCTGGTTTTACTGTCCTAAATTACTTTAAACACCAAAAGCAATTTGCTTAGATTATGCAAATTTGAGAACTTTTCTAGATGAATTAAATGCAAGCATAACAAGAATATATGTTTTAAAAGACATGCAGAAATGACCGTTATATTTTTGTTATGCTTGGATTTATATCATTTTCACATACTAAATACTTGGAAAGTACACATAAGAAAGGGCAACTCTAAGTGACTTGATAATAGACACATGGAATAGCTACTGTTCCAAGGGTAACACATGGGTATAGAAATCTTCTTTTTGTCATGGCAATCTTGTAGCTATTGTTAATTGCTATGATAAATTGAATTTCTTGTTTGGTGCATCACATTAGGAGAGATTTTAATCTTCCTAGCAGTTTATGTTTATATTACTAAGATTACCTAATCATGACTATGAAATCTGCATTATCCTTCGAAGTGTTACCTTGTATTTGTTCTCATTAATATTCTTTCTTTAATTTATGCTTATTTGGGAGGCAAGTTGTACCAGGTGATTTTCATTAGCTATTGCCTTCACAGGCTGTCAGCTCATTTAAGGCGAATGAGTTAGCACATTTTTTTTTTATTTGTGGAAAACATCCCAAAAGGGATGCCACTTTCGGGTAAGACCCAAGGAGGCAGGGGTATCCATTCCGCCAAAAACGCCCAGGACTCGGACCTGGCCTACCACCTTTGACATACTCAAGGAGCAAACAAACACACAAAACCAATTTAAAAAATAAGTAAATAACAACAAAAATAATAAAATAAAATAAAAAACATGCTCCTTGAGTGTGTCAAAAACAAAAGCACAACCAAACACGCACAATAAGATAAAAGAAACCACAACACGAACCACATAGAAAAACACAAGAACCACATAACAAAACACAAACAAGACAAAAACAACAAAACACTACAAAGACATAACCCAAAAAAAACATGAAAAATAAACACAACCAAAACCTAAAAAAAATAAAAAAATAAAAATAAAAAACAACCAACAACATACAATAAACAAAAACAAAAAACATAGAAAACACTCACACATAAAAACACGAATTAACACAAACAAAGAGAAACCCAAGAACAAGAACGAAAAAAACACAAGAACAATAACAAAAAACATAAAAAAAAACACAAAACAACAAAAACACAAGAACAACAAAAAACAACACAAAGAACACAAAAACAAAACAAAACAAAAGAACCCACCCACCTTAAAAAACTAAACAAAAAAAAAAAAAAAAAAAAAATTGAACATAACAATGACCTATCTAGACCGAAGACTATTAAGGCAAGAATCAACAGAGGAAACAAAATAAAGAATAGAATGAGCTAGGGAACTAAAAAAACTGAATGAACCAAAGAGAAGCAAAAAAAAAAAACAAGAAGAAACTAGGTACCTTCATAACTGGAGCCATCCAAAGAAATGATAGAAAGAAGAGCTTCCCTAATTTGAGAAGCCCACCATCTAGGAGGGTGGCCATAACAAGTAAGATCACCTTTGTCCAAAGCCCAATTAGCTAAAGCATCAACACTCTTGTTTTGATCTCTCTGACCACATGATTGTAATCAACTTTCAAAAATCCCATCTGGATTAATTGAATCTTCTCAATAATTCTTTTTATTCTCCAATCCACCTTATGATTCTTAGAAGGAGTCTTCAAGAGATTAATCATAAGTTGAGAGTCGACTCAACTAACACCTTTTCCCATCCAACCTTAGTAGCCTCCTGGAAGGCCTCTCGAGGATACCATACCCCTCAACAAGGTTATTGGAAAGAATACCCAAATTCTCAAGAAAAGTAAAAACCAGGGAGCCATCTCGAAAGTCTACCAATTCCTCCCACACCGGCTTTTCCAGGGTTCCCTCTAGAGGCTCCATCAGGATTGACTTTTCCAAAATCCTTAGGAGGAGGTTGCCAATTTCTTGTCCTATCCATCTTACTAATACTCACATTCCCTTTAAGTTGGTTGCCCTTAGAAGATTTAATCTTCAATCTTTGCATCACTTGATCCCATATTTGGTGGGAGTTTTGGGGGTGATTAAGGAGTTGATGGACTGATTCAACTAAGTTGGCTATGGTCTTTTGCCAAATATAGTGAATATCCTTCCTATCTTGATTAAAAATTTGGTTGTTCCTTTCATTCCAAATATTCCAAAGAAGAATGGTAGAACCCATCCAAACTAATCGCCTAATAAAATGATCAACACCCTCTTGATTAGGCCAATCCCTCCAAAGTTGTTCAAAAGTAAAAAAATTGGACCACTGTAAGCCAAGTAAAGTGGCCATTCTCCTCCATAGCTCGGAGGCTAAAGTACACTCAATAAAAATATGGTTGAGAGTTTCTACATTCTCTTCACACATTTCACATCTAAAAGGGCCATGAAAACCACGCTTCATTAGTTGCTCACCAGATGCAGTAAAAGCCAATTAAAGAACCTCACCTTAGGCCAGAGCTTTTAAGCCCACAATCGAGAAAATATGTCGAAGAATGGTTGGGATTATTATGGCATAAGGTCAAATAACCTTGAGCAACCGAATACTCACCCTTAGTAGTGTTGTTCCATCCAAAACAATCTTTTTCATGGGACCAAGAGAGGGATCTCATATGAAGGATGCCTTGGATATCTTGTCTTTGCCTTTCTGGGATTTGAATAGGCCAGTCCTCAATAGGGATCCAATATCTACCAACCTTTGAATTACCAAGATGGTACCGACAGTAATTAGCCACCTTTATCCAATTAGCTCGTGAAGCTCCTCCATCCAAGGCCTCCAATCGGGAAACCGAGTTATCAAAGGCTTGTGACCATCCCAAGAATCTGTCCAAAAATTTGCCTCGTTGACCATTATGAATGATCCAAAATAAATTTGTCTTTATCAAATCCTCACCAGCCTTAAGAACTGCTAAAATGGGAGAACCTTTGGTAGGAAGTTGATAGCGAACAAGGTCTTCGAGGACTTTTGTTCTCAGAATATTTAGCACGGAGATTATTGGCCCAAAGAGCATTGGGGTTATGCAACATCCTCCAATATAATTTAGCAGCTAAAGCTTTGTTGTTATTAATAGAAGACCGGAATCCTAACCCCCTTCACTCTTAGGAAGACATAAAGTATCCCATTTCACCAAGGCCCATTTTCTTTTCTCCTTAGTACCACTCCAAAGGAAACGATGACCGATTTGATCCAATTCTCGAAGAACAACCTTTGGGATATTCAAAACGGAAGAAACATAAATAGGAATAGCTTGAAGGACTGATTTTACCAAGGTGATTCTACCCCCTAAGAAAGCCACCTGTTGGTCCACTTTCCAATTTTCTTCTTGACTTTGTCCAACAACCAATTCCAATCTTTATTTTTCTGCCTTTGAATATTTATGGGAATACCTAAATAAGTGATTGGAAGGGAGGTCTTCTTATATCTTAATTTATCCAAGACCATGGATTCCCTCGTCTAGCAGAGCAGTGAAAGAAAATAACTTTAGATTTGTCTTCATTGATCAACCGCCCAAGTAGCCTTAGAAAAACAGCTAATGATTTGCTTAATATTAGAAGCTTCCTTAACTCGTAGCTTTACCTAAAAGAGTAGAGTCATCCACAAATTGAAGATGAGAGATAGGTCTAGCTCCATGAGCAATGGTAACTCCCTCAAGGGTTTTGTTTTCCCTCTTTTTGGTTATAGTCCTACCCAAGCATTCAACAAGAATGATGAATAAATAAGGGGATAGCGGGTCACCTTGCCTAATACCTCTGGAAGCCGGGAATGACCGAGAAGGCCTGCCATTGATAAGAACTAAGTAGGAAACCGAAGAGATACATCCCATAATCCAATCCATCCAATCCTTAGAGAAACCAAATTGCCTCAAAACTTTGATAAGGAAGTGCCAATCCACTCTGTCATAAGCTTTGGATAAGTCTAACCGAATGAACATGGAAGGAGATTTTTGCATATCCATGGAATGGATGGCTTCCTGAGCAAGAACTATCTCATCTACTATTTGACGTCCTTCCACATAACCCCCTTGCTCTGGGGAAATAATCTTATGCAAAAGAGGCTTCAACCTTTCTGCCATGATTTTAGTAATGATTTTGAGAAGAACATTACATAAAGCAATAGGTCTAAAAGCCGAGATATGATCAACCTCTTGAGCTTTTGGAACAAGAGTAATATAAGTTTTATTGATAACCTTCAAAATTTCTTTGGCTTTCCCGGCTTCTTCCACCACCTCTAATAAATCAACATGAAGGATATCCCAGAACTCTTGGTAGAACTCAATGGGAAAACCATCAGGACCTGGGGTTTTCCCTTTTTGCATTTTAAAAACTACTTGTTGAAGCTCATTGATAGTAACAGGAGCAATCAAAATAGAGTTCTCCTCATAAGTGATAAGAGAAGGGATTGCTTGAAGAACATTTTGTTGTGAAGCCGAGTCAAGAGGAGTAGCAACAAAAATATTGGAAAAGTAATCAACAACAATAGAGTTCATGCCATCCCAAGTATAAACAACATCTCCATAATCTGATTTTAAGGAAGAAATAAAGTTGTGAGATCTTCGAGCTAGAAGAGATTTGTGGAAGAAATTTGTGTTTCGATCTCCTTCTTTGAGCCATTGAATTCTAGATTTTTGCTTCCATAAGATTTCTTCTCTTTTTTCCCATTCCTCTAACCGAGTTGTGAGTTTAATTTCATCTCGCACTTCTCTTCTCTCGTGAGGCCATCTAAACGGATTTTCTTATTCAAATTTTCAAGATGAGCAATAACTTCATGTTTTTTTTATGAACATCCCCAAACTCTTTCCAGCCCCAAGTCTTGATTTTGGATTTAATGTATTGCAGTCTTTTGGCAAAACAGAACATCTTAGTCCCATGCCTAGGTTTACCTTCCTTCCACCATTGTTGCACACGAGGTCCGAAGGAAATGTCTCTAAGCCACATTAATTGAAAACGAAAAGGAGAGAAACTCACATTGGTTTTCCACATTTCCACCATGACCGGCCAATGATCCGAACCAACATTATTAAGAGTCTTCACTTTAGGAATGTGACCATGGATTAAGAAATTTTCAGAGAGCAAAACCTATCCAATCTCTCCATTATACAAGCTAAGCCTTGCCTTCTCGTTAGACCAAGTCATAAGGCCATTATCTCGGTTGGATATACACAAGATGGAGGTTTGCAATATATTCGCTCATGAGGTCGGTGCTTTTGTCCAAATTTCTATTTCCCCTTTTCTCATCCAGAGAGAGGATGGTATTGAAATCTCCTCCGATCAAGATCCAAGCTTCAGGAAAATGAGAGATAATATGAGTAATATCCTTCCACTGTCTTCTTTTTTCCTCCAAAGAAGTCGGAGCATAAACAATAATGCAGAGCATAATTTGGTTGGAATGTCTACTTTGAATAGCTATAGCCAACAAACCCCAACCGCCAACCATATGGTGAATAACTACCTCTTTTGGGTCCCAAAGACAAGCAATGCCACCTAAGTCCCTTGGGAACCGAGGGAAACCACTTTTCCAGCTGGCCAAATTTTACCGGCAATTGAGTCCATATCCTCCATTGACATCTTTGTTTCTTGAAGGAAAACAAGATGTGGATGATTTATCCGAATCATTCTTCTAATTTCATTTTGTTTTGAAAGACTCCCTTTGAGTCCTCTAATATTCCAAGTGATGATCTTCATTAATACCAGGGCTAAAAAAGTTGGGAAGGGCATTAATCTTACCTTCCTCTACAAGCTTTTCACCTTCTTTTACCATATGATATTGATTGGTCTTGCGACTTGCTTTTTGATTAGAATCCATCTTCAATTTTTTTTCCCTGTTTCTTGACTTATTCCAATTGAATCTCGAGATGGCTTCTAACCTTGAAGAATGCTCGTACACAGCCAAAATTTTACTAGATGGTTCAACGGAGTCTATATTGGGACCTGCATTATTTGAAGTTTTGACATTTGAAAGATTGTTTTTCTTGTGTAAATTTTCTCCCTTTTTTTCTCGTTGAAAACCTTTGATTTGTTGGTTTGTCTCTCGAGTTCTTCCCTTCATATTTAAATTGTGTTTCTAAGATTTCAGTTTCCATTATTTCCTCTTCCTCACTTGGGACATCATTTGTGGAAAGGATTTCAAACATATTAGCAGATGACTTTGATTGATCCTTCATAACTGGTTTTTTCCGAGTGTTCTTCTTCTTAGGTATTTGGAAACCTCCTGAGTTTATATTTTCTTTCTTTTGATCAGGAATTTTATTTGGGCAAGCACTGGCCAAATGACCATATTCATGGCAAATTCTACAACGAAAAGGAATGTTCTCATAGTCCACTACTTGCTCCCAAGTGTCTTCCCCAAATTGTAATGTGATCTTTTTAGGTAGGGGTTTGTCAAAATCCATTAAAACACAAATCCGAGCATAAATAATATGTTCAAAATTTTGAGTACAATCAACAGTCATCATAAAAGTTCCTAAAGAGTTTCCAATTGAAGAAAAAATAGTAGGATTCCAAAATTCAATAGGGAGGCCAAAGAGTCTAACCCACACGGGAGCTATAGAAGGCATCTCTTCTTCGGCTTTAAATTTAGTATGCCAGGGCTTCATGAAAAGCCCCGCCCTTCCAAAAAACCAAGGACCCCCTTGAAAAGTTTTCTCTCTATCTTCATTATTAGCAAATAAAACAAGAAAATAACCATTTGGATAAATAGAGATTTGTAACTCACCTTTAGTTTTCCAGCTTTTTGCAGCCCAGACTTTGAAAGCAGATAGACTCGGACGAAAACCCACGAACCGACAAATTAGTCCTCTTTTTTCCAAATCTTCAATGCCAGTCCGAATGTTACCCATATCAAGCTTAACAATAGGAGTTCCATCAGCGCTTTAAGACATCCTGACTCTGTTTTCCTGGGATCAATCTTAGGCATTCTTAGAGGTTTATGGGAAGCCCTAAGATTGATATTAGCATTGGGCTGAGGCTGTCCACCACGGAGGGCATCCCTAAAATTCATTTTTGGGGCCGAGTCTTCGAAATTCTTACCCTTGACAGGGGTTTTCATAGTAGAATTATTTTGTGGGTGCACCTTAGCACCAGATTCACTTGAGATATGAGCCATTTTTTGATCAACTGCTTGAAACTTGTTTCGTGATCTCTTTAATCCTTGCCCTAGACGCCGTGGAAAGGTATGGTTTTCACTTTTCTTTTGTGCAGCAAATTGGAAGCCGTTGTCACTCAAGTTCACAAGTATGATCTGTTGAAAGACAAATTTCTAACCCATCTTGGATCCCCTGCAACATTTCCTGCTAAAATATTGAGCATAAACCACAAAAATATTGGCCGCTAGGGCCTGAAGGCCCTAAAACCAACCTCTGGAGCCGCTTGCACTCAACTCAGATGAAACCCTCGCATAGCCGCTTGCCAAATATCTCGTTCACACATAGGGATGCGCTAGGATCTGTGTTGCTCCAAATGATATGAAAATTGGTGGAGACGTTCTAGGGTTTTTCAGGCATCTACCCTCAAAATTTCAGCTCAATCCGAGTCCGGATGAGTGAGATATGGCCGAAACGAGTTCGACAGTTTCGTATATTTTCCATATCAATGAGTTAGCACATTTAGGGATATGATACTTAGGGAGATTATGTGGCGCATGTTCTGCAACATGTTCAAGCACGTTTCTGTGGCAGGAGGCACTTTTCAAGGAGACTTGAAAAAAGAAAAATTCCATAAGTCTTAGACAAAAAGGCTTAAAAGTCTTTCGTCATGATCTCAGTTTTCTAGTGTTCAGTTGATGCACAAGAAGATACTCAGTTGTATGATTGAAAACATTTAGCTACTTGAGCAGGGTGTGGGTAGGCTCTTTGGATTTGTCTAACATTAGCATTTTTAATTTCATGGCAGAGCTCAATTGCACTTTACTGTAATTGTGAGTTTTTCTTTACTGATACTTTTTGGGTTGGCTTTAAGACAGGCATAATTGCAATATTGCTGATATTATGGATAGAAGTGATCCCGGGAGCAATCTAGGGAAGAAACACAAAAATACAGAAATGTTTGTGTTGTATCAAAATCAAATCATAAACAACAATCAATATGATATGACATTGGAATAAAATTAAGATAGCAGAATGCACTGACTGATATGCAAATGAGAGAAAAAATAGTATGCAAATGAGGGAATATAGGCCCCATAATTGATGATCGACACTCTTCATTAGTGAGGCATTGTAACGAAACAACTTCTAAAAATAGCAACAACAGTAACAAACTCAGAAATGTGCAAAAGAAAATATTTCATTGGGACAGTGAATCAGATTTAATAGCAGGAAATCAAATATCGCTAGTGACATATTCTAGATTCTAAATCAGTACAAATCCAATCCACTTAGAGAGGGTAAAGCCTCTTAGCCACTTGGAGAGGGCAAAGTCTCATATGCGCACTAGAGGCGACTTAAAATAACAAGTATGAATGATGTCTAAACAAAAGTCCTTTATTTATAGACAAACAAACAATAATTCTAACCCTAATTCTCAAGGGATGACTAACCTAATCTTAGGGCCAAAGCTAAAAATAACAAAGATAGCCAACATGGCTATATTGGAGCTGTTACATGGCTTCCTCCCTTAGAAAGCTTTGTGCTCAAAATTGGAATTGACTAGAAAATGCTTCCATGTTCCCACGATCCATCTTCTTCCGGAAGATCTTGCTACTTGATGGGGAACTCTTGAATTTGGCGAGACTGTAGATTATGGACTCGGGATTGCAACACAACTTTCAAGTAGTGAGTGATTAACCCTTCTCCATCGAGTACTAGAAGCTTTGTCTAGGACCTCAACTTTTGGTCAATAACCTATTTAAGACAAGAAACACGAAAAATAGGGTGGATGCTGGAAGTTGGAGGAAGCTTCAACTTATATGCCATTTCCCTAGTGTGACAAACCACCTTGTAGAGGGTGTAAAACTAAGTGGTTAACTTTTGTTTGGAGTTGGTCTTCAAGGACAATTGCTAATAAGGATGGAGTTTTAGAAAGACCATATCCCCTATTGCAAGTTGCAACTCCAAGTGATGCATGTCCTACTATTGCTTCATGTAATTTTGGTCCTGGGACAAATTATCTTTAAGGAGCTGAAGCACAAGCCAATACTACTAGAACAAATCATCTATGTGGGCCACCTTGGAGGATCTTGGAACATAATCTTCCACCTATAGGGGTTTTTGACCATATGTTGCCTCCAATGGGGACATCTTGAAATGAAATGAAATATTATTAATGTCCGCGGTGGGCCAAAATAAGACCCAAGGGACTATAAGAAGTACAATAATGACTGCCAGCTAGCAGGCTAAAAAGCCCAAGAAAGAAAAGAACTAAGAAAAATACAAGATCAAACCGAACAAACGGGCCAAAGAGAAAGGGAAAAGAAAAGAAAAGGGAGAGCAGAGGGGGGAGGGCTGCAGTCCAATAGAGAGAAGTGCATGCCAAGAAGAACGGAGAGAGGAGGAGGGGGGAGGGAGCAACGCAGGAGGGGCAAGCTCCGAGAATCCCCCAAAAACTGATCTCTCCTAACGACCGAGGCCGAAGTACTGGAGCTCAAGAAGTCCATGATATGTCTCTCCCCATTGCTAGTTCGGAACCCCGACAAACCGTTGGTGCGCTCGTCTAGTGACCCTGCTTCTGTTCAAACTGGATGGTGTGGGGTGTTTTTGGTCGAAGTCACCTGGTCCGTCGGAGTTGGTGAAGTATGTTGTGATGAGCCGATGTTGAGGAGGGTGAGATCTATTTGGAGAACTTTTATGTCGTCGAAGCTGAGTTATCTCCCTAAGAAAGAATGCGAGACAACGCTGGTCCGGGTATCTAAAGAAGGTAGAAACACATCGAGAGTTGTCCTTGAAAAGGCAATGGAACCTACCCCTGATCTCATAATAAATGGGACAACAAAAAATGAAGTGATGCAAGGACTCAACTTCACCCAAGGAGCAAAACAAGCAAATCCGCTCCTCCATCGGAAGATGGTGATCTGACTCAATCCGGAGTTGGTGAGAACACACCCTGAGTTGCCCAATAGTGATCCGAAGACTATGCATTGTGTGCTGCTCGAAGGTATTGTGGAGGAACCGCTTCCGCTCTCCCGTATCTCGTAAGAAGTGCTCATGGTAGAAAGACAGCTTGGGGGAAAGAGGGGCAACAGGAGAGATTCGTGTGCATCTGGTGTACTGGAGACTAACATCCTTCCGAATCTCGTGGAGCGTCTTCTCCTTAGTAAGTCGAGAGGGGGGGAGAACCCCCAAAGAATAAGGGGGCAGCCTGTCTATCTGTATCTGAATGCTGGCCAGGAGAGTAGAAACCTGAAAATACCAGCTCCTTCAGCCTCCCCGAGAACTTGGAGAGAGTTCCATCGAGGAGCGAAGGACGAGGTAAGGGTACCGAGAACTCGGAGAGAGTTCCATCGAGGAGCGAGGGACGAGGTAAGGGTACCGCCTGCAACCCTCAGGGGTATCTCCGAAAGTACGGATCCTGTGAAGATAACCGATAATCAAGAAGATAATCTCAAGCTGGAGAGGAGAAGCCCCAAACTCTGCCAGAATAATAGAACGAGGGACTGTTCCCTTGCAACGAATGAATCGTTGAAGAAAAAGTGTCTGCACTTGTTCAACCCGTGACCACTCAGTCGGGCCAAGACTAGGGCCCCAAACCACTGACCCATAAGTAATAGTTGGCTTGACAAAAGCGTCAAAGATCCTCATCTTCACAGGTATATCCTGAAAATGTGCTTTGAAGCAATTCCTCTCTAGCAAAGACAGAGCTGCATACCCCTTACACATCCGGACTTGGGCGGCGGGTTTCATACCAAAAGTGGGATTAGTGAAAAGAACCCCCAAATACACATAAGAGGTGGTGATTTCGACCTCCTAGCCCTGGAAAAGGAAGTGGAGATGGGATAGAGCCTCTTTGGTAGTATTGAATACCATAACCTTGGTCTTAGGAAGATTCACCGTCAACTGTCTTGAGTCACAAAAAGCGGCAAGTGTGTCCAGATGACGCTGAAGCCCCTCAGGGGATGAGGCCAAAAGAACAACATCATCATCAAAGAGGAGAATAGAAATCAACACATGGTGATGAAGGCAACCATCCTCTAGGTGAGCGTTTGCCCTGATAAAAGTTTCAAGCTCGTTGATAAATATCCCAAAAAGTATCGGCGAAAGGCGGCATCCCTGTTTCACTCCTATGGTGCTAAGAATATTGGCTGAAAGCCCTTGAGGGGAGTGAAACCGACCTTTCACAGTCTCATATAACCGTGTAACCACTGTCAAAAGTTGCCTAGAGATGCCAATTGATCAAATCCTCTCAAGAAGTAAATGTTGAGGCACCGTGTCGAAAGCTTTCTTGAAGTCTACAAAGCAACAATAAACTTTCAAGGACTTGGAACGCGCCTCCTCAATAATAGCTCTGAGGACTAGAATGTGATCTGTGGTCTGATGATCTTTCCGAAAACCAGCTTGGCCAAGAGCCTTGAAACCCTCCTCCAACCTTCGAGAGAGAAGCACATCCAATGCTGTGGCATAGAGCTTGGCAAAGATATGCCCAATCATGATAGTCCTGTAGTTATTGGGTTCATGGGGATTACCTGCCTAATGAATGGGGTGAATGATATGCTGAGTCCAAGACTTAGGAGACCCAAAACAAACAACCAGATTAAAGAGATCAGCAAGGGGCCCAACAAGAGGGTCAATACCATGCTTCAAAAATTCCGCCTGTAACCCATCCAAATCTGCTGCTTTGCTTGTACAGAGTTTCCAGATAGCCTGCCTGACAAGACCAGTAGAAAAGAGGTGGCACAAAGAGGGGGGAGGGAACAAAAATATGAGGCTGATTTGGGATGGTATAAAGGGAAGAGGCATGGATGGTCCAAGAGGAAAGATCGATCCCATGAGTAATCCGATCACGGGGGAGGATAAGGCGCCAGAAGGATTTAGGAGATTGCTGAAGGGAGTGGATAAGATCAAGTCGATGCCGAGAGAGGAAGAGACACTTCTTCTTTCGAAGAAGCATCCTATAGTCTTTGTGAGAAATGGCATGGGGCTGGGAAGGATTTCAAATGGCATATTTCAACCTTCGGTGGGCAGACTTACATTCCTCATCATACCAGATGTTCATGGGGCAATGACCAAGGGGACGAGGACGAGGGGCAGGACGAATAGTGTGGGGGTATGATTCCAAAGCAGCCTTCCAAATAGTTTGGACCAAGCAAGTAGAACGATCGGAAACATCGAAAAGAGAAGACACCTTGGGGAGAACATGACGCAACCGGTCCATGTAGGTAAAGGAATAATAATAGTCAAAGTCTACAGTGACTCGAGGGACTGAAAGGGAGGGAGGAGGGGGAGGAGTAACAGGAAGGGAAACAGTGGATAACGTAAGAGAAAGAAGTGAATGATCGGTAAGGGGAGGAGGGTGATCAGAGACGTTGAATCGGGAAATGAATGGAATGAGGGTGGTAGAGGAAATAGCATAGTCGACGACACTAGCTCCACCACTATGAGGAAAGCAAGTAAACCCACTTGAGGAGAAATGATAAGAAGTGTTATACCACCATTTGGCTAAAAATCCAATGAACCCATTGATATTGTTTGTCTTAGGTGAAACAATAAAGTTAAGTACCCAAACATTTGTTCACGATCTCCATTTTGTCGTTCGATGAAGGGTTACAAGAAGAGTACATATTCAATTGAGTACCACTAAAAGTGAACACTTCAAAAAATTGTTGGTGAAAACAGGGTCATAACATTGACAATGGACTTGGGCATGCCATGTAATTTAAAAACATATTTAAGGAACACCTTGTCAAACTTATTGGTTGTGAAGGAATGTTGCAGGGCAAAAAAGGAGCATACTTCAAGTAGATTATGGACTCGGGATTGCAACACAACTTTCAAGTAGTGAGTGATTAACCCTTCTCCATCGAGTACTAGAAGCTTTGTCTAGGACCTAAAATTTTGGTCAATAACCTATTTAAGACAAGAAACATGAAAAATAGGGTGGATGCAGGAAGTTGGAGGAAGCTTCAACTTATATGCCATTTCCCCAGTGTGACAAATCACCTTGTAGAGGGTGTAAAACTAAGTGGTTAACTTTTTTTTGGAGTTGGTCTTCAAGGACAATTGCTAATAAGGATGGAGTTTTAGAAAGACCATATCCCCTATTGCAAATTGCAACTCCAAGTGATGCATGTCCTACTATTGCTTCATGTAATTTTGGTCCTGGGACAAAATATCTTTAAGGAGTTGAAGGACAAGCCGATATTGCTAGAACAAATCATCTATGTGGGCCACCTTGGAGGATCTTGGAACATAATCTTCCACCTATAGGGGTTTTTGACCATACGTTGCCTCCAATGGGGACATCTTGGGGAGAAATGATAAGAAGTGTTATACCACCATTTGGCTAAGGAAAGCCAATGAACCCATTGATATTGTTTGTCTTAGGTGAAACAATAAAGTTAAGTACCCAAACATTTGTTCACGATCTCCATTTGGCGGTTCGATGGAGGGTTACAAGAAGAGTACATATTCAATTGAGTACCACTAAAAGTGAACACTTCAAAAAATTGTTGGTGAAAACAGGGTCATAACATTGACAATGGACTTGGGCATGCCTTGTAATTTAAAAACATATTTAAGGAACACCTTGTCAAACTTTTTGGTTGTGAAGGAATGTTGCAGGGCAAAAAAGGAGCGTACTTCAAGTAGATTATTGACTCGGGATTGCAACACAACTTTCAAGTAGTGAGTGATTAACCCTTCTCCATCGAGTACTAGAAGCTTTGTCTAGGACCTCAACTTTTGGTCAATAACCTATTTAAGACAAGAAACATGAAAAATAGGGTGGATGCAGGAAGTTGGAGGAAGCTTCAACTTATATGCCATTTCCCCAGTGTGACAAACCACCTTGTAGAGGGTGTAAAACTAAGTGGTTAACTTTTGTTTGGAGTTGGTCTTCAAGGACAATTGCTAATAAGGATGAAGTTTTAGAAAGACCATATCCCCTATTGCAAATTGCAACTCCAAGTGATGCATGTCCTACTATTGCTTCATGTAATTTTGGTCCTGGGACAAATTATCTTTAAGGAGCTGAAGCACAAGCCGATACTGCTAGAACAAATCATCTACGTGGGCCACCTTGGAGGATCTTGGAACATAATCTTCCACCTATAGGGGTTTTTGACCATACGTTGCCTGCAATGGGGACATCTTGAGGAGAAATGATAAGAAGTGTTATACCGCCATTTGGCTAAGGAAAGCCAATGAACCCATTGATATTGTTTGTCTTAGGTGAAACAATAAAGTTAAGTACCCAAACATTTGTTCACGATCTCCATTTGGCCGTTTGATGAAGGGTTACAAGAAGAGTACATATTCAATTGAGTACCACTAAAAGTGAACACTTCAAAAAATTGTTGGTGAAAACAGGGTCATAACATTGACAATGGACTTGGGCATGCCATGTAATTTAAAAACATATTTAAGGAACACCTTGTCAAACTTATTGGTTGTGAAGGAATGTTGCAGGGCAAAAAAGGAGCATACTTCAAAAGGCAATCCATCGCCACAAAAATCATCATTTTCCCTTTGATTTGGGATGACCCTTGACGAAATCTATTGAGATGTGCTCCCATAGGGGATCAAGAGTAAGCAAAGGTTGCAACAAGCAAGGAGATTTAACAATATCCCCCTTGTTTTATTGACACACCTCACATATGGCCACAAATGTCTAGACATCTGCTTTTAATCCTTTCCAAGAAAAGGATTGCCTCACCTGTTGATAAGTTTTTAAGAATCCAAAATCCCCAACTAGGGGAGATGCATGCAATTCGTAGAATACCAATTCTTAACTGTGGAAGATGGAGGAAGATAAAGTCTATCTTTCTTGAAGAGAACCCATCAACATATGAGAACAAGGAATGAGGTGGAGAGTTGGCCTCCACATCATGAATGATGCAGGTAATCTTTGGATTTGAATGCCATTCCTTCTGAAGTTGTGAAGCCATTGTGGAAGAGGACTAGAAATGACATTGATGGCAACAACGTTCTTGTGTTTGAAAGACAAAGCATTGACCTCCACATTTGCCTTTCCCTTCTTGTACTCAATGCCAAAAACATAACCCAATAGCTTGGTCAACCATTTGTTTTGTTCAGGGTGAGAGAGACGTTGTTCCAAGAAATGCTTGAGGCTACTATGGTCTGTTTTAATAATAAAGTGTTGTCCCAACAAAATAAGGCCTCCATTTCTCTAAGGCATGCAAAATGGTTGTTGCTCCTTGTTGAAGAGCTGCTTGCTTTTAAAGGCCAATTGGTGTTCATCCTGCACCAAAACAACTCCAATACTTGTTCCTAAAGCATCACACTCAATGATAGAAGGTTTGTTGAAATTAGGAGTAGCCAAAATAGGGGTGGTACATATAGCCTTCTTTAGGGCATTGAAGGCTTGTGAAGTTGCTTTTGACCCAACAAACCTATCCTTCTTAGTGAGAGCGGTGCGTGGGGCTGCAATTTTGCCATAGTTGCAGGCAAATTTCTTGTAATACCTAGCAAGACCTAAAAATTTGCAAAGCCGCTTGATGGATTTAGGCTTGGGCTAATCTTGCATGGCTTTGATCTTGTTAGGATCCACCTTGACCTCTTCTTGAGATAATATATGCCCCATTTCTACCTCTTGACAAATAACTATTTCTTGTGTGATAGGTGGAGAACTTTGTTCACATGAGCTAAATGAACTTCCCAAGACTTTCTATCAACTAAGATATCATCAAAGAAGACTAATACAACTTGCAGAGAAAAGGGTGAAAGATAGAATTTACGAGGATTTGGAAAGTGGAAGGAGCATAACTAAGACCAAAGGGCATGACCAACAACTTGTAGTGACCCTCATGTGTATGAAAAGCAGTCTTAGTGAATATCATCAAAGAAGACTAATACAAGTTGCTGAGAAAAGGGTGAGATTTAGAAAGTTGAAGGAGCATAACTAAGACCAAAGGGCATGACTAACAACTCATAATGACCCTCATGTGTATGAAAAACAATCTTAGTGATATCCCCATCTTTAACTCTAATTTTATGGAACCCAAAATGCAAGTCAACTTTGGTAAAGATTTAGTGCCATGTAATTCATCAAACAAATCATTAATAATAGGGATAGGGAACTTGTCTTTGATCGTGATCTTGTTGAGAGGTTGAAAATTTGGAGACATGCTCACCGCACCATGACCATTGGAGAGGAATAAGGATTGGTGCTCAAACAAATAATTCCTTGCTCCAACATCTCCTAAACCAACTTCTCAATCTCAAACTTTTGGGCTGGGAATAACAGTAAGGATAAACATTGGGAGGTTGACTTCTTGGATCTAGGTGAATGGCATGATCATGTGCGTGCTTAGGGACAAGACCCATAGGTTCGTTGAAGATTGTTACATAGCGATCAACAATAGACTGCAAGGCTGAAGGTAGAGCTGGAAGGAGCGACACAAAAGATTGGACTTTTATGCAATTGACCTAGGCAAAGAATCCATGATTGCCTTTCTTCAAAATTTTTTCAGTTTGGCGTGAGCTAACTACCTTGGAATGAGGAGGTTTGATTCCTTGGAGACAAATGACCTTATTGCCTTACACCCATTTGACATATAGCCTTTGCAAATTAATAGTAGCATTTTTTATTTGCTATAGCCATTTTGCTCCCAAGATGACATTTGCACTACTTGGATACATGATTAAAAGATGGTCAAACCAAATATAATCTCACATCTAGATGTGTACATTACTTGTACAACCCACACAATGAGCCATGCCCCCTTTTGCAATCAATATATGGAATTTGTCTTGGGTTGCAGTATTGATATACAGTCCCAAGGATTTTGTTATTTTGCTATCAGTGAAACTATGCATGCTACATTAATTGATCAACACATTGATGCGCTGACGTTTGATGAAGCGTTGGACCTTGATGGTGTGATGGGCTTGGAGCCCCATTAGGGCAAATGTTGAGAGAGGCATGGTATCAATATTTTGTTTGGAATTTGCAGCTTTGACCAATAACTCCTCTTGCAAAGGATCTTGATTTTCTTTGTTTGACCTAGTCGCTTCCTCAGCTCTTGTGAGGAAGTTATGTCATTTCTCGCAAGCTTTATCTCAAAGATGGCATGAATGACATTTGTAACAGAAGAATCCTTGGGGACGCTTGTCATTACGACTATTGAAGTAAGGCTGTCGAGGGTGGAAATCACGTTAGGGTTGGGGACGGGAGGGATGCTCGTCATCGTGGTTATTGAAGTAAGGCCGTCGAGGGTGGAAATCACGTTGGGGTTGGGGACGGTACAACTGGAGCCTCATTCCTATTGCAAGAGACACAAATTTAGCCTCCTCAAGGGCGTATGGATCATGCATATTGCCCTTCCGCTTGATGTCATCCTTAAGGTTGTTAGCTTTTGATGTAGCAAGCATGGAGAGATAGCAATCACGAGATGCAGAATAATATGAAAGAAAGTAAATCTACTAGATGACTAAAATATAAAATATTACAATGTAGCTATGGAGGAAATGAACACTCCAATATAAAGCTACTGAACTACATTGCATCCATCACCAATGGATGGTGTCACACACTATGCTACACTATGTCCCCCGAATCTCTATCTAAGATTCTATCTATGAGGCCATCCTTATATAGGTAAAATAGGATACTTGGCCAACACTCTATCTAGCTGTGCAAGGGACAACTTGCACATTGACACTTGTGCACTTATTACATTGCATGAAGTAACTAGATAACTTGCCCCTAAAGTAATCTAAGTATGTACCTTGGAAGATACATTTACATAACCCAAATGATGGAATAGACTCTATTTCTAACACCCCCTGTATTACATTATTTGGGTATTGAAGACTTCAGTCTTCAATATGGATCTTCTTCTTCTTCCTGAACTTTGTCTTCTATCTCTGCATTCTTTGTGTTCAGGTTCAGTAGGTAATCTGTGTCTTCATATGATGCAGAGTAAGCTGGAGCTGAGCCTTCTTCTTTCAAATGACTTTGCATTGTATTCCTCCTTTATCTGCTTGTTCAGAGCAGTCTTGATCTGGTTCCTCTTCTGCTGTGTTTTCTTCTTCATCTTTGGCTTTTCCTTTGATTCTTGGTTTCTGTGTTCTCACAGGAGGTCGAGCTGCTACCAGGTTCTTGTGAAGATGATTCTCCTTTCCTATCTTTAGTCTGTACAAAAACTTCTAAACAACTACTTAAGGCATCATGATAAGATTTTGAGTTAGTAGAACAAGAAGTGTTGATGCTGCATGAGGATTGAAAAAACTTTTCTAGATATGATTCATCAAGTTCTAACTTCTTTTTGAGTAATTCTATCAATCCTTTTTGTTCTTCATTTTCTGCCTTGTAGTGTTTATATGTGAGCAGTGCCATGTATAATATGCTTGCAAAGTCTAAGGAAAGTAAAATATCACTTTTTCCATTGGCAATTGCTTCATTGAGACGAGTTTGAAGATAGCATTCCATAGTATCAAAATTTTCTTCTAAGGCTTCACTATGGATTGTTTTTGAAGCAAGATCTAACTTTCCTTCTGATTTCATGAGAAGATTCATGATCCCAAGTTTTATGGCATTGGCCTTTTCCTTTATGAAGCACTTATTAGAAGAAGTAGTCATTCTTATATAGCTCCCTAGTCTTAGGAAATGTGCTCCTCAATTGAAGTATATAAGCTTGATTTGATAAAACCTTTATTAGTCTTGTAGGCTTCCTTATATCTCCCTAGTTATGAATGCCTAATTTTAGGTTTTTGAAGAAAGCTTATATCTTCACAACTTGACAATCTTTGAAGAATATTATTATCAAGTTTTGTAGAATTCCTTATGACTCCCTAGATATGTTTTGGAGTATTCTATAGTGCTTTTGTAAGGATCAAAAATCAACTTCTTAATCTTCTTAATACTCCTATTGAACTAAGCACTTTTCAATTTTGAAGAGGTTTTAATGTTGGATTTCTTTTGTCCCTAAGGAGAAATTTTTTGAGACAAGAACATAAATTTCCAACTTTGATAAAAGTTTTTAATAACCCCTTTTGAAACCCTTAGGAATTTTATTCAAGTGTTTCTAATTTCCAAAAGACTAGTTTGAAGTTGAAACCCTTATCACTCCCAAATTTGGAAAACTAGAACACATTAATATTTGCAAACTTTAAATGGATTAATTCCAAGTAGAATCCCTTATTGCTCCTAAGTTATATTTTTGCAAATATTATATTAATTCCCTAAGTTTTGCTTTCAAACAAAGATTGATTTTAAATAATATATCAACCTTATCTTATAACCTTATAACTCCCTTTTTGAAATTGAAAGCAAATTGAATAAGAAATTAAGGCTTTGTACCTTTATGACGTCGGGTGAATGTGGCTATAAACTCTCCTTCTTGAGCATGGATTCCCAAGGCTTTAATGCACTCCGTGAATGTTGGTTGACCAAGATTTTTCAAACTATACCCATCTTGCTTCGGATCTCTACCGAATCGCACCCGAACTGGTGTCGAACGTCCACCGTCACTCTACCAAATTCTACCCAAACAGTTGTCGAGCGTCTACCATCGATCTACCGTGTAGCGCTCGAACTCTTGTCGAGCTTCTACCGTCAATCTACCGAGTAGCTTCCACTGCTGCTCGTGATGTTTCCAACTGCTGCACTTCCTTTCCAAAGTCCAACCCATCTTTAATACGAGATAGGAGGAGTGACAAGTGTCATTGTTGAGTTGAAAATTTTTTTTGTTTGATTCTTTCTTGAGCGTTGTCCAAGTAATGCTCCTTCCTCAACGTCTCCAAGCTATCTTTCTTGTAACGTATGTCAAGTTGTATGTAACTCCACTGTTTGGAGTATGGGCGCCAAGAAGTGTAACGTCTCCTTTGTGAGCGTTATAGAGTATCTTTCAAAAGATGACAAGTGGCAGTTGCATGCCTTTCTTTCTATCAACGCTTATATGAAGACTCTCCAATGCGTTTTCCACCTTAATCCTTGTTGTTTTACATAGATGCTCAAGTATCTCCAGCTAATGGTTGAGTTGTGGTGGAGATATGGTGGAGCTTTGGTGGAGATATGGAGTAGCTTTGGTGGCCCTTGAATGGAGTCCGAATGGCAGCGCTTGGATGAAGACTCCTTGATGCTTTACTCCATTGTTAGCATTTACTAATGGTAGAAATGCTTTGATACGAATGCTCCTTTCCTTTGACGTCTGTTTGCTTTGTCTTCTGCTTTGTACACTACTTGATCTTCTCCTATGCTGTGTCTTCTGCTTTGTACACTACTTGATCTTCTCCTATGTTGTGTCTTCTGCAGGTTCAAGCATCCATGATGAGCCCCTTTGAGTGGCTTCTATAGCTTGGGAAGAGTGCTTACGTTCAGCCCTTTCTTGGTTGTTTTTCCTGTGTTTATTGTCCCTTTTTGGGGCAGATTCATATCTGTTTTTCAATTGTAAAAAACCAGATTGAAATGGTGCTATAAGATGTACTATAGTGTGTACATAAATTTCCTTTGATGCACCTTCTTTTGCACTCTTATTTCAGATCAGAAACTCTGATTTTATGGCAGATTTTTCTCCTGCAATACAAGGGTTTTGAGGTTGTCTTTTATAAGTAGACACCTTCCCCCTTTTTGCTTGGACACTTAGATAACAATTCCAAGCTTATATAACAGTAGATAGAAGCTTTTTATTTTCTGCAATTCTTTTCTTGCATTCAATCCTTTAATGCTTTTGGATTTGAGACTCACCAAGTCTCATCCTTTAAAGCTTCTATTTCTGTTTTTGGTTAGTTATGTTCTTCTCCAGGTTTTGGAGGATTCTAACCTTTTTGGGTGGCTTCTTTAGGCCACTACGAGTTGCAGATTTTTGTGCTTCAATAGTGTCTTTAGACACTTGATACAAATCAGATTTTGTGCCCTTCAAGAACACAAAACTAATTTCTTTTGAGAGTAGTGTAATAGTACAAGTTTTTTCACTTTTAATGCACTAAGATTACACTTTATCACTCTGATCAACTCTCAAATTAATGCACTAAGAATTTACTGCAACTAATCAAGAATAACCTAAAATGAATCTTTAAGAGTTATTCTGAAATTTCACTACAACTAATATTGTAGAGCTTAGTCTTCTTTTTCTTTTTCCAAAATAGATAATAGGTAGTTGATAGAAACTATTTTTGAAATCTAATCAACTCCTAATAAAAGTGCAAATGAACCTTAAAAAGAACTTTTTCTTTTTGCACTTTTGAAGACTGTAATCCAATTTTCTATTTGCAACTTTAATCCAAATGCAGGTGCATCTAACAAATCTAATAGGTAGATGAATTAATAAACCTATTTGCACCAGAAAGTTGCATACCTTTTTGTTGTAGCTCTTTTATCGCTTTTGTAGAGGATGTAGATCTTGGTGTCTAGAATCACCAAGTTGCTGCTACGAGAATGTCCTTGCAGCTCTTTGTAGACTATCTTGAATAGCTCCTTCTTCACCAAATGATGGTCTCGACCTTTCTTTTACGAGCCTAGGATTTGATGGCTTGTTCTCCTCTTTTGTTCTTCTCTGATGCAGATTTGGAGAAGTCTTTGTCTCTGAAGTGATGCCTTCTTTCTGTGAGAGGTAATCTTCAAATCTTCAAGATTTGGTGAGCTTCTTCTGTCTTCAAGTCGTCTTGTCGATTTCTGACTTCAAGCAGGATCTTCTTCTGAGATTTGGCACTCCTTGCCAAATTCTTCTTCACGGATTTGGCACTCCTTGCCAAATTCTTCTTCTCTTGGGCTTGTTGTCGGATGGCGATAATTGTCCCAAGTCCTTCACTATCAGAGGCTTCTCCTTGATAGTGGATTTCTCCAATGAGTTCTCCTTTGAGAATATCTTCAGTAAGGCTCTCCTAGCCTTTTTTTGGATGCTCGATAAGACCTTCTCAAGGTCTCTGATCTGTCAGCTTCTGATGGTCTTCCTTGAGACCTTTTCTTCAACCTTCTGCTCCTAGAAGTGTTGGTGATGAGATCTTCCTCTGGATATCTGATTCTGCTACTTTTGGATTCGAGCAGGACTCACCTAGTCCTTATTCTCCTTCTCCTTCCTTGACTGGAAGTTTTGCAATGAGATCTTCTCCTGATCTCTTTGATTTTGCTTCAGGTGTTGAATTGATTCTGAAGAAGATACCCTTCCTAACTTTCTTGTAGGAAGTTTCCCAACTCACTGAATCTTCTTTCCCTGCAACAAAGTATTAGTACTAAAATATTTAGTCTACTTTTGAATCAGATATTCTCTTCAAATTCAGGATCAAGGCTTCTATGGCCTTTTTTCAGTACCAAGGCTACTATGGCCTTTTTCAGTATCAAGGCTACTATGGCCTTTTTCAGTATCAAGGCTTCTATGGCCTTTTTCAGTACCAAGGCTCCTGTGGCCTTTTGGTATTAAGACTTTTGTGGCTTCTCCTTCAAGGCTCCTGTGGCCTCTTCTCCAAGGCTTCTATGGCCTTTTTATGTCAAGGATTTTATGGCCTGTTCTTCAACTTGTGAAGTTCTTTGATTCAACAATGGAGATCTTCAGTCTCCTGACTTCACCACAACTCTTCACAAGAAGTCTTCTTCCACAGTATTCTTCTCTTGCACAAAGAACCAATATCTGCACTATGAGGGCACGTCGACCTTTGGGCAATGAAGTTGGAGTCTCCTAGCTTTCTATCGTAGGAGGAGTCCCAATCCTCTGAGAAATAGTTTTCTGCAAACAAAAGAAACTTTAGGCACTAGTTAGCAAATCTCCAGATATCTTGGATAATCCTCACTGAATGATCTGTCAATCCAGTGGCTTGAATCCTGAGTCCTGGTCTTCACGAGTTTTTCTTGAAACTCTTGTGGAAAGACTTTGGTCAATTGCAATCTCAGTATTTCCTAGAACTGAGACTTCTTTCAGTCCTCACTCGTGACTCTCTCTTATTCTACCACCTAGATTCTTCTGAGGGCTTTTGATAGTGGTTGGTCCAGTGGCGCGTCAGTTTGTCAAAACGCTCAGGCTCAATGATAATGGTGGCTTTCCTATAGACCTACACAAACTAGATCTACCGTAGCTTTGATACCACTATTAGCTTTTGATGTAGCAAGCATGGAGAGATAGCAATCACGAGATGCAGAATAATATGAAAGAAAGTAAATCTGCTATATGACTGAAATATAAAATATTACAATGTAGCTATGGAGGAAATGAACACTCCAATATAAAGCTACTGAACTACATTGCATCCATCACCAATGGATGGTGTCACACACTATGCTACACTATGTCCCTCGACTCTCTATCTATGATTCTATCTATCACTCTATATCTATCTATCTATGAGGCCATCCTTATATAGGCAAAATAGGATACTTGGCCAACACTCTATCTAGTTGTGCAAGGGACAACTTGCACATGTACAACTTGCACATTGACACTTGTGCACTTATTACATTGCATGAAGTAACTAGATAACTTGCCCCTAAAGTAATCTAAGTATGTACCTTGGAAGATACATTTACATAACCCAAATGATGGAATAGACTCTATTTCTAACAAAGGCCGTGGCCAAAGGCGAGGACCACCGTAATTGGACTCAATTGATAGGTGTATGTGAGAAGTCCCATGAACTCTACATAATAGTCCTCAATCGAACCTGTTTTGCTTGGTTTGCATCAAATGGACCACATATGAAGTAGAAGATTCTTTGTCAAACTTATGGAGGAACATCGCGTTGAAATTTGGCCACAAAAGAGGGTGACCGCAGTGGTAGAGATCCCATAGCAACCACTGATGAGCATGGCTTCTCAGCTTAGTAGTACCTAATTTGACATGACCTTCTTTAGGAACATCGTGTAAACAGATGATGCTTTCCATCTTAGATATCCAATTGTGTGGATTCGTTCCCTCAAAGGTTGGAATGTCGATTCACGAAATAGGAACATCACAACACCAAGCAAGTAAATGAGCAACACCTCTTGTGAAGGGATCAAGATCAATAGCATATCCTAAGTTAAGTTCACCCGTACTTGGAAGATTGCCTATGGTAGCATAGGGATCCATGTGACCTTAGTGTAGATGCCAGTGTCAATATATTGGTGGCACATCACATATTGTACGTACGGTGGCCTTTGGGGGTTCTAGAAGTCTTGAAATTAGGCATTCTTGATTGGAGGAGGGTCATCCATTGGAGCTTTTTGGCTTCTTTTGCTTGCCTTGTGGCTAGTGCCCAAAGATGTGCTAGAATTTGTTGTCTAGGAAATGCTCGATATGGGAAGGATTTGACTAATGTTGGATTGAATCTAGTCTCGCTTGCATGTCTACTTGTCTCTTCTTAATGAAGGATATCATTTGCACCTGTTGGAAATGCGCCTTTTCTTGTGACAAAAGGTAGTTGTGCATATTGAAGGAAATTGTATCGATCATGGGAGGACAACAAATTGGAGGAGTGGGAGGGGTATACATGATGCCTAAAAGACATGGGGGTCAAAGCTATTGACACCGAAAGAGATATTATGGTTCTTGTTGGGATTTTTGGGGTTTTTGTTTCTTTCTGCTCATGTAAGCATCCTCGGGCAGTTTTGTGCACTACAAATGCTTGTTTATTCGTGCCCAACCAGTAAAAGCTAAGGGTTTGTTTATACGCTAGAGAACAAAAGCAAAACCTTAAAAATATTCTTTGAGCACTTTAAAAAAAATGTTGCTAGAGATACCCCTCATTTTGACTCTCTCGACAGGACAATCACAATGAGATGGGTCTGTCGCAAGGGTCCTCGTGCCCCTAATACTTTTTTTCTTTAAAAATTGGGTTTGGGAAAAACAAACAATAATGACTAAATCCCAAGATTACAGAAAAAATGCACTAGACGATGGAGCCTCAAAAGGTTTTTTGACATAAATTACTTGGACAACATGAACTAGATGGTTGAATGAGATTCTAGGTAGGCTTACATGCCCTTTTGGAGTTTTTTTGCACCACCATGGAGAACCAAGATCGAAGCTCTAATACCACTTGTAACCAGAAATAGCAACAACCGTAGCAAACTCAAAAATGTGCAAAAGAAACATTCACTAGAACAATAAATACAGGAAATTAAATATCACAAGTATCAAATTCCAGATTCTAAATCAGTACAAATCCTAGACACTCAAAGAGGGCAAAGTCTTATAGCCATTTAGAGAGGGCGAAGTCTCATATGTGCAGTAGAGGTGACTTGACAAATATGAATGATGTCTCAATTATAGCATGACTCCTCTATTTATAGACTAAAACAAACAATAACCTTAACCCAAATGCTCAAAGGTCGACTAACCTAATTCTAGGGCTTGACAATTATAAAAATAGCTGACATGGCTATATTAGAGTCGTTATAGGGATAAACAAATTTACAAAGATGAGGTTGAATGGTTAAAAACTGCCCTTGAACTAGGTCTGCATAGACATAGTCTACGTACATGCAGGAAATTATATGTACATGTGCGTTGGCATCTCATTCAGTCCAATTGAGAGGAATTGGGCATACAAACTAAGGGTTTAATTCATAACTGATATGAATTGAATATGCAAATTAAGACTCTCTAGTTTCTAACTAGGATGAACTCAACGTTCAATCTAAGGCTGTCTAGTTTCTAATTGAGCTAATTACAAGAAGCTTATTAAGAACGAAGACTATTATAAATTTCATCATTTCCTCCTTTCTTAATGGAAGTTGTCCCTATCTTCTTCTACAGCAGATGAGGAAACATTGCTTGTCCCCAACTTCTACAAAAGAGGAGCCAACATCGTTCCAAGAGTTGACTTGGAAAATCACTTGGCTTGTATTGGCAAAGTGCCTTTGCAGTCTATTGACTAAGTAGTGGTTTGCTTCTTTTTTTTTTAATGGGTTATATGGGATTGAAACGAGCCCCACTTGTATTACATCATCACCACATAGTGGTATTACAACAAAGCTTGGATATTATCCATGTATCATTTGGCAAGATTCGAACCTGGGTCTCCTCCTTGAAATGTTGAGGAATCTAACCGGTTGAGCTAATGCCACTTGATCAGTAGTGGTTTGCTTCTTGTGAGTGGTGTGTGTCCAAAAATTGTGCAAAGTATCATCCACCAAGTGTTGTGGAAAATCTGGAATCAGATCTTTAGGACAAGTGATGGGGACATCTGGAAACATCCTTCTCCACGTGACATGGCTCAACTTCTGTGAAATCAGAATATATGAAGTGCATAAAAGATTCATCACATTGTGTATTATACTATTAGACAAATATATAGAACATTACATACTCCATATAGATAACTACCATTCAAACTAAATCTGACTAAAGTTGATCGACATTATCAACACAATCACTAATATGATATGCTGAATTGCATATCATATCTATATGCTAAATTTATTCTGACACCCCCCTTAATGACTAAACTGACTACATTGAAAAGTTTAATCGTTAACTCACGCACAAACCGATCCCAGCATGTGACCTTTTTGCAGCATGGCTTTATGCTCAAAACTGCTCAAAAATATTTTTTTTTGATCCTAACCACACTTGTAGGGGCATACATTTTTGCTTGGGGCTTTGTTTTGATCCATTCAAGAAGCGTTGAAAGATTAGCGAGAGAACAAAGACAAAGTTGTTGACAAACTTGTGGAAAAAAATGCTTTGGAGGCCTTAAAAAATGTAAAATAAATCACTTACTAGAAATAGTAATTTTATATTTTTAGATTTTTGTAGTCAAAATGCATCTCTAGCTATGTTGACACATTAGTAAAACACAAAACACAAAACACAAAAGGACAAGTCACATGTATGTAATTTTTAATATGCAATTTGTAACTCGTGGAAGGTGAATCACCACATTTCCATATGGGTGACCTTTAACTCATGGAAGGTGAACCATCACATTTCCATATGGGTGACCTTCGATATTCAATACGGTGGATTTTCAACACATCAATTCTTGTATAAAGAGAGATGCACCTTGACTGTAAAAAGACATGAGTAATGGATGCAATGTTATAGCCTCACATCTCTTTTTAGAGATTGCTTGCATTGTATTCTGTTTTCTGAGTAATAAAATCATTATGCATGTACTCGTGTTCTTTCTTAACTCAAAATTCCGAGTTTCAGATCAGTCAAAATTCTGCGTTTTCAGATCAGTCAAAATTCTGTGTTTTGGATTAGTGGTATTACAGCGGTCTGTCTTTTGATTGTATGTCCATAAACATGAGATTAGGATATTGAAAATTTGGGTATCAAACATGAGATCCCTCTGATTACCTTCCTTGTTCCAAACGATCTCCGATAAGAAGTAGAATGGACAACATCGAGACACTCGATCCTTTCAAGGAGATGTTCAATGAAGCCGACAAGAAAGAGAGGAATGAGATGATGGATCAATTTGCACAAATTATTTAATGACTCCCTGTTGCAAGTTCTGCAACCTTCTTTGCATAACCTCTCATTGCCCTAGCACTATTTAGTGCTCTCACACCTTTTAAGTTGTAGGTGAATTTTGATATTCCTATTTTTGAAAGAAAGATTAATGTTGATGCCCTAGAAATTTGGTTGGATCAATGATCTTCATACTTCTTTGTAAATAAATTCATTGACAGTGAGAAAATCACTTTTGCACTATTGAAAGCTTCATTACCCGTTTGAAATTGGTGGGAAGCATATTATAACAACTACAGAACAGAATGAAGATGAAGTAGTGTTCAAATGGGATAATTTCATGGAGGCCATCAAGGAAGAATATAATCTTGTGGGAACCTATGAAGACCAATACATGCAATGGCAACAACTGTGTCAAGGTAAAGACCATTTTGTTCAAGATTATACGAATGCTTTCCACTCCATGGCAACAAAAATAAGTATTCAAGATACTGAAATACACTGAATCCTCAAGTACCGTAGTGGGTTGCAATGGTACATTTGAGAGGACATGGACCTCTTCGAATTCAAGGCATTGGGGGAGGCATATAAACTCGTTATCAAGTTGGAGTAGAAGCACAAGAACAAAAATAGAAAAGGAGGAGCAAATAACAAAAAAACAAAACATTAAGTACCACCCAAAGAAAGGCAGGAGTGGCTCTCCAAAGAATTAGAATAAAGGGGGTCAAACCCAAAATCAAAATTGGAAGCAACCAAAATACTTCGAAGAAAAAATTCTCTCCTGTTGCCCCTCTTTCCCCTAAGCTGTCTTTCTACCATGAGCACTTCTTACAGATACAGGAAGGCAGAATAGTTCCTCCACAATACCTTCAGCAACACACAATGCATAGTCTTCGGATCACTATTGGGCAACTCAGGGTGTGTTCTCACCAACTCCGGATTGAGTCAGATCACCATCTTCCGATGGAGGAGCGGATTTGCTTGTTTTGCTCCTTGGGTGAAGTTGAGACCTTGCATCACTTCATTTTTTGTTGTCCCATTTATTATGAGATCCGAGGTAGGTTCAATTCCCTTTTTAGGGACAACTCTCGATGTGTTTCTACCTTCTTCAGATACCCGAACCAGCGTTGTCTCGCACTCTTTCTTAGGGAGATAACTCAGCTTCGACGACATAAAATTTCTCCAAATGGATCTCACCTTCCTCAACATCGGCTCATCACAACATACTTCACCAACTCCGACGGACCAGGTGACTTCGATCGAAAACGCCCCATACCATCCAGTTTGAACAGAAGCATGGTCACTAGACAACGCACCAACAGTTTGTTAGGGTTCCGAACTAGCAATGGGCAGAGACATATCATGGACTTCTTCAGCTCCGGTACTTCGGCCTCGACTGTTAGGAAAGATTAGTTTTTGGGGGATTCTCGGAGCTTGCCCCTCCTGGTTTGCTCCCTCCCCCCTCCTTCTCTCTCTCCATTCTTCTTGGCATGCACTTCTCTCTGTTGGACTGCAGCCCTCCCCCCTCTGCTCTCCCTTTTCTTTTCTTTTCCCTTTCTCTTTGGCCCGTTTGTCCGGTTTGATCTTGTATTTTTCTTAGTTCTTTTCTTTGTTGGGCTTTTTAGCCTACTAGCTGGCAGTCATTATTGTACTTCTTATAGTCCTTTGGGTCTTATTTTGGCCCACCGCGGACATTAATAATATTTCATTTCATTTCTCGAAGGCCAAGAGTGACAAATGGTGCAACTATCACAAGAGCAGTTGACATTTGAGGAAGGAATGTCTTTCAGTCATTGTTTGCCGAGTTGGAACCCTCTACATCCACTGCACCACCACCTCCACATCCAAAGGTTGAGGATAGAGGGAAGCGAATCATGGAAGCCGAACCAAATGTGATTGTTGCCACCACACATGTCACACCAGAGTAGTGATAAGAAGAGGAACTCTTGTTTCACTCACAAATGTGGGTCAAATGTAAGACGTTACATGTCATTGTTGATAGTGGGAGTTAAGAGGATCTGATTTTTGCTCTAAGGGTGAAGGATTTGAATCATCTTGTTACACTACAACCACAACCATATAATTTTGGATAGTTACAACAAGGGAGAGATTCGTGTCATTGAACATTGTCTCCTCTCTTATGCCATCAAGCCTTTTAAAGATGAAGTTTCGTGTGATGTTGCCCTTGGATGCTTGTGATGTGATTTTGGGCCAACCATTTATGTAGAAGAAGCATGGTGTCTATGAGTCTAGGGCCTGATTTAGTTCCTAGTTCTCCTTTGCCTAATGTGCCTATTTACGTAGATCAATACTTGAAAATTATGAAATCAATAGGTATATCCAAGAATTGATTCAAAAGGGGCACATCGGACCAAGTGTTTCACTAGGTACCAATACAATTGTCTTGGCTCGAAAGAGAGATGGAATGTGGAGACTATAATGACTATAGAGCTTTGAATAAAATCATTGTAAATATTCCTTATCCACTCCCTCGGATAGATGACTTGCTAGACCAGCTTTGTGGTGCAAAGTTCTTCATCAAAATTGATCTCAAATCCGACCATCATCAAATACCCATAGAGCCCATTAATGTATGAAAGACTATATTCAAATCCAAGGAGGGTTTATTTGAGTGGTTGGTTATGCCTTTTGGCTTGACCAATGCACCTACCACATTCATGAGGATGATGGATAACATCTTGCATCCCTATACTAGCTCATTTGTGATTGTCTACTTAGATAACATTCTCATCTATAGGAAGACATGGGAGGAACATCTTCAACATGTTCAACAGGTACTTCAAATATTTCGAAGACACAAGCTATATGCTAATTTGGATAAGTGCTTGTTCGGCATGACAAAGATTCAGACTAATGGCTAGACAGAAGTTGTGAATTGATTGATTGTACATCTTCGAATGTACAATTCGAAGCATCCACACAGAGCCTCCCCTACATTAATCATGGGTATAATCGAGCTCCGCATAGCTCTACTAAACACAACCCTTTGGTTCCAACCCTTGGCATCAATTGATGTAGCTCTCCTTGTGCAACCCATGGAGTACTCATCTCATGGAAAAAACGAAGTAGAGGTGGTACGGTTTGTGGAACAGATTCTGCACATCCAAAAAAATAATATGGAGGCCTTAAAAAATGCAAAACAAATTACAAAACACAAAAGGAAAAGTTGTTTTTTTAGATTTTCTTAGCCAAATTGCTTCTCTAGCTATGTTGCCACATCAGTAAAAGACAAAACACAAAAGGACAAGTTACATATATGTAATTTTCATCTAATATGCACTTTGTAACTCATAGAATGAGAATCACCATATTTCCATATGGATGACCTTCTAACTCACGGAAGGTGAACCACCACATTTCCATATGGGTGACCTTCAATATTCAATATAGTGGATTTTCAACACCAATTCTTGTATAAAGAGTGATGCACCCTGATTGTAAAAAGACATGAATAATGGATGCAATGTCATAACCTCACATCTCTTCTCAGATTGCTTGCATTGTATTCTGTTATTTTGAGTAATAAAATTGTTATGCTATTTTGCTTGTATAATCTTGTGTTCGGGTCTGTTATACTCTTATTTTTGAATTACACTCTTTCATGATCTTCCTTGACTCGAAATTTTGAGTTTTGGATCAGTCAAAATTCTGCATTTCAGTTCACAAGCATGCCTTTGTAAGGCCCTGTTGGCAATTTTGCCACATTAATTTTTTTTGATAAACTTTGGCCAAAGTATGGAGCTTTAAAGTGGCAAAGAGCATGCTGAGGTGTTCGGGTTTTCGCGGGCCATAAACAGGGGCAATAAAATGGATAAAATAAGCTTTCGATATTCTATCATTGCAGATCTTTTCGCTAGCTTTCCGACGATATATTATAATAGGCGATCGGGTCAGCGGATCAAAAGTTATAGCCCCGAGAAGCAGGACCAGGAAGCTCAATTTCGGGCCAGAAAATTGACTAAGTGTCGGGCCCCTCCCGACTGCGCTCACCCTCCCGACTGCGCTCATCCTTCCGACTGCGCTCATACAAAGGTCCCTAAAAATTTCTAAGTCTAAGAGCGCAACCCGACTTCGTAGCGAAGTCGGGGTGCGCCCTTCAGTTCGAGCGCACTCGGGAATGCGAAGTGCGAAAGAGGACCGGAGAGAGTGAAATTTGGCTAAGTATAGGAGCGCAACCCGACTTCGCAGCGAAGTCGGGGTGCGCTCTCTTTTCTGTGCGCAGTCTGAACAACAGCAAAATTGGCTAAGTGTTGGGGCGTAACCCGACTTCGCACGGGCGCACTTGGGACGCAGGGTGGCAGAAAATTGAATAAGTGTTGGGGCGCAACCCGACTTCGCACGGGCGCACTTGGGAGGCAGGGTGGTAGAAAATTGACTAAGTGTTGGGGCGCAACCCGACTTCGCACGGGCGCACATGGGAGGCAGGGTGGCAGAAAATTGACTAAGTGTTGGGGCGCAACCCGACTTCGCAGCGAAGTCGGGGTGCACAACCTTTCCAGTGCGCAGTCCGAACAGCGGTGGAAATCAGCCAAGTACCGGTGCGCAACCCGACTTCGCAGCGAAGTCAGGCTGCGCCCTTTGACCGGTGCGCAGTTGGGAAGCAAGCCCAGAAATTGACTAAGGCACAGAGGCCTTCCCAACTGCGCTGTTTTTCACCTGCGCAACCTGACAACGCTCTGATCCTGGGCGAAGTTGGATAATCTGCCTTTCAAGGCAGACACGTGTCACTCATCAGCATCCGACAAGTGTCCAACTTCGGGATTCGAGCCAAGGCATGACCGGGAAAAGGACAAGCAAGGACCGCACTATCAACGCCAGCTGCCACCTTTAAGGCTGATGTGAAGTTCCACCTGCCCCAGCCACTGCATTCCCGCTGATTTGAAGTTACACCCAACGCGCTGCCACGTAGCTGTACAGCTTTCAGGGAGACCATGCCGCAGGTATAGTCCTACCCGACAGAAGTTAGCGTCAGCAGCTCCTTTGCCGCTTTTGTCAGCTAATGTCTACTCTGGAACTTTGTGCCCGTGATTGTAATTGGGGGGAAACTGCGCTATAAATAGCCGCACCACATCATTATAAAAGGTGGGGGGGGGACATATTGCTAGAGGACTTTGCTGTGACGGACCACCTTCTAATTAATTCAAAGCATCCTTGGCTCTGCTCACTGTCTTTATCTTGTATGCTGCCTCTCCTTGTCATTTCTGCCTCATGTTTCTTATATCATTGCTTGCTGTTGTACTGAACTCTGGACTCTGGCATTTGATGATTAAGTATTCCTGGAATGCATAGATAGAGGATACATAGGATAGAACCGCAGTCACCTTTTATGCTGCCTTCCGCTAGTATTTCTGCTTCATGTCCATTTATATTTCTGTCTGTCTGAATTCTGAATTCTGGATTTGGGCATTGGTGATTATTTGGATCTAGAATACTAAATAGAAGGATACATAGGGTAGAATAGCAACTGCAGTTTCTGTTACATGCTTTGTTTTAATTATTGTTGGTTCGGATGCAAATTTGCGATCGTGCTGCTTGTTCTCCCACCACCCGAAACGCATGATATTTACATCTCTTTCCTGTTCCCTTATCTTTTTCAATCTCTTTCCAGTTCCTTTTTCCCCATTTTTTAAATCTCTTTCCTGCACCCTTATCTAAACCCCCCAAGTAGGTTTGGAAAGGAGCCGGCCTTCTCCGGAGATCGGCACGGGGGCATCCCTTCCTCCCGGCCTTTCAATGTTGGTCTGCGGGTCTAGGGCGCATTGACACACCAAGTCCTTCCCAGGTGGCGGATTTGTGGCCAACAGTTATTGGCACGCCCGGTGGGACATGGAAGTTTCCCACCCCCAAACAGAATCGAAGCACTGGTGTTCGCTTCATTGCTGTTAGAAATCAGAGCACCTGGCGACTCTGCATCTACCTGGATATTCTCTGAGTCCGTAAAGACCGGTCCTAACGCCTTCATGTAAACGAGAAGGTGGCGAGCAAGGAATCCGGGAAACCAGCCTGACTTTTACGAAATTGACATTGCCGCTCTAGGAGAGCGCGTTAGGCTGGCTGAGTACCAAGCTCGCATAGACGAATCCAGAGCTGAAATAAGGAAGCCCGAGTTAGTGAATCTCTGGCTTGCCTTCATCTGGCAAAATCACCATAGCAAATCCTTCATACTATCCAAAGCCCTAGAATGCAGCTGTGTGGAGCTCGAGAGGCAGATCTCGTCCAAAGTCACCAGTGGGAATATGCAGACACCGCCCAAATGATGAATAATAGGGTTGCTTGCAGTTTCCATCAGGAGACGGGCCAAGAGGAGGAACAAAATCCGATGGCAAATTCTCGAACACAAAGAGGGCACATTTTTGCACCCTTTTTGTGTCCCAGGGCATAGCACGCAAGCATTCAGCCAAAGCCCAATAAGCATGCCTCACCAGGAGGCTGATCCTGAGGAGACCCCGGCAGAAGGCCTATCGCCGGAAAGCTCTTGCTATTGCATCAAGGAGTTGGAGGAACTCGTGCTCGAAAGCCCATAGGTGGTGGACTCTCTAGAGTGGTGGTATTGGCTCCAACCATCATCGCAACCGGTACCCGAAGAGGGCTCTTGTATGGCAAATCTCCTTGCCACATTGTTCATCAATTGTATGGGTACCGGCATGAATGATAACCTGCCACGTTGCACCATGTTCGCGACCTGGCAAACTTTGGGAGGCCAGCCGGACTTCAAAGATCAACTGAAGTACAATCAGATCTGGTCCGGACACTGCAGGTTCACCGGATAGGCAACCAAAGCTAGATTTGTGTTGGCGGCATGCCAATCATGCTGCAAACTTTTGTGTAAATAATATAAATAATCCGGCTAGTATGCAAAGTTTTAGTTGTTTTCTTAGGTTAGTTTGTGCAATGTTTTTTTTTAGTGTTCCAAGAGGGCCATGGGTGCCAAGGGTTTGAGAAAGAGGTTGCTGCCGACAATGAGTATCAAGAGGACGACGAGGGTGACTCTGTTGCCCAATGGATAAAGGCCTGGGTCCTCACAATGAGGCGAGCTCAATGCCCCGCGAGCCGCCAGGAATGTTGGCAATTTTGCCACATTAATTTTTTTGATAAACTTTGGCCAAAGTATGGAGCTTTAAAGCAGCAAAGAGCATGCTGAGGTGTTCGGGTTTTCGCGGGCCATAAACAGGGGCAATAAGATGGATAAAATAAGCTTTCGATATTCTATCATTGCAGATCTTTTCGCTAGCTTTCCGACGATATATTATAATAGGCGATCGGGTCAGCGGATCAAAAGTTATAGCCCCGAGAAGCAGGACCAGGAAGCTCAATTTAGGGCCAGAAAATTGACTAAGTGTCGGGCCCCGCCCGACTGCGCTTACCCTCCCGACTGCGCTCATCCTTCCGATTGCGCTCATACAAAGGTCCCTAAAAATTTCTAAGTCTAAGAGCGCAACCCGACTTCGTAGCGAAGTCGGGGTGCGCCCTTCGGTTCGAGCGCACTTGGGAATGCGAAGTGCGGAAAAGGACCGGAGAGAGCGAAATTTGGCTAAGTATAGGAGCGCAACCCGACTTCGCAGAGAAGTCAGGGTGCGCTCTCTTTTCTGTGCGCAGTCTAAACAGCAGCAAAATTGGCTGAGTGTTGGGGCGCAACCCCAGAAATCGCATGGGCGCACTTGGGAGGCAGGGTGGCAAAAAATTGACTAAGTGTTGGGGCGCAACCCCAGAAATCGCACGGGCGCACTTGGGAGGCAGGGTGGCAGAAAATTGACTAAGTGTTGGGGCACATCCGACAAGTGTCCAACTTTGGGATTCGAGCCAAGGCATGACCGGGAAAAGGACAAGCATGGACCGCACTATCAACGCCAGCTGCCACCTTTAAGGCTGAAGTGAAGTTCCACCTGCCCCAGCCACCACATTCCCGCTGATTTGAAGTTACACCCAACGTGCTGCCACGTAGCTGTATAGCTTTCAGGGAGACCATGCTGCAGGTACAGTCCTACCCGACAGAAGTTAGCATCAGCAGCCTCCTCTCGCCGCTTTTGTCGACTAATGTCTAGTCCGGAACTTTGTGCCCGTGATTGTAATTGGGGGAAACTGCGCTATAAATAGCCGCACCACATCATTATAAAAGGTGGGGGGGGACATATTGCTAGAGGACTTTGCTGTGACGGACCACCTTCTAATTAATTCAAAGCATCCTTGGCTCTGCTCACTGTCTTTATCTTGTATGCTGCCTCTCCTTGTCATTTCTGCCTCATGTTTCTTATATCATTGCTTGCTGTTGTACTGAACTCTGGACTCTGGCATTTGATGATTAAGTATTCCTGGAATGCATAGATAGAGGATACATAGGATAGAACCGCAGTCACCTTTTATGCTGCCTTCTGCTAGTATTTCGCTTCATGTCCATTTATATTTCTGTACTGTCTCGAATTCTGAATTCTGGATTTGGGCATTGGTGATTATTTGGATCCGGAATACTAAACGGAAGGATACATAGGGTAGAATAGCAGCTATGAGTTTACGTTACATGCTTTGTTTTAATTATTGTTTGTTCGGATGCAAATTTGCGATCGTGCTGCTTGTTCTCCCCCCACCCGAAACGCATGATATTTACATCTCTTTCCTGTTCCCTTATCTTTTTCAATCTCTTTCCAGTTCCTTTTTCCCCCTTTTTTAAATCTCTTTCCTGCACCCTTATCTAAACCCCCCAAGTAGGTTAGGAAAGGAGCCGGCCTTCTTCGGAGATTGGCACGGGGGGCATCCCTTCCTCCCGGCCTTTCAATGTTGGTCTGCGGGTCTAGGGCGCATTGACACACCAAGTCCTTCCCAGGTGGCGGATTCGTGGCCAACAGGCCCTACTTCCAATTGTTTGCCACAATGGGTCTTACGACAACCATGCATCTATTAGAGTGTCCCCATCGCCATCATTCCATCTCAGGGAACTGCATGGGTATCCATCTACTATAGACACCAAGTCAACTAGGCAATGATGCCCAATATAGGGTTCAATCTAGATGCATACACAAACTGGTATCAAGTTTTTGACAACAAACACCAATGTCCAAACACTAAGATGTTAAATTTTGGACAACAATCACCAAATACAAGACATTGAATTGTGGAGGTCTTATTTGCACACATTTAAACAATCAGTACTTGAATGCTAAAAACAAAATATTGAATCTAGAGACTCAGAAGCTTCTAAAACTATAACAAACCATTGAACTGAATTCTAGACTTCCACAAGAAGCAATTTGTAACTGGCCAAAACACAAAACTTGGTAAATAAAAAATGGGACCGAACTTTATATTCTACAACACCAAAGCATTGAAATCTAAACCGTCCAAGCAATGAACCAAGCTGGGAACCAAAATCTTGACTGAATTCTGATTGTGTACATAACAAGTCGGACTGATTTCCAGACTTAACACCAAACTTTGAATTGTCCAAGCAATGAACTTCACCCAAATTGATAAGCTCAACCAAAGTCTTAACCGAACTTTGAAATGCTGAACATCAAACTCGCTTTGAAGAACCATCATCCGAACATGTGTTTCAATGATGTTTGCATTCTAAGTTGTCTTTTGTATCACCTTCATATCAAACATCCAATTGTTGCTCGAAGTGATGAGCTTGACAGGGAGCTTCAAAGATCAATTGACCTAAACATCCTTGAGATACCAGATGTTTGAAGGACATTTGTCCTGCTCAAATAGAAGTTCCTAAATGGTATAGATTAAGCAATATGTCTCCTCCATGGTTATTGAAGACATAGGTTGCCTTACAAACATAGCCCTATTCTAAGACATTTGCCCTTGGATAATAAACTCTTTTGGACAATAAGACTTGCCACGAAGACGGATAACTAGACTTGACCACTACAACAATATCAAGATAACCGGACTTGACTATAAGCACTACTAAAAACACCTAATTGACTTGTTAATTTATAACCTTTGACTTTATTTTTCAATAAGTTGAATTCATAACCTTGACTTTATCTTGTGGACTTCAACTAATTTTTTAATATTTTAAATTCAATAATAAACAAAACATCTAGTAATTCATCCCTTTTTAATTAATTCACCAAGTAACCTCTTTTTTTATTTTATTTTTAAATTACCCATCCTTTTTCTTTTCTTTAACCATAGAAAGCCAAATAACTTAAATCAAGGGGCTTCCATAGAAATTACCACCCTTGATAAAATATCCAAGATACCAGAATTTTCCCCCCTCAAAACAGAAAGATATAGCCACTTTGTGCAAAAGTAATAATTTATTGTGGCTCTGGCAGGGATGGAACTTGTTGCAAGAAATGCCACCTACCATTGCACCAAGGGTAGTGTATGAGTGTGGGGTCCTCATGCATGGAAGAAATATGTGCCATGTCTTGAAGATGAAAGGTGGTCATGGTGGCACCTCTAACCAGCTTGGCAATCCCATGCTTGTATGTTCAACCAATGTGGCAATTCCACACAGCTTGGCAATGCGCAAACCCTTCAAGCACTTTAAAATTATGCTGGTGATATGTGGAAGAAGTGCCACAGACAAGCAGTGGCTTTGAAAAGTAATTCTGGCCTCTCACATGAAAAAGATTTCCTTGCTGCGAAGACCTACCATTGAAATCCGTCTTGAGCTATGCCTTCTCCTTGTCTCATGCAAACATGACTGAATCTGAATCCTATCATATCCTCTCGTTTTCTGACAGTTTGTTGTCAAACTATTCAGCATCGCAAATATTTCCCTTTGAGACTCAAAACGTGCCAGATCAGATGTCTACAAGATCACCTTGTTCGTTCTTGCTAATTTATTCTCCTCTGTTACATCCTTTGGGTAAGAAATTTACCTCGTTGGTATTATCATCAAACTTTGCAATTGAATCAAACTATACTGACTCTTTAATTGCCAGCAAAAGGAGCAAAACAATTTGGCGGTAGACACCAAGCTGTTGAACGATCTGTCTCTGGAGAAAAAATCAAGTGGACAAGGTGGAACATCCCTATTCATGTTTTCACGACAAGCGGTGGGTCTGTTTTTTTTTTCAGAGATAGAATGTGATTTCCGGTTACTGTAGGTGAAGAGCATCAACATCAACAAGCACAGACAGGGCTTCGTCTACATTTGCGTTGTGTGGGTCAATATGAATCCTCCTTCATGGAAAACAAAAAGGCCCATGGGATCTAGGAATGTGAGCAGCTGGAGTGATTGCGCACAAGGAAGAAAATCAACTTTGCGACATGGACCCGTCTACATGTTAGATGAGCATTAACCATAAAAGGACCTCAACTGTCAAAAGCTCATGGAGCATACAAATCTCTAAACCTAAACCAGTTTGGCAAGCACCTCACCTTCTACTGGAGGCGGGCATCCACATCCGTGCTTGAAACAATCAATCTTTTTGACAACATACACCATGTTGGATTTCTGATGTAGAAAATGACCTGAACTGATCTTCTTGGTTTTGCTGGTGTTAGACGTTTGAAAGGAGAAGTGGATTATTTTGTCCAACATAGAGTTGAAGATCTGTAGAATGGCTAGATCTGCCAAAATTTTCTTGAAATGCCAAATTAGCCAGAAAAAACAAATGTGCAAAGTACAACTACACACTCACTTTCAAGACCCCATTGTCGTTCCATGATGGAATTCAAAGGCCCTTGGAGTCTGCCTTGTATGAGTAGAGAGAGAGAGGACAGAGAGATTCAACTTAGATTTGAGTTAGTAGATAGAGAATTAAAAGCATGACAACAATCAACTGAGATTAAGAAGGTCTTGGTGTCTGGATTCAATTAACTGCAATGGAAGTTCAGTGTCCAGATCTCATTAACTGCAACGGAGTTGTGAATATCCTGGAAGAGGAGGATCAAGGGTTTTGAGGTGTTGATAAGTCCACACACAAAACAAAGAAGAGCCATTTCCAGTTCGGTGAGGTGTGGATAAAGCTTCTAACGTCCTGCCATTCACGCAGAGGGACGCTATAGCCTTCTCTTCTTAGGTGAAGATACTTTCAGATTCGATCTGCTGGGCAAGACCTCTTGGTACTTTGCTTCCTAGCTTGTCCATGTTGCAATTTCTACATATTCCGCCTGTGAAACAAATGAAGCTCGTGTGGAACTGATGTGGGCATGACAAAAATCATGGAATCTCCTTGCTATTTACTGTGGTACAATGGAGAACCTCATGGACAACATCAACTGGAGAAGGCTCACCACGCAGACTCTGCCAGCTATCATTGCAGATGCGAACCTGTTGCCAATGAAACTCTTGTTCTATCTTTGTTTTATGACTTGCATTGGGGTTCTGCCAAATTGATCAACAATGAAGAATGAAATGTTGGAGCTCTGCTTTACAAAGAATATCCATGGAATTATGCTTGAGTACGACCTCACCAACTCATCAATAATCCTGGTCTGATACCATGAAAGATTCATCACATTACACTACTACATCTTACATTGTTAGATGAATATATAGAACAGTACATACTCCAAATAGATAACTACCAATCAGACTAAAGTTAACCGGCAGTATCAACACAACCACTGTTACGATATGCTGATTTGCATATCATACCTTTATGTTTAATTTATTCTAACCATACACCTCAAGGCTATGAATCCAAGGATGGACTCTATCCCTATTGATTGTGCCATCGAAATGAGGAATGGATATCTTGGCATCCAACTTTATTCAGGTTGGGCAATCAGGTTGGTAATCAGGGTAGAACTGGCAGATTATTGTACCATGATAAGTTAAAACATATTTGTCATTTGGACCATGAATTTTTGTTGCAACTCATGCAGTTGTTGGCATTTATCATTGGGTTTTTGGTTCAGAAACTGAATCAAGTTGGAGCATTGGGTGATGCTACTTGTATTGGCCACATTGCCTTTTTTGTTTTTTGGGAGAGGAGGGGTAAGGGGGATAATAAGGAAAAAAAGGCACTACAATAAAAGCCAGCAGAAGTAATTTGCAGGAAACAGATTGAAGAAAATTTCCTCTACTTAGCTGATCTGCTTCGAGCAGTGAGGATTGACAATAAAACATTGCTGCTGTAGGTGGCGAATCTGGAACAGCAAAGTGAACAACTCTTCAAAATGGCAGACCAAAATGTTTCAGTTAAGACCAGCAAAAGGTTAATGTTGGAGGGCAAAAAACCAGTGGCCATGCCAAAAATGCAGAAAATTTCTGCCACCACATGGAGCAGCAAATGCAGAATCAGCAGTGCAACAGACTGACAGCAGGACAGAGTGCCACAACCAATGATAACTTGAGGCTGAGAAAAATCATACTTAACAAGGATGGATCCCAACCAAGCAAGGATGTAGTTGGAGACCTCAATGAGGCACTGACGGCAAATGATGGTCCTGCATTAAAATTAATATAGCAGAATGCACAGAGTGATATCCAGGTAATGGAAAATTCAAATTGATGTGCAAATGGTAGAAAACTCAAACTGATATGCAAATTAGAGGAGATAACTGCAAAAGGGATGATGGACCCTCTTCATTACTCAGGTATAAGTAGATTTACAAAGACATTGAATAATTGTAAATTGGCCGAGAACCTGGCATCCATATACACCTCAATTAGTCTAACTTACATGGAGTTAGTGATCTCTACATGTGCATGGACACCTCATTCAATCCAACTGAGAGGAGCTGGACATCCAAGCCAAGGCTTTTGTTTGCAACTGAGATGATCTGGACATCCAAAATAAGACTATAGTTTCTAACTGAGATGAACTGGACATGCAATAAGACCAGTTTCTAACTGAGATAATTAAAAGGAGGGGGAAGTCTATGAAGACCGTTCTAAATCTCATCACAAAGTGTAAAGATAACATAGATTCATACATGCATATAGGGATAATACAAGAGTTTGAATTTGAAAGTTTTGTGCATAGGAAATCTCTGACAAGACACTTACATCTATGTATATATGTATGTCTATCTTCGTTGTTCATAAATTACATGTGGATATAAGAAATGTAGAACAATAGATATATAGTCATTGAGAAATTAAGTTCATCTTTTAGCAATGACTAAAAAGGTAGTACCCCCCTTCAGATCGTTGGCACTGAGTCAATGCCATCATTGTTGGTGGTGGGGAGGAGGCATGGTCTAGGATCCTTTTCAATCTCACAAGGCGATGCCATCACCCTCTGACCCCACAAAGGAAGCAAGTGCTTGTGTGCTGCTTGATAGCGGTGTGTGGACCTTTTGGGATGGGTTGGCACCTAGATCAGCAATATTTATTTTGGGATTAAGCTAACTATTTCCAAATCATCCCTCGTCCTCCAAAATAATAAAATGATAGGCAAATGGTGAAAGAACATTACTTCCTTCTTTACCTAAAGGAAATAGAAAGAATGGAGTATAGCAGGTGGCTCAAACAGGTAATTAAAGAAACACTGAATAGAAGAGAAGACACATGGATGATAAACAACAAATGGATGGAAAAATGAAGAAAAATGAAGCATTAAGTTTTACGAGGTCCGAAACTCCAACAAAGAAATTAAACAGTACGTGAGGGAGAAATTCAAACTTGTCATATGGACTGAAAATTTAGGAAGAAAAAACAGTATTGCATCAATGAGTTCAACTCAAACTGTGAACATAAACAGAAGAAGCATATAGATGTAAAGATCAACTAGAAGGAAAAAAAAATGCTTATAGCCCATCTAAGATCCAGTTTGCACCAGAAAGATGTGAAACTGGGAGATAGACAACACCTAAAAAGGCATGGTTAGAACATATGTGTCTTTTGCACAGCAGGGGCAGTGGAGACCTAAAAACATTTTGTCATAGAATGCGAAGCCTACAAGGACATTGGGAATGCATATCATGGTTCTTTCAAAGTGAACTCGTTGATGGAATGTTTTGAAGAATTGAGAATAGAAAAAAACAGGGGGACTTTTCGTCAAAATGAACAATAGAAGAAATATACTCCAAAAGATGATAAGAGGATGTTGAGCTTTTTGACTTTGCTCAACAGTTTTTTTTATAAAGTTTGTAAACAGTTAAATTTTTGTTTTTGTGGATGCTGTTTAAATTCTGGTCTGATAGGCTGTTATGGTGTCTTGGTCAATTTTTTTTAGAAGCTCTATCTTCCCCCTCTTGGAATTGTTCCCTGTGAACCATGCTTCATGTGTATTATTTTGATGAATGGCATTATCACCGTATTAACTGAGCTCCAATTTTGTTAGGAAATTAAAAGCAAGCAAGCTTAAACAACAGAAAACAGTACACGAGATTTTACGTGGAAACCTTGCGGTGTGTAGGGAAAAACCACAGGGCAAAAGGCAGCTTTTCTCTTTTATTATTCTCAGCAGGTTTTCACACATTCACACTTTCATAAATGCAAGGGGGATTCCCCTTTTTGTAGAAATACAAAGGAAGAATCCAAAAAAAGCCGTGGCACATTCCAGATAAAAGTGCTTTATTAACCGTGTTTAAAAAAACGCGCTTTACTGTGTTTTATGACAAACGTGCTTTATTGTGTTTTATAACAAACGCGCTTTAGTTGCGTTTTAGTAACCCTCATCGTACGGTTGTACGGACGAAAAATTTCGAGTCAGGGGCAAAACCCCCGAACCCTCGGGCAGAAGGGGGAACCTGGCCGGTTCCCCCCTGCAACCCCCCTCGGCGTGCTTGGCGTATACAAACAAAAATTGATGTTGGGTTACTATATGCTACACCACCATGCTCCACTCTGCTGAAGAACATCGGAGATCCGAATATTGACTTCACCTCCTAACATTCTCCCACTTGAAGTCGAGATACAATAATTCTTTGCCTTTGTTTTTCATCCAAGTGCCAATTGCCCAATGCTGCCCTTATCACGTTTTCAGCAAGCCTAGAAAATGAAATGAAATATTTTTAATGTCCACGGTGGGCCAAAATAAGACCCAAGGGACTATAAGAAGGACAATAATGACTGCCAGCTAGCAGGCTAAAAATCCCAACAAAGAAAAGAACTTAGATAAATACAAGATGAAACCCGACAAACGGGCCAAAGAAAAAAGAAAAGAAAAGGGAGAGCAGAGGGGGGAGGGCTGCAGTCCAACAGAGAGGAGTGCATGCCAAGAAGATCAGAGAGAGAGAAGAGGGGGGAGGGAGCAGCCCAGGAGGGGCAAGCTCCGAGAACCCTCCAGAAACTAATCTCTCCTAACAATCGAGGTCGATGTATTTGAGCTGAAGAAGTCCATGATATGTCTCTGCCCATTGCTAGTTCGGAACTCTGACAAACTGTTGGTGCGCTGTCTAGTGACCCTGCTTCTGTTACTAGATGGTGTGGGGCGTTTTCGATCGAAGTTGTTAGAATAATACATTAGTTACTTTAATGTAAGGGCATAATCATTCATAAGTGAAAGGGTACATCCCTTCCTATATCCATGTATAAAAATTCATAAATAATATAATGAAATGTGTGCTTCATTTTACATTGCCAAATCTAATATGGTATCAGAGCACCCAGGTTTGCCGACAGACCTGTGAAGGTGTGGTGCATCCAATGCCCACCAAATTATTTTGAGATAAGAAAAGAGCCGCAAGTAGTTTCAAATTGGAACAGTTGATCACTTTGGAGGCTTGGAATTTTGAATGGGTTGGCCTGGCTCAAAAATATTCAGGATATTGAAATATTTGTACACTTTCTCAACCGTGCGTGGATTGTATTACCCCAAGGCACCTTCCATCTCTACCGCGAACTGCAGTAGAGCCGAACGAAGGAATCCATGCATTAAGGTTTACTCGTGCCCAAAGGAATACACTTGTGTAAGTGCTGCAAAAAGAGGGTCAAACCACTCTTATTGAAAGGCTACAAGATAGTATCGTGAACGAAAGAGAGCCATCTGGTGCAACGTGTAGCACTGATTAATCCAACCCTCAATTTGTTAAAGAAAAATCACATTATCTATGCACAGAAGATAAATTGGTAAACGTTACCTTAGGTCCATGTGAGAAGTAGCACAGTGAAGTTGAAAACAATTGCCCAGTAAAAGAGGAATTCTGTGCATAATAGACGAACATGAGAGAAGATTTGCATTCCGATCGTTTGCCTAACAACGAATGATTGATCGAGCATTCAGATCGTTTGCCAGCACATAGAAAAAAAGCAATAAAAAATTATCCTGTTTTTTGGTTGGACATCGATGTTTTTTTCATTTTCCATGCGTACCGCAAAGTTCTGACAGCCATGGTCGATTCGGGACTCCTCTTGTATGAAAAAGTATAATCGAAAATGGAAGCCAGGGCAGCGTCCATGCAGAATGATGGGTAGAGGAAGCCATGTGGCATTAACACTAAAAATAAAGTTGGAAGAGGGTTGTCGCATTTCGATAGTTCCATAACCACTTTCTTCGTCCCACTAAAATCACGTTGCCTGGTCATCGTCAGGCACGAAAGGTGTGTTGGCAACATCTGACCCAGCCAGACGTTTCAAGAAAATCTCATTATCAGTCACCCTCTCACATTTTTTTAAAAACAAATTGTAAGCCAAGCAAAGAATTAAGCAGCGGCATCAGGTTCTAAAAAAAAAACAAATATAAAATTAAATTATCCCCTTAGTTTATCCTTCGTATTTCGAACAGAGGCAGTGCTTGGGGAAAGCTACAAAGTGCTGCATAATATCGACTTTCAATCTGGAGTTTTGCCACATCATCTCACTATTCTCTTGCTGTGTTGGTGGCTATTGTTGAGCAAGATTAGGGTTTCCATGTGGGTGTTAGCGTTGCTGGTCTCCATCAGATTTGTTGCTCCCCAGGAGGTAGCTGCTGTTGGCGGTATCCGAGTGAAGATCTAACAAACCCTTTTTTTTTTCCTCCCGCAATGGTCTTGAGCCCAACGTATTGGACGCCATACCTGTGATAAACACAAACAGAGATGGCAATATAGTGGAGGAGATCGAAGGATTTCTGAGAGTGTTCAAAGACGGCTATGTCGATCGATCGTCGCCCTACGTGAGCGAAGTTCGAGCAGGATCGTGCTCAGGCTTGCCAGTATCGTCTTGGAGAGGGCCGCGATGAAGAAATCCCTCCAGCGGCCGCGTCACCATTCTCACACCAACGCAGTGTAACATTCGCCACAAGCCCACTAAAGATGGACCACGTGAAATATCACATTGTAACATGGTCCAATGTTTTTTTAAAAATCAAAGTGGGGGGGAAATTTGTTTTTAAGACATTTTAATATGTTCGATGCCCATGCCACTCCAAGCCGCAAACTCATAGGTGATAGCGTCGAGACTAATATTACCCACAATATGGGCATCCGCGCCGGAGAGGATGGAAAAATCAAGTGGCCGACAATGGCCACTCTACCCACATGAGAGACGAGATGACGCCACAAGAATAGAAAAGGCTATCAAAAAAAAATTTGAATAGAAAAGATTAAAAATTGAATAGAGTAAAAAAAAATTGAATAGAAAAGATTAAAAGTTAATAACAAAATAAGTGGAAGAAGTTATTATTAGTCTTGTTATAAAAAGTGGCCGCCAATGGCCCCTCCCCTTTCATGAAAGGCTATCAAAGCCTTTATTAAGCCTTTATATAATTCCACATAGAGAGCATGGGAAGGCTAAATTGCCTTTTAAAAAATTACATTGTACTCCATATGAAGAAAAGCAAAGGTGGAAGGGCAACACATGCCCATGAGAAATGTTTTTTTTAAAAATCATTGCAATTATTCTCCATTGAGGGAAAATTGTAAAAGCGGAATCGTAAGAGACCTGCCCTCTCGAAGTGGCTAAGAGATCCGCCCTCTCTATAAGTGGCTAAGAGACCTGCCCTCTCTAAGTGGCTATGCAGTATTTGTTCCAACAATTCTTGTAAAGGTACAATTTTGGCATAGACCGACACCATCGTCAATGAGACGAGTTTCACGCCGAGGGGGGAACATACCTAACAACAACGTGAACCTTGTATGTAGTGATCTACTCTATCACACCTGGCGGTTGCAATGGCTGGTTACCCATTCAAACCGGTAGGATGAGAAGATTACAATAAGGACATTCATAGTTGTTAAAGCAAAGTGAGGGATGAGAAAACTTATCTCCTTGTCTACCATTAGACTTGTGAGGTTTGGTGCATCCAATGCCCAAAATATTTAGTGAGGGATGACCCACTTTTGCTTAAGTACTCAAGAAGTACTTATTTTGCTTAGACCTAAAGGACGACCTAGAGGCAAACGACCGAGAGGAAGATCTAGAGGCAAATGATCGAGAGGTAGACCTAGAGGCAAAATGACCCAGAGGTACAATGACCCAGAGACAGACCCAGAGGAGGCAGACCTAGAGGTATGTACCTAAGCAAGAGCAGCTAAGAGCCAAAGCCAAGAGCCAAGAGCCAAGAACCAAGAGCCTAAGGCATTATCCCACCATAATGTATTATGGGGGGTATGTTAGAATAATACATTAGTCACTTTAATGTAAGGGCATAATCATTCATAAGTGAAAGGGTACATCCCTTCCTATATCCATGTATAAATATTCATAAATAATATAATGAAATGTGTGCTTCGTTTTACATTTCCAAATCTAATAGAAGTCACCTGGTCTGTCGGAGTTGGTGAAGTATGTCGTGATGAGCCGATGATGAGGAGGGTGAGATCCATTTGGAGAAATTTTTTGTCGTCGAAGCTGAGTTATCTCCCTAAGAAAGAGTGCGAGACAACGTTGGTCCGGGTATCTGAAAAAGGTAGAAACAGATGGAGAGTTGTCCCTGAAAAGACAATGGAACCTACCTCGGATCTCATAATAAATGGGACAACAAAAAATAAACTGATGAAGGGTTTCAACTTCAGCCATGGAGCAAAACAAGCAAATCCGCTCCTCCATTGGAAGATGGTGATCTGACTCAATTCGGATTTGGTGAGAACACACCCTAAGTTGCCCAATAGTAATTCGAAGACTATGCATTGTGTGTTGCTGAAGGTACTGTGGAGGAACTATTCTACCCTCTTGTATCTGTAAGAAGTGCTCATGGTAGAAAGACAACTTGCGGGAAAGAGGGGCAATAGGAGAGATCCATGTGTATCTGGTGTACTAGAGACTAACATCCTTCCGAATCTCATGGAGCATCTTATCCTTACTAAGCTGAGAGGGGGGTAGAACACCCAAAGAATAAGGGGGGAGCCTGTCTATCCATATCTGAATGCTAGCCAGGAGAGCAAAAACCTGAAAATACCAGCTTCTCACGCCTCCCCGAGAACTTGGAGAGAGTTCCGTCAAGGAATGAAGGGCGAGGTAAGGATACCGCATGCAACCCTCAAGGGTATCTTCGAAAGTACGGATCCTATGAAGATAACCGATAATCAGGAAGATAATCTCAAGCTGGAGAGGAGAAGCCCCAAAATTTGCCAAAATAATAAAATGAGGGACTGTGCCCTTGCAACAAATGAATCGTCGAAGAAAGAGTGTCTGGACTCGTTCAACCCGTGACCACTCAGTCGGGCCAAGACTAGGGCCCACAACCACTGACCCATAAGTAATAGTTGTCTTGACCAAGGCATCAAAGATCCTCATCTTCACAGGTATATCCTGAAAATGTGTTTTGAAGCAATTCCTCTCTAGCAAAGATAGAGCTGCATATCCCTTACACACCCGGACCTGGGCGGCAAGTTTCATACCAAAAGTGGGACTAGTGAAAAGAACCCCCAAATACACATAAGAGGTGGTGATTTCGACCTCCTGACCCTGGAAAAGGAAGTGGAGATGGGATAGAGCCTCTTTGGTAGTATTGAATACCATAACCTTGGTCTTAGAAAGATTCACCGTCAACTGTCTCGAGTCACAAAAAGCGGCAAGAGTGTTTAGATGACGTTGAAGCCCCTCAGGGGATGAGGCCAAAAGAACAACATCATCAACAAAGAGGAGAATAGAAATCAATACATGGTGAAGAAGGCAACCATCCTCTAGGTGAGCGTTCTCCCTAATATAAGTCTCAAGCTCGTTGATAAAGATCCCAAAAAGTGTTGGGGAAAGGGGGCATCCCTGTTTCACTCCTATGGTGCTAAGAATACTGGTTAAAAGCCCTTGAGGGGAGCAAAACCGACCTTTCATAGTCTCGTCTAACCGTGTAACCGTTGTCAAAAGCTGCCTAGAGATGCCAACTGACCGAAGCCTCTCAAGAAGTAAATGCCGAGGCACCGTGTCGAAAGCTTTCCTAAAGTCTACAAAGCAACAATAAACCTTCGAGGACCTAGAACGTGCCTCCTCAATAATAGCTCTGAGGACTAGAATGTGATTTGTGGTCTGGTGATCTTGTCGAAAACCAGCTTGGCCAAGAGCCATGAAACCCCCCTCCTCCAACCTTCTGGAAAGAAGCACATCCAATGCTGTGGCATAGAGCTTGGCAAAGATATGCACGATCATGATAGTCCTGTAGTTATTGGGTTCATTGGGATCACCTGCCTTATGAATGGGGTGAATGATATGTCGAGTCCGAGAATCAGGAAACCCAGAACGGACAACGAGATTAAAGAGATCAGTGAGGGGCCCAACAAGAGGGTCAATACCATGCTTCAAAAATTCTGCCTGTTACCCATCCAAATTTGTTGCTTTGCTCGTACGAAATTTCTTAGAGAAGTTTTGCACCACTCAAAACTTCTCTCTCTCTTGCTCGGGTTTGTAAGCATATCTGCAGGACTCACTTCAATATCAATCTTCTCCAACAGGATCTTTACTTCTTCCACCACATTTCTTATAAAATGGTACTAAACATCAATGTGTTTGGTGCGATCATGGAATGTTGGGTTCTTCACTAACTGAATAGCACTTTGACTATTGCAATGCAATGCAATATTCCCTTGCATTATCTTGAAGTCACCCAACAATCGCTCTAGCCAAATTGCCTCTTTGCTAGCATGAGTTGTTGCAATATATTTTGCTTCAGTGGTTGATAAAGCCACCACAAATTGCAACTTAGAAGTCCAACTCACAACTCTACCAGCAAGACTGATATCCTGTAGTGGTTGATAAAGCCACCATAGATAGAAAGTATATCCTGTAGTGGACTTTCGCCCATCTCTATCTCCTTTTTAATTAGAATCCACAAAACCTTTAACTTGCAAATCTGCCGATCCAAAGTGAATGGTAACATTTGAAGTGCCTCTTAATATCTAAATATCCACTTCACTGCATTCCAATGCTCCTTACCAGGATTCGCCATGTATCGGCTGACTACTCCCACTGTTTGGGCAATATCCGGTTTGGTGCTCACCATGGCGTACATGAGGCTTCCTACTGTTGATGAATACGGTACACGAGACATGCTTGTCTTCTCTGCTTTTGTTCTAGGACACTGTTCGGAAGACAATTTGAAGTGTGGAGGAAGTGGGGTACTGATTGGTTTTGCATTCTGCATATTGAAGCGCTACAAAATATTTTCTATATATGTCTTTTGACATAACCAGACCTTTCTTGCTTTGTCTCTGTGTATCTTCATCCCTAAAATTTGGTTTGTTGTTCCTAAATCCTTCATATCAAATGTCCTAGCCATATGAGCCTTAAGATCATTGATTTTCTTCATGCTAGGGCTTGCAACTAGCATATCATCAACATACAACAACAAGATAATAAAGCTGCCATCATCAAACCTCTTATAGTATGCACAATGGTTAGCTTCACTCCTATTGAAACCTTGGCTCTTCATGAAGGTGTCAAATTTTTTGTGCCACATCCTTGGCGCCTGTTTCAATCCATACAGAGATTTCTTGCATCTGCAAAACAAATGCTCTTTGCCTCTTTCTTCATAGCCCTCAGGCTGATCCATATAAATCTCCTCTTCGAGATCACCATGTAGGAAAGCAGTTTTCACATCAAGCTACTGCAACTTTAAATCTTGTGTTGACACAAGTGCAAGTAAAACTCTAACAGTAGTCAGCTTCACAATTGGAGAGAAGATTTCATTAAAGTCTATACCTGACTTTTGCACATAACCTTTTGCCATCAAGTGAGCTTTATATCGTTCCAACAACCCATCACTTTTCTTTTTTAATTTGCATACCCACTTGTTACCAACAACCTTTCTTCCAGGTGGGAGATCCACAAGTTCCCACGTTTCATTCTTCCATAGTGATTCCATCTCCTCGTCCATGGCTTTCCTCCACTTATTTGCGTTCTTATATTCTCCAGCTTCCTGAAATGAGCTAGGCTCACCATCATTAGTTAACAAAGCAAAAGGGGACTGAAAATAAGGAGAATACCTGTCTGGACGTTTTTGTGAACATGTAGATCTTCTAACCCAATGTTTTGTTGGTTGTGGCTCTTGGTTTTGTGATTGTTCAGGCTGCTGAAATTGCTGATCTACATGCTGATCAAAAACTTCAACATCCTTATCTTCGTTTTCAGCTTTGTTCATATCTACTTCAATAGGTTCAACTTCAGGTGTTTGTTGTACCTGTTTCCTTTGCATGGATTTTTCATTAAAAATAACATCTCGGCTAATAATTACCTTGTGGGAAGTAGGATCCCACAGTCTATACTCCTTCACTGTATCTTCATAGCCGATAAAAACACATTTCCTTGACTTTGGGTCAAGTTCGGACTTGTTTTCTTTTGGCACATGGGCAAATGCATCACAACCAAAGGTACGCAAATGAGAGTAATTAACTGGCTTACCACACCAAACCTCCTCCGGAATTTGTCCATCCAACGCAGCTGTAGGTGACTTGTTATTAAGGTAAGCAGTTGTATTAACAACCTCTACCCAAAACCTTTTCTCCAACCCAGATGTTTTGAGCATGCTTCTTGCACGTTCCATGATTGTGCGATCATCCGCTCAGCCACACCAATTTGCTGTGGAGTATATGGCACAGTCTTCTGGTGCATAATCCCTTCCTGTGTACAAATTGATCAAACTCCTTGGAGCAATATTCCCCCCCCATTATCTGACCTGAGGCATAAAATAGGTTTGCCCAAACTTTTCTCTACTTGTTCCTTGAACTCTTTGAATTTTTCCAAAGCTTTTGACTTTTTTGTCCGAAAATAAACCCACACTCTTCTAATATAATCATCTATAAATTTCAAGAAATATCTAGTACCTTTTAAGGACTGAGTGGGGACCGGTCCAAATATATCAGAATGTATAAGCTGCAAAATATCAGAATTCTTACCAGGACTTGCAGTAAATCAAACCCTCTTTTGTTTTCCAAAAATACAGTGCTCACACAAGTCTAAATTGCAAGACTTAATCCCAAACAACATACCTCGGTCATGCAGAATTTTCAATCCTTTTTCACTCATATGCACTACGTGTTGATGCCATAGCATTACTCCATCCTGAGCATTGCCTGATGTTGCTGCTGTTGCATGGTTTGTCACCGTAACATAGCACAAACGATATAGGGTTCCATAAGGTTCTCCTTTTGCTGCTACTAGGGATCCTCTAGTAATTTTGCAATAATTGTTACCAAAAGTAGTACAATACCCAAGCTTGTCCATCATCTTGATTGAGAGCAAATTCTTTCGCAAAGCAGGCAGATGTCATACATCACATAACATCCTTTCTCTACCATCATCCAACTTGATCCTTATGCCGCCTCTTCCCACAATTTCTAAAGGATGATCATCACCCAAATAGAACATCCCTCTCGGTATCGATTACGGCGTTGAAGTCCCGCAAGGAGAACTCATCCTCCAGTTGCAGCAACTCAAGGGCTTGCTCTGTCATATCCACCACCACCAGTTCTTCCTCCGTCAGCTGGACCATGCAGTCCTGTGACTCTTCTCCGGGTATCTTTTCTACTAGGAAGGTTGAAGGCTTCTCGTTAAAGATTTTCAGTCTCCTTCCTTTGAAGGGCACTTCCATATCTGAGTAGTCTAGAGACAGATACCCACCCAGCTTCGCAGTGAACTCCCTGGAGAGACACATGCCGAAGTAGGGTTCCAAGTCGACGACCACGACCTCTTGGATGACCACAATGTCGAGAGCTTTGTGCAGCCGAATAGGGATGTCTTTAATGACATCGACTGTCTTGACAGGGGTGCCGTCCAGTTGCAGCACACCTTGGCTGCTCCTTGTGTACTCCATCCCGATCTCGTCGCAGACGGCTCTCGGCATGACGGTCGTGGAAGCACCAGAATCCACCATGCAGTTGTGTACTATGTACCCTTGCATCCGTAAGGATAGATAGAAGGGAGGTGGTCTGTTCTTCCCGGTGGCTGAGACTGTCAGAGGTTGGACCAAGACAGCGGGCTGTATCTGCTTGCCATGCTTTATGTTCTTCAGGGATTCCTGGAGCAGATCCACTTGGCCTGGGAGCAAGAGAGCATCATACATGCTGATTCTTGCGGGAGTTCTCTTCAGCTCGTTCACTATTCTGTAGCCCGAAGTGCTAGCTCCCTCCGCTTCTTTTGCCGGCTCATACTTCGTCCGGTACTGCTGAGTGTCCTCAACTCTCTGTCTCTTAGTCAGAGACGGATATCTCAGCTTTTCCTGAGCTTGTTATTTTGTTTCAGCTGGAGGTTGAGCGGCGGGAGCTTTAGCCGGAAGGGCTTTTGCTACTGGAGGCTTGACTACGGGAGCCTTTGCTGCGAGAGCTTTCTCTTGGGCTGTGTAGGGCCACAGCCTCTTGTAAGGTGGCAGCCCAGCAGGTTGCGCCTTATCTCTTTTGGCGTATACCTTCAAGGGCTTTGCAGCAGCTTCGGCAGATTTTCTATCTTCCTTGGCAGGGGGCGGCACCAGATCTTCCTATGGGAAGGCAAAGTTGCCTTCGTTGCCCAGGATCATGTAGAGCGCTTCGTCTTCTATGGCGTTGCCGGCCAAGGTCTGGAGGTAGTGTTGGTGCAGTGTGCAGTCATCCTCCAAATGCAGGTCATTGCACGGAGTGCACCAGTTGACCTGGTCAGAAGTACCAGGTTGGTCCTCGATGGCAACATTTCTCGGAGGGGGCCGCCTTTGCAGTTGCTGCTCCGGGGCTCGGTCCTTTGTCAGTGTCGGGGGAGGATATGGCCTCCTGGGAGCAAGGTCCATCTGGGCCTGCTTCTTCTTTAGTATGGTCATGTCATTGGACATGGTGTGATATCCAGAGGCCAGAGCCCGTACCTCCAGAAGGATTTTATTTTGGATGTCATTGTCGGGAGGCGGCAACTGAGCTGGAGGAGGTAGTGTAGCCAATGGAAGAGTAGAATATTGTGCATACTGCGGGGGAGCAGGGAGTGCTAGAAAATGCGGAGGAGGAGGCGGGTGAGGATAATGTATTTGTGGCGGGCCGTAAGGATTCACGACTGGCGCCGGATTCCATTGTTGCTGGGGTTGCTGTCCTGAAGTAGACGACATAACACCAGAAGCTGATGGGTACTGAGATTGAGGAAAGTCGGGGTAAATGGGCGGCTGTACCCTGTGCGGGAGTCTGCCTATGGAAATGATATCCATCTCAGCTTGCTGGGTAGCCTCGTACAGAGCAGGGAACGAGTCGATTCTGGCTATCTTCAGCAGCAGGCAAATGTCTGAGTTGAAGGATCTCAGGTAGTAGTGGGCAGCCTGACCTGCTGAAGGCCAAAGTTCACGAGGTACTCGTTTCCAAGACCTCGCAAACCTAATATTGAAGTCAGACACCTCCTCTTGGGGGTGTCTCTGGATACTTTGAAATTGATGCAGCAAAGAAGAGGGATCAACAAACTCGTTGCATCCTTTCACGAGCCTGTCGGCCAGCTGACGCCACCCTGTGATTGATCCTTTTGGCAGTGATCTCCACCAGTAGAGAAGCTTTCCCCTCAAGGAAAGGGCCAGTAGATGGGTCTTCACACTTTCGTCTGTAATGGAATGCAGTGCAGCCAGGGCCAGAATGTCTTGGATGTGTTCGTACGCCGTCTTGCCGTAGCCGTCATATGTAGGGATGGACTTTAAAGCAGCAGGGGGCACAGCTTGCTATCCGGCCAGGGCCAAGGGCCCCGTAGAGTCTATCGCCGGGAAGAGATCATCGTCATTCTGCTGGGCAGCCATGTCTTCTTCTTCTCCTCCGGTTGTATACTCGGTATCGGTACCGTCCGAGGATGTAGATTGCTCTTCAGCCTCGACCTCTTCGATTTCAGCCTCGGCCTCTTCTATTTCAGCCTCAGGCTCTTCTATGCGAGCTTGGTTATCAGCCAGCCTGACGCGCTCTCCTGGAGCGTCAATGTCAAGTTCGTAAAAGTCAGGCCGGGTTCCTTGCTCGCCACCTTCTCGTTTGCATGAAGGCGTTAGGACCGGTCTTTACGGACTCGAAGAATGTTCAAGTACGTGCAGAGTCGCCAGGTGCTCTGATTTTTAACAACAATGAAGCGAACACTCGTGCTTCGATTCTGTTTAGGGGTAGGAAACTACCATGTCCCACCGGGCGTGCCAGATAAACTGTTGGTTACGAATATGCCATGAGGAAAGGATTTGGTACAATGCACCCCAGATTGAAAGGCCGGAAGGAAGGAATGCCTTCCGTGCCAATCTCCGGAGAAGGCCGGCTTCCTGTGGGTTTCAGTGTTGAAGATAAGAGTGCAGGGAAAGAGATAAAAATGCGGAAAGAGAATCCAAATGTGATTGGAGTTGGGTGGGGGGAATAAGCAGCACGACAACGATCAATCACCACTACTAACAACAATTTAAATACAAAACACAACTATAGAAACTGCTACTAACATTCATCCTATGTATCCTCTATCTATGCATTCCAGGAATACTTGATCATCAAATACCAGAGTCCAGAGTTCAGTACAACAGTAAGCAATGATACAAGAAACATGAGGCAAAAATGACAAGGAGATGCAGCATACAAAATGAAAGCAGTAGACAGAGCCAAGTATGTATCTTATATTTAGAAGCAAACACACAACTACAATGGTTCCCTAGCAGTATATTCCCCTTCCACCACTTACAATGAAAATGTGGTGGCTATTTATAGCCCAAGTTTCCCCCCGATTACAATCACGGGCACAAAGTCCCAGACTAGACATTACCTGACAAAAGCGGCAGAGGAGCTGCTGATGCTGACTTCTGTCGGGTAGGACTATACCTGCAGCATGGTCTCCCTGAAAGCTGTACAGCTACGTGGCAGCGCGTTGGGTGAAACTTCAAATTGGCAGGAATGCGGGTAGCTGAGGCAGGTGGAACTTCACATCAGCCTTAAAGGTGGCAGCTGGCGTAGATAGTGCGGTCCATGCTTGTCCTTGTTCCCGTCACGTCTCGGCTTGAATCCCGAAGTTGGACACTTGTCGGATGCTGATGATTGACACGTGTCTGCCTTGAAAGGCAGTTTATCCAACTTCGCCCAGGATCAGAGCGCTGTCGGGTTGCGCAGGTGAAAAACAACGCAGTTGGGGAGGCCTCCGTGCCTTAGTCAATTTTTGGGCTTGCTTTCCCAACTGCGCACCGGTCAGAGGGCGCAGCCCGACTTCGCTGCGAAGTCGGGTTGCGCACCGGTACTTGGCTGATTTCCACCGCTGTTCGGACTGCAGCACTGTAAAGGTTGCGCACCCCGTCTTCGCTGCGAAGTCGGGTTGCGCCCCAATACTTAGTCAATTTTTTTGCCACACTACTTCCCAAGTGCGCCCGGGAAGAAGGGCGCAGCCCGACTTCGCAGCGAATCCGGGTTGCACACTCAGACTTAGTCAAATTTTGCCTGTTCTTGACTGCTTGCGCACTTCGCACTCCCTGCTGCGCTCCAACTAGAGGGCGCACTCCGACTTCGCAGCGAAGTCGGGTTGCACCCTGACACTTAGAAAATTTCAGGGGACACTTGCTGGAAATTTTACTGGGGGAAGTTCAAGGGGAAGAGGGAGGAATGAAACTGCAAGGAAGAGGGAGAAAGGGAGAAATGAAGAACGGGAAAAAGAGGAGGGAAGGAAAGGAGCAGCTTACTTATGAAAACTGAAAACATGGCACCCCGTGCAAAATGTGACAACATTCCCCTTTGGCGCAATTTTTCCCTAGGATTTTGGGGAAAAATTCCAGGCATCCCCTGTTTATGTCTCATGTTTCTGCATCCTGCCGTAAGGGGGCTTGGTGGAACATAGGATATATTCAGTTTTTCGACAATTTTAGATTTCTCAATTGCTCCATTTTGGCATTCTAGTTGAGTCTTATTTATTTATTTTTATATTTCTGTTAAAAATTAGATTTTTTGATCTTTCAGTTTCAGTTATATATTTATATCTAGTTATCTATCTAGATAGATAGATATTTTTTAATAAAGATTACAAGGTTTTTTAATTAGGACTATCTAGCTTTGGAACACATCAGTGGAATTAGAGCTAATATTTCATATCAAATTGTGCTTCAGTTCAGTTTTAATTCAGAGTTTGTGTTTCAAACCTGAAATACTGCAATTCAAATTTTCGTTTTCAATTCAGTTTATGCATTTATTTCAAATTCAAACTTGAAATATAAGAGTTATTGTGGGGATAACCCCACAAGGGCTTGGGTGCAAACATATAGCTGTGTCATTGCAAGACAGTGTAATCATGTTTAGAATTTTCATTCTGGAAGATTAAATACCGTTTCAGTTAAGCTAGGGATTTGATGTTCTTTTTATTACATGGACTTCTCAGGCCTCCTAAGTATGAATGATAGTCTCAAAAGGGATTCTACCCACAAAGTAATAGACAGTACAATGAGAAAAAGTGTAGGCCATGCAAAAACATATTCCTTGGGAGAAACAACAGGAAGGACATCCTCATGGATCATCTTCAATACAAATCTCTTGGTTTTCTTCAGTTCTAGGACCCTCTTGCTTTGACTTTGTAACTTGCAATTGGAATGCATGGTTTTGTCTTGAGGCTATAAAAAGGAGTCTAAGTCATCTAGGGAAAGGATTGTAATAAGTGTGAAGGATTAATTACTAGAGCAAATGGAAGAAAACACCACAGGAAGTGAAGAGAGTGCATGCAAATTGGGAGCCTCAATTGAACCTTCACTTCATCTCAAACCTTTGTAGGGCTCATCATTGTAGACAAGGGTAAGTACTTTTCGGGACGAGGGAATGACGAGAAGTTAGGAGGGAGTAGTCAAAGTGGTTACACAAGTCATTATGCTTAGTTGTTATGGGTAAACAAGTCTAACAAACATCGAGAACAATAGACGTCTGAGGCAGACATCTAGAGGGAAATCCGTCTGGTAGAGGATTTGATGGAACAAACACGATTGGCAACTGAGAGGAGCCAAGAGAGTGTTAGCAGTAGTAGACGTCAAGCAAATAATCGCCAGACATGTGGAACAGAAACCCGACATTAGCCAGAGGAAGAACGGCCAGACTGGCGTATTGTGCCAAGACACGCCACAAGACGTTCACAACAGTCACAATCAGAAACTCCCCACAGACGGAGTAATCGTCGAAAACTTCAGCAGATAGAAGAAACAAAAACCGATGATGATGATGACTTTAGCAGTTTTGGAATTCGTAGCCTTCATCGGAATGATAACGTGTTGGATATCTTCGAAATACGCATTGGCATGGCCGTGCGCTTTACCCGACGACGTTAAGCAAAAAGCGCAATGCGCGAACAATTTTGGAAAAATATAATAAAACAAAAATAAAAAGACAAAAAGACAAAAATAGAAGAAAAGGTCAAAATAAGCAAAAAGACAAAATAAAGACTAGACGTCTCATCTGAGCAACGTGGCGCGCATGCAGACGAGCAGTTGCTAGGTGGCGGTTATAAAACGGTTGCATGGATGGCAACGCTACTATAAATTGAGCTCAAGAGGGCAAGCATTGTACATTTGCTTTCGATATTGAGCAGGAGATAAAGAAGAGCACAAACAAGCATGAGGGGAGCACTGTTCATAGCGCACCATTGTTTTTATACAAGACGAAGCGCAGACGCCATACGTTGATTGAACCTGGCAGTCAACAGCGTTGTGAAAAACAATATTTTTGTGCAAGTATTGGACCTAACCTCCAAACCAACAAATTGAAGGCGATAGAAATCCGCTAGGGCATCCGTTTTTGGTTGCAAATCGCCAAGTATAAGTGATCGACGTCTCACCGGCAAAAGACGTCTAGGAGGAAGAAGACGTCTAGGAGCAAGAATACGTCCAGCCAGTGCGAGATGTCTAGCAGGAAGCAGCAGACGTCTACCGGACAATAGACGTCTACCGAACAGTAGATGTCTAGCAGGAAGCAGTAGACGTCTACTGGACAACAAACGTCTAGCAGGAAGCAGCAGACGTCTATTGGACAAAAAATGTATAGCAGGAAGCAACAAACGTCTACCGGACAACAGACGTCTAGTAGGAAGCAACAATCGTTTATCTGACAGTTGACGGATAGCAGGAGAAGACAAACGTCTAGTGAAGCAGACGACGTCTGAAATTGAAAAACATGGACAACGGAGAACTTGTGAGGGAATAATGAGTCATCAAAAATCTGGCAAAGTTCCAATCCGATCAGAAGCGGAACTTGACTCAGTAGTAGCCAAAAGATTGCGACATCAATAGGAACATGGGATGCGCAGACAAATCGAAAGCCCCAACAAAGGGCAGACTCGGAGTCAACGAGAAGCAGCAGAAATAGCCACTCGAAAAAATAGGGAAGCTCAACAAAGTAGCAAGGATCAGGTTGCAATTGACGACATTACCTGGATATGCCCTACAGGTGATTTTTGCCGTCAATGGTGGGCAGAAACACCAACAGATAACCCACTCAAAGCCAAAATCAAAGAAGCGGGAGTGCATTTTATTTTGCAAGTTCCTAGTTTTGACAAGGAGTTTTTCAAGGAATATTTGCTACAAATGTTGCATACATACGATGCAGCAAAGAACAACCTAGTACAAATAGGTGATCACACCTTGGTTGTTGAATTCTCTCTCGAAGTATTTCAACGCACGTTTGGACTTCCCAGGAAGGGCAGAACAATAGTCAATGAACGAGTGGATCCTAAGAAAACGCCAGAGTTAATCATGAGTATCACTATCCTGAAAAAGGAGGAGGTGGATACTATGTTGACCACTCACGGCGGAAGAGGAGTAAAACAGACGCAATTGTGGAACAAAGGATTGGAATGCATAATGAATGTCCTTATGGCCAGATTATCAGGGGAGCAAAGAAGTTTAGACCTTCCTATTTGGCTGATCCCATATCTGCAAGGGATAGAGAAGGGAGTAGCCTATGACTGGGCAACACATCTGGCGTGTCGTATTCAAAATTTTCTGATGCGAACAACAAAGAACTTTTCGATGGCATTTCATGCCATTGGTCTGATTTTGGATGCAACCTCCAAGGCAGGAGTGCAAATTCCAGACTTCGATCCTTCGAAGAAGTTACCAGAGTTAGCACCATCCATCTTGCGGTGGAAGGATGCTCAACCATTAGTGAAGAAGCTAACACCAGTAAAGAAGGCTCGGGTGAAGCAGATATCTCATAAGCCGCGCCAAGAAAAACTGGTGGCTGCTTTAGAAGGGGAGGATACTACACCATCACAAATCGGGGAAAAGGAGTCCAAGAAGCAGAATGTTGCCCAATCACCGGAAGAGCCCAAATGGAAGAAAAAGAAAGGGCGATTTGATGAACCACCCCCAACATTTTCTCAAGAAGCATTGCAGAAGATAGCACAGAACTTGGAGGCATCTTGCGCTCTGGAGCGATAACCGACAGTACACACGAAGGAAGTTGATTTTTGCTATCCCCTCAGTTCTCCATAACACCGCAGCTGGATCCAGCACGGCCGTACAGATTGGACCCAACGAGTATCTGGCGGAGGCTGAATTTTGGGCTCGTGCAGGTTCACCCGAACCAATTGGGGAATCTTTGGCTAGACCAACCACATTAGCGACATCATTGAGTGCATTTTCACTTGAAGATATGTTAGCCGCAGACAAAGCCAAGAGATCAGCCGACACAGGTAATCCAGGAGTGATTACCACACCAGTGGTAGAGGAGGGCATACCACCCCCGGATATGGGAAATCCGACACCTGAGACAGAAAAGCCCATCACTGCAGAGGATGCAGAGGTCTCGAAGGAAACTGAGACCAACACAGGTGAAGGAGAACAGCCCCCACAAACAACAGACTCTCAGCATATGGTGGAGCAGGAAGGCAAGAGTAGCCAGGCCCCAATGTAGTTTGTAGTAACCGGATGGAAGGCAGAATAGAAGACTATTGACCTCTCAAAAAAAGGGGAGGTAGTACAGGAAGAACAGGAGGAGGAACAACAGGACACATGGTCCAAAGCTTTTTTAGTACAAGTGCCCAACTTCATGGATCCATCAGATTCTATGGATCAGCAAGCGGTAACCTGTTTCTCAAGACTGGGGGAAATCATGGATAACTTACGCTTGCAGTTTGACATTGCATGTGTGGGCCAATGGAAAAAGTGGCAAGGAATGATAGAGGAAGAACTGGACAGATTGGTCAAATGGGCTGCACAAGGTCCTTGGCGTAAAGATATTTCCAAAATATACCAGGCTTAGCCTTGGACACTGCCCACTACCAATTTGACAACTATGGAGGGCATTGAGTGCTTGCTTGAAAAGACGCCCACCCTCTATCTGGAGACAACGCAGGTGTATGTCTACGACCACAACATTAACCCTCCTCAACACCCCTTAGAACAAGGATCACAAGTGGAGTTAGTGCTAGAATTAGTCGATATATACTCAATTGAACTTCATTGCACATTTGTTGTGTTGGCTTGGAGAAGGAATCAAATGTTTGCATTCAGCAAAGCAGGCAGTTGATAGTGAATTGCAAACTGTCCACGAAGCCTTACAACGAAAGGACCAACTCTTGTAGGAAGGAATGGCAAGGATGGATGAAGTTCAACAGAATATCCGAAAACTACAACAGGAATTACAGAACCTTGGCACTCAATTGGAGGAAAAGAATCAACACATTTGTCAGTTGGAAGCTGAAGTATCACAACTTAAAAGTGCTAAGGAACTGTTAATCAAGCAAGCGGAAACACTGGAAGCTCAAAAGAATCAAAAGGAGCTCGCTTGGCAACAAGTGCAAGAACGTGAGGTAGCTCTGCAATAGCAGTTAGCACAGAAAGCTACACCTTCTTCATCGGTGTTAGAACAACGAATGAAAGAGATTTTCCTAAGGAGGGAGGTTGACTTGTTATCCAGTCTCAAGCAAACAGAAGAACGTGCTAACGCCTTGGGAGTGGAATGGGCCAAATATTTCAACTATGCCAAGAGGCTCAAGGAGGAACGCGAGAGCATGCAGACTCAGCTACAGGAATATGAGAAAGCGTTTCAAGCTGCCAATCCTAAAACCCCAGTGCACACAGATGCTGAAACTCCTCGGATCGAGCGGAGAAAGTCGTTGAGGACATTGACTTCTTCGAAGGGGAGGATAGATGTAGACAACAGTTCTAAACAGAAATAAATCATAAGAACTAGTTGACAAGAATGTCCTATAATTTTGATTATACATAAGAATTTTGGAATGTAATTTTGTTATGTTTGATAAATGATGTAAAATCAGCCATCGAATGAATATGGCTTGATTACGTACAAAGTGCACTAGAAGACAAAAGCAACCGTCAAATTGTTAAGAAGATAATTAGTTAGACGTCTGAGTTAAGACGTCTAGTTAGTTAGACGTCCAACAGGCTGTATTAGACGTCTAAAGCAAGTAGTTAGGGTAAAACTTGGTTGGGACGGTTGACGCAAAGTAGTTGCAATAACTACTTTGCTCACCTATAAATACCCCCTATTCAATTTTGTAAATATGTATCTACTTGTTGATAATGAAGAACTATTGTGCAAAGCCATTGTTTTGGAATGCGTGTTGGTAATGTGTGGATTGTAGATGTGTTGCAAAATTGTGTTGCAGGTTGTGTTCATCACTTGGAGGACGAGATAACATCATTTGTGGTTGCAGGTGTTGGAGACTGAAGATCTAAACCCCACTAGACGTCTAGCCTTGCCGTCTGACGGAGTCGTCATTCGCCTAGTCTACCCGTCTAGTTTGGATAATTATCTCGTCCCTAGACGTCTACCCTTGTGACCTCAACGTCTTACTGTTGACTAAGCCGTCTGACAGGACGTGTTATTAGTGTTCACACTAGACGTCTACTCGTAACCGTCTAAACGTCTACCCCTAGACGTCTAACCTAGTCGCCCCAGACGTCTAAACTTATTGTCATAGACGTCTACCCTAGACGTCTACCAGTGTACTCAGACGTCTAATATCTGTGATGTCTAAACAACGCTATGATGGATCTAACAATCATCCCTTCCTAATTGTTGTCATTCCCTCGTCTCAGGAACACCCTCACCCTTGTCTACACCAGTGGAGTAAGCCTTTGTCTTCAATGTACTCATCCTCCGTACACTCTTCGAGGTGTAGTACTCCCTCTTCGTCTGGTTCATATCCCGACCCTTCATTCGAGGAAGAAAATCTTGAATCATCAGAACTCGCAATCTCTTGGCTTACCGCCTGATTCTTTAGATTGATCAAATATCTTTGCTGGCCTTTCTTGAAGGTCAGATGCTCTTTATACCAGTTGTGGTTTACTTTCGCCGTTCGTAACCACCCTCGCCCCAACAATGCATCATATGCTGGTTTTTGCATGGCAATTATAACGAAATCCAGTATAAAATCTTGTTCCGCTATATGCACTTTTTGGCTTATTAGTACGCCGATTGCCTCGATGCCGTACTAATATGCTCCGTACAATTTGAAGTTTGGAGATCTAAGTGCGGGTTGGCCAATACTCAACCATGTTCTTTCTGGCATCATGTTCACACTTGATCCTCCATCAACGATCACAAGATTCAACTTATGGTCCAATATCTCCATATGAACCAAAGTTGGCTTCTTCCCCGCCTCGATCATCAATATCGTTGGATCAATGAACTGACCTTGCTTGATGTGTGCTACTTGTCGGGTTTCTCTCTTCTTTGTTTTTACAACTTCTCCCACTGTAGCATACAACTCAGGTACTATGTTGAATAGACTAGCTACCGTCACTTCTACTGTCATATTCAGCATCTGTGTCACCAAGCCTTCTATTGATGCTTGTTTATCATTTGTGATCTCCACCTTTTTTAGAGTTTTTTTCTAGAACAAGTCCTGTCCTGCTTTCCTTTGTCTAGTTCTGTTTTTATCAATTCTTGAGCTTCCAGCCATCGCGCTTTCTCCCTGGCAGGATTCGAGCATTCGTCTAACTTCCTAGCTTGTGTTCTTGTTACAACTAGGACTTCATCTTCTCTTTCCAACACTGTACTTATTTCGCCAATGTCAATAAGATTGACATTCTATGTTCCACTGGAACTTGCTTTATTTGGGCAATTAGCCTCTTTGTGGTTCCCTGGACCACACCACCTACACATTTGAGTAACATTGTTACCTCCAGTAGTGTTCACGTTCTGAGGCTGGGGGTAGTTTTTTGCAAAGTGGCCCCATTCTTGAAAATTCCGACACTGAATTACAGGTCTCCCTTCAAAGTCGTACTGTAGTCGACTCTGTCCTCCTTGTCTTCCTCCTCGGTGGTTATTTTTGTATCCGCCGCTTGTTGCACCTTGTCCATTTTTTGAAGTATCGGGTTGACTTCCTTGTTGAATTGTTAATGTCTGGTGCATTGCTCCATTCAGATTGAATGGACAATCTGCTACTGGGTGACCTGCAATATCACATATGTTGCAATACACTTTCTTTGGGCAATTGGTATTGGCATGTCCCTCCGTTTTGCAGTCGGAACACCAAATATTCTTCCTATCTTTCCTCACTTCTCCTTTTGACTTCTTTTATAATTTTATCAAACTCTTTCCGAAAGGAATGTATCTCACTTTGCACTTTATCTTCTTCATCATTATGCGATTCTTCGCGTTTTGGTTGTCCGCCAATTCCTACAGTTGTTTGCTTGGCTTGGCTTTCAAATTTCTTTGCTTTCTCGAGGGCTTTCGCATATGTCGAGGATGGTACTGCTTTCATCTTCTTTCGGTATTTGTGTAGTAATCCATCCAAGAATCAACGTTTTATCATCCCGTCGGTTGGTGGCATTTCCATTTTATCTATTAGCTGCCTCAGTCTCCTATCGTAGCTCTTGACATCTGTAGACAGGGGTGAGTACATTCCCGATATAGGTGATGACAATTAGTATCAGGGTTAGTCAAGGTAAAAAATGGTCTAGTTGATAGGCTAACTCTGGCTATCAAGGGTCCAGGCGTTGGATAGACCAGTGCAGACGTCTGGGACTATGTCAGACGTCTGGTCTAGACGTCTGGGAGCCAGACGTCAGGTTATGGCTGGACGTCGAGTGAAAGGGCTGACGGCTAGCCGTCTGGTGGTGACCAGACGTCCGGCTAGACGTCAGGCCTCAGCGAACGCTCAACCTCCATAACCGCTTATGCTCCAACACCTGTTCGTCAATACGCAACAACAAACCTGCAACAATAAGAAAACCTGCAACATAGCCATTAATGCTTCAAACCTGCAACAACTCCATTAATGGCAGCAACCTGTAACTCAACTCAACACTCAATGCATACACATAATATGGATCAGAATAACAGTATTTATACACAAACAAGCATGAGGGGAGCACTGTTCATAGCGCACCATTGTTTTTATACAAGACGAAGCGCAGACGCCATACGTTGATTGAACCTGGCAGTCAACAGCGTTGTGAAAAACAATATTTTTTGTGCAAGTATTGGACCTAACCTCCAAACCAATAGATTGAAGGCGATAGAAATCCCCTAGGGCATTCGTTTTTTTGTTGCAAATTGCCAAGTATAAGTGATCGACGTCTCACCGACAAAAGACGTCTAGGAGGAAGAAGACGTCTAGGAGCAAGAATACGTCCAGCCAGTGCGAGATGTCTAGCAGGAAGCAGCAGACGTCTACCGGACAATAGACGTCTACCGAACAGTAGATGTCTAGCAGGAAGCAGTAGACGTCTACTGGACAACAAACGTCTAGCAGGAAGCAGCAGACGTCTATTGGACAAAAAATGTATAGCAGGAAGCAACAAACGTCTACCGGACAACAGACGTCTAGTAGGAAGCAACAATCGTTTATCTGACAGTTGACGGATAGCAGGAGAAGACAAACGTCTAGTGAAGCAGACGACGTCTGAAATTGAAAAACATAGACAACGGAGAACTTGTGAGGGAATAATGAGTTATCAAAAATCTGGCAAAGTTCCAATCCGATCAGAAACAAAACTTGACTCAGCAATAGCCAAAAGATTGCGACATCAATAGGAATATGGGATGCGCAGACAAATCGAAAGCCCCGACAAAGGGCAGACTCAAAGTCAACAAGAAGCAATAGAAATAGCCACTCAAAAAAATAGGGAAGCTCAACAAAGTAGCAAGGATCAGGTTGCAATTGACGACATTACCTGGATATGCCCTACAGGTGATTTTTGCCGTCAATGGTGGGCAGAAACACCAACAGATAACCCACTCAAAGCCAAAATCAAAGAAGCGGGAGTGCATTTTATTTTGGAAGTTCCTAGTTTTGACAAGGAGTTTTTCAAAGAATATTTGCTACAAATGTTGCATACATACAATGCAACAAAGAACAACCTAGTGCAAATAGGTGATCACACCTTGGTTGTTGAATTCTCTCCCGAAGTATTCCAACGCATGTTTGGACTTCCCAGGAAGGGCAAAGCAGTAGTCAATGAACGAGTGGATCCTAAGAAAACGCCAGAGTTAATCATGAGTATCACTAACCTGAAAAAGGAGGAGGTGGATACTATGTTGGCCACTCACGGCGGAAGAGGAGTAAAACAGACGCAATTGCGGAACAAAGGATTGGAATGCATAATGAATGTCCTTATGGCCAGATTATCAGGGGAGCAAAGAAGTTCAGACCTTCCTATTTGGCTGATCCCATATCTGCAAGGGATAGAGAAGGGAGTAGCCTATGACTGGGCAACACATCTGGCGTGTCGTATTCAAAATTTTCTGATGCGAACAACAAAGAACTTTTCGATGGCATTTCATGCCATTGGTCTGATTTTGGATGCAACCTCCAAGGCAGGAGTGCAAATTCCAGACTTCGATCCTCCGAAGAAGTTACCAGAGTTAGCACCATCCATCTTGCGGTGGAAGGATGCTCAACCATTAGTAAAGAAGCTAACACCAGATAAAGAAGGCTCGGGTGAAGTAGATATCTCATAAGCCGCGCCAAGAAAAACTGGTGGCTGCTTTAGAAGGGGAGGATACTACACCATCACAAATCGGGGAAAAGGAGTCCAAGAAGCAGAATGTTGCCCAATCACCGGAAGAGCCCAAATGGAAGAAAAAGAAAGGGCGATTTGATGAATCACCCCCAACATTTTCTCAGGAAGCATTGTAGAAGATAGCACAGAACTTGGAGGCATCTTGCGCTCTGGAGCGCCAGCCAACAGTACACAGGTAGGAAGTTGATTTTGCTATCCCCTCAGTTCTCCATAACACCGCAGTCGGATCCAGTACGGCTGTACAGATTGGACCCAACGAGTATCTTGCGGAGGCTGAATTTTGGGCTCGTGCAGGTTCACCCGAACCAATTGGGGAATCTTTGGCTAGACCAACCACATTAGCGACATCATTGAGTGCATTTTCACTTGAAGATATGTTAGCCGCAGACAAAGCCAAGAGATCAACCGACACAGGTAATCTAGGAGTGATTACCACACCAGTGGTAGAGGAGGGCATACCACCCCTGGATGTGGGATATCCGACACCTGAAACAGGAAAGCCCATCACTGCAGAGGATGCAGAGGTCTCGAAGGAAACTGAGACCAACACAGGTGAAGGAGAACAGCCCCCACAAACAACAGACTCTCAGCATATGGTGGAGCAGGAAGGCAAGAGTAGCCAGGCCCCAATGTAGTTTGTAGTAACCGGATGGAAGGTAGAAAAGAAGACTATTGACCTCTCAAAAAAGGGGAAGGAGGTAGTACAGGAAGAACAACAGGAGGAGGAACAACAGGACACATGGTCCAAAGCTTTTTTAGTACAAGTGCCCAACTTCATGGATCCATCAGATTCTATGGATCAGCAAGCGGTAACCTGTTTCTCAAGACTGGGGGAAATCATGGATAACTTACGCTTGCAGTTTGACATTGCATGTGTGGGCCAATGGAAAAAGTGGCAAGGAATGATAGAGGAAGAACTGGACAGATTGGTCAAATGGGCTGCACAAGGTCCTTGGCGTAAAGATATTTCCAAAATATACCAGGCTTAGCCTTGGACACTGCCCACTACCAATTTGACAACTATGGAGGGCATTGAGTGCTTGCTCGAAAAGACAACCACCCTCTATCTCGAGACAACGCAGGTGTATGTCTACGACCACAACATTAACCCTCCTCAGCACCTCTTAGAACAAGGATCACAAGTGGAGTCAGTGCTAGAATTAGTCGATATATACTCAATTGAACTTCATTGCACATTTGTTGTGTTGGCTTGGAGAAGGAATCAAATGTTTGCATTCAGCAAAGCGAGCGGTTGATAGTGAATTGCAAACTGTCCACGAAGCCTTACAACGAAAGGACCAACTTTTGCAGGAAGAAATGGCACGGATGGATGAAGTTCAGTATAATATGCAGGCACTACAAGAGGAATTACAGAACCTTGGCACTCAATTGGAGGAAAAGAATCAACACATTTGTCAGTTGGAAGCTGAAGTATCACAACTTAAAAGTGCTAAGGAACTGTTAATCCAGCAAGCAGAAACACTGGCAGCTCAAAAGAATCAAAAGGAGCTCGCTTGGCAACAAGTGCAAGAACGTGAGGTAGCTCTGCAATAGCAGTTAGCACAGAAAGCTACACCTTCTTCATCGGTGTTAGAACAACGAATGAAAGAGATTTTCCTAAGGAGGGAGGTTGACTTGTTATCCAGTCTCAAGCAAACAGAAGAACGTGCTAACGCCTTGGGAGTGGAATGGGCCAAATATTTCAACTATGCCAAGAGGCTCAAGGAGGAACGCGACAGCATGTAGACTCAGATACAGGAATATGAGAAAGCGTTTCAGGCTGCCAATCCTAAAACCCCAGTGCACACAGATGCTGAAACACCTCAGACTGAGCGGAGTAAGTCGTTGAGGACATTGACTTCTTCGAAGGGGAGGATAGATGTAGACAACAGTTCTAAACAGAAATAAATCATAAGAACTAGCTGACAAGAATGTCCTATAATTTTGATTATACATAAGAATTTTGGAATGTAATTTTGTTATGTTTGATAAATGATGTAAAATCAGCCATCGAATGAATATGGCTTGATTACGTACAAAGTGCACTAGAAGACAAAAGCAACCGTCAAATTGTTAAGAAGATAATTAGTTAGACGTCTGAGTTAAGACATCTAGTTAGTTAGACGTCCAACAGGCTGTATTAGACGTCTAAAGCAAGTAGTTAGGGTAAAACTTGGTTGGGACGGTTGACGCAAAGTAGTTGCAATAACTACTTTGCTCACCTATAAATACCCCCATTCAATTTTGTAAATATATATCTACTTGTTGATAATGAAGAACTATTGTGCAAAGCCATTGTTTTGGAATGCGTGTTGGTAATGTGTGGATTGTAGATGTGTTGCAAAATTGTGTTGCAGGTTGTGTTCATCACTTGGAGGACGAGATAACATCATTTGTGGTTGCAGGTGTTGGAGACTGAAGATCTAAACCCCACTAGACGTCTAGCCTTGCCGTTTGAAGGAGCTGTCATTCGCCTAGTCTACTCGTCTAGTTTGGATAATTATCTGCCTAGACGTCTACCCTTGTGACCTCAACGTCTTACTGTTGACTAAGCCGTCTGACAGGACGTGTTATTAGTGTTCACACTAGACGTCTACTCGTAACCGTCTAAACGTCTACCCCTAGACGTCTAACCTAGTCGCCCCAGACGTCTAAACTTATTGTCATAGACGTCTACCCTAGACGTCTACCAGTGTACTCAGACGTCTAATCCCTGTGACGTCTAAACAAAGCTATGATGGATCTAACAATCATCCCTTCCTAATTGTTGTCATTCCCTCGTCTCGAGAACACCCTCACCCTTGTCTACACCAGTGGAGTAAGCCTTTGTCTTCAATGTACTCATCCTCCGTACACTCTTCGAGGTGTAGTACTCCCTCTTCGTCTGGTTCATATCCCGACCCTTCATTCGAGGAAGAAAATCTTGAATCATCAGAACTCGCAATCTCTTGGCTTACCGCCTGATTCTTTAGATTGATCAAATATCTTTGCTGGCCTTTCTTGAAGGTCAGATGCTCTTTATACCAGTTGTGGTTTACTTTCGCCGTTCGTAACCACCCTCGCCCCAACAATGCATCATATGCTGGTTTTTGCATGGCAATTATAACGAAATCCAGTATAAAATCTTGTTCCGCTATATGCACTTTTTGGCTTATTAGTACGCCGATTGCCTCGATGCCGTACTAATATGCTCCGTACAATTTGAAGTTTGGAGATCTAAGTGCGGGTTGGCCAATACTCAACCATGTTCTTTCTGGCATCATGTTCACACTTGATCCTCCATCAACGATCACAAGATTCAACTTATGGTCCAATATCTCCATATGAACCAAAGCTGGCTTCTTCCCTGCCTCGATCATCAGTATCGTTGGATCAATGAACTGACCTTGCTTGATGTGTGCTACCTGTCGGGTTTCTCTCTTCTTTGTTTTTACAACTTCTCCCACTGTAGCATACAACTCAGGTACTATGTTGAATAGACTAGCTACCGTCACTTCTACTGTCATATTCAGCATCTGTGTCACCAAGCCTTCTATTGATGCTTGTTTATCATTTGTGATCTCCACCTTTTTTAGAGTTTTTTTCTAGAACAAGTCCTGTCCTGCTTTCCTTTGTCTAGTTCTGTTTTTATCAATTCTTGAGCTTCCAGCCATCGCGCTTTCTCCCTGGCAGGATTCGAGCATTCGTCTAACTTCCTAGCTTGTGTTCTTGTTACAACTAGGACTTCATCTTCTCTTTCCATCATCTGTACTTATTTTGCCAATGTCAATAAGATTGACATTCTATGTTCCATTGGAACTTGCTTTATTTGGGCAATTAGCCTCTTTGTGGTTCCCTGGACCACACCACCTACACATTTGAGTAACATTGTTACCACTGTAGTGTTCACGTTCTGAGGCTGGGGGTAGTTTTTTGCAAAGTGGCCCCATTCTTGACAATTCCGACACTGAATTACAGGTCTCCCTTCAGAGTCGTACTGTAGTCGACTCTGTCCTCCTTGTCTTCCTCCTCGGTGGTTATTTTTGTATCCGCCGCTTGTTGCACCTTGTCCATTTTTTGAAGTATCGGGTTGACTTCCTTGTTGAATTGTTAATGTCTGGTGCATTGCTCCATTCAGATTGAATGGACAATCTGCTACTGGGTGACCTGCAATATCACATATGTTGCAATACGCTTTCTTTGGGAAATTGGTATTGGCATGTCCCTCCGTTTTGCAGTCGGAACACCAAATATTCTTCCTATCTTTCCTCACTTCTCCTTTGACTTCTTTTATAATTTTATCAAACTCTTTCCGAAAGGAATGTATCTCACTTTGCACTTTATCTTCTTCATCATTATGCGATTCTTCGCGTTTTGGTTGTCCGCCAATTCCTACAGTTGTTTGCTTGGCTTGGCTTTCAAATTTCTTTGCTTTCTCGAGGGCTTTCGCATATGTCGAGGATGGTACTGCTTTCATCTTCTTTCGGTATTTGTGTAGTAATCCATCCAAGAATCAACGTTTTATCATCCCGTCGGTTGGTGGCATTTCCATTTTATCTATTAGCTGCCTCAGTCTCCTATCGTAGCTCTTGACATCTGTAGACAGGGGTGAGTACATTCCCGATATAGGTGATGACAATTAGTATCAGGGTTAGTCAAGGTAAAAAATGGTCTAGTTGATAGGCTAACTCTGGCTATCAAGGGTCCAGGCGTTGGATAGACCGGTGCGGACGTGCGGGACTATGTCGGACGTCCGGTCTAGACGTTCGGGAGCCGGACGTCAGGTTATGGCCGGACGTCGAGTGAAAGGGGCGACGGCTAGCCGTCTGGTGGTGACCAGACGTCCGGCTAGACGTCAGGCCTCAGCGAACGCTCAACCTCCATAACCGCTTATGCTCCAACACCTGTTCGTCAATACGCAACAACAAACCTGCAACAATAAGAAAACCTGCAACATAGCCATTAATGCTTCAAACCTGCAACAACTCCATTAATGGCAGCAACCTGTAACTCAACTCAACACTCAATGCATACACATAATATGGATCAGAATAACAGTATTTGTATTATGCTTCAATCACGATTACAGCATACAATGGTGATCTCAAACAAAGTTTGTGCTCTCTCTGTCTGTCTCTGATTATTTACAAATGTTTGAAAAGGGGGTATTTATAGGGCTAGAAGTTGGTTATCCCAACCAACTTCCCCCAACTTCCCCAACCACTTCTACAACCGAATTTGCTAACTAATTGCTAATTAGACGTCTAACTCTGCTAACTAGCCGTTAGGCCACTAGCCTAGACGTCAGGCCACTAGCCCAGATGTTTGACGGCCAGTCCAGACGTCTGACAAAACTAGACGTCTGGTGACTGGCAACACTGGACATCTGACTTACAGACTGGACGTCTGATGCCAACACTTAGACAATATTGCTCAATTACTTTCAAAATTGTTCGGTTACATTCAAAATTGTTGGAGGATGTGCCAGTCAGTCCTAGGGCTTAGAACTGCTGTCTACAACATCTTCTTCTAGTTTTCGTTTCGTGGCGAAGATTTTAGTGATGATCTCTATATCGTATCTTAATGGTTGGAATTCTTCAATGAATGCATCCTTCAGGGGGGTCCGTTGGGTGAATGGTTGTGTACGTTGTCGTTTTAAATACCAATCCATAGCCATTCCACGTAAAGTGGTTGGAAACAATCACAACCACTCTGTATCTTGTGTTACCCCATTTGATCCCCAAATGGTGATACAAGTTCCCATATGATGGGTTGGGTCTTCTTTTCCTTCCCCATGGAAAGTTAGACATTTCTGTATGTCTGCTTGAGTAGCAGTGTGCGCCATTGGGACTTTCCCACTAGGCGGGTTTCTTGGTGGTGAGCGTGGTGGAATTCTGTTCGGCTCTCTCTGCTGTTGATGGTGTGAAATTTGTGTCAAATAGCCTTCTACCTCCACTTCATGATCTCCTTCACGAATAAACGAGATGTGGTTCTGGTATTCCTCCCCACGAACCGATGCGTGGTTGTTGCGGTACAAAGTCTCCTACTTCTGTATCCGCCGACCAAATTCTCTCTGCTGGTTCGGGTGTTACTATCCAATCCTCGTTTTCAATAATAGGTACTTCCTCTGCTATTTGCTCTTCGTCTTCTGCTGTCACCAACGTCTTTACTCTCGGATTCTTGTCTTCCATGGGATTCCATACTCTTTCCACTTTAGGTTGTGAAACTTCTTCCTCGTCGTGTGTTCTTTGGTTCGCTAGTCGTGCACTTCTTCTTGGCTGTCTTGGTCTCCTTCCTCTTGTACCTAACCGGCGATGTGTCATTCACCTCTTTGTCTTATCAAGTCTACTTCTTACCCAAAGTTTGTTTTTAGGCAACGATGCCAAATGTAGACAAGGGTAAGTACTTCCCCGAGACGAGAAGTTAGGAGGGAGTAGTCAACTTGGTTACACAAGTCATTATGCTCAGTCGTTATGGGTAAACAAGTCTAACAAACGTCGAGAACAGTAGACGTTTGAGGCAGACGACTAGACGTTTGGGATGGATGGCTAGACGTCTGGACTGATGGACGCCTTGGATATACGGCTAGACGTCTGGGACGGACGGCTAAACTTTTGGACTAGCAGACGTCTACGGCTGACGACTAGATGATAGACGTCTGGGACGGACGTCTAGAAGTCTGACGTCTGGGACGGACGTCTAGTCGTCTGACGTCTGGGATGGTTCTGCTGACAAGGCCAGACGACTAGACGACGAACAGTTTGCAAGGGTCTAAACGTTTGCAATTAGGATGTACGTCTTTAGTTATCTCTGTCCCTTAGCGCTTCTTGCAACAACAAAACAACACACAACAATACTCCTTGTACCAAGTCATGATCAATACCTGCAACACAACACTATAACAAATATACAATCACACACAACACGCATTCCAGAATAACAGTTGCTGCACAACAGATCTGCATTATAGACAAGTATGGATATCTTACAAAATGAAATAGGGGGTATTTATAGGTAAGCCCGGGTAGTTACTACAACTAACCCGTCTCAACCGTCCCAACCACCTATTGCTAAGCAATTTGTTTACTGCATAACAAACTGCTTTAGACGTCTAACACAACAGCCAGACGTCTGACTAGTTAGGTAGGACGTTTGACTAACCTAGACGTTTAACTAATTATGACGTCTTAACACAAAGACGGTTGAGTTTGTCCTTTTGTGCATATTTATTAATCAAGCCATATTCATTAGATTGGCTGCTTTTACATTGCGAACTTGTCATTTTAATGACTCGTACATTACCAAATTTGTTGTATATAGTCAAAATGTGAATCTTCATAGGACATTCTTTGTCAGACAGCTTAGTGATTTATTTGTGCTCTGAACTGCTGTCTACAATCACTTCACTCATCTACAAGTTGATTTCTTTGAAGTAGCCAATAGTTTGTAACAAATTCTTTTCTATTTGTAATTAGGATATAGTGATTGTTGATACCCATTTAGGTACCTTTTAAAACTAAATAATAATGTACAAATATTGTAAGGTCCTTTGATACTTTATCAACACATATTATACATTTTAAGATTGTGGATGAAAAGGGGGTCACCTTTCAAAAGGACTACTTGCATTTTATTGACATTTGAAGGGGAGTCAAATGTTTTCAACATAAGAGTTGATTTCTGAAATTAAAGGTTTGGGTTCTACTTATGATCTACTATACAAGTGTGAAGGTCCTTAAAACACATTTATATTAGAGGAAATAACAAAGTTGTGCAACCACTTTGAGTGGGTTTATGAAATCCATGGCTAAAGTCTTCTTATTACTTGATCTACTATACGAGTGTGAAGGTCCTTAAAACACATTTATATTGGAGGAAATAACAAAGTTGTGCAACCACTTTGAGTGGGTTTATGAAATCCATGGCTAAAGTCTTCTTATTACTTGATCCACACGGGTTCGGGGATGGTGGATTCTTTAGAGTGAAAATCAGAAATAGGGGAGAATGTTGTAAGTTGAAATAGCTAATTTTATTAGTTGTGAATAATCACAGAAAAGGCAATCTCTGAGGAGAGATGTTTACCAATTAAACAATCGGTGAGAAAAGGGTGTTTCTCACTGCAAATGTGTCGACTGCTCTGCTCTTCTTGAAAACAAAAACCGTATATTTATATAGATTTGATGGGAGAAGAAGAAGAACCATGGCTGTTCCATTGTTACAACAATGACGGTTATAACAATTCAACTTCTGCCAGGTGGGATGCAGGATGTGGAAGGTCCATTGTAGTTGGCAAGCATTTCTCAATCTGTCCTTTGTTTGCGGTTTGTTCGTCTCGTCTGACTTCGAGCCTTTCGAGCCATCTAGCTTCTGCTAGAATCCAAGCCCTCGAAGTTGTCTAGTTTGCATCCGAGCTCAAGGCACCTTTGTCCTTCCTATTCCGAATTCTCCGAGACATTCGATGTCCATTTGAGCCCATTCGAGTCCGAGGCATCTTCCAAGTCTAAATCCAAGCTCGTTTTCTTTTTGCATCCATCGGAGTTGTTCGAGTCAGGGTTTTGCTTTCGGGTCCTTCCTCATCCTTTCGAGCTGTCCATCCATTTGGATTAGTTGACCCTCCTTGAGAAGAAATGGTCCCCATTGCGTCAAGCCTAGGCATCAATTGTGGAAGCTTCCTTTTTAACTGAGTCCTCGTGAACCCCTTGGCTTGGTGATTGAGTTGACTCTCTTAGATTACCCTATATAGTTGCGTGGACTATTTCCTGGTGGTTTTAGTCCACGTGTCAACTATCTGATCCTCCTCTGCTAGTGCAAGATTTCCAAGCTTGAGTTCCTCAATCACCAACTTCTCTACTACTGTTGAAGCATCTAGCAAAGATAGGTAATACGACTTAAGAAGCTCAATGTTGGGATGCAAACCAAGATAACGTGGTAGATCTAGTTCGAAGGCGTTCTCTCCCACTTGCTTGGTGATGGTATAAGTCCATAGCGTAGGGGTCTGATTTTTCTATGTGGACATGTGAGGTGTTCTTTCTAGAATCGCAACCAAACCTTATCTCCCACTTGGAAAGAGTGCGGGGTGCAATGTTGGTCATGGAGTTGCTTGTACTTTGCGTTCATTGGTCTAGTAGGTCATGAACCTGCTATTGTACATGTTGAATATGCTTGACAAACTTCATTGCCTTTTCTATTTTGCTTTGTCTATGTGGTATGAAGTCCATGGGTGAGTTGGGAAAGCCACATCCGCAAGCGCCAACGATTGAAAACCAAAACACACATGAAAGGGATGTGTTTGGTAGAGCTGTGCAAAGCCCTGTTATACTTGTGTTGAATGTATGGTGTTAGAGTTACTATGCTACAATAACTATGATTATTACCTCATTTGGTAATTAGTAGATTCTCCTAGGTAGATTTTACTTACCGCATGGTAGATTTAGATTATTTACTTTTACCTTGAAGATATTCACTGTGGAATATCTTGGGGTTAGTTGGTTAGTCATTGTAATAATTTTGATTACGTTAGTAGGTTAGGTTAAGCGCTTATTAATCAAAGCGCGTTAGTTAGCACTAATAGGGGATATTATTTTATTTATATCCTATAGGGTATACATAGCCTATACCTTGTAGTATTTAAGCAATGGCATTATCAATATTAATTTTCAATGTTCGCCTATTTGCTTACATTGGTATCAGAGCAGGCGTTTTGCCTTGCTCTGCTCTGATCCAGGTTCCACCATAGGTGGACAAGACCTGGTCTAGTGGCTTGGGCTCCATTTGTGACTTTTGGCCAGCCTTGGAGGAGTCCTACCTGCGACGTAGATCCAAGCGACTTGACAGCCGCTGGACTAGACTAACAGTGGTCCAGCAGATTGGTGCCACGTTGCACAAGCCGCTAGACTGGAGCAATGGACCAACTGCGGCAATCCTAGAAAGGAATCTTGGCGGACAAAGGTGGGCATAACCACCTCCACCTCCAAGTGAGGTGGCTCGTTTGGCTAAAGGAGCGCACAGCTCCGAGGACCTAACACGGACCGAGAGCTAAGCCTAGGAGGACTCTGACGTGCGGGGACATGTGGCTGCTGCGAAAGACCTAGAGTGGCGCTGACGCAACACTGGACACATGGAGGACAACTAGGTGGACCGGACACCTAAGCGAGGACACGTTGTTGCTGCGGAAGACCTAGCGTGGCACTGGCGCAACTTTGAACACACGGAGGACAGCTTTGTGGACTGGAAACCTAAGCCTACAATGTGGACACAAGAGACGACAAAAACCTACCACGTGGCGACATTCGTGCGCGTGAGCATTTGGGAGGGTATAGTCTACCAGTAGTAGACATTTTCTTTTCATGTGTTTTTTAAATTAAATACCCCATGTTAGTTTGTCTCCCCACGCATGTGGGATATCTTTGGCGAACTGTTGAACATTTGCAAGTAGTCTATAACACTTTTGCAGATAGCTTGTAAATTGTCATCGCAGGATGCGTTTTCCGAATTAAACCGACGATCGTAGATTGCAAAAAATTTGACATCCTTCCAGTGATGTTTCCTGGATTTTTGGTCAGCCTTCCGTAGATCTTAGCCCCCAGACCTCTGCCAGACTCGACCCAACTCAGAGCAACGACCTGCTGTTGGAGTTTATGCAGCATCCCGGACTAATTTGTTTCTATAGGTTTGGTCGTATTCTGCGGCTATGTTTCAGAAGATGCTCTTGCATAGCAACACAAACAATGGTGCAGTATCTGTAGGCAGACACAATCACAGTTTGCAGACGTAGGTGCTCCAATGACTACGTATGCGTTGCAGAAACCAGCTTCTTGCACAACTTTGGGGTTAGAGGCGGTATCGCTTCACAAAGGGAAGGCGACCCTCCTTCCTACCGATCGGGCTAGCTAGCTCGATTGGCAGGAGAGACCAGCCTTTGGGCGGACACCAACGAGGTCGAGAGTTCGAGCCTCGTCGTGGTCCCCCACCCCTTTCTTTTGCTAAAAGGGGCAAACGAAATATTCCAAGGTAAAGTTTGATTAAAATATTTTTTTTCAATTTTACAAAATTTAAAATTAAAGTTTTTTATATATATGTTTTTTAATAATTTAAATATAAATTATGTTTTTAAAAAATCATTTTTTTATAAATTGATTTTTTTTAACAAAACATAAGTTTATATTTATTATTAATTCAAATTATATGATTACACTTTTTATTTAAATTTTGCAAATTAAATAAAAAAAAAGGGGACCTATTTTTTTTTGGAAATTCTAACAAAAGAGTGTTTTTGTTTTTCTCCAAGAGGGGAATATAAGACAAATAAATAACACCTTTTTTTTTTGCAAATTAGGAAGCCCTAAAATCTTCTCAAACCTTGTTAATTTTTGCAAAATCAAAGGAGGACAAAATCAAGAAAATTGATTCTTTCTTGCAGAATTGTAACACAAGGAGACACAAAATTTTGCAAAATTCAAAGTCAACACTTGTGCATTTGTTTTCTCTAAGAAGGAATATAACAAAAGAAGCTAGACATTTTATTTTTTGCAAAACCGAGAAGAGATTGAAGACCTTGGGTCCACTACAACTATGTCATGTGTCGACTAGTTCTGGAAAGCCTTTCAAACGCATGTCGTGTGTCGACTTGACTTGAAAGGAGTGCTACTTTGTTAATTTTGCAAAACAAAAGGGGGAAGACAAGAAATTGTATTTCTTTACAAAATTGTAACACAAAGTGAGGGGCACTTAAAAATTACAACTTGTTTATTTTGCAAAATCAAAAAAAGGAAAGGTAATTGTTTTATGCCACATTCTTTGCAAAATTGTAAAACAGGAGGAGACATTAAATATCAAATTTTTGCACAAAACAAATCCAATTTTTTTTGCAAAAATTAGTAATAAGGTGCATTTTCGATTTTACTCGACACCTTTATTTTAAATTGGCATTTGATAAATTAGGTGCATTTTCGGTTGCATCCGACACCTAAGTGATAAAAATTTGTGGGCACTCGTTGATTGATTATTGCATTTAATTTCTTGAATTCTACAATTATAAGTCATCAAAATCAAGAGAACTCAAAACCCCAAAATTTCACAATAATTTGTGTAACTCATTTGCACAGGTATAAAGCCAATTTTTCTTGATATTCTCTCCTAAATAAAAAACCCTAATTCACTCTTATTTGTTTGGCTCAATTTCCTCAAACTGATTATCCTTCTTTAGGAGGATTTTCAGGCAAGTGCCATTAAATATCTTTTTGAGTGAATTATCTTTTGGTACTCTTTTAGGGTATATCGAAAGAATGAACAAGTTTTTGTGAAATAAGGAACCTTCAAAGTAGCAATTGTTTGCACTAAGGGGGGATAATTCCTTTCTTCCTTCAAAACAGATTTTGAAAAGAGGGAGATAAAAATTGTAAAGGTAATCAGAAAAACAGCAGTCATCATACCTTTTCTTTTAGGCTTCATAATAGCAACCATGCTTGAAGTACTTGCAATAAGGAAGGATTGTTTGGTGAACTTTTTTGATAAATTGCCTAGGAGGCAAAGTTATGTACAAAGATCTTTTGCACTCAAGGGGAAGACTTCAGAAATTACCTAAGGGAAACAAATTTGTAAACCTAGGAAGCACCATTTCAACCCTCTTTTTAGGCTTCATAAATAGCAAATGTTTTTGTTTGAAGTACTTGCAATAAAGGGGTGATTGTACCTCTTTTTAGGCTTCATAAATAACAAACTCTTTTTGTTTGAAGTACTTGTAATAAAAGGGGGGATTTTTTGGTGTAAATTTTGAAATTTGCCTAGGAGGCAATCTTTGTAAAAGCCTTAAAAAGCCTTGTAAAGGCATATCTTTTGCACTTAAGGGGGGGTAAACATTTCTTTCCTACTTCACACAATTTTTGTAAAAAGTGAGGAAGATTTATAAGGGTGCATTTTCGGCAGCAATCAACACCTTAGTCACACTTCTTGCAGAAATTCCATTACAACATGTTTTGCAACAAGGGGGGAAACTTATAAGGGTGCATTTTCGGCAGCGACCGACACCTTAGCTACCTTATCAAAACTTTTGCAAAATCATATTGTAACATAATGAACCTCGTATGTAGTGATCTATTTTACTACACCTAGCGGTTGCAGTGGTTGGTCATCCATGCATTCCGGTTGGATGGTAAGATTACAATAAGGACATTCGTTGATGTGAAAACAAAGTGAGGGATGCCCAATTTTGCTAAAGTACTCAGGAAGTACTTATTTTGCTTAGACCCAAAGGTGACAGACCTAAAGGTATCTACCTAAGCAAGAGCAACTAGAGCCACGAGCTAGAGCAGCTCAACCAAGATGAAAGAAGTGTTGTTTGGCATCTATAAGAAAGGTAAATCCTATGGTAGACCTAGTGGCAAATCCAGTGACAGACCAAGTGGCAGTTTCACAGGCAGATCCAGAGATAGTCCCAGAGGTATTCATCCAGAGGTACACTTAGAGCCATGAGTTGGAGCTCTGTAGGTTCCACTATAGGTGGACAAGACCTAGAATCAGCAGATCAACATATTTCATTTTCTCTTCTTCACTGTATTGGGACAGTTATATACATTACCCAAATAATGTAATAAGGGGGGATGTTAGAGTTACTATGCTACAGTAACTATGATTATTACCTCATTTGGTAATTAGTAGATTCTCCTAGGTAGATTTTACTTACCGCATGGTAGATTTAGATTAATTAATTTTACTTTGAAGATATTCATTGTGGAATATTTTGGGGTTAGTTGGTTAGTCATTGTAATCATTTTGATTATGTTAGTAGGTTAGGTTAAGCGCTTATTAATCAAAGCTCGTTAGTTAGCACTAATAGGGGATATTATTTTATTTATATCCTATAGGCTATACATAGCCTATACCTTTTAGTATTTAAGCAATGGCATTATCAATATTAATTTTTAATGTTTGCCTATTTGCTTACAATAGGCTCTTGTCCCATGTTCGAGGATGCTTTGAATTGTATATAAGTAGCATGTGCAAGGTCAACCTATTGACAACTTTTGTTTGTCCATTAGTTTGAAACACTATGGACTTGGTGAGCTTTGTGTGCTTCATCTCCCAAAGAGTGCTCTAGAAGGTGCTGAAGAACCTGGTATCTTTATCTGAGAGAATATATTTTGGCAAACCAAAATGAAGCCACACATGGTTGAAGTAGAGTTTTGCAGTTTCTTCAGCTATAACATTCTTCTTACAGGCAATCATGAGAGCCATTTTAAAAAAAGCAATCAACTACCACAAAGACACAATCATTACCATGCTTGGAAACAGGCAAACTTGAGAGGAAATCCATGGAAATAGATTCCCAAGGCTTGGCAGGTACCCGCAGGGGTGTGTATAGGCCTAGTTTTCTATTGATTGGCTTTTGCAATGGCATAGGGTGTGCAAGACTGGATGTACTTCACCTCATTCCTCATATTTTGCCAGCAGAAGTATTTTTGAAGAACAACTAGAGTCTTCTCCACACCGAAGTGACTTGCTACCTTGCTAAAGTGTGCTTCCCATATCATCTTTGGTCGTTTTGTCGAGGGCACATAAATGTGTCCCATGTGGCAGAGTAATTGTCCCAATAGATAAAAATCAGAAACATGCTTACCTAATTGAAGTGCTTGGTATGTTTCAGGAAAGTTAGAATCGGAATCATATAGGGTGGTCTTGGTTTGATATCCGCCTAAGTGGATGAGTTGCGCCCTTAAGATCTTAGCCAAGATTGGAAGACCCAAAATAGCTTTTGAGTCAGTCTCCGGAGTAGGCCAGTTCTTATGATACTAGCTAAACTACCAAAGAAAGGGGGTTGCAAACTAAAGAAAGAAATGCGTAGAGTTAAAAGCTAGAACTTAAAGTGGTCTGGATTTAGCAACATCAAAAGGCATAAGGCATGAGAGTCTCACACTCTAAACTAAATCAAACTACCTAACATACCAACTTTCATTCAACATTGTAAAGCATTTAATCATATTAAACATTATACATCATTAAGCATTCCAATAACTAAATGAATAAAAATCTAGGGAGATCCAGATAGGAAAATAACTTTAACAGAATATACCATTCATCCAACATTAACAAATATGCTCAGTAATCAATTTGGCATACATACATGATCTTCAATAGTTCCATAGAGAGGCCAAACAACAGTCCGATCTTTATTCAGAGGCACATAGTACAATCATCATATTTGATGCAATTGTAAACACTAAAGAGCCGACCCTTTGAATGGGTTACATTCAAGTATATATAGTTTTTACATTTTCTTTCAGTTAGCTTAGCATGATTGCTTTCAAAATGGACTACAGGCTTGTTAGGTTAGTGCAACACATGTGCATCCTCCTCCAGCTCATTTGGGTGCAACTGTATTGGCGACACTCCATTAATGTGGCTTGCTTTGATTTCATTTGAGAGAGTGATGTCTTGTGTGTCTTCATCCAATCCATAAGATTGTCTGACAGGTTTGCTTTATTCCATATTGCTCCATGATTGGCCTAAGTGCATTAGGACAGGTGTCACATGTGGAAGCCTTTGGCTGTAAAAATCTTCTGACAACAAATTTCGGATGTTAAGAATAGGTCTAGATCCTTCTTTTCCCAGCTAAATCAGTTCAGCCCTCTATTTTGCAAGTGCTGGGCTTTTCTTTTGCTTTCATGATGTCAGCCCACTCTTCTCGACATTTAGCCAATTTTTTGATATCTCTTGCTGAAAGCTGGACTTATTGCTTGCCTTGATGACGTCATTGCTTTTGGAGTCCGACCCTCTGCTATAGTTAGCCAAAATTTTGCATTACACTTTGTCAAATGCCGGATAGGCTTTAATTTCAAAATTCCTTGCCCTTGTGTATTGGACTTTTTGTCTTAGTCTATTTTCAGCTTTGGCCCCATTTTATGTTGTGTCAAACTTTTATGCAGCTTGTGGCAACGCCGTCGTCGTTAATCGTTCGATCGCCCTCTACAATTTACTAAAGTGCGCTTCCCATATCATTTTTGGTCATTCTGTCGAGGGCACATAAATGTGTCCCCTGTGGCAGAGTAATTGTTCCAGTAAATAAAAATCAGAAACATGCATACTTGATTGAAGTGTTTGGTATGTTTCAACAAAGTCAGGATCAACATCATACAGGGTGGTCTTGGTCCAAAATTCGCCTAAGTGAATGAGTTGTGCCCTCAAGACCTCGACCAAGATTGGAAGACCCAGAATAGCTTTTGAGTTAGCATCTAGAGTAGGCCGGTTCCTATGATACTAGCTAAACTAACAAAGAAAGGGGGGTTGCAAACTAAATAAAGAAATGCATAGAGTTAGAAGCTAGAACTTAAAGGGGCCAGGATTCAACAACATCCAAAAGCATAAGGCATGAGAGTCTCGCACTCGAAATTAAATCAAACTTCCTAACAAACTAGCTTTCATTCGACATTATAGAGCATTTAATCATATTAAACATTATACATTACTAAGCATTCCAAAAACTAAATAAATAGCAAATCCAGGGAGAAATCTAGATAGCAGAATAACTTTAACAAAATAAACCTTTCACTTAACATTAACATAAATGCCCAATAATCAATTTGGCATACATATATGATCTGCAATAGTTCAAGAGATTGGCCAAACAATAATCTAATCTTTATTCAGAGGCGCACAATATAGTCTCATACATTATGCAATTGTAAACGCTAAAGAGCCGACCCTTTGAATGGGTTACATTCAAGTATATATAGTTTTTACATTTGCTTTCAGTTAGCTCAGCATGGTTGCTTTCAAAACGGACTGCAGACTTGTCAGGTTAGTGCAACACGTGTGCGTCCTCCTCCAACTCATTTTGGTGCAACTGTATTGGCGCCACTATGTTGATGTGGCTTGCTCTAATTTCATCTGAGAGAGTAGTGTCCTGCGTGTAATGTCCCTTTCTTGGCTTGTCAGCAGTGTGGGTCATTTCAGAGGAGGTTGGGCCTTTGCAGGGATGTTGTCTACTCTCAGATGCCAGTTTCTTGGAGACATTCTGAGCTTGGATGATGGACTTACTATTTTTAGGAAGTCAGTGATTAGGGTTTTTGGTTGAGCAGACAGGGTAATGATATTCCTCGCCATATTGGGTGTCCAAATATCTCTTCTGTTGCTTGATTTTTGGCCTTTCCGGACACAGGTGTAGAGACTTACTATTTTTAGTAAGTCAGTTAGGGTCAGTATTTTGGGAAACGGATTTTACGACTGAGTAGTTCGGCGCAATGGGTATCCATTTCTACTTTCATATCTTGGGTCCGGCATGAGGAGACAAATTATTTTAATGCCCGAAGATTATTAATGTAATAATTTAAATAAAAATGTAACTTTATAATGTTGGGCATTATATTTTATTAATTGGATGTTATAAGGAGGTCATATAACCACTCAAAATAAAGGGCATTAAATAATAAATCAAATTAAGAGGGGCTTGACATGGTACGACCTCCTTGTGGGACATAAAGTGAAACAATTAAAAAATTTGAATAAGGTGGAGCTTTCTAGAAGCCATCGTGAGTTTTGAAGGAGGAGTTAAATAGGGGTCTTGAGCTCATTTTAGATCATCTTTTTGGCTATTGATATTGATGATTTGAGGAGAAGACTTGCAGAAGAAGGGTTTCTTGCAGGGATTTTCAGCTTGTTGGTGACGAAAAACCACCTAAAGAAACATCATCTTCGGAGTTGAAAGACACTCTTAGGGTGATTCTGGGCATTCTCATCTCAGAGAGTGCATTGTGCATCAATGTTGTTGATTTTCAGCGAGATTGGACAAGGGTTTGAGCATGTTATTGGTTGAACTTCATCAATAAACCCCAACAACAGTTTTCAAGGGTTTTGTGGACAGTTTCGTGGCATTTTGGAGTCTTCTTTTTGTTGGTCGTACAGTTTCAACATAGGCTGTACATCATTTGGGTGGAGAAGTCCATAGTTTGAAGCTTATGATTAGAAATTTGATTTTTGTACCTGTTGATAAGAACTCAGACTGAAATTCCAGATTCCAAATAAATTCGGGTACTTTAATTTTTGATCATTTCCTTTAAAGGGTTCGTAGTTATATGTATGTATTATCTTGGCTCCAAATTTCATGTTGATTGGCTGAGTAGTTTGTAAGTTATAGCTTTCCAAAGTTTGCTGTTCATGCATTTTCTGCATATTTTCATACTTAGAAAAATAAAAAAAATCAGAATATCACACAAAACCCAAAACATTGCAAAAACACAAAACACAGAACAGGGCAGAAACTTGGTGTTCAAATGGGGGTTGGACATTACATTGCGTATCTTCATCCAATCCATAAGATTGTCTAACAGGTTTGCTTTATTCCATATTGCTTCATGATTGGCCCAGGTGCATAAGGAAAAATGTCACATGTGGAAGTCTTTGGCTGTTAAGATCTTCTGACAACAGATTTCGGATGTCAGGAACAGGTCCGGATTCTTCTTTTCCCAACCGAAATCATTTCAGCCCTCTATTTTGTAGGTGTTGGGCTTTTATTTTGCTTTCATGATGCTAGCCCCATCATTCGTTTGACTCTTTTTAACCCTTAGCCAATTTTCTGATTTCTCTTGTTGGATGTCGGACTGTTTGCTTGCCTTGATGACATCATCGCTTTGGAGTTTGGCCCTCTATTATACTTAGCCAAAACTTTGCAATGAACTGTTGGAAAATATGACTATTACATCATTTGGTTATTTCCTAATGTACCCTCATGGGTGCATATTTAGTTTAGGATTATATTAGGAGTTATTACTTTATTAGTGTAATAGAATAAATGCACAAGTGTTAGAATATGCAATGATGTAAATGTGCATGTAGTCCACATGTACATGAGTCTTAGGGTTGAGTGAGAGGCAAGTAACCTATCTTTCTATATAAAGGTCTCATTGTGAGTGATTGTGAGAGAGCAAGAGTAGTGCAAAGGTGTGAGTAGTAGTAGTCACAATGTAGCTCCATTTTGTTATCATGGAGGAGTTGCAAACTCCATGAGAGGAGCATTGTAATTTTCGTGAGCTTTCTATATGAGCATTTCTAGAGCTTTGTATCAAGTTTTCTATCATATTTTCATGCATGGTTTTTTGCTATTATCATAGTTGTATCATTGCATGTTTATTTCTATACTTGTGAATGCATTTTCTTTATGTTTAAGGCTCCAAAAGCTAACATGAACTTTGCCGAATGCCGGATAGGCTTTTACTTCAAAATTCCTTGCCCTTGCGTGACAGACTTTTTCTTAGACTATTTTCAGCTTTGGCCCCATTTTTTGTTGTGCCGAACTTTTGTGCAGCTTGTGGTGATGCCAACGCCTTCAAGCATCTGACCCTCCTCTACACTTGGTCACTTTCGCTTCATTCATACCTAGTGTTGGATACCAGAAATTATGCTTGAGACTTATTGCTTTATTGTCGGGATTTATGCTTTACAAAATTTTCTATCTGGCACTGACTTTGGCTTTGTCGGACTTTCTTGCACCTCATGATGACGTCAACATTTAAAAAGTCCGGTGCTCTTCAATACTTAGCCAAATTTTGAGTATTGGGCAAGGAGTTGTCTTGATGCCGGGCGTTGAGTCTTCATCATACTTAGACGAATTCTTGATTTCATGTGTCATCATCTGTGCCCTTGCCTATCCGAACGTGATAATGAACGTGATCATGTCTAGGCTGTCGGGGGAGCAGCGAAGTTCAGATCTGCCAATTTGGCTGATTCTGTATTTACAAGGAGTAGAATGGGGAGAACAATATGATTGGGCAACATATCTGTCCAACCGGATACAAACATTTCTGCTAAGAACAACAAAGAATTTCTCGATGACGTTCCATGCAATTGGACTGATTCTGGATGCGATAGCAAGAGCAGAAATTTCTATCCTAGACTTTAAGGCTTCCAGGGACGTGCCACCAAGAGCACCATCCATCTGTAGGTGGATAGAATCGCCAGCTAGGAAGATGCCAACAAAGAAGGCAAGGGTAAAGCAGACTTCCCACAAACCACGTCAGGAGAAGCTGGTAGCCGCTTTAGAAGGGGAGGATAAGGGAGCCACACAGACTCAGGAGTCGGAGGTACAAAAACAAAAACAGGCTCAATCTCTAGATGAACCCAAACAAAATAAGAAGGGGCGATTCGATGTGCCTCCACAAAATCTCTCGCAAGAAGCATTACGGAAGATAGCACAGAATCTGGAAGTAGCTCGTACTCGGGAACTGCAGCCAACAGAAGAACCTGAGTTTCCCACAACAGCTACAAGGCAGGATCCGGCAGCTGGAACAAGTTTAGCTAATCCAGAAGGAACAGAGGAGAGGATTGTTGCAGAAGAGCACATAGTGCGTATGGGTTCACCTGATGTATCTGACAGACCAGTGGCAAGACCAACCGCATTGGCTGATACGTTGAGCACATTTTCTATTGAGGAAATGTTTGCTACAGCCGAAAAGATAGCGACGACCGGGAAAGGCTGCAGGAATAAGTAGTGGTTCTGGAGTGGAACTTCAGCCAGCAGTTACAAAACAGTGGGAGAAAGGAACAAAAGAGCCCACAAAGGAAACACCAACAGAGATTCCGGGTATAGGTAGCACTAATGATGGAAAAGAACAGTCACCAGAATGGGTAGACCTAGAGAAAAACGAAGAACAGGACGAAGAGGATAGTGGAACCGTGGGACAGGCTACAGGAAACCCATCTGTTCGCCAACAAGATAAAGGCAAAGCAAAGGCACAAGAGACCGAATAGATCGATGCTTGGTCCCAGGAGATTCTCCTAAAGTTACCAAATTTTATGGATCCCTCAGATGAAATGGATGAGAACGTAGCACGTTGTTTCGAGAAATTGGCACAAGTGATGCAGAGTCTGAGTTTACAGTTCAACAGCGCCTGTATGAGCCAATGGAAGAAATGGCAAGGCATGGTGGAAGAAGAGCTTGACCGTTTGGTTCAATGGGCAGTTCAGGGACCTTGGCGAAGAGATATTTCCAAAATTTATGCAAGGCAACCTTGGTCACTACCTACAGGCCGAGTGCAAACAATGGAAGATATAGCTGAATTACCAAACAGAAAACCAAGTCGTTATTGTGAGACTGAACAGATTTATGTTTGCGGCCAAGGCAAGAATCCACCATGGGCTACGAAGCACAACACACAGGTGGAAGTGGTGCCAGAACTATAGCCAATGTATACACAGTTGAATTTCCTTGCACACTTGTTGCAGTGGCTGGGTGAGGGAATCAAACACATTAGTACAACTAAGGACATCATGGAGCAAGAAGTTACACAGGCTCTGTTGGAAAAGGATAAACTCTTAGCTGAGGGCATGGAACGCATGGAAAAAGTCCACGAAGGGATGAAGGAGGTCAATGCAAGTTTACAAGCTGAGTTGGTAGACAAGAATCTGAAATTGCAAGCAACGGCAGAAGAGATAGACCAACTCAAGAACCAAAAAGAACTGTTGGTTAAGCAGGCAGCCGCATTTGCAGTCAGTAGAAGCCAGCAGGAGTGCACTTGGGCTCAAGAAAAAGAAGAACTGCTGAACAAAAATGCAGCTTTGGAGGAAGAATTGCAGAGGGCAAAACAAAAAACAGGTGCACCAACAGCTTCTCTTTCAGAGGAATTGTTGAAGGATATGTTCCGCAGCCGAGAAACAGAACTACTGACGAACCTGAAGAAGACTGAAGAGCGAGCAAATACCTTTGAAGTTGAATGGGAAAAATATTATAACTATGCCAAAAGACTCAAGGAGGAATGAGACCAATATCGTCAAAGGCTTCAGGACTATGAACAATCACAGCAGGCTGTTACACCAACAGAAGTACAACAAACTGAGGCGGGAACTTCAACAACGGAGCGGAGAAGGTCGCTGAGGACATCGACTTCTTCGAAGGGGAGGATAGATGTAGACAACAGTTCTAAGCCCTAGGACTGATTGGCACATCCTCCAACAATTTTGATTGTAACCGAACAATTTTGAATGTAATTGAGCAATTTGTCTAAGTGTTGGCATCAGACGTCCAGTCTGTAAGTTAGACGTCCGATGTTGCAGTCACCGGACATCCGGTTTTGTCGAGACGTCTCGATTGGCGATTAGACGTCTGGACTGGCCGTCGGACGTCTGGTTTGACAGCCAAACGTCTGGGATAGTGGCCTGACGGCTAGTTAGCAGAGTTAGACGTCTAATTAGCAATTAGTTAGCAGATTCGGTTGTAGAAGTGGTTGGGGAAGTTGGGGGAAGTTGGTTGGGATAACCAACTTCCAGCCCTATAAATACCCCCTTTTCAAACATTTGTAGAGCATTAGGGAGAAAGGAGAGAGAGCACAGACTCTGTCTAAGATTCTATTGTATGCTGTAATCAAGATTGCAAATATAATACCAAGACTGTTATTCTGATCCACATTCTGCGTATGTATTGCGTGTTGAGTTGAGTTACAGATTGCTGCCATTAATGGAGTTTGTTGCAGGTGTGAAACACTGAAGGTCATGTTGCAGGTTTCCGAATGGTGAAATTGTTATTGCAGGTGTGTTGTTAATCGTTGGTGGATAGGTGCTGGAGCGAAGCGGTTATGGCGATTGTGCGTACCTTGAGGCCTGACGTCTGGTCACCACTAGACGGCTAGCCGTCAGCCCTCTCACTAGACGTCCAACCCTAAACCTGACGTCTGACCCCAGACGTCTGATTCAGTTCTAGACGTCTGCACCTGTCCCCTACACCGACTGGACCCTGTCAGCCAGAGTTAGCCTATCACCTGGACTTAGTTATACCTTGCCCACCCTGATATTAACTGTCATCACCTGTATCGGGAATGTGCTCACCCTTGTCTACAGGAGGGAGTGTTGAGAAATGTAGCTCGGACAGGAACTTCTTGCACAGTTTGCAGTATGAACGTGTTAGAAGTGGTTCGAGACATCTCAAATTCTGTTTTGTAATTCACTTAAGTGATACTATTTTGAAATTCATTTAAGTATTTCTATTTTGAAATTCACTTAAGTGATTCTATTTTATAATTCACTTAAGCGATTTTCTATTTTTGAAATTCACTTAAGTGATTCTATTTTGTAATTCACTTAAGTGATTTTCTATTTTTAACCATACATCTCAAGATGAGATGAGATCTAATCTTAGGGTTAGAGAGATTAGGGTTACTTTTTCAAGGATAAAAGGAGAAGGTCAAGAGTGTTTTACACACAGAAAGAAAAGAAGGTGAACAAACTGTTGAAGGAGAACTGCAAGGCTTTTTTGTGCAGAGGTGAAGAGTGATTTGTTGGCGAGAAAGGCAGCAAGAGAGCAGGCTGTCCTGCTGTAACTGTAACCTCCTCCATTATATAAAATATGCAAGTTCTGTAGTATATTTTCCGCTATTCATTTTGTTTATTTTTCCAGCCATCTGTGTGACGGTTGTATGTTTAAAATAAATTCATCTCAGATCTGATTTTATTTAGAAATATAGGGCAGCAGTTATCTAGGGTTAGGAAAATCTGCATATCAGACTTTTTTTGTGACCATAAAAACATTGTAACATATCCATGATTCTCTATTCCAATCTGATTTTTAGATCCATCCATAGTGTACTTCAAATTTCTTTTTGTGATTTGTTTTTGGTTTGGTCTTCTCACATATTTTGCATTCTTGGAATGATCTTGATTTTAATTTGCGCTTTTCATCTGTTTTTGTTGTCTTATCTTCAGCTCATTTGAAACATTAGTGCCTTTATAAGTTTCTAATTAATTTTCATTTTCATCCTTTTCACAATCAATTTGGTCTTCATCTTCAATGTCTATAATCCTTATTGTAAGAGCTCTTATTTCATTTTCTTCTTCAACTTTTGTCTCTTGAACTTCTTGAATTTCTTGAACTAAATTTCCTTTTTGATGGTCTTCTTTTGATTGTTGTTGTTGCACATGTTGATATTGAGGCTGATATTGCCTTGGTTGAAATCTTTGAAAAAATCTATTTATTTGATTCAAAGAATTATATCTACAAATACTTGTAGTATGACCTTTTTTATTGCATATGTGACAATATCTTCGTCTCCATTCAGGTTGAGATTGTGATGATGTTGCAATGTTACTTGATACATTTTTCTTTGATATCAAAGCATTATTAGTCATCTCATCTTTGACTAAATTCTCCACTTCATACTCTTGAAGAACATTAACTAACTCATCAAAGGTTATGGTTTTATTTAGCACTTGAAGTGAAGTGACTAAATTTTTAAAAGTCTCTGGGAGTGCTCTTAATGTAACTTGAACAAGTACCTTGTCTTCTACTTTCTCTCCCAAAGTTAGTAACTTAGCTTTTAATTTTGCTATCCTTTGAAGAAAGAGTATGTCCTTTCTCCACGGTTAACCTTTAATGAATATAATCGTGACTGCAAATGCAAGGTAGTTGCCTGATTTTTTCCTTCAAATATATTGCAAAATATTTCCCAAGCAACTTGAAGTCTTTGCTTCACTTATATATGGCTGAATTTTATTAGCTATCCCAAATGTGATTTGCATAAGGGCTTTTTCATCACTTTCTACAAATTTTTTTTCTTGTTTCATCTTCTGGCATTTTTTTTGTTTCATTCACTATATCCCAAATTTTCTCAACAATGAGAATTGATTTCATGTTATTTTTCTATGATGCAAAGTTTGGTCCTTTTAGAAGTTGTGATTCAAAAAAGAAAATTTTACTATTTGTCATAATGGAACTCATCAAATTTCAAAATTTCGAACTTTTCATCAAATTTTCAATTCTCCTTTTGTCTCTCAAAATTCAACTTTTAATTTAATTTTTACTCTCCACTTATGTCTTCCAAATTTTCACATTTAATTTCTCAAATTCTTTAATCAATCAATCATACAATTAATTATTTTCTTCAATTACTCCTTCAAATTTTAATTTCACCCTCACTCCAATTAATTCCAATTTCAAATCAATCTTCAATGCAAATTTTAAATTCTTTGTTTCCTTATATCTCCCTTGTATTTAATTCATTTCCTCAATTAAAACTTTCAAATTCAAATTTCGATTCCTTATTTCTCCAGTAGTCCGTTCTTTTCAAAAATTTAACCTTATAATCAATTAGACTTCAAAATAAACTTATAACTCCCAAGGTTAAATTAAGGCAGCCTCAATATAAAAATAAAGGAATAATACTTGGGCACTCATCTTATTTCTCACATGTGGCAATGTAACGTCCGTCCTTGCATGCAAATGATTTCAGGCGTTATTTCTCAGGTTCTTTCCGAAACATCATAACTTTGTTTCTTCTTTGGCATTGATGCAAGCGCTCAGCTTTTGGTTTCTCATTGACTCTCCCTCTCCAGGGTTTTGGTTTCTCATTGACTCTCCCTCTCCAGGCTTCTCATTGACTTTTGGTTTCTTCTAGTTACTTGCAAGCTCTTCGTCAACATTGTAGGCTCTCCGTCATTAGGTGCTCAACTTCAGGCGCTCTATTATTTTGGTTGCTTGCCAACGCTCCGTCAACTTTGTAGGCTCTCTGTCATTAGGTGCTCAACTTTAGGCACTCTATTCTTTTGCCGTTTCCTTCTCTCAGGGGACTATACACAGGCCGAATGTCGATGTCTCCTTTTCGGATGCTCTAACAGTCTGTAGATACTTCAAATCTTCAAGCATAGGTTCTCTGTCGCATAGGGTTTAGTATCTCCCAAATTAGACATCTTTTGGCTCTTAAAATTTCTCTAGATCAACATTCACACAAGTACTCTTCTTCTTGGCAGTATGCTTCTTGTCTGTTGCACTTATCTTCTTTCAATTTTTCATAGTTCCTCATGTTCCTTTTTCTTTCAAGGCTTCCCCTTCTCTTGCTGTCCGCTTCTCATGACTCTCACTTCACACCAAATATCTTGGTAATATTCGGGTGCAGTCAACCCGTCTTAATGTCTCCAACAAGCAAACTTTGTCCAGCTTGCAATTCCAAGGTGTAATTAACCCTTCTCAATGTCTTCTTCTCCTCAACAATTATCTCCACCTTGCTTCATCCTTGTCATGGCTTTCAATCTCCTCATGACTTTTTTCAACCGAGAAATTGTCCTCCACACGGTTGGAAATTCATAGTCCGTTTTTAACATCTCCTCTTCTTCGGTGCAACATCAACCAATCTCTTTCAACTTTAATCCCTTCTTCTCAAACTTCCTCACGATGAAATCAACTTGTCCTACTTACTTCTTCCTCCACAATATCAAATGGCGAAAGTGTAGCTCTGATACCATTGATGGCGATTCAACCAGATTATTTCATAGGTCCAATTTCCTAGGATCTTAATCAATCACAATATTTGAGCATTCAACTCATTGGCCAATATTAATGAATCTCATTTATAAAATAACAACAATATTTCTCAATAATAAAACTCACAATATTATTCATAGATCATCAAATATACATCCAAATTTGTTCTTGCTTGACTCGATGCTTCATACAATGCATTGAGCTTTGTCTTCATAATTTAACCTTACAAATGACCTTTCAATACTTTGACTATTGCTCTCCTCAAACATCCGGGAGGTGCATCCTTTCCTATTCTTCACATATGACAAAATTCTCACGACTCTTCACTTTACATCTTGCCACATATCATGTGACTCTTCATTTGTATATTTGACACTTAACTTTATGACTCTTGATTTACTTACAATGACACATTGCACACTCACAACTCACACCTCACACCTCACACCTCACACCTTGCACACTTTGACACTTGCACACTTTATTACATAACACTTGGATACTTTTCACACATTGGTACATACATTAAAGAAATATAAATCACACTCCTTAATATAATAAATCACTCCCTAATTTTGTATTTACAATTGTACCACATGTTACCACATACTACCAAATAATGTAATATCTCTAACACAAGCTTCCATTTTCAACCTGGACGCTCTATTTGGTATACATACCATAGTTGCAAAACTCGACAAGGCTAATTTTGACTCGGCAAAAAATAAACTATAAAATTATGCAATTCTTCATTGAAAAAAGTTTTTATTTTTATTTTTATTTGTATTTTTATTTTTATAATTTTTTTCATGCATATAATGACTAATTTACTTTATACATGTCAAAAGTTGATCATCCAAACTGCAAAAAGTAAAGTACACATAAAATAAAGAAATTGGTATGTAACAATTTTTTTATCAAATATCATATAAAAATAGGTATCAAATGTCTCAAAACTCTTAAGTAGTCTACTATATCTCATCTATATAGCCTCAACAACTTTGCCCTTACTCTTAGATTTGGCCCTTTCTCTTTGTGCTTGCTCGAGTTGTGCTTGTGCCTTTTCCCACAGCTTTGCTATGCCTCTTGCTCTTCTTTCGAACTCATCCCATGTAAAGAGAGGCTCCTCCTCTTGTTGCCTTTGCATTGTGATTCACTTAGATGACGGATCAAGTTCATCAAAATCAATCGCCTTGTAATCACTTCTTGCTATTTGTTTCTGGTGGAGGCAAAGGTTGTGGTAGATGAACACAATGCCATCCAACTTCAATTGTGTGAGTCTATTGCGCTACTTGGAGTGAATGTACTCAACCAAACTCTAAACACGATGCCATCCAACTTCAGTCGTGTGAGTCTATTGTGCTTCTTGGAGTGAATGTACTCAAGCAGACTCTAACTGTGGTTACAACCCAAAGTGCTATATGGTTGACATAAAATTCTCATGGCAAGTGATTGGAGATGGGGTGTTTTGGCACCATAGTCCTTCCACCATAAATCTATAAAATGCCAAAAAAAACTAATTTAATTTTGAATTTATGTAAATTGAAATTATTATTTTTTTTAGTAAGTTATATGTGGCTTCTATTGGGGGCCACTCCCATCAAAATACCAAAATATTACATTTGCTGCAACATACCTTTTTATCACAATTTTTTCATTTCTTTTTTCTCTTAAATATATTATTCAACTTCCTCAAAGTGCTATGTTTCCACAATCACCTCCTTGACATCATTTTGATTAAGAGATAAAATCTCACTTGGCCAATTGCCTTCTAAAATTTGAATTTCATCAAGATGATCAACACCGCAATTCACTAATTTATCTGCTACCCAATTTCCTTCTCTATAAATATGCTCACACTTTCAAGAGATGATGACCATCAACAATAATATTACTTTTTATTCAGTCTCCACATCCATTTTTGTGAATAGCATTGATGATAATTTGTGAGTCTCCCTTAATTGAAATTTATTTCCATCCTTTTACAACTGCAATTTTAATCCCTGTAAGACGTGCCTTATCCTCTGCATAGTTGGTAGTTGAAGTTCCATATGATTCTAAATAAGAGAGGAGGATTTTGCCTTCATTATTTCTTAAAACACCACATCCACCAACTTTTCTTGGATTTCCTTTAGATGCATCATCAAAATTAATTTTGATAAACCCAATTTTTGGACATTTCCATTTTACCATAGATCGAAGTAGATCCTTTGTTTTAATTCCATTGTCACAATTGACTTTTCCATGCATGTTCAAATCTTGTAACCAAGTTATTAGCAACTCCTTTTCTACAATTGAGACCTTTGTTAAGAAAATCGAAAGAATCGTGATTCCGCGGCGATTCTTTGAGATGCTGATTCAAATGGCAAAGAATCGCCGAGTCGGCGATTCTTTGCCGATTTTTTAAAAAATTTGGAATCGTCGATTTTTTCAAAAAATTGGCAAAAATTGAAAAACAAATTAGCCACAGCCGCACGCGTAGAGGTTGCGACCGATTTAAGGGAAAGTTTTTTTTGCCCTATTTTTTCACCTGAGCTCTTCCAAACAAGGAAAAGACACTGCCTACCTACTACCACCTTGACCCAAACATGCTAGGGCATCCTAAGAGCGAGCAGATTGTGGTTTGAAGGAATCTGGCAGCCAACAACAACCACCAACAATGCTATACATTATTAATTGATGAAATTCTCCATAAAAAGATGTTAAACTATCAATCCAACCTTATTGCTCAATATGCTTGGATATAGGAGTAATGTTTTAAACCACAAATGATATGCTTGTATGCTTGTTTATTGAAAAATTTAGTTCAGATAGTGAAGGGATTAATGGTATTGTCGTTGAGGTTTAATGTAAAAATGGAACATGGCGAAGCAATACTCTAAAAACGTAAACTAGTTTATGATTCACCAAATCGCAGATGTGCAAGTGAAGAGCATACTCCTAGTGCTGCAGACTTTTTGGTTCACCAGATCACATTACGTGTAGGTGAAGAGCATAATACCAACAACAAAACATATTAGAAAACAGAAGGAAGAAAAAAGAGGGATTAAAAACTTAAAGAAAGAGACGAGTTAGGAAAGGAACAAAAACATTTGATTGAATTTTTATTCCGAAAAAAGGAAGTGATACATCTACAAAACTTTGAATGCGTTTTGACCTACAAGTCTCATCAGCGGAGTGAGCTTCGAAGAGGTACAACCTCTCTTTATAAAGACCTAAATCTAGGGGGGAAGCTGAAGAGTAATGCATGTGGGATAAAAAGGCCCAAGCATTGTTACAAACCGCAGGTTCATAGAAAAAGACGGTGAAAAGAAGAGAATTCCCAGGCTCAATCCCCAAGAAACACATCAAAAATGTGAAAATACAAGGTGGAAAATAGAGTCCCTCAAATAAATTTGTTTTTACAAAGATGAGATCGAAGAGGTTTTTGGTTTCTCCAATAGACGATGCCTCGAGCAATGTGCTTGAGCTCTCTATATTTTCTCCATTTTTACAAAGACTAGATCTTCTGCTAGGGCAAGGGGCAAAGGAATTGCAAGACATTAGATAGTGGGCCTATTGAGGCATTTTCACACATTTTGTAATTTGTACCTTTTCATATTATAAGCAATACAAGATGTGTTTTGTCACTTTCATATGTAGTTAAAGCTTGAGCCTTGTATGATGTCTTGACATGAATTATTGCTTTTATTTCAATTTTTGATTTGCATAATGTTAATTCATTGTAATTGTTGCCACATTTTGCACGGGGTGCCATGTTTTCTGATTTTGTAAGTGTGCTGCTCTTTTCCTTCCCTCCTCTTTCTTCCCTTTCTCTACTTTTCCCTTTCTCCCTTTTCCTGCAGTTTCATTCCTCCCTCTTCCCCTTGTACTTCCCCCAGTCAAGTTTCCAGAACAGAGCAAGTGTTCCCTGAAAATTTCTAAGTGTCAGGGCGCAACCCGACTTCGCAGCGAAGTCGGGGTGCGCCCTCAAGTTGGAGCGCAGTAGGGAATGCGAAGTGCGCAAGCAGACAGGAACAAGCAAAATTTGACTAAGTGTCAGAGCGCAACCCGACTTCGCAGCGAAGTCGGGGTGCGCTCTTCTTCCTGTGCGCACTTGGGAGACAGTGTTGGCAAAATTCAGCTAAGTGTTGGAGCGCAACCCGACTTCGCAGCGAAGTCGGGGTGCGCTCCCTTCCAGTGCGCAGTCCGAACAGCGGCCAAAAACAGCTTGAGTGCCGGTGCGCAACCCGACTTCGCAGCGAAGTCGGGGTGCGCCCTCTGACCGGTGCGCAGTTGGGCAAGATCCATCAGAAGCCCAGAAATTGGCTAAGGCACGGAGGCCTCCCCAACTGCGCTGTTTTCCACCTGCGCTACCCGACAACGCTCTGATCCTAGGCGAAGTTGGACAAACTGCCTTTCAAGGCAGACATGTGTCACTCATCGAAATTCGACAAGTGTCCAGCCTCGGGATTCGAGCCGAGATGTGACGGGGACAAGGACAAGCATGGACCGCACTATCTACGCCAGCTGCCACCATTTAAAGCTGATGTGAAGTCCCATCTGCCACAGCTACCCGCATTCCCGCTGATTAGAAGTTTCACCCAACGCGCTGCCACGTAGCTGTACAACTTTCAGGGAGACCATGCCGCAAGTACAATCCTACCCGATAGAAGTCAGCATCAGCAGCTCCTTGGCCGCTTTTGTCAGCCATTGTCTGGCCTGGGACTTTGCACCCGTAATTGTAATGGGGGGGAACTTGGGCTATAAATAGCCATCACATTTCATTGTAAAGGTGGTGGAAGGGGAATATACTGCTAGGGAACCATTGTAGTTGTGCGTTTGCTTCTAAATACAAGATACATACTTGGCTCTGCTTACTGTCTTCATTTTGTATGCTGCCTCTCCTTGTCATTTCTGCCTCATGTTTCTTATTTCATTGCTTACTGTTGTACTGAACTCTGGACTCCAGTATTTGGTGATTAAGTATTCCTGGAATGCATAGATAGAGGATACATAGGATGAATGATAGCTGTAGTTTCTATAGTGTGTTTTGTGTTTAAATTGTTGTTAGTAGTGGTGATTGATCGTTGTCGTGCTGCTTATTCCCCCCACCCAACTCCAATCACATTTGGATTCTCTTTCCGCACTTTTATCTCTTTCCCTTCACTCTTAGCTTAAAACACTAAAACCCACAGGAAGCTGGCCTTCTCCGGAGATTGGCACGGAAGGCATTCCTTCCTTCCGGCCTTTCAATCGGTGGGCGAATCCGGGCGCATTGTACCAAATCCTTTCCTCATGGCAGATTCGTAACCAACAGTTTCTCTGGCACGCCCGATGGGACATGGAAGTTTCCCACCCCCAAAGAGAATCGAAGCACGGGTGTTCGCTTCATTGCTGTTAAAAATCAGAGCACCTGGCGACTCTGCACCTACCTGAATATTCTCTGAGTCCGTAAAGACCGGTCCTAACGCCTTCATGCAAACGAGAAGGTGGCGAGCAAGGAATCCGGGAAACCAGCCTGACTTTTACGAACTTGACATTGACGCTCCAGGAGAGCGCGTCAGGCTGGCTGATCACCAAGCTCGCGTAGAAGAATCCGAGCCCGAAATCGAAGAGGCCGAGGCTGAAGAGCAATCTACATCCTCGGACGGTACCGATACCGAGTATACCACCGGAGGAGAAGAAGACATGGCTGCCCAACAGAACGATGATGATCTCTTCCCGGCGGTAGACTCCACGGGGCCCTTGGCCCTAGTCGGACAACAAGTTGTGCCCCCCGCTGCCTTAAAGTCCATCCCTACATACGATGGCTACGGCAAGACGACGTACGAACACATCCAGGACATTCTGGCCCTGGCTGCGCTACATTCCATTACAGACGAAAGTGTGAAGACCCGTCTGCTGGCCCTTTCCCTAAGGGGAAAGCTTCTCTACTGGTGGAGATCACTGCCAGAGGGATCTATCACGGGGTGGCGCCAGTTGGCCGGCAGGCTCGTGAAAGGATGCAACGAGTCTGCTGATCCCTCTTCCTTGCTGCATCAATTCCAAAGCATCCAGCGACACCCCCAAGAGGAGGTGTCAGACTTCAACATCAGGTTTGCGAGGTCTTGGAAACGAGTACCTCGCGAACTTCGACCTTCAGCAAGTCAGGCTGCACACTACTACCTGAGGTCCTTCAACTCAGACATTTGCCTGCTGTTGAAGATAGCCAGAATCGACTCATTCCCTGCCTGTACGAGGCTGCCCAACAAGCTGAAATGGATATCATTTCCATAGGCAGACTCCCGCACAGGGTACAACCACCCATTTACCCCGACTTTCCCCAGTCTCAGTACCCATCGGCTTCTGGTGTCATGCCGTCCACTTCAGGACAGCAACCCCAGCAACAATGGAATCCGGCGCCGATCGTAAATCCCTACGGCCCACCGCAAATACATTATCCTAACCCGCCTCCTCCTCCTCCGCATTATCCAGCACTCCCTGCTCCCCCGCAGTATGCACAATATTCTACACCTCCTCCATTGGCTGCATTACCTCCTCCAGCTCAGTTGCCGCCTCCGGACAATGATATTCAGAACAAAATCCTCCAGGAGGTACGGGCTTTGGCCTCTGGATATCACACCATGTCCAACGACATGACCATACTGAAGAAGAAGCAAGCCCAGATGGACCTTGTTCCAAGGAGGCCATATCCTCCTCCGACACTGACAAAAGATCGAGCCGCGGAGCAGCAACTGCAGAGGCGCCCCCCTCCAAGAAATGCTGCCATCGAGGACCAACCTGGTACTTCTGACCAGGTCAACTGGTGCACTACGTGCAATGACCCGCATTCGGAGGATGACTGCACACTGCACCAACACTACCTCCAGACCTTGGCGGCAGCGCCATAGAGGACGAAGAACTCTACATGATCCTGGACGACGAAGGCAACTTTGCCGTCCCAGAGGAAGATCTATTGCCGCCCACCGCCAAGGAAGATAAAATGTTTGCTGAAGCTGCAAAGCCCTTGAAGGTATACGCCCGAAGAGAAAAGGCGCAACCTACTGGGCTGCCACCTGACAAGAGGCTGTGGCCTTACACAGCCAAAGAGAAAGCTCCCGCAGCAAAGGCTCCCGTAGTCAAGCCTCCCGTAGCAAAAGCTCCCCCTGCTCAGCCTCCAACTGAAACCAAAGAACAAGCTCAGGAGAAGCTGAGATATCCGTCTCTGACAAAGAGACAGAGAGTTGAAGCCACTCAGCAATACCGGACGAAGTATGAGCCGACAAAGGAAGCAGAAGGAGCTAGCACCTCAGGCTACAGCATAGTGGATGAGCTGAAGAGGACCCCCGCAAGGATAAGCATGTATGATGCTCTTCTGCTCCCAGGGCAAGTTGATCTGCTGCAGGAATCTTTGAAGAGCATGAAGAATGGCAAGCAGATACAGCCTGTTGTTCTGGTTCAACCCCTGACAGTCTCAGCCACTAGGAAGAACAGACCACCTCCCTTCTATCTGTCATTACGGATGCAAGGGTACATAGTACACAATTGTATGGTGGATTCTGGTGCTTCCACGACCGTTATGCCGAGAGCCGTCTGCGATGAGATCGGGATGGAGTATACGAGGAGCAGCCAAGGTGTGTTGCAACTGGACGACACCCCTGTCAAGACAGTCGGTGTCATCAAAGACATCCCAATCCGGTTGCACAAGGCTCTTGACATAGTGGTCATTCAAGAGGTCGTGGTTGTCGACTTGGAACCCTACTTCGGCATGTGTCTCTCCAGGGAGTTCACTGCGAAGCTGGGTGGGTATCTATCTCTGGACTACTCACACATGGAAGTGCCCTTCAAAGGAAGGAGACTGAAGATCTACAACGAGAAGTCTTCCACTTTTCTAGTAGAGAAGATACCGGAGAAGAGTCGCAGGACTGCATGGTTCAGCTGACGGAGGAAGAACTGGTGGTGGTGGACATGACGGAGCAAGCTCTTGAGCTGCTGCAAGTGGAAGATGAGTTCTCCTTGCAGGATTTCAATGCCATGATCGAGACCGAGCAAGGCTGCTACACCGTCATTCAGCCTGAAAGGCTTGACAAGTCAGCCAAGAAAGAAGTGGGACCTGCACCAGAAAAGCTGTGGAAGCTTTTCTTTGATGGCGCCCGATGCAAAAATGGCGCCGGTGCGGGAGTGCTCCTGGTTTCCTCGACCGGGATCCAGAAGGACTACACCTACAGGCTGGCCTGGAGCTGTACCAACAACGCGGCGGAGTACGAAGCCCTGTGCTTGGGTTTGAGAAAAGCGGAGAGGCTGGGGATTAAGCATCTGCAGATCTTTGGCGACTCAGAGCTGGTGTGCAACCAGATTACGAACAAGTGCGCCTCCAAGAAGCACTATCTCAAGGCGTACCGTAATCGGGTCTGGGACCTGATGGAGTCATTCGACTCATTGAATGTCAGAGCTATATCACGTGAGAAAAACAAGCACGCTGACATTCTGGCGTCTGTTGGAGCCAGGTACGTTCCGGCTGATGACACTGTCCAGAAGCCGAAGCCGGTTCGTACCATTTACAGGCCTTCTATGCCTGATAAGGACACCCACTGGCAGGTGTTTGACTGTGACGAGGAGATCGTCACATTTTTGGTTAACGAAGCGTGTTCAATCGAAGGTAGAGACCCTGATGACGAGCAATATGAGGGGTTGATACAGTTAAAAAATAATCATGTCCCAAAAGGACTGATTACACTTGAAAGTCTCTTTGATCAGAATGATAGAGCAATATCACACCGGATCAAAGTAGACCCTAAGCAGTACGCCGACCTGGAGCTTGAACCTGGAAAGACAATCAAGGTCGGGACGGACTGCACCGAAGAGGAACTCGAGCAGATCAGATCATTGTGCCGAGAGTTCCCTGACATAGTAGCCTGGTGCTACCAGGACTTGAAGGGGTATGACAGACAGATAATCCAGCATACCATTGAGCTAGAAGATGGTGCAAAGCCATTCCGGCAGAAGCAGAGGGCTGTAAATCCGAAGATCGAAGCCATGATGAAAGCCGAGCTCCTGAAGATGCTGGAAGCCAAGATCATCTACCCCATCAAGCATTCATCCTGGGTTGCGAACTTGGTCCCCGTGAGGAAGAAGAACGGAGACATTCGTCTCTGTGTGGACTTCAAAAATCTAAATCAGGCCTCACTCAAGGACCATTATCCGCTTCCCCAGATCGATCAGATCCTCCATATAGTTGCTGGAGCCCAGAGATTCTCCCTCCTAGATGGCTTTTCTGGGTACAACCAGATCTGGGTCAAAGATGAGGACCAGCATAAGACGACGTTCACCACCAAATGGGGAACGTTCGCCTATCAGCGCATGCCTTTCGGCTTATCCAATGCTGGCGCCACATTCCAGAGAGCCATGGACCTGGCCTTCCGAGAGCTGCTCAACAAGGTCATTGTCATCTATTTGGATGACATGACTGTATTCTCTCATAGGAGAGAGGACCATGTTTCCCACCTGCGGCAGATATTTGAGAGATGTCGTGAATTCGGCATTTCCATAAACCCGAAGAAATCAGTCTTCGCGGTAAGAGAAGGTAAGCTGCTGGGACATGTCATCTCCGAGAAAGGCCTCGCAGTGGACCCTGACAGGGCCGAGGCCCTCCTCCACTTGCCCGCTCCAGTTGACAAGAAAGGGCTGCAGTCCTTCTTCGGCCAAATCAATTTCGTGCGGAAGTTCGTACCGGACTTCGCACAGGTGATCAAGCCCATGGCCGAACTGCTGAAAAAGAATGCTGAATTCTTATGGACTGATGAGAGAGGGCAGGCCTTTGAGGAAATCAAGGCCCGAATTGCACAAGCTCCGGTGTTGATAAACCCGGACTACTCCAAGGACTTCATCCTGTACGTGGTGGGAGAACCCGAGAGTTACGCCGCAGTCCTGACACAGAAGGGAGACGATGGCGAAGAGCGCCCCATAGCGTTCTTAAGCCAAGTGATTCAGCCGCACGAAGAGAGATACAATTTTATTGAGCGGCAGGTTCACGCAGTCATGAAGTCTCTCCGGAAGTTCAGGCACTTTGTCTTCGTGATACACCCGGACGTCCGAAGCTTCATCATACAAGGGGAGCCGGGTCACAAGAGAGCAGGATGGATTGCTAAAATCCAGGAGTTCGACATCGAAGTGCGGCCAACCAAGCTTATCAGAGGCCGAGCCTTGTGCCAGGAGCTGGCCCGAAGCGCAGCAGCCGAGATATCTGCCTGTAAGTGGGAGGATCCGGCAACAAACACCAACCTAGCCAACTCCTTATCGGAGGAGAGTGACTGGACAGATGACCTGGTGAAGTATTTCTGCACCGGGAGATTTCCAGACCACCTAAATGCCTCACAAAGAAGGAGGTTTCGGCTAGGTGCTTTGAAATATACTCTTCGCCTCGAGGGGCTTTACTTCAAGAACATTGACGGCATCCTGTTGCGGTGCGTCAAGAAAACAGACCAACCCAGGGTCCTCGGAGAATTTCACTCCGGGATGCCTGGAGGTCACCATTCTGCAAGGCCTACGGCCTTGAAAATAATCAGAGTTGGGTACTACTGGCCCACTCTCTTCACAGACGCGCATGCGGTCTGTGCAAAATGTGACAAATGTCAGAGATTTGCTGGCAGGAATAGAAAAGCACCCCTGCCCCTCCAGCCGATCCAAGCCGAGACTCCGTTTCAGCAATGGGGTCTGGATTTTATCGGGGGATTACGCCGAACTCTGCAGCGGGACACAAGTTCATTCTTACCGCCACCGATTACTTCACTAGGTGGGCAGATGCGATCCCCACCAAGAATGCGGACCAGGAGACGGTCATCGGGTTCCTCGAGAGCCTCATTACCCGTTTCGGGGTCCCTCAGTCAATAGTGACGGACAATGGTCCGGGGTTCGCAAGCGCTGTACTCACGGAGTACACCAACAAATACGACATTTATCACAAAATGTCTTCCAATTACTACCCGCAGGGGAACGGCCTTGCCGAGTCCACCAACAAGAATCTACTGAAAATCATCAGAAAGACAGTAGAGAAGAACAAGAGGACTTGGCACCTACTCCTGAACCGGGCGCTATGGGCGGATAGGATATCATTCAAAAAGTCCATCAAGACATCCCCCTATGCGCTCGTATACGGCAAGGAGGCAGTCCTGCCAACCCACATAGAAATTCCCGCTCTCTGGATGTTGGATGAAGAGAGAGGCAACGGGGATCCAGTGGATGACAGACTGTGCCAGCTGCTGCAGTTAGAGGAAGACAGAGAGAAAGCATACCAGGCCTTCACCAAACACGCTGAAGCGACCCAAGGCTGGTTTGCAAAAGGAACCACCGCCCGAGTTTTCAAAATCGGGGACCAAGTGCTGAAGTGGGACTCACTGAAGGCAAAGCCGGGCAACCATGGAAAATTTGACGCCCTCTGGGAAGGCCCTTACCAGATTGCTCGGGAAAATCAGTTCAATGCATTCGTGCTCCGGGATATGGAGGGACAACTTCTCCCCATTCCCGTCAATGGGTTCCACCTAAAAATTTATCACCACTGAAGGCGCCCAATGGGTCCTTCCTTGTACAGATTTCCCTTCCGCATTTTCAGTTTTTCAGAATGTATATATTTCAGCATTCAGTTTTTATAATTTTCAAGAGCCCAAGTAGGACTTAAAGCAGACCCCGACTTCGCAGCGAAGTCGGGTATCGCTCCTTGGATAGGGCGAAGTTCGAGAAAAGGCAGCTGACAAAAGGAGCAAAAATGACTAAGTCTGGGTGCGCAACCCGACTTCGCAGCGAAGTCGGGCTGTGCACCGTCTGGAGAGCGCAGTTGGGAAGCAAGCAGCAAGAAAACGGCTAAGTGTCAAATCAGACTGCGCAACTTTTCGGAGCGAAGTCTGACTGCGCAGTCAAACATGGGCGAAGTCGGAGTGCGCTCATTTTTTGGGCGAAGTCCGAGTGCGCCCTCAATTTTGGGCGCAGCCTGAATAGCCTATCACGGAAAACATGAAAAATCCTAAGTGTGGGCCCAGGGCGCAGTACGACACAGTGCGAAGTTGGGTATCGCCCCAGTTTAAAATCATGGGCCAAAAATCCTCCCTTGTAAGGTGTGCCCAGATGGCGGCGATGACGTCATCAAAAGCACGAGGCCCAAAGGAATGTTTAATGATTGTGCGACTTCCAAGAACGATGTCATTAAGAAAGTAAGGCGCATTTGGACCAACGGCAACTAGGGTGCGCTTTTCAAAATTAAACCCATGCACAGCCACCAAAAAATCATAACGCTTCCACCAACTCCAAGTTAACCGCCCTAACTCCCTCCCTCGCGCCATTAATGCTGCAATCCTTGCCTAGAAAAAGGGCCCTGGCGCACTCAGAAAATTCAAATCGTCCAAGCTGATTCCGAGATGGCAAAGGGCAGAACTGAGAATTCAGAAGCCGTAATTCCATCTCTGCCACTTCGAACAGAAAGGATGGACAAGGGGAAAGTGCCAGTGCAGGCGCAATCCAGCGAAGAAGGGCGCAAAGCTGAGGAACAGACGGAATCCAGCGCTCATGAGAGCAAAGTGCCGCAGGAGCAGAAAAGAAAGACCCGGACGAAGAGAAGTCAAGGGCAAATTCCGCCGTCACCCGTCAACCACCTGGCCGGATACAAGGACGGCTCGTTTTCCATCAGCCTCACCAAATTGCGGCCGAACATAGCAAAGTGGGCAGACAAGGTTTCGCCCTCACACCATGTCGGGGCGGCATATAAGTCGAACCTGTACTGGTTCTTATGCCCTCCCGTTCATCGGTGCCCGGAGCTGATTGACACAATTGTGAGATACTACAAACCAGCTGCCCGGCAAGTCTGCGACCACAAGGGGAAGCCCTTGTTTACACTCTTCAGGGAGACCGTCCAGCCAGCCTTCGCCCCGGGACTTCAGTACGACTAGGGCGCAATTGTCAGAAGGATCAATCTGGATGAGCAGACCGGCAGGTTTACGCAGACAAAGAGGATGAGAGAATTCCTCGACTCGGAGCTGAAGACTCCGCTAGCAGCAGGACAGTGGCCGACAGGCCCCATACCACTGGACAGATTTGAGAATAAATACATTTACATCATCCTGGCGTGGGTCCTCGGCTGCGACTCTGACAAAGTGGTACGGCCGTACCAGCTGGCGCTAGCAGAATGTATCCTGCACGGGGAGTTTTACGACTCCACGGCGCAAAAGAGTGGCAAGCGCCCTATTTTCTTCGACTGGGCGGATTGGCTGGCGTACGCGATTCATTCAAGCCTGGTCAGACTGCAGCAGAAGCAATCTACGGAATTCCGGTTCGGTTCGTTCCTCACCTGGCTGTGCCTGTATCACACACACCACCGGATGCAAGTTCCAGACTTGAAAAGGGTGAATGAAAAAGGAGAGCCGCTGCCAGTCTATGAATGGACGGAGGACCTGTACCGGAAGGGGTCATACTACAAATTTAACTTCAATTTTCTGGGTATGGTCCTGTCATTGTTCAACGGCGGCGAAGGATCCCGCCCCCCGCTAGCTATGACGAATTATTTGATAAAATACAAGTGCGGGGATACCTTCCGGCTGACACAGGGGATTGTGGTCAGAATTTATGGATTCAAGGGGAAGTCGTTCCTGCTGCCCTACTTCTGCACTGACCACCAGTACGGGATGGAGATTGCGCGTCAGATGGACTATGTCGAAGAAGAGTTCGGCCAGGGCAAGAAAAGGGGGCATATTTTTCAATATCCAATTTGTTGGGCGAACATCAGACTGCAAGAGATAGGACAGCACGTCTATCTCGAGCAGGAGCTCATCGACATAGGTCTGATAATGCTGCCGCAGCGCTGGAAGTATGACCCACTTGGGGTCAGGGGTAAATTCACGCATATCTGCCCCCGAGCAGAGATTATGCAAGAAAGGTGTAACAAGACAGGTGCAGACCTCGACTGGCGCATTGACCTGATGAAATCATGGCCTCCGTGGCATGAGTTTTACTGCGAAGAGGTAGCGTACGACCCGGAGCGAAACCCGGATCACCGGTTGGAATCTGCGGGCTTCAAGAAATTCCTCGCCAAGGTGGCGCCCCTCAACTGGCCAAGAGACAAAATCATTGAATGCTGGAAGATGAGGTGCCGCACGCAGCACGATAAATCCAACCGGAAAACGCTGGCCGTTGATGATGAGTTTTCGGCCCTATATGACCAGTACGCTGCCACCTGGCAGCCTTTCGAATTTCGAAATTGCGTTCCCCGAGGCCCCAGAAAAAGGTATACAAGGAGGTCCCCCTCCCAGCAGTTGCCTACTTCCGCGACTTCCAGCGCGACTCCGACAAGCAGTCGAGTGGGACCAATGCAGCCTCTAGCTCCCGAAGCAGTGCCCGAAAGGGCGCAAGGATCAGAGAGGTCAACTCCTGAGGTGGCCCCTCAAGCAGAAAAAGCGCCCGCGCTGCCAGCTAGCAGACCGGCCGCGGCAGGCATCCTTCCAGCCAGACCCAGGTACAAGTTTACCGTGGGGACATCATTGCCTGCCGCCCCAACCTTATCTCCTTCCCCTGGACCAGCCACAGCGCCGGAAGAAAAGAAGAGGAAGAGGGTTGAAAGGGCCAAGCGGCCTAAGGAACCTGTGCAACAACCAGCCGTGGCGCAGACAGAGAACGCAGCACCGGAGATTGTCTCACTGGACAGCCCTGAGGCAGAGGCAGAAGCTAGAACTGCAAGCGTCCCTCCAGCAGCGGCTCAGGCGGAGCCCGCAGGTACGTCCACTTCCCCACTTCCCCAAGTCCCGGTTCGCCTTGCCACAACGCCGTCCTCCATCTCTCCGGGGCAAGCCGTAGCTACATCTTCCTCCAAACTGCCAAGCCATTCGACAACCCTCATTCTTTTGACCAGTTTGCCCAGGATCCTAACGCCTTCCAGTCTCTCAGCCAAACCTTGGAACCCTCACCCGCGGCCAGTGTAGAAGCTGCACATGCATCGCCGCGCTCCTCACCTCAGCTGTTCAAAACCCCGCCAGCACCGTCCACTCAGCCGCCCGCTTCCCCTAGGACCCGGTCGCCCTTAAAAGCGGCCACTCCTTCTGGAATACCTCCCGCTTCGCTGTTTGCAGGGAAAATGCCGCAGCAAGACCCGATGTTGGAGGACCTGGACTTCATGGGCGAACTGCAGAGCGCAGATGACCAACCTTTGGCAGCAAAGGCCGCAGGATGTTCCGCCTCCTTTCTCCAAGGCGTCAAACGGAGGAGGGCCGAAGAGATAGCCGCCTCGGTAAAGCGCACCAAGTTCGACTTGGACAGGAGAGTGCTCACAACTGAGAAGTTGATCCCGAAAGTAAAGAAGCCTCTCCGGGAAATGACCGAGGCAGACTATGAGCACCAAAGGAAGGAGAAAAGCTTTGATGACATCAACGAGGAATACGAAATCAATGGTATTCGTCGTCGGACAGATAATCTCCTTGTCAAGCATCTTGAGACCCAGGAGGCGCTGTTTCAGCTGCAGAATAGCATGAGGCAGCTAGAAGAGGATCTGGCCAGGGCCACCGCGCAGCTGGGATTGGCGCAGCAGGAGATAGACGAGCTAAAAGCCCAGCTGGCCGCCTCTCAGCAAGAGGCCGCAGCGCAGAAACAGACAGCCGAGCAGCTGTCAGAGGAGAAGAGGGCAGCACTGGAGCAGGTTTCTCAGCTCCAGGATTCATTGAAACAGGCGTAGTCGCAGCTTGCAGAGAAAACATCACAGACGGCGGCCTTTTCAAAGAATAAAGCTAAGGAGATGCAGGCTGGTCTGCTGCGGGGATGCAAGCCCTATGTTGTTAAATCTATATCGGTCCTGGATTTCGCGTCCAGTATCGAAGAAGTATCTGCCCAGGGAAAGCCTGTGGTAGAGGAGGCCGAACACCAGGCGAGGCAATGGCTAGACCTGGCTATGAAACTTGAAGAGTATGAGCGCAAAGGCCTCCAATTTCCCCCAATGTCCCAATTTGCCTCAGAGTGGGCAGATGCAAGGGTAACCTTGCATGTTTATTTTGATAAGACAGAGAAGATAAGAACTGCCAGGAAGATGCTGGACGCATTAGAACATGAAATGAGCATTTGCCTGGCCCCCTTCCACACTCTGTCCGAACACGGGTGCCCGAGCTTCGTCAAGGATGGCGAATTTCTGACCCTTGAGCAGGTAAAGCAGAATTGGCTGTCTTTTGAGGCAGACACAACAGAAATTGATAGTTGGGCAGAGCCAATTCAGGAAGCTCAGGTCACCCAGATGGTGTCAAGATACTGCAAAATCAACTCCTCCCTAAAGGAGTTGGGAAAAAGATATAACACCATCGACCTGCATGCGGTTGTTGCATTCCACGCAGCACTAAAAGAGGTCAGCGACGTAAGCCCCTTTCAAGCAGCAATCTGGGGCCAAGCCAAGGCCGCATATGACCGCATCCACGAGAGGGAGGCCGAAGATGAAGAAGATTCAGATTCAGGGGAAGACGCAGAAGAGGCAACGGCTGAAAGTGAACCTGAAGAAGAACAGTTGCCTGGAGGAAAGCAGTCAGAGCAGCGGAAAGCAGGGGAAGGAAGTTCCTCTGTGCCCAAAGGATGAAGGCATGGTTCTTTGCGTCGAGGCGAGCTCGACACCCCGCGAGCCGCCAGGAATGTTGCCACATTTTGCACGGGGGGCCATGTTTTCTAATTTTGTAAGTGTGCTGCTCTTCCTTCCCTCCTTCTCTTTCTCCCCTTTCTCTACTTTTCCCTTTCTCCCTTTTCCTGCAGTTTCATTCCTCCCATTTTCCCTTGTACTTCCCCCAGTCAAGTTTCCAAAACTGAGCAAGTGTTCCCTGAAAATTTCTAAGTGTCAGGGCGCAACCCGACTTCGCAGCGAAGTCGGGGTGCGCCCTCAAGTTGGAGCGCAACAGGGGATGCGAAGTGCGCAATTACACAGGGACAAGCAAAATTTGACTAAGTGTCAGAGCGCAACCCGACTTCGCAGCGAAGTCGGGGTGCGCTCTTCTTCTGCGGCACTTGGGAGACAGGTGTTGGCAAAATTCAGCTAAGTGTTGGAGCGCAACCCGACTTCGCAGCGAAGTCGGGGTGCGCTCCCTACGATCGTGCGATCCGAACAGCGGCCAAAACAGCTTGAGTACCGGTGCGCAACCCGACTTCGCAGCGAAGTCGGGGTGCGCCCTCTGACCGGTGCGCAGTTGGGCAAGATCCATCAGAAGCCCAGAAATTGGCTAAGGCACGGAGGCCTCCCCAACTGCGTTGTTTCCCACCTGCGCTACCCGACAGCGCTCTGATCCTGGGCGAAGTTGGACAAACTGCCTTTCAAGGCAGACATGTGTCACTCGTCAGAATCTGACAAGTGTCCAACCTCGGGATTCGAACCAAGACATGACGGGAACAAGGACAAGCATGGACCGCACTACCTATGCCAGCTGCCACCATTTAAAGCTGATGTGAAGTTCCATCTGCCACAACTACCCGCATTCCCGCTGATTAGAAGTTTCACCCAACGCGCTGCCACGTAGCTGTACAGCTTTCAGGGAGACCATGCCGCAAGTACAGTCCTCGCCGACAGAAGTCAGCATCAGCAGCTCCTTGGCCCCTTTTGTCAGCCATTGTCTGGTCTGGGACTTTGCTCCCGTAATTGTAATCGGGGGGAACTTGGGCTATAAATAGCCATCTCATTTCATTGTAAAGGTGGTGGAAGGGGAATATACTGCTAGGGAACCATTGTAGCTGTGCGTTTGCTTCTAAATACAAGATACATACTTGGCTCTGCTTACTGTCTTCATTTTGTATGCTGCCTCTCCTTGTCATTTCTGCCTCATGTTTCTTATTTCATTGCTTACTGTTGTACTGAACTCTGGACTCCAGTATTTGGTGATTAAGTATTCTTGGAATGCATAGATAGAGGATACATAGGATGAATGATAGTTGTAGTTTCTATAGTTGTGTTTTGTGTTTAAATTGTTGTTAGTAGTGGTGATTGATCGTTGTCGTGCTGCTTATTCCCCCCACCCAACTCCAATCACATTTGGATTCTCTTTCCGCACTTTTATCTCTTTCCCTGCACTCTTATCTTAAAACACTAAAAACCCACAGGAAGCCGGCCTTCTCCGGAGATTGGCACGGAAGGCATTCCTTCCTTCCGGCCTTTCAATCTGGTGGGCGAATCTGGGGCGCATTGTACCAAATCCTTTCCTCATGGCAGATTCGTAACCAACAGTAATATGGATGAAAAAAAACTTCAATGAAAAATTGCATTTTCTTCAGGTTTTTTTTGTCGATTATTTGTCGATTTTTCCTCGATTTTTTGTTGATTCCTGATTTTTTCCGAGTTAATCATTTATCGATTCTTTGTTGATTCCGATTTTCTCAACTATGATAGAGACTTCCCATGGTGAGCACCATATTTATAGACATTCTGCAAGAGAGACAATAATACTATTCCAAACTTGGGCATGCTTTTGAGATTTATTTTTAAAAATTTTGTTTATCTCTTTGAAGCCATATTTTCCAACAAATAATGGCAGGGCCAATCCTCCAAAGAATACATAATGCTTTAGCTTTGAAATAATTAATCCAACATTTCATCAACTCTTTCAATGTTGATGGAACTACCCAATATAATTTCATATTTTTTAAAAAACAACCCCAAATGGTGTGAGCAAACGGACAATGAAGAAGTAAATGGTCTGATGTTTCTAAATCCTTTTCACACAAGGCACATCTAAAGGGTCCATAATATCCTCTTCTTTGTAGACTCTCTCCTATAATAATCTTACTTTGAACAACTAACCAAAGGAATGTTGAGGCCTTAGGAGGAGCCTCTAATGACCAAACATTCGTCCAAGGAAAATCTTTGGGAGAAGAAAATTTTGATTGTTCTAAAATCCTTATATCCCAACTTGATTGAGTATCCACCATCTTTTGATAAATTCCAAACCAATTCATCCTTTCATGTAAAAATCGTCAAATAAAACTCTTGAAGCATCTTTTGAAGTTCATTTGCAATTTGTTTGAGTTTCTTTCCTTCAACCAGGTTACTAAAAGAAATCTATGATCTGGAGTTGTTGCTCATAATAATATAGTTATTGACCTTTGGACCTTTACATGCTAGGCATGCTTGAGCCAATGGTTGCCATTTTGAGTCAGAGATAAGAGGATAAGGCTTCAACCAAGCATCAGACCAAAAATTTGCATAACTCCCCTCGTTGATTGACCATCTGATATGTTTCTTCATCAATTTGATATGAAGTTCCATGTTGATGATCCTTTGGGTAGAGTTCTTTTCCTAAATAATTTCATTGCATCAAGAGAACCCATATATTTTTGAAGTAAAATTTTTACCCAATTCTTTCCTTGATCTTTGAATAATTTCCACCCAAGCTTTGCTTCTAATGCCAAATTTATAAGTTTGCAATTCCACAAGCTTGCTCCTCCAATATTCTTTCCTTTGCAAACCCTATCCCATTACAAAGAGGAAACCTAAATTTTTCCGTAAAACCTTTCCATAGAAAGTCTCTATGAATATTTTGAATTTTTGATGCTATACTTGTTGGCAGTCTTGAAAGTGACATCATATAAATAGGGATGGATTGCAATGTAGTCTTTATGAGATGTAGCCTTCCTGCCATGGTTATGAACTGACCTTTCCAACCTTCCAAACAAGCTTTCTTTCTATCCAAAGAAGAGATCCAAAGCTCCTTTTTATTTCCTTTATTAGACAAAGGAATACCTGAAATGTACACCCCTTAACTGCTGTTCCGAATGTACTCTGTTTTACTTTTTTTTTTCTGATTTGTGTTTTTCCAAATTTTTTTTTTATTATTTTTTTTATGCTTTGAAAGGAAAATGCTATGCATGAAATAACTTCGAAAACGCCACACTCGAACTGAAAAGGAACCCAAATGAAACTACACACTAAATAAAAATATTTTATTAAAATTTCTGACCTGAAATTGCAAGCATAGATCTGGTATTAAAGACTGAAATTGTACAATGCACAGTTGAAAATCATTAAAATGCTTGTAACTTCTTCAATCGGACTCCGAATGACCTCCCGTAAAGTGCAATGATCTCGTATTTACTTGCTGATCAGATCTGGACAGTAACATCAGAATTTTATGACTGTTTTTCTGTTGCACGCTTCCTTGGACAGCTGTACAGTCTCCCTGGATGGTACGGTCAGCAAAAGAAATTAATGGCTGCACTTTCAAACCTAGAAATCACCCCTAAAGGGGTTGCCCAAGCATGAGGAAGGTGTGATAAAAAACCCAGATTGAAACCCTTGCTGAATAATGAGTTATGAACCAAACACACTTTCCAAAGCCCTCCAAGCAGCAGTTTGATCTGACCCAAAAATGCAAATTTAATCCTTAGTATGCGAAACTAACTTCTACCCATATGAAGATGGCCAAAAACTGAAAAACCCAGATGATCACTTTGCCTGGAACCCAAACTTCGAAAATCCTCAAACCCTACTGCTGAATCTGTGATGCCCAAATGAGCCCTCTGTGTAAGGACTCCAATTGTCTGACTAGGTGAGATCTTCCACCCACGAAATTAGAGCTACTCATGGAGGTTGTCATCTCCACAAGCCTCAAGCTGCAATTTTCTCCATGAAAACTGGCAGAGTTTCTCCAAGATAGCAAAGATGTGAATGAATAAAAAAACCCCAAAAACTCCTCCTTTTTATGAAAGCTACGCCCATCTTGGATTTGGAACCAAAAAATATAAAATTTAATATTGTTTTATTTCCTTATCTCTCCTTGGAATGGGGGGCCCAACTTGTACCCCATCCTAGTTGATATAACGTTGTTTTTAAAAGAGGGCCCTTTTATGTCCCTTTTTAAAGTCACTATATGACTTAATAATATAACTTGAATTTATTAATTTATTTACTCACCAAGGGGACGCCAACTTAGACTTGGGCAAATATTCCATCCACAAAATAAATGACTCTGCGAAATTGGAAGAACTGCATCGGGCCCACATTGCTAAAAATAGCAATATCTATAAATAGTAACCCCCATGAACAGATGAATCCCCTAGCAAAAGCACTGATCACCAAGGAACAACTCAAATAGGGTTCCCAATCACCTCAGTTTAGCCTATTGGAACCTAGGAATAGGCTAAATTACCACAACTGACTGACTACTTAGAAAGGGGACATTACAATACCCAAGTAGGTTGATGGAATTTTTTCAATTTTAAACCCTGAAATATTCACAACAATTTGTTGTAAATCTAAGATAGTATTAATGAAAAAAAATCCTAGATTTTGTAGTGTTTACCAACTATCCAGTAGCCTTCTCATAGCATGATAATATTGATTTAAACTCCATGGCTTCATTGACTGATGGATGGCGCAAAAGAAAATTATCATTAACAAATTGGAGATGAGATTTAGAGGGACCATTTTTTGCAACTTGAATACGCTTGATTTTTCCTTTCCATTTTTACCTTTGAAAAGGCTCTCCTTAATGCTTCCGCCAGAATAATGAATAGATAAGGAGAAAGTGAATACCTTGACGAAGTCCACAAGATGACTTGAAGTAATCAACAGGAGAACCATTGATCAAAATAGAAAATTTTGTAGTGCTATAACAACATTTAATCCACTCACACCAACTATAATTAATGCCAAACTTTCTAAGAATAGCATGTAGAAAATTCTAGAAACCCCATCATATGTTTTGTTCATATCTAATTTCAAAAGCATACTTGGTTTTTTTATGGAATGAAGACAATGTGTGGCCTCTTGTACAGTAATTATACCATCAAGAATTTGTTTACCATGAACAAAGCCACCTTGTTCCATAAGAGATAAGACACCCTAGAATGCCCTTCAACCTGTTTGCCATAATTTTTGAAATGATCTTATAAATCATATTACAAAGGCTTATTGGACGAAAATGCCTTTCTTGGGAACCAAGGTAATAAAAGTAGCATTGATCTCACTTATTGTAGCCTTCCTTTTTTGGGCCTCTTCAACCGCAACTAACATATCACTCTTCAATAAATCCCAAATTTTTTGAAAGAAAATTGCAAGAAATCCATCAGGCGCAAGTGCCTTGTTAAGATGGAAAGAGAAAACTGCTTCTTGGAGCTCCTCCATAGAAATCTTCTTCATCAAGCTTTCATTTTGTCCCCGAGTGATAATTGATGGAATGTTTTGCAAAAGTTTTTCTTGTGCCTCTTTATCTTTTCTAGAATCTGACAAAATATTATTGAAACAATTAATTTCTTCCTTGCTTATATCTTCTTCGTAAATTGAAATTATTATTAACAATACAATGACAAATTGATAATAAATGATTGAATCTTGAAGTCAATTTGTATGGGTACTTGGCCTCTAAGTTCTACCTTAAATGAACTATGAAATCTTGAATCTCATCATTAGGCACCATCCTCGTAAGGCACTTTTAGAATCCCATGCTTACCTCTTTGTCAGCTAAAGAGGAGTCATCATAAAGGAATTTGGGATTGAGATAATACCCTACTCTATATATTGGCCTATGAAGCTGAGAAGTCCACTAGCAAATTATCTCTCAAATGAGATAATAATTTTTCTCTACATATAAAATGAGGCATTTGCCAATTTGGCCCTATCCATGGCCTCATAAAGATAGCCTATAGATGATATGACTATCAAGACGAGAGAATTTTCAACGAAGGCTTTGCCACCTGAAGTTAAAGGTTTTATTTTTGTTAGCTATTTGCAACTTGGCTTGGATTCTAGAAGATAAAGACCAAATTTTAACAAATTTTGACTAGAGTAAATGGACAATATTCTATTCAAATTTGCAAATGAACAAAAATAGAAAAGAATCAAACTTATAAGTTGTAATACTTTAATAGCTCCATGCATAACCACGAAAAAGGGGTCCTCAAACACATAGTTGACCACCCTCTTCCCTAGTGCATCAAAATATCATGCGTGCTTATCACACTCGTTCCTCACTCACAAACATCCTCTTCAAGGCCCGTTTGCTTCATACAGGCTTTGTAGCGTGATGAATTTGGTGGTAAACTACGTCTCCTTAGGTTGCACAAGCTTCTTAAGATCAGTGAACTGCCACATCAAGTGAAGGACCCATGAATAGTTATAGATGAATTTTGTGATAACTCTTGCTTTTTCTACAACCTTGATCCCCAATGATAGTTTCCCAATGTCTTTGAGAATTAAATTGAGGTGGTGGGCTACACATGTAGTTCAAAAAATGGTTGTCAATTTCTATTAAGTTTTATACACTACGTAGAAGGGAAGAGAAAGCATCAGTCAAAGCGTTGGAGTTTGAGCATAGAGAGCATTGAATACACCGCATTGGAAGGAGAGGTGTCGTGAGAACGCAGGGTGCAGTGTAAAGCCAGCAAGAGTAAGCCGTTGGAAGTACTTTATTAAAGAGGTAATAAATATTCAATCTAACCTATAACCTTTGCAAAGGATACAAGGCATAATATTGAGGGTAAGTTAATTATTGCTTTATACTCAAGGTTTTATAATAAAAAAGGAGAAATAAGGAATAGTCTTACAACCTTAGTAGTATTATTAAATGCCTTAGAAGTTTTTGAAGGAAGAAGTATTTAGAAAGGTTATAAATTTACCTCATTCAAATTGCATTGAAATAAATTTGCAAATAGTTAAACTTGGAGGTATAAGGATTACTACACAAAACTTGAATTACTTTATTTGCAAATACTTTAGTTTCTAAATTTTCAACTAGGGAGGTATAAGGAGTTCTACACCAAATTTAAACTATTAAAATTTAGAAACTATATCATTGAAAATTGAAGGAAGCAAAACATAGAATTGCTAGAGAATTGAAAGAACACATTGGAATTAGTCTCTTGCTAAATTTAAAGAGACATAAGAAGCCCAATTTTAAAGGTCTTGAAAATAGTGAACATCATCAAAATTGAAAGTGCATTAAAATATATTTAGTTTTCTATTCTTAAAAAGGGAGAAATAAGGTGATTATCTTAAAGAATAGTGGTTGAACATTAGGGAGATAAAAGGGATTCAACTAAAAGGAAAACTAAGAAAGCTAAGCACTTTATCAAGATCATAGTACATTCAAAACACTTTAGAGATACAAAGTGATTAAGAAGAACTTATCATATACTCAAAACTAGGGAGTCATAAGGTAGACAACCTCAAAGGTTTAAAGGTTTTTTAAATTCTACCAAAATTGTTCTTTTTAAATCAAAGAGTTACAAGAAAGATTACTTTTAAAAGAACTATGGAAAAGCTTATTAAGTATACAGGATTTAAGGAATCAAAATGGTTCAAAGACATACTTGATTCTAGAAATGATAACAGGAAAGATGCAATTAAAAGAGAAGAATCTATATGGCATGGAAAGATTTTTGAGACCTCACAAGCTACTACTTTGGCAAAAGTAGATTCTACAAAAACATCCTCCAATGATATGATGAAAAAAATTGATGACAACTATATTAATGAAGGTATTGGAATAAATTCAATAACCATACTCAAAAAGTAGAAAAGGATATTGATCAGAAAGATGGTCTACAGATTTATGAAAGAAGTAAAGATAGAATAGCTTCAGTTGTACACAGATGGTTTGACTATTTCATCAAGGAAATGGATGAACTTGTTTCTCCTATGACAAATAACAAAGAAGTTTGGGATATCTTCACGATGCACTTACTGCAACAAATTTGGTCATGAAAAAGCAAACTGTTGGATTTTCCATCCATGTAAATATTGTGGAGGAAAATCTCATTCATCTTTCTTCTGTTACTATAAAGACAAGTACTATAAAATATTTGAAGAGAAATTGATATTCAGATTAGATTCTCTTTCAAGTTCTTATTTCAGAAGCATCTACTAACAATGAATTCAAGTTTGAAATTTTTGAAGAACAAGAAGATAGGTATTATTAGAATGTGCAATGATGTAAATGTGCATGTTGTCCATGTGTACATGAGTCTAGAATAGGAATATAGTGAGTCATAGGAAGATGGAAGGCCAAGAGTCATACTCCATTATATATTGGCCTTTGGAGAGTAGTTGTGTAGTAGAGTAGTATAGTTGAGTGATTGAGGAAGTTAGAGAGAATGAATGAGCACATTAGAGTAGTGCTCAAGTTAGTCACAATGTAGAGCATGAAGAATGGAGCATTTGAGGACTCCATATTTTGTATGAAGTTACAATTTTCGTGAGCTTTCATTAATGGCTATTTTATGAGTTATTTCAGAAGTTTCTCATGCCATACTAGTTTGCCATTATCATAGATATAACATTGCATGCTTATTCTAGTACTTGTGGTTGCATTTCCTTTAATATATAGCATCAAAAGCTAACATAAAAGACTCGATGAGTTTCAAAAAAACTCTTTGGAGTTTCATGTCACTGATAGTTATCTCAACTTTTTAGAACTACTCATAAACACAGTATCTGAAAAATTTAATGCTATAGTACTGACATTTTGCAATGGGACATATTATTATAGGATTGGACATACAGACACAGGACAGTTGCCATGTGATGATGGTTGTACTGGGGTGCAAGCAGGTCCTTGTCACTGATAAATTAGTGATGCTGGTCAAGGTGTTATCTTCTTTTCAAATAGAGCACCTTTTCTGGGGGTCAATCCTTTTTTATATATCTCCAATTTTTTGTTATCAATTCACAGGAAGAAAACACCTATACTTCAACATTGGAGAAGTACCCAGTTGACGTATTGAAAAGAGATTTACTTCAATTTGTTCATGACAAGAAAGCTCGTCTGAATAAGACTTTTCTTGACCAGGTAAGGCTCTTATTTAGAATAGTCTTTGTGATTAAATTCAAATCATTATTTTTCATGTCAGAATTGCTTATAATATTCAGTTATTGGTTTTCAGCTGCTTTGTGATGTGGATGCCGGAGGACACTATACTTGTACATATTTCCTGCATAATAAACATGCATCACCAATTGGAGAAGAACGCATCGATGATGGAAGAAGAAGGTGATTTGACAGAGAAACCACCTTGGAGTGTGAACCTAGAAGTTTGGAAGGTTACAAAAGATTAAAGCATGGTGGAAACGATGACTCTCTTTCAAACGTTAAAATGATGAAAGAATGCATGATTAGAGGACATAACGATTCTGAAAATAGTTTCCAGAAAGAAAAATCTATAGACACTAGAATAGAGATCTTGAGCAAAGATATTTAAGAAAATACAGGAAATGATTCTCCAGATATGGTATCTAGAGAAATAGAAATGAAGAAATACTGCTGTTATCAGATGGCAACCTCTCTACTTCTAATGGTCATGCACACTCTGGTGAGAGTACTGATTATGATGTTCAAGGCTTGGATGGACAAGTGAGTGTGAGTGAGGAAAAAAACTCAGATGCTAAATTTAGAAAGGAGGATAACCGCTTACTTGAGACTGAGGAACTACCAGAATGCATCATCTACTACTAAGCAGTGGTTGTCCCAAACAGAGTTGTTTCAAATGTAGAAAACGTGGAGCATTGACCTATTGTGATGGGTGTTTTATTGCTGCACATGACAAGTGCCTGCACTCAGATGCAGCTATTACCATGGAGGAAAAATCCGGTTGCCCTGTTTATTCATACAAAAAAGCACTTGTAGCTTACAAAGCAGCTAAGAAAGAGGCTCTTGAATCCAAAAAAAGGCTCCTTGCATTCATAGATATTAAGGCAGCCCAATGTAATGGCCATAAGTCACAGGAAAGACGTAGAAGCGAAAACGAAATATCCCCTGACAAAGAGAATGCTTTTAAGGATTCTTCTAGTCATCCAACTCCTAATTTAGATTCTCAGAGAAAGGAACTGCCTTCACCAACCAAGAGCTCTGAAACTCAACAGAAAAATGAAATACATAATGAAATTGGAAATGACAATCAGTTTATGCAGTATGCATATGATAAGGCATGATGGAGATTGTGAAGCAAGTAATGCTAAGGGTAGGAGCTTACGTCAGAGGAAATCAGCAATAGGAAAATCATCGATGAGGTGTGTGGCAAAAAAGTAACTTTGGGAATTGTGGAATTTGAATTGTTAGTGGATTCGAATGGCTAAAATATCTTTCAGTTTCTGTATTTTTTGGATTTGGATTTGTTGCCATTTTAGATTGCTTTACTCAATGTTTTTAGAACTTATGGCATAAGAACAGGACAACATAAATTATTAACAGCTAGCATTTTTTAAAACTAAGCTTAATCTTACTCATTTTTTTCAAACAAAAATAAATGATGAATGGGTCTTCTTTTGAGAGCTATATCATTTTTTGTTTTGTATGCAGGGAGACTTTTCGCTTGCCTGCTGCACGTAGAACCAAGTTACCATGGACAAAGGCAGAGGAAGAATTTTTGAAGGTTTATCTTAACTTAGCTTTTCCTGATTCTGGTTATGTTTTCGCTAGGGATTCTTGGAGTATGCAGCATGTTTAACTACCTTCCTTTTTGTGCAGGAAGGCGTGTAGGTATTTGGACCATTTGACACCAATAGAATGCCATGGAAACGTATATTAGAACATGGGAGAGGAATATTCGACAAGTCACGTAGCGCTTCTGGCGTAATATGAAAAAAAGCAATTTCTAAAGTATCTATATCCACTTGCTTGCCTTGCGGACTGTGTCATTTCCATGCCCAGGATTCTGACAGCATCTGCACAAGACTATATATAAGCTGGATTTTCCATTAACTTTGTCAGCCAGTCAAAATTCAAGGAGGTGCAAAATTGAAATAAATTTATAAGGTCAAGTTCTGTTATCATATGATAATTAGGCAGCTACATGATGACAACCACCTTTACCTTTTTTTCAAATTTAAATATTATATAGTCTCATGAGGGATATTATAGTGGTATGTTTTTAGGTTTTCATGCCAAGTTTAAACCTTCCTACAAGGGAACTGGTCCCCTTTCAAAAACCCGTGCTTTACCGTAACATTTTTAATCCTGCGAGGGATACCATAGTGGTATGTCTTTGGATTTTCGTTAAGAGACCCAAGTTTAAACCTTGGTATAAGAGGACTGAGACCCCTCCTTAAAACTGGTGTTTATAGCTTAAAAGTTTGTCCCGTGAAGGATATTGTAGTGGTAAGTTCTTGGGTTTTCATTTAGAAAATCCAAGTTCAAACCTTCGAGGGGCCCAAGACCTCTCATAAAAACCCATGTTTTTAACTCAACATTTTTTTTGGAGGGTTGGGGGTCTTGTTAACTTCGTCTTTACTCAACAAGCTATACCATAGTGGTATGTCTTTGGGTTTTCATTAAGGAGACACAAGTTCAAACCCTACTATAAGGGGACTAGGATCCCTCATAAAAACTCTCATTTTTAGCTCAAAATTGTTTTGTGAAGGATACCATAATGGTAAGTTCTTAGGTTTTCATTTAGGAGACTCAAGTTCAAACCCCAGTATAGGAGGCCCGAGACCCCTCATAAAAACCAATGTTTTTAACTCAACATTGTTTTTGGAAGGTTGTGATTCCAGTTAACTTTGTCTTTACTCAACGAGTTGGTGATTAATAAGGTTCCCTATGTAACAAAAAAATATTATATAATAAGAAAATTTTTTATGGAGTTTGTGTTGAAGCTTGCTAGCTTGGGACTTGAATCTAGTAAGGTGATAAATCAGGATTCAGTTAAGTTTACCTTGGTTGATAGAAATTGGTTTTCATGGTCTCTTAATAATTATTGGCTTTTGTGTTTCCTCTTTTCTTTGGGCTAGGATTTGCCCATAGGCTAAAGAAAGAATTTAACAACGTGTTGAGAATCACTATCAAGATATAATAAAAACACATCATTTTTTTTATGGAATAATAGGTTTGTTGGTCACGAATCTGCCACAGGAAAGGATTTTATGTGAAATGTGCCCTCGACCCGGCCAACATTGAAAGGCCGAGAGAAAGAAAGGTCTCCCGGACCAATCTCCAGAGAGGGCTGGTTCCCTTACTAAAACTAAGCTTGATTTCAGACTAAAGTTGCTGGAAATAAATAGGAAATGTGCAAAAAGAAACGGACAATATAGCCACAGGCCGAATTTATCAGATCTAGGAAAGCTTAGCAGCAGGAATTCACCGCAAAGACATGAACATCATATAACAAAGACAGTAACATAATCTACTTACAACCTTGCACAGGTTGCCTTCAAAATCGCATTCCATCACACTCTTCTTCATCGGCAATATTCAAATTCAGATACATAATTTAAATCTCACAGCAGATAAAAGTATTAGCGTAAATTAGAAATGCAGTAAACAGAAGGAGCCCCACAGAAAATTGCTCGTAGGATCAGAGGCCAAATATCTCTTATTTATGCAAAATTTTGACAAGTTTTCCCCGCAAAAAGTCTCTCTTTCGATGCCCTTTCTGAGATATACATTGATATTTATAGAGGTCTTGCCTCTCTGCAATATTCAAAGCATGAAACAAACTTTCTCAAGATCCACAAAATATACAACAGAAACAAGGAAATGATCCCCTTAAACCAGCCTCGGAGAAATCAGAAATTGAATGGAAACAAGGAACCGACCGTCTTCATTAAATGGTCATTCTCGGAGCATGCTTGGACCGTTAGAAAATCACGAACAAAAGCTTTGAATAATGGAGGCGTTTTCAATTCTGGTGGCTTCGAAAGCTACAGGCCTGAGCACGTTCTTCCATCTTGCACACATTGGAAAGCAACAAAACATTAAATTTTGGAGAGCTTTTAATCCTTGGAAATCGCAACACTTCATTGGGCCGTTGGACTGCTTTCTGGCGCGAAACCATGACGAGTCGCGAAAACGCAACACGTTGCGAAATCGTGACGTTTTCTATCTCCGTACATTGCTGCCACTTTCGGTCGCGATATCGCGACGTTTTTGCCTCTTGTTCTCTTTATTGCACCTTAGGTCGCAAAAAAGCGACGGGTCGTGAAATCGCGACGATTTTCCTTCATCATCTTCATTGGCAACTTCAAGTTGCGAAAATGGAACACGTCGCGAAATGCGACGTTCCATACTATTTTGTTGCTTCTTTGCTCTGCTTCAGCGAAAACGCGACATGTCGCGATTTCACTACATTCTCCTCTTGCTTGGCTTCTTCATTGCTCCTCGTCGCGCAAATCTGACAGGTCGCGATTTCGCGACATTCGGCACTTGGCTCTGCCTTTTATGCTTCTCACCCGCGAAAACGGAACATGTCGCGATATCGCGACGTATTTCATCTTTGCCCTGCATTTTGTCTTCATGTCGCGAAAACGCGACATGTCGCGAAATCGCGACAAGTCTGCGTTGACCGTTCTTCTTGCTTCCGTTGACCGTGAAAACGCGACAGGTCGCGAAACTGCGACAATTCCTTGACTTAGCCCTTTCCCCGTCGGACATCGCGAAAACATGACATGTTGCGATATCGCAACGTTTTGAGTCTTCAACTTGGTTCTATGTCCTTGAATCGTGATTTTACGACACATCGCGATATCGCGACGTCTTTCACACTTTGCCTTCTTTCTCTTCCTTGGCCTGCAATCCGACAATTTCCTCGCACTGCCTTGGTTGACCACTTTGACCGCGATTTCGAAACATGTCGCGATATCGCGACATATTTCAACTTTGGCTTCTCTCTCCTCTTAAGACCCGCGATAGCGCGACAATTTTGGCTCCGTGCTCTCGATGCTGCTTTTGTTTGCGATATCGCGACAGTTTTCGGACTTAGCTGTTTTGGCACCAAAACTTGAAAGAAAACAAAGAAGAGTGAGCATGTCAAAATTTCATGGAGTACAGTAACAATCAGAACAATGTGGCAAATTTGCCAACATTCTTGGCGGCTCGCAGGGTATACAGTTCTGCTGTATGCACGAATCTCAGGCCTGAATCCATTGGGCAACAGAGTCAAGAAAAACCAGAGGAACAGAAGCAGTGAATGCTGACTGATGAGGGGCATGACTGTAACTGCTGCAACAACTCTTGCTGACTGACAAAAAATTCAAATAAATCTGAAGTTGGCCTAACTTCACCAGTTGCTGAAGAGGATCTCCATGACAGCGATGAAAGCACCGGGATTGTAAAACGGAAATGAACGAAATGAATGGAGTGAGGGCCGGGGAATGGGAATGGGAAATGACGAAATAGTAGGAGAGGAAGGGGTGAAGTGGTAGATACAACAACCAAAAAGGGGAATACGGAGCTACCAGTTGCGGGAACAGAAGGAACGGATAATGAAATGGACGGAAATGAGATGGAGGAAGGCGGAATGAATTGCGGATAAATGATGGGGAAAACAAGGGTGTAGAAGAAGGGGAAATAAAGAAACGGGAACATCAGAGGGGGAAACAGAAACAACAGTAGTGACTTAATTACAGACGGTAGAAGAAGAAATGAGCGAGAAAGGGGAATGAAAATAAGGAAGAGGAAGGAAGAATTTAACGAAAGCCACTATCTGTTGGGAAGGAAGAGAGAAAAAAAAGAAAGAAATAAACGTACCTGCGGGCTCGCATACAAAAAGAGCCGAAGTTGACGATCTCTGTACACAAAAGAACTCCACACACATTTTTTTTTTTTTTTTGTTTTTTGTTTTTCTTAAACACAAAAACAAACTATACAAGGTGAAACTGTGTCTCCAATTCATGAAGTGTAGGCCTTCAGATGAAAGCTGTTCACTGAAATAGGAAGGGGGTTACCATCCGAATCCTCCAGATAAAACGAATTTGCTGCACCTGCAACTGATAATGCGGAATGGACCCTCCCATAGAGCATCAAATTTTTTATGCATTCCTGGCTTAGCTTTCTTTTCATTCCATTTTAGGACTAAATCACCCACCCTAAGTGTACGATTAGTGGAACCTTTCTGAAACGATTTCGAAACTGCCTGTGTATGCTTAGCAAACTCCTCATAAGCCAGAGAACATTGCTCGTCCAATTGCAACAACTGAACCAACCACATACCCATGGAATCCATATTTGCTTCATCATCCAAAAGTCCTTACAACTGCTGTAATATTGGCAACTCTATATGAATAGGCAACCTTGCCTCCTTCCCATATACCAGGGCGTATGGTGAAGTCTTAATAGACTTATTGATTGAAATCCTATCGGCCCATAAAGCTTGATTCAACAGAAGGTGCCACGATCTCTTGTTATCCCCCAAGGATCTTTTCAAAATCCGCAGCAAGTTCTTGTTGGTAGACTCCGCCAAGCCATTCCCCTGGGGGTAATAGTTTGAGGATGTCTTCAGGAAAATACCATACCTGTTTGCAAATTCTGCCAGTTCAACTCCAATGAATGGAGTCCTGTTATCTGTGATAATAGCATCAGGAACGCCAAAACGCGTAATTAATCCTTCAATAAAAGAGATCACCACATGCTGATTTGCGGCCCTGGTCGGAATCGCCTCAAACCATCTTGTGAAATAATCTGTAGCTGTCAAGATATACTTATGTCCAGCTGAAGAATTTGGATCAATGATCCCAATGAAGTCCAGTCCCCACTGCTGAAAAGGTGCTTCAACTTGAATTGGATGCGGGGGCAATGATGCATTTCTAACCCTTCCTGTATACCTCTGACAACTGTCGCATGCTTGGACAATCCTGAAAGCATTTGTGAACAAAGTTGGCCAATAGTATCCAGCCCGAATAATTTTCAAAGCCATAGGCCTACCTGCATAGTGTCCTCCTGATATGCCAGAATGAAATTCCCCCAGAAGTTTAGCCTTCTCTGATTCCTTGACACACCTTAAAAGAATGCCATCAATATTCTTGAAAAACAATCCTTCGGGCAACAACATATACCTGAGAGCTTGCAGGCGAAACCTTCTTCGTTGTGAGGCATTTAACTGTGAAGGACATCTGCCAGTTGTGAAATAGTTAACCAGATCATCAGCCCAATCTTGTCCTTGTGCTAAGAGATTTACCTGATTCCTATCTTCAACAAGATCATCCGCTTGATAATCAACTATCCTAGATGCTGCAGTCTTCGCTAAATGCTGGCATAAGGCCTTACCCAGCACCAGCTTGGTCGGATGAATCTCAACATCAAATTCTTGAATTTTGGTGACCCAACCAGCGCATTTATCACCCATCTCACCCTGAATGATGAAATTCCTGACATCGGGGTGTATAACATAGACCACTGTCCTACTCTGAGATATGGAGTGCTTGAATTTCTTAAGAGACTTCATGACAAAGATATACCTCTTTTCAATGAAATTATACCTTCCCTCATGAGGTAAGATAACTCGACTAAGGAAAGCAATGGGCCTTTCATTCCCATCATCTCCTTTCTGTGTGAGTACTGCAGCATAGCTTTCATCCTCTCCAACTGCATACAGAATGAAATCTTTCGAATAATCAGGATTAATTAATACGGGAGTCTGCGCAATTCGGTCTTTAATCTCCTGGAATGCCTCCTTCCTATGAGTCGTCCACTTAAACTCTTCGTCCTTCAACAACTCAGTCATGGGCTTGACGACCTGGGAAAAGTCAGAAATGAACTTCCTGATAAAATTAATCTGCTTGAAGAAAGACTGCAACTCTTTCTTATTGGCAGGAAGCGACAGTTTCTTCAATGCTTCGGCTCGAGATGGATCAATTGCCAAACCTTCTTCTGAAATAACATGCCCCAAGAGTTTACCTTTACTGCAAAAACTGACTTCTTTGGATTAATGGAAATACCAAACTCTCTACATTTTTCAAAGATCTGCCTTAGATGAGAGCAATGATCTTCCCGTTTATGTGAAAAGACAGTCATATCATCAAGATAAATGACAATAATCTTGTTCAACAACTCCTCGAAGGCAATGTCCATGGCTCTCTGGAATGTGGCCCCAACGTTGGACAATCCGAAAGGCATGCGCTGATAAGCAAAAGTGCCCCACTTGGTTGTGAATGCAGTCTTGTACTGGTCTTCATCCCTAACCCAAATTTGGTTATATCCAGAGAAATCGTCTAGCAGTGAGAAACGCTGAGCACCAGCAACAACATGGAGAATCTGATCAATGCGAGGCAAAGGATAGTGATCTTTCAGAGATGCGCGGTTCAGGTTCCGAAAATCTACACAATCGTATGTCCTCATTTTTCTTTCGAATCAGAACTAGATTAGCAACCCAGGTCGAGTGCTTAACCGGATATATAATCTTAGCCTGCAACATTTTCACAAGTTCGGCTCTCATGAGAGTCTCAATCTTTGGGTTTACTGGTTGTTGCTTTTGTCTGAAGGGTTTGACTCCCTCTTCCAATTCGATAGGATGCTGAATAATCTGTTTGTCATATCCCCTCAGATCCTCGTAGCTCCAGGCCACGATATCAGAAAATTCTTGACACAGTTGTCGGATCTCTTGCAGCTCATCAAGAGTAGAATCAGTCTCAATCTTAATGACCTTATTGGGTTCCAATTGCAGCTCCATATACTCCTTGTCAATCTCAATCCGATGTTTCTTAGACCGATCATGTTGATCAAACAAGCTTTCGAGAGTGATGAGACCTTTCGGAATATGATTATTCCGCAACTAAATCAGACCATTAGTTTCTTCGTGCTCCAAAGTTCTTCCTTTGATAGTGGCAGCTTCTTGAATCAGAAAGTTAACGATTTGCTCATCGCTCTCAAAGACTTGCCAGAAAGTGTCCTTGTCTGGGACACTAGGCCTGTACACCATTCTTACTGTTTTTGGTTTCTTTACTACCTGCTCAATTGGAGAAAAAATTGCTCCAAGAGATGCTAGAAGATCAGCATGCTTGTTCAGCTCTCGTGAAATGGTTTGAATACTCAGAGCTGTGAAAGACTCGAACAGGTCCCAAACTTGGTTGCGATATGCTTTGAGATAATGCTGTTTGGAAATACACCTGTTTGTTACTTGATTTACAATCAACTCAGAATCACCAAAAATTTGCAACTGTTCAATTCCCAATTTTTCTGCCTTTTTCAAGCCTAGGCATAATGCTTCGTACTCGGTAGCATTGTTAGTACAATTCCAAGTCAGACGGTATGAATATGGTTTTTGTAAGCCAGAGGGAGAAATCAGAACAATACCTGCTCCTGCATCGTTTTTGCATCTTGCCCCATCAAAATACAACTTCCATAATTGATCGGGGACAGAGCTCTAACCATCTTGGTTAAGGGGTACCTTCATTGCGACCTCTTCGGGCTTTATGATAGAATAACAACCGATTTCGGTCTCTAGCATAGCATTGAAATCAAGCATTGAAAACTCGTCTTCCAACTGAGGCTCATCCAAGACCTCATTCATCAAATCAGAACCTTCTAACTCTTAGGTTAGCATGTTGACAGACTGCATGGTCTTTCCTGCTTCATCCAACCTTTCAATATGAAAAGAGGAAGGCTTTTCATTATGAATCCGGATTCTCTTTCCTTTAAAAGGAATCTCCAAGTGAGAATAATCCAACGAAAGGTAGCCTCCCATCTTAGCGGTAAATTCTCTTGATAAACACATACTGAAATACGGTTCTAGATTGATCACAACTATCTCCTGAATGACTGTAATCTGAGGCATACTGTGCAAAACAATCGGGACATCCTTGATTACACCCACTGTTTTCACAGGAGTTCCGTCCAACTGCAAGACTCCAGGGCTACTTCGTGTGTATTCCATACCCATAACTTCGCAAACTACCTTTGGCATGACAGTTGTAGCGGCACCGGAATCAATCATGCAGCTATGCACGATCCAACCCTCCATTCGAAGTGACAGATAAAACGGGGGTGGTCTATTCTTGCCAGTGGCTGAAGTGGTTAACGCTTGAGCATAAATTGTCTGGGTAGGGCTCTTCTCACTATCCTTCACAGATTTCAAGGATTCCTGCAATAAATCTACCTGACCGGGCAATTGTAATGCATCATAAAGACTAACCTTAGCTGGGATCTTCTTCAATTCTTCGACAATGTTGTACGCAGCCGTTGCAGGTTCCTTCCTTTCAACGGGAGGGTCATATTTGCTCCGATACTGCTGTGTGGCCTCTACCCTCAGCATTTTAGTCAATGAAGGGTACTTCAACTTTTCTCTTGCTTGTTCCTCTGTTTCCGCTCTTGGCTGTGAAGTTGAAGTTCTCTCTTGTACTCTGTCCTTCACTCGTGACAGAACTGGATCCTTCGGTAAAATAGGCCCATCTAGCTTTGATACCGACACAGGAGTTTTCACTTGCTTTCTCAAATCAGTTGGTACTTTTAATGGCTCTATCTCAGCAGGATCTACTGTGACAGGCCTCTTTCCAGTTCTCGTGAGAACTGAAACTTGTTCTTCAGATGGAACCATTAAGTTATGATCTACCTCAGAGATCATGTTGACTTGCCCTCCCGAAGAGCTAGCGGCCAATGTCTGCACATAATTCAAATGAACCATGCAAGTGTCTTCGCCATGTGGATCATTGCATGTTGAAACCAATATGTTCTTTTTGCAAGGACTGCATCTTCATTTGTCAAAACAGTCAGGTTCTTCTCGGGCGCTTTGCTTGTTGAAGTAGCTTGTTCTCTAGTAATTGACGGAGGCTGAAATCTCCTGGGTTGGAAATCTCGCTCAGCCTGCTTCCTTTCAATCAGTGTGATCTTATTACCCATTGCTCTTATCGCGTAATTGGTAGATTTTACCTCTTGCAAGAGTGCCGTATAAGGATCAGGATTTACAGGCGTAGGAGGTGCTGGTAAGGGCAAAGGTGCTGGCGGCGCCGGTAATGCTGGGAGCAGAGGGGAAGCGGGGAAAGGAAGAATGCTGGGTGCAGGCAATTGGGGATTTGCTGGAGTAGGGAGCTGAGGAAATGGGATAGGTGCAATCCGAGGTGCACTTGAGCTCCATGATGGAACAGGGTACATGGAAGACAAATTGCGAAAATGAACTAGGATATAAATGTTATGGAATATCAGGTAAAATGGGCATTGTTACCTTTGGAGGAAGCCTACCGATTGCAATCAAGTCTACCTCCGCAATTTGTGCTTGTTCGAACAACTCCGGGAAAGTCATCACATTGGATTGCCTGATCGCCAAGCCAATGTCTGTGTTGAACGCTCGAAGATAGTAGTAGCTTGCTCCTGGGTAGGCCGAAGACATTTAGGCACTCGCTGCCAGCTTCTGGTAAATCGAACATTGAAATCTGCTATCGACTCTTGTGGGTGCCTCTGAATTGCGTTAAACTGATGCAACAACAAAAACGGATCAGCCTGTTCATGAAAATTCTTAATTAACAGTTCTAATTGATCCCATGACGCAATAGTGTCGGGTTGCAGAGATCGATACCAATACAACTTTCATTTCAAGGACAACACTAATAACTTCACCATCACATCTTCATCTGTTATATCGTGAATGGCTGCCAAAGAAGCTACATCATGAATATGCTCATATGCCGTCTTACCAGTATCATCATAGGTTGGCAAGGCTTTCAAAGCGGCCTGGGGAAATGGATTTTGAGCCTGCAAATTCAAGGCTCTTGAACTATTCCATGCTGAAAACTGCCTGGGTGGAGGATACTGGGCCATTGGGACTAGTGTATGTGACTGAGAAGATGAAAAACTAGTAACAATACTAGGAACTTGTGTGGATATGGCAGATGATGCAAGTAAGGGGGAAACCAACCTAGAGTGTTCACCTATTTTTGTGCTGTCAAGTTCGAAAAACTCAACAAGATTTTCAACTTTCTTGGACTTCGATCTCGTGATCATGAAGTACAGTTTTCATTGTATCCATGTTGAGAGATTTCTGGGGAAATGCAGAGTCACCAAATGTTCTAGCTTTATAGTACGAAGGCGAACATTAAACCTCAATACTGGGAAAACTATTACGCACAGGCGGGTTTATAAATTTGGACCAAAATTATGGATCTTTGAGAGACAGAAAAAATCTGTCCCACCGAGCGTGCCAAAAACTGTTGGTCACGAATCTGCCACAGGAAAGGATTTTATGCGAAGTGCGCCCTAGACCCGACCAACATTGATAGGCTGAGAGAAAGAAATGTCTCCCGGACCAATCTCCAGAGAGGGCTGGTTCCCTTACTAAAACTAAGCTTGATTTCAGACTAAAGTTGCTGGAAAGAAATAGGAAATGTGCAGAAAGAAACGGGAAATATAGCCACAGGCCGAGTTTATCAGATCTAGGAAAGCTTAGCAGCAGGAATTCACCGCAAAGACATGAACAACATATAACAAAGACAGTAACGTAATCTACTTACAACCTTGCACAGATTGCCTTCAAAATCACATTCCATCACACTCTTCTTCACCGGCAATATTCAAATTCAGATACAGAATTTAAATCTCACAGCAGATAAAAGTATTAGCATAAACTAGAAATGCAGTAAACAGAAGGAGCCACATAGAAAATTGCTCGTAGGATCAGAGGCCAAATATCTCTTATTTATGCAAAAGTTTGACAAGCTTTCCCCGCAAAAAGTCTCTCTTTCGATGCCCTTTCTGAGATATACATTGATATTTATAGAGGTCTTGCCTCTCTGCAATATTCAAAGCATGAAACAAACTTTCTCGAGATCCACAAAATATACAACAGAAACAAGGAAATGATCCCCTTAAACTAGCCTCGGAGAAATAAAAAATTGAATGGAAACAAGGAACCGACCGTCTTCATTAAATGGTCATTCTCGGAGCATGCTTGGACCGTTAGAAAATCACGAACAAAAGCTTTGAATAATGGAGGCGTTTTCAATTCTGGTGGCTTCGAAAGTTACAGGCCTGAGCACGTTCTTCCATCTTGCACACATTGGAAAGCAGCAAAACATTAAATTCTGGAGAGCTTTTAATCCTTGGAAATCGCAACACTTCATCGGGCCATTGGACTGCTTTTTGGCGTGAAACCATGACGGGTCGCAGAAACGCAACACGTCGCGAAATCACGACGTTTTCTATCTCCGTACATTGCTGCCACTTTCGGTCACGATATCGCGACGTTTTTGCCTCTTGTTCTCTTTGTTGCACCTTAGGTCGCGAAAAAGTGACGGGTCGCGAAATCGCGACGATTTTCCTTCATCATTTTCATTGGCAACTTCAAGTCGCGAAAACGAAACACGTCGCGAAATCGGGACGTTCCGTACTATTCTGTTGCTTCTTTGCTTTGCTTCCGTGAAAACGCGACATGTCGCGATTTCGCTACATTCTCCTGTTGCTTGGCTTCTTCACTGCTCCTCGTCGCGCAAATCTGACAGGTCGCGATTTCGCGACATTCGACACTTGGCTCTGCCTTTTCTGCTTCTCACTCGCGAAAACGGAACATGTCGCGATATCGCGACGTATTTCATCTTTGCCCTGCATCTTGTCTTCGGGTCGCGAAAACGCGACATGTCGTGAAATCGCGACAAGTCTGCATTGACTGTTCTTTTTGCTTCCGTTGACCGCGAAAATGCGACAGGTCGTGAAATTGCGACAATTCCTTGACTTAGCCCTTTCCTCGTTGGGCATCGCGAAAACATGACATGTCGCGATATCGCGACGTTTTGAGTCTTCAACTTGGTTCTATGTCCTTGCGTCGCGATTGTACAACACGTCGCGATATCGCGACGTCTTTCACACTTTGCCTTCTTTCTCTTCCTTGGCCCGCGATAGCGCGACATGTCGCGATATCGCGACAATTTTCTCGCGCTGCCTCGGTTGACCACTTTGACCGCGATTTCGGAACACGTCGTGATATCGCGACATATTTCGACTTTGGCTTCTCTCTCCTCTTAAGACCCGCGATAGCGCGACATGTCGCGATATCGCGACAATTTTGGCTCCGTGCCTCGATGCTGCTTTTTGTCGCAGTATCGCGACAGTTTTTGGACTTAGCTGTTTTGGCACCAAAACTTGAAAGAAAACAAAGAAGAGTGAGCATGTCAAAATTTCATGCAGTACAGTAACAATTAGAACAATGTGGCAAATTTGCCAACAAGGTTCTATATATATAATAACCTTTATATAGTCTATTTGATTGAAATTATGAGTATTTGAGGAAGCCAAGATTGATGCACAACTAGGGTTTAATTTTGTGTTTTGATAGCTTTATTCATGACAAAACAAGGTGAAGTCCTTGAGACCTTCCAAAGGTTTAAGTTAGACAATTTAGTTTTTCATTACTTGATAATATGTTATATTTTCCATTAAATATGTTAGGGACTTGAATACTTAATTCAATGTGTAAGGGGTATGAGTGTGTATAATTTAATAATTTTAATAGCAGAGATAACATAATATGGTGTAACATGTACTTATAACATTTTATTTAATTGGTTATATGAGATTTGATCCAAAACTCAAAATTTTGGGTCAAGAAAGACTCCAATTAAGAAATAACAGAGAATAACAATAGCAAAATGATTTTATTTTTTGGAAAGCAAAGTATAATGCAAGCAATCTTGAGAAGAGATGTTGGGCTATAATATTGCATCCATTACTCATGTTTTTTTAAAGTTAGGGGTGCATCTCTCTTTATACAAGACTGACTTGTTGGAAATCCATTGAATTGAATATGGAAGGTCAACCATATGGAAATGTGGTGGTTAACCTTTTGTGAGTTAGAAGGCCACCCATATGAAAATGTGGTGAGTCACCTTCCATGAGTTATGAAGTGCATTTAATTGAATTTTACATACATGGTGTGTCCTTTTGTGTTGGTCTTCTACTAATGTGTCAATAGGGCTAGAGATGCATTTTGGTAATTCAAACCTAAAAAAGAAAATGATTATTTTAAACTATTTTGTATTGCCTTTTTGAGGGCCTTAGGAGTGTTTGTCCACACACTTGTCAACAACTCTTCTATGACAAAGTTTCTTGTTGAGATTGTTGTTCTCTTTATGATCTTTCTAATGCTTCTTGAATGGATCAAAACATAATCTTGAGCATAAGGTTATGCCCCTAACAATGTAATTAGGATAAAAAAATAAATTTTCGAGCATTCTGGCCATAAAGCCATGACTTAGAAAGGTCACATGCTTGGATCATTTGCCCCTCCTTTCAAAAGCAATGGATTCTATTGCATCAAATTTTAAAATAAGTGCATAATTGTTTCTTTATTTGATTTTTGGTGAACCATTCACCTTGGTGATTGAGTTGTTGACCACTTTGTACATTTGTATAGATTACATTTTGGCAGTCTTTGTCCATGTGTCAATATTTTGATCCTTCTTTGTTGGTGCTAATCTGTCTAGTTGAGTTCTTCAATGTCAAATTATTTTACTACTACGAAAGTATCCAACAAAGGCGAATGATAGGGCTTAAGAAGTTAAACATTGAAGATTGGATGCAAACCAAGTTAATATGGAAGATTCAATTCAAAGACATTTTCTTCCACCTTCTTGGTGATGGTGTACGGTCCATAGCAAAGAGGTTTGATCTGCCTATGGGGTCCTGAAAGTCTCTTTTTGAAGACATGACCATATCTTATCTCCAACCTTGAATTGATGTGGGACTTGATGTTGGCCATGGCGTTGCTTGTATTTTTTATGTCTTTTCTAAGATTTGGATTTGTTGTTGGATGTGTTGAATCTGTTCCACAAACCGTGTTGCCTTTTTTGCTTCTTTTTGTCCATGAGATGAGTATTCCATGGGTTGCATAGGGAGAGGTACATTAGCGGCTGCCAAGGATTGGAACTTGAAACATACATGAAATGGGTTGCATTTTTGTAGAGCTATGTAGAGCTCAATTGTACCTATGTTCAATGTAGGGGAGGTTCTCATCCCATGTGTGCAGATGCTTGGAATTGTACATTCAAAGAATATGTACAATCAATTGACTCACAACTTATGTCTAGCCAATAGTTTGAGGATGGAAGGTTGTGGACATGGTTAACTTGGTGTCCAACATGGATAAAAGAAACTAAAAAATTTTCTATCCTTGTTAGATACAATGGACTTTTGGAAAAGCCAAAATTGAGCCACACATGATTAAAATAAAGCTTAGTAGTCTCCTTAGCTAAAATGGATTTCTTACAATGAATCATGATAGTCGGTTTTGAAAACGATCAACTACTTCAAAAACACAATAATTATGCTTAGATGTGGGTAAACTTTAGAGTTTCCAAGATTTGGATGACATTGTCAATGGTTTATACAATCCCTCCTTGTTGGTTGGTTTGACAACAATGTAGAGGGCACATGACTTGATGTACCTCTCGATATTGTTCCTCTTCTTGGGCCAATAGAAGTATTGCCAACATTTTTTCCAACCCAAAGTGACTGGTTTGTTGAAGTGTGCTTTCAAAATCATCTTTGAGCACTCACTAAGTGCTATGATTGGAGGTCGACTCAAATAAGTGGTTGTTGAATTAACACTCCCTTTCTTATGGTTGATGATCAATTTGTTGTAGATATGTGGCCCACTTTTGATGTCTTTTATTGCTTAGCTTACTCTTTGTTTGAATGAACTTGAGGTCTATGATCTATGTAGATGATGGTTTCCTTGCCCAAGATGTAGTTCTTCCATTGTTTACATGCTTGGACTATGGCATAGAGGTCTTTGTTGTATGCGGGGTATTTTCGAACTGATTCATTGAATATCTCAATGTGATAGGCAATTGGATGTCCAATTTGTGTAAAGATAGCTCCTAATGCATACTTTGATGCATCATTCATTACCTCAAAGGTTTGATGCAGATTGGGTAGGGAAAGTGTAGGAGTTGAACACAATTGGTCCTTCAAACTCTCAAATGCCCTCCTTTGTGCATCTTTGCAATGAAAGCTAGATTTGACACATTTTTTGGTCACTTGCTGCAGTGGCCAAGTAATGTGTAAAAAATGCAATATGAATCTTCGATAAAAATTGGTAGGACTCCAAAAGCTATGAAGCTTTGTTAGAGTCTATAGGGTAGGTCAATTTTTAATTACTTGAATCTTCTCAAGATCAACATGGACATCCTCTTTGTCAACAATATACTCGAGGTATTAAATTTTTGTCATGCTAAATGAACACCTCCGAATTAGCATATATAGCTTGTCTTCAAAGAGTCTAAAATACCTATTGAACATGTTGTAGATGTTCCTCCCATATCTTACTATAGATGAGAATATCACCTAAGTAGACTACCACAAATGAGTTCGTGTAGGGACAAAGGATGTCGTGCATCATCCTCATGAATGTGTCAGGTGTATTGGTCAATCCAAAAGGCATAACCAACCACTCAAGTAAACTCTCCTTGGATATGCATGTTGTATTTTGTACATCAGTGGGTTCTATGAGTATTTGATGATAGATTTGAGATCAATTTTGGTGAGGAACTTTGCACCATGAAGTTGGTCTAGCAAGTCATCTATTTGAAGGTGTGGATAATAGTTCTTCGTACTAATTTTATTTAGAGCTCTATAGTCAATATAGAGTCTCCACATTCCATATTTATTTGAAGCCAAGACAATTGGATTGCCACGTGGTGAAGCAATTGGTTTGATGTGCCTATTTTGAATTAATTCTTGGATCTGCCTTCATATTTTATCATTTTCAAGGACTAATATGCGATAAATAAGTGCATTAGGCAAAGGAGAAGCGAGAACTAAATCCATGGAATGCTTTACCTCACAATGAAGTGGAATTTTAATTGGTGACTTGAACGAGTCATCATATTCTACTACAATTTGGTCCATCTGCTTTTGCTATCTAGGGCCTACAATTGATGTAGCGACAATCCTACTTTGCAACTTGATCAATAGATTGAATTTTCTTGTTTTAGTTATCATCTTTGTGCATTGTTTATCACTGATATAGCAAATAGAGGTAGGAGGAGATAGCTTTAGGAACCTAATACGTTGACCTTTGAAAATGATGATGACACTTTAAGGCTTGGATTGATACGTCTTGCCTCTTCCATACAAATGGTTTGCCCAAAATCACATCATAGATATCCAAGGACACAACATTGCACAAACCTTCATATTTGAAGGACTTGATGGCATAAGAGGAGAAATTGTTGAGTGATAGAAATCTCTCCCCTATTGTAACCATCCAACCTTATGTTGTTGCGAGTATGGTGTGACATGCAAATTCAAATCCTTCACCATTTAAGAAGAAATCAAATTCTTTTGACTCTGACTATCAACAATGAAATGTAGTGGCTTACCCTTGATCCATATTTGTGATTGAATTATAATTCCTCCTCTTATGACTCCTTTGGTGCAACATGTGTGGTGTCAATAGTCACATGTGGTTTGACTTCCACAATTTGCTTTCCTCTATCCTTAGCTTGTGGATGGGGAGGCCATGGTGCAATGGATGTAGAGAGTTGCAATTCAACAAACAATGAATGATTTGCTCGACACTCCTCCCTCAAATGTTGATTATCACACCATTTGCCACTCTTGGTCTTCAAGGGATTCTTTCTTGGAAGTCTTTTTTCTAATTCCAATCTTGATTTTAGGGCTAACCCCTTTTATCTTGATATTGGAGTCACTCTTGCATTTTTTGGCTGATACTTAGTGTTTTGGTTTTTGTTATTTGCTCTCCTTTTCTATTTTTGTTTTCGTACTTCTGCTCCAATTTGACAAGAAATTTATACGCCTTTCTCAATGTCTTGTATGCAAAGCGATCTGTCTTCTCAAATGTACCATTGTAGGCCATTGTAGTACTTTTGGAGTCGATGCCTTTTGGTGTCTTGAATACCTAGCTTTATTGTAGTATAATCTTGAACAAATTAGTCTTTACCTTGACATAATTGTTGTGACTGCTTGTATTGGTCTCCATTTGCTTCCACAGGATAATATTCTTCCTTGATGGCCTCAATAAAATTATCTTGCATGAACATTACTGCATCTTCATTCTCTTCCATAACCTTGTTACAATATGCTTCCCACCAATTTCAAATAGATAATAAAGCTTTCAAGAGTGCAAAAGTGATTTTCTAATTGTCAGTGAATTTATTTACAGAGAAGTATGAAAATAATGAATCCAACCAATCTTTTAGAGCATCAACAATATTTTTTCCTTCAAAAGTAGGAATATTAAAAATTTCCCTACATGTGCGGAGGGGGTTCCAAAAAATGTAGTAGGGAGTAATTGAAGAATGAGTAAATTGGTCCATCATCTCATTCCTCTATTTCACAAAGGATTCTTTCAACATATCTTTGAAAGGATCGACTATCTCAATGTTGTCCATTTTACTTCTCACCTGACATCATTTGGAACAATAAGAGAGGTAATTAGAGGAATCTTGTAACTAATTCACAAACTTTTGATGTCTTGATATCATGTTTATGGACATACATTCAAAATACAGACCGCTTTGATACCATTGATCTGAAACTCAAAATTTTGAGTAAGGGAAGATCAAGAAATAATGCATTTTAGAAATAACAAAGCATAACAAACCAAAACACGAGTATATAAGAAAAATATTAGATTGATTTAATTGCTAAAAAACAGAGTAGAATGCAAGCAATTTATGAGAAGAGATGTAAGACTATAACATTGCGTCAATTACTCATGCTTTTTACAGTTAGGGATGCATGCCTCTTTATACAAGAATTGATATGTTAGAAATCTGTTGTATTGAATATGGAAGGTCACCCATATGGAAATATGGTGGTTCACATTCCCTGAGTTAGAAGGTCACCCATATGGAAATGTGGTGGTTCAACTTTGATGAGTTACAAGGTGCATTTAACTGAAAATTACATACTTATGACTTGTCCTTTTATGTTTTGTCTTCTAATAATGTGTCAACATGACTAGATATGCATTTTGCTTATAAAAATATTAAACTAGAAAATACTATTTTTAGAAACTTTTTTGTTTTGCATTTTTGAGGGCCTTTGGAGTGTTTTTTTTTACAAGTGTTTTCAAAATTTTCTCTATGACAAAGTTGCCTCTTGAAATTGTTGTTTTTTCTTTGATATTTCCAATATTTTTTGAATGGATCAACATATAGTCATGAGCATAAAGTTGTGCCCCTTACATTGCAGTTAAGATCAATTTTTGGGCATTTCTGGCCATGAAGCTATGACCCAAAAGTCACATGCCTGAATTAGGGATTGAAATGGGTCCCACTTGTATTATATCATGACCATATAATGGTATTACAACTTGCCTATTATGCACGTATCACTTGAAAATATTAAATTCGTTCGTAGGTCTCCTTGAAGTTTGAAAAAATAATTCAATGGTGCTAATGCCATATGTCATGCATTTATATCATTTATGCTTATATGTTTTCTAAAGTACCAAGACATTATTTTTATCAAATGGGCTACCAATATAGAGACCTATTTTCAAATATGGTAAGACAAAATATGCATATTTGTCACTTGTAACATGGACAAGGCTTGTTTCAATTGTATACAACCAATTAAAAAACATGGTATATTTTTAAAGACCTAAATATTTGTAATTTGTAGTTGTAATAGGAATGGGTTCATTTCATTTCTACATAACCATTAAAAAAATATGGTACAATTTTCAAGGACCTATATATCTCATAATAAAACCTATTATATTTTAGAACAGGAAAGGAGCTAGTATAGTCTAGGACCAAGATATATATTTTAATTGATTGTATAGGAGTGAAATAAGCACCACCTCTATTAATCATGACGATGGTGGTATTACCATGACATTTGACAATTATGCATCATATGACAAGTTTTGAACATGGATCTCCTTAAAATTTGAGGTATCTAGGTGATAGAGCTCATGCCATTTGATTTATGTTGAGGTTCATCCAGGGAATATGGAATTGGAATCCTGATTTTAGGGTGTAAAAGTCTTCAGTCTACCCTAATTTCCTTAAACCCTATGGGCAAAAACCATTGTTAATAAAATTAAAAAAATTTAAATATTAAAGGTTCATCTATGGGGCTTGAACTTAGCCTACATTGTAAAATTCCTAACTCCTTACTACCCATCGCATGCCACAAACTTCTTGTAATTAGTATGATACATTTTTCATTAATATGTAAATATTTTAATTTTTTTAGTAATTCTATGATAAAATCAATAAAAATAAATATACAAGATAAAAAATGTTAACATCCATTTGAATACCCATCCCCAAACTCCTTAATTAGTAAGATACATTTTTCACTAATATGTTAGGGACTTGAATACTTTATTTAATAGGCTAGGAAATTTAAACATTTTAAAAATTTTAAGTAATTTTATGATAAAATCAATAAATATAAATATACAAGATAACAAATATGTCTACATACATTTGAAAGAATCACTTTGTAGCATGATACATTTTTCATTTGATATATTAAAGACAAAATAATTTATTCACTATGTCAAGGAAATATGAGTACTTTTGTTTTATCAACGATTTCACAAATAAATCAATAAATGCAAATATACAAGGTACACTATATTATATTAAAAGGACATTGGCAAGAATGATAAGTTGATGTCTCATGGAATTCAAAATGTATTAAAAAAAAAATTTGCATAGCCACATAGTCCATGTTGTAGGAGTATTTGTAATTGTGAAAGGCTACACATTGTTACATATTTCAAAAAGTAGGCATTACGATATTACATTATTCAGATTTATTTTATTGCTATAACAAAAGTCATGCCTTGCTTGCAACAAAAGGGTTCTTTGCAGTGTGTTTTTGTAACAAAGGGCATGTCTTTTATGCCACAAAGTAAGTCTAATAATAATACAACTTCATATTGTTGGTATATCATCATGTCAAATCTGGATTTTGTCATAGAGTTTCAATAGATGCCGACTATTGTTTGTTGTACAAAATGAACACGATGATTGACCCTTTGCAAAAGTATTTGACAAGGATCATTATTTAGATAATGAAGATATATGAGGTATATTTCAGAGTTGTGAATTTGAATAGAGTATGCAAAATTTTTTCTCATATAACATTATGTTAGATGGAAAAGAAAAACAACATAGAGGGGATATAATCAAGAGTAATAAATAAAAACACTGTAATCAAATGGAAAACTTCAACTTAATTTGTATACAATGAGAATACAAATGAAAAACATGATATGAGGGATTTATGAAAACCAAGTCGGCTTTACTATCAAAACTTAGGCTACAAGTGAGAGATCATGTGCATGGCCATTAAGTGATAATGTCTTTAACTCTAAATACTTCAAACACCATAAAAAACAAAAAAAGCCAACTATATTAAACAACTACCCTAGGTTCCCAAGGGACTTCGAGTGGCATTGCTTGTCTTTGGGATCCAAAAGAGGTAGTTATTCACCATATGGTTGGCAATTGCGGTTTGTTGGCTATAGCTATTCAAAGTAGACATTCCAACCAGATTATGCTCTACATTACTATTTATGCTCCGACTTCTTTGGAGGAAAAAAGAAGACAGTGGAAGGATATTACTCATATTATCTCTCATTTTCCTAAATCTTGGATCTTGATCGGAGGAGATTTCAATACCATCCTCTCTCTGGATGAGAAAAGGGGGGGAAATAGAAATTTGGACAAAAGCACTGACCTCATGAGCGAATATATTACAAACCTCCATCTTGTGGATATCCAACCAGATAATGGCCTTATGACTTGGTCTAACAGAAGGCAAGGCTTAGCTTGTATAATGGAGAGATTGGATAGGTTTTTGCTCTCTGAAAATTTCTTAATCCATGGTTACATTCCTAAAGCGAAGACTCTTAATAATGCTGGTTCGGATCATTGGCCGATCATGGTGGAAATGTGGAAAACCAATGTGAGTTTCTCTCCTTTTCGTTTTCAATTAATGTGGCTTAGAGACATTTCCTTTAGACCTCATGTGCAACAATGGTGGAAGGAAGGTAAACCTAGGCATGGGACTAAGATGTTCTATTTTTCCAAAATACTACAATACATTAAATCCAAAATCAAGACTTGGAACTGGAAAGAGTTTGGGGATGTTCATAAAAAAAACATGAAGTTATTTCTCATCATGAAAATTTGAATAAGAAAATCCATTTAGATGGCCTCACAGAGAAGAGAAGTCCAAATGAAATTAAACTCACAACTCAGTTAGAGGAATGGGAAAAAAGAGAAGAAATCTTATGGAAGCAAAAATCTATAATTCAATGGCTCAAAGAAGGAGATCGAAACACAAATTTCTTCCAAAAATCTCTTCTAGATCGAAGATCTCACAAATTTATTTCTTCCTTAAAATCAGATTCTGGATATGTTGTTTATACTTGGGATGGCATGAACTCTATTGTTGTTGATTACTTTTCCAATATTTTTGCTGCTACTCCCCTTGACTCAGCTTCACAATGTAATGTTCTTCAAGCAATCCCTTCTCTTATCACTTCTGAGGAGAACTCTATTTTGACTACTCTTGTTACTATCAATGAGCTTCAAAAAGTAGCTTTTAAAATGCAAAAAGGGAAAACCCTAGGTCCTGAAGGTTTTCCTATTGAGTTCTACCAAGAGTTCTGGGATATCCTTCATGTTGATTTATTAGAGGTGGTGGAAGAAGACAGGAAAGCCAAAGAAATTTTGAAGGTTATCAATAAAACTTATATTACTCTTGTTCCAAAAGCTCAAGAGGTTGATCATATCTCAGCTTTTAGACCTATTGCTTTATGTAATGTTCTTCTCAAAATCATTACTAAAATCATGGCAGAAAGGTTGAAGCCTCTTTTGCATAAGATTATTTCCCCAGAGCAAGGGGGTTATGTGGAAGGATGTCAAATAGTAGATGAGATAGTTCTTGCTCAGGAAGCCATCCATTCCATGGATATGCAAAATTCTCCTTCCATGTTCATTCGGTTAGACTTATCCAAAGCTTATGATAGAGTGGATTGGCACTTCCTTATCAAAGTTTTGAGGCAATTTGGTTTCTCTACGGATTGGATGGATTGGATTATGGGATGTATCTCTTAAGTTTCCTACTTAGTTCTTATCAATTGCAGACCTTCTCAGTATTTCCCAGCTTCCAGAGGTATTAGGCAAGGTGACCCGCTATCCCCTTATTTATTCACCATTCTTGCTGAATGCTTGGGTAGGACTATAACCAAAAAGAGGGAAAACAAAACCCTTGAGGGAGTTACCATTGCTCATGGAGCTAGACCTATCTCTCATCTTCAATTTGTGGATGACTCTACTCTTTTAGGTAAAGCTACAATTAAGGAAGCTTCTAATATTAAGCAAATCATTAGCTATTTTTCTAAGGCTATCGGGCAGTTGATCAATGAAGACAAATCTAAAGTTATTTTCTTTCACTGCTTTGCTAGACAGGAATCCATGGTCTTGGATAAACTAAGATATAAGAAGACCTCTCTTCCAATCACTTATTTAGGTATTCCCTTAAATATTCAAAGGTAGAAAAATAAAGATTGGAATTGGTTGTTGGACAAAGTCAAGAAGAAACTTGGAAAGTGGACCAACAAGTGGCTTTCTTCTGAGGGTAGAACCACCTTGGTAAAATCAATCCTTCAAGCTATTCCTATTTATGTTTCTTTCATTTTGAATATCCCAAAGGTTGTTCTTTGAGAATTGGATCAAATCACTCATCGTTTCCTTTGGAGTGGTACTAAGGAGAAAAGAAAATGGGCCTTGGTGAAATGGGATACTTTATGTCTTCCTAAAAGTGAAGGGGGGTTAGGATTACGGTCTTCAATTAATAACAACAAAGCTTTAGCTGCTAAATTATATTGGAGGATGTTGCATAACCCCAATGCTCTTTGGGCCAATAATCTTCGTGCTAAATATGTTGAGAACAAAAGTCCTGAAGACCTTGTTCGCTATCAACTTCCTACCAAAGGTTCTCCCATTTTAGCAGTTCTTAAGATTGGTGAGGATTTGATAAAGAAAAAATTATTTTGGATCATTCATAATGGTCAACATGTAAATTTTTGGACAAATTCTTGGTATGGTCACAAGCCTTTGATAACTTAGTTTCCCGATTGGAGGCCTTGGATGGAGGAGCTTCATCGAGCTAATTGGATAAAGGTGGATAATTACTGTCGGAACCATACTGGTAATTCAAAGGTTGGTAGATATTGGATCCCTATTGAGGACTGACCTATTCAAATCCCAGAAAGGCAAAGACAAGATATCCAAGGCATCCTTCATATGAGATCCCTCTCTTGGTCCCATGAAAAAGATTGTTTTGGATGGAACAACACTACTAAGGGTGAGTATTCAATTGCTCAAGGTTATTTGACCTTATGCCATAATAATCCCAACCATTCTTCTAACATATTTTCTCGATTGTGGGCTCAAAAGCTTTGGCCTAAGGTGAGGTTCTTTAATTGGCTTTTATTGCATCGTAGGGTGCTTACTGGTGAGCAACTTATGAAGCGTGGTTTTCATGGCCCTTTTAGATGTGAAATATGTGAAGAGAATGTAGGAAATATCAACCATATTTTTATTTAGTGTACTTTAGCCTCTGAGCTATGGAGGAGAATGGCCACTTTACTTGGCATACAGTGGTCCAATTTTTTTACTTTTGAACAACTTTAGAGGGATTGGCCTAATCAAGAGGGCGTTGATCATTTTATTAGGAAGTTAGTTTGGATGGGTTCTACCATTCTTCTTTGGAATATTTGGAATGAAAGGAACAACCGAATTTTTAATCAAGATAGGAAGAATATTCACTATATTTGGCAAAAGACCATAGCCAACTTAGTTGAATCAGTCCATCATCTCCTTAATCACCCCCAAAACTCCCACCAAAGATGGGATCAAGTGATGCAAAGATTGAAGATTAAACCTTCTAAGGGCAACCAAATTAAAGGGAATGTGAGTGTTAGTAAGATGGATAGGAATAGAGATTGGAAACCTCCTCCTAAGGATTTTGGAAAAGTCAATACTGATGGAGCCTCTAGAGGGAACCCTGGAAAAGCTAGTGTGGGAGGAATTGGTAGACTTTCAGATGGCTCCCTGGTTTTTACTTTTGCTTGAGAATTTGGGTATTCTTTCCAATAACCTTGCTGAGGGGTATGGTATCCTAAGAGGCCTTCAAGAGGCTACTAAGGTTGGATGGGAAAAGGTGTTAGTTGAGTCTGACTCTCAACTTATGATTAATATCTTGAAGAATCCTTCTAAGAATCATAAGGTGGATTGGAGAATAAAAAGAATTATTGAGAAGATTCAGTTAATCCAGATGGGATTTTTGAAAGTTGATTACAATCATGTGATCAGAGATCAAAACAAGAGTGCTGATGCTTTAGCTAATTGGGCTTTGGATAAAGGTGATCTTACTTGTTATGGCCACCCTCCTATATGGTGGGCTTCTCAAATTAGGGAAGCTCTTCTTTCTATCATTTCTTTGGATGGCTCAAGTTCTGAGGGTACCTAGTTTCTTCTTGTTTTTTTTTCTTCTCTTTGGTTCATTCAGTTTTTTTTAGTTCCCTAGCTCATTCTATTCTTTATTTTGTTTCCTCTATTGATTCTTGCATTAATAGTCTTTTGGTCTAGATAGGTCATTGTTTTGTTCATTTTTTATTTCTTGTTTTTGTTTAGTTTTTTAAGGTGGGTGGGTTTTTTATTTTGTTTTGTTTTTGTGTTCTTTGTGTTGTTTTTTGTTGTTCTTGTGTTTTTGTTGTTTTGTTTTGTTTTTTTGTTTTTTGTTATTGTTATTGTGTTTTTTTCATTCTTGTTATTGGGTTTCTCTTTGTTTGTGTTATTTCATGTTTTTTTGTGTGAGTGTTTTCTATGTTTTTTGTTTTTGTTTATTGTCTGTTGTTGGTTGTTTTTTATTTTTATTTTTATTTTATTTTTTAATTTTTTAGGTTTTGGTTGTGTTTATTTTTCATGTTTTTTTTGGGTTATGTCTTTGTAGTGTTCTTTTGTTTTTGTCTTGTTTGTGTTTTGTTATGTGGTTCTTGTGTTTTTCTATGTGGTTTGTGTTGTGGTTTCTTTTATCTTATTGTGCATGTTTGGTTGTGCTTTTATTTTTGACACACTCAAGGAGCATGTTTTTTATTTTATTTTATTATTTTTGTTGTTATTTACTTATTTTTAATTTGGTTTTGTGTGTTTGTTTGCTCCTTGAGTATGTCAAAGGTGGTAGGCCAGGTCCGAGTCCTGGGCGTTTTTGGCGGAATGGATACCCTTGCCTCCTTGGGTCTTGCCCGAAAGTGGCATCCCTTTTGGGATGTTTTACACAAATAAAAAAAAAAGTACCCTATGTACAAAATATAGCAATGATTACAAGAATGTTGAATGAAAAGTGAAATGCTTAATATTTTGGTAGTTATACAAAAAGGTTGAGAGAGTTTACATAATGATTGTGGATTCATCAGTAATCGATGTTTGATTATGGATAGTTGTCATTGTATTAACATCTTACTGATTTGATTATGATGAGAGTTTTGCACTATTTGGATCACTTATTATCCTTACACATTTGATAAGGTAGAAGGCATTTAGTTTAACTCCATGATAGAATTTTAGTTTTACTTATAATCTAAGTTACCCAGTTCAAGTTCATGTTTTTTTTTTTAAATGATAACAATACGAAAAAATATTGCCATCGAGAAATGAGCTTTTGTAGACATGTAAAATTGACCCATCAATATGAGTCATTTTCCTTAGTTTTCCCCTCAAATTTACTAAGTACAAGTTTGACCCTATTTTTCCCTTTGTTTTGCTTGTTTTTCCGTAGCCTTGCCAAATTTACACCCAGCTTAAAGACTCCTCCACTTATTCACTAAATGCAACCAATCACAAAAGCACAAAAGTAAAGCAACACAACAATTCAATAGCAAAGATTCACCAAGAGCATTTTTCGCAAAAGAACTTAGAATCACTTTTCGCACTAGGATCACTTAGAGAAAAAGGGGATCCAATCCCTCTATTTATAAGATGTTTGGAGGGGGAAAATTTGGAAAAATGAAAGTTAACCCTGGGCATGGGTCGACATCACAAAGAGACAATGCTGAAAGGAGTTTTGAGAGATAAAAATCCTAAATTGCCAAATTCGCACCTAGTCTTTAATAAAAAAGAAACATGGTGAAGCAATACTCTAAAAGCGTAAACTAGTTTCTGATTCACCATATCATAGATGAGCAAGTGAAGAGCATACTCCTAGTGCTACAGGATTTTTGGTTCACCAGATTGCATTACGCGCAAGTGAAGAGCATAATAATGGCAGTAAAAATGTATTAGAAAACAAAAGGAAGAAAAAGAGGGATTATAAACTTAAAGAAAGAGATGAGTTAGGAAAGGAACAAAAAAATTTGATCAAATTTTTATTCCAATAAAAGGAAGTGACATATCTACAAAAATCCAAACATGTTTCTACCTATAAGTCTCATCAGGTCTCTACAAATATTGAGTGCGAATTTTGAAATTTAGGGTTTTTTTTCTCAAAAACCCTTTTCAACGTCAACTTTTTATGATGTCGGCCCATGCTGAGGGTTAAATTTTGTTCCTGCCTTTTCCTCGTCCAAAACTTTTATAAATAGAGGGTTTTGATCCACTTTTTCTCTAAATGATCCTAGGGCGACAAGTTGTGATTCTAAGTTCTTTTGCAAAATGTGCTCTTGGAAAATCTCTGCTTTTGGATTGCTGTGTTACTTTGCTTTTTTGATTGTCTTTCTTTGGTGAATAAGTGGAGTCTTAATGATAGGAGAGGTCTACCATTTTGGTCGCTACCTTCACTTTCTCATTGCTCCTTGCTTTCTCCATCAACTAATCAAGTTTTTATGCATTGTTAGTCTATTTCAAGATTTTATTTCCTGTTTTGCATTGCATTTTGGTGTTTTGTAGGCTAAAAAGTGTTCTAAACCAAATTCACACCTATTTCATAGAGTATGAATTTGATCAATTAGGGATTGGGGGCAAGTTTATTCTTCCAAAACCCTAATTTGTATTTTTGTGTATTCCCTTTGTGTTATGTTCATTATGTTTGTATTTCATTTCATTGTTTACATCTATTTCATCTCACTTTATTTGTTCCAAAGATCAACAATTATTTAATTTCCAAACGATCAGCTAAAAGGACCAAGGGAGCTTAACTGTTGCACCTCCAAGCTCAATCACATAGGGATTTAAGCAGGCCCCCAAACACTGATCAATTTTTCTAAGGGTTTTGAAGTTGTTGGATATTCAGGATGAAAGTTAAAAGCTAGGATCAACCATCGGATCAAGTAAGTGCTCTAAATATACTTCTTAGGTTGTTTGTTTAGTTTTTGTCCTTTTATATTTCAAATTTAAATCATAAATAAAAATAAAAATTTGACTTTATTTATAGGTATTTGAAAAGAGAAAAAACATATAGTTTGCATCTTAGGTTAAATTTGTTTGTGCATTCTCTTAAACCCTTGCTGAAAAGAAAAAGATTTATTTATTTGCAAAATGAGGGTTTTAGTTCTCATCGAAATTAAAAATCATTCTAAGAATAGCTCCTTGTTTGATTGCATAATTGTTTGCCTTGCATCATTATTTTATTCTTCATAGCTTAGATCTTTTTTTTTGAAAAATAATTTGAAAAAACTTGTATTAAAACAAAGATCATTTACAAGTTGGGATGAGACTTTTCCCAACCTTAGTCAAAGAACACATGTTTACAACAGTAAAACAAGATTTGCATTGGAGCCAAATCTCTTAAACCATATTTCTACAATGACTGTTCACCTATTTACAACTATAAAAGAAGATCTACATTGAAGCACAAATATCCTAAACAGTATTTCTGGAATGGTTATCCAAATTAGCTAAGCACTAGATTTGCTCACCAACCTGCCTAATCATCTCATCCTCAATAGCCATGTCACTGTGCCACTCGAACCCCTACCTCCTTCTCGGTACCCATCTTAGCCGGAAGTCTGCCACTTTATTTAGATCTCTACTCACATAAACTGGAATCACATCATCTAATTCCCTCCATAATTCCTTAATTTGAGTGACAAGAATCCTCAACCTCCATGTTTTCAAAGCAAAGTTCCTCATGCAATCTAGAGCTCCAACCATTATTTGAGAATCTGATTCTAGGATTATCCTCTTGTGACCTTGTTTTACTACCCAAATAGAAGAAGATTTGATAGCTAAGGCTTTTGCTTCATTGTTTGTGGCTCTTCCCAAGCCTTGCAATTCTCAATAGAGCACTGTTCCAACATGATTCCGACAAACCACTCCAATTCTAGCTCTACTCGGATTGCCTTTTGCAGCTCCATCAGTATTAATTTTAATCCAATATTCTGGGGGTGGTTTCCAACTAGCTTTGTCCTGTCCCTCTTGCAATTCAAATTCCTTTTCCATTGCCCCAATAACAACCTGAGTTTTCTCTTTAGCATAGACTGCCACAGTTTCTGTGACTTTGCTCCAAATGACCTGCCAAACTCCATCTAAAGAAGAAAAAGTTTCTCTAAAATTTTTGGCATTTCTCTCCAACCACACTTGCCACTAAATAAAGTTTAATCCAAGCTCCCAACCAATACAAAGAGCTTTAGATTTAAATCTACCCCTCTTCCATCTTTCCAAAATATTAATATGATTCAAATCACCATTAACTTGAATTTTATAATATAAAAACCATCTCTCCCAAATCTGACACGTGAATGGGCACTCAAACATCAAGTGATCAGTTGTTTCCTCACTCTTGTAGCATAAAACACATTGAGATGGACCAATGATTCCCCTACATCCGAGATTATCAAAAGTAAGAATTCCATTATGCATGAACTGCAAGGCAAAAAAGTTTACTTTCGGTCAACCCTTGGATCGCCAAATATTTCTCCAATCCTCAACCTGATATGTATGAGGAGGAGGCTCTGGAAGGATATTATCATACCCATCCTTCACTGTGTAGACACCAAGGCTCCCATAGCCCCAAGCTAATTCATCCTCCTCGTCTCTACCTGTGAGAAATATTTCTGCCAAGATTTTAGTCATGATGGGTGTCAAATTCGAAGGGATTGAAATTGGCCACTCATCCAACTTCTTAAATTGCTTAAACTTATAATCCCCTAGCTGACTAGTGTTGAAATAACTTTCAATTTTGACCCATCCCCTAGTTTCTATGGCTATTTTTATTGGTTGCAGTTCAATAAATTCAACAATGATAGGTGGGTATTGATCCCATGAATCTGTCCAAAATCGTGCCTTCTCCCCTCTCCCCACTTTCCAAAATAATCTATCTTTTACTACCTGAGATCCTAACTTGAGAGCCTGCCACACTAAGGATCCATTACCATCCAAAGGGAAACGACCCACCTCATTTAAGTTTACTTATTCCAAATATTTACTAGTTAAGATTCTACTCGAATAAAGAAGTTGGTTGGGAAATCCACCTCCAGTAAAGCTTTCCAGCCAAAGCTTTATTATTTAACTTTGATCTTCTCAGTCCCAAAACTCCTTTTACCTTGGGCTGGATTACTTTCTACCAACCTACTAAGGCCCATTTCCTCTCTCCTTTTACTCCTTCCCATGAAATTTTTTTAGCCATCTTGTCCGAATCTTTCCATATGGTATGTGGGGCAGCAAGGATAGAAAATTTATAAATTGGCATGGCCTGAATGACTGACTATAAAAAAGTTAATCTACCCCCTTAGCTTAACCATTTGTGAGACCAATGATTAATTCTGTCCTTGATACAATCCAAAAGATTCCTCTAGATATCTATTTTTAGTTTTTTAAAATGCAAAGGTACCCCCAAGTATACCACTGGGAGATAAGTCCTTGTGAATCCCAAGATCTCTAAAATTCTGTCCTGAAGCCTTTGATCAATATTGAAAAATACCACTTTGGATTTTTTATCATTGATGACTTGGTTTGTAGCCCTAAGGTAGACATTAAGTGTATCTCTAATCATTCTTGCTTCCCTGAAGCTGGCCACTCCCACTAATCCTGTGTCATCCACAAACTGTAGGTGAGTCAAAACTTCCTCACCCACCTTGATACCTGTTAGCAAACCTTGTTGTCTTCTCCTCAAGATGAGTCTACCCAATCCTTCAGCCAATATGAGAAAAAAGATAAGGAGATCAAGGATCTCCTTGACGAAGGCCTCGACTAGCTCCAAACGGTTGCGAGGGAAGACCCTTTATTAAGACTGAGTATGTCAAAGTAGAAACACAACTCATGACCCATTCTATCCAATCCTGAGAGAAACCAAAGGCTGCCATCATATTTGACAAGAAACTCCACTCCACCCTATCATAAGTCTTTGACATATCTAATTTTATGAACATTACTCTATTACCAGATGTTTGCATTGAATGGATTACCTCCTGAGCTAGAACCACACCATCCAAGATCTGCCTACCCTCTATAAAACCCCATTGCTCCGAGGAGATAATGCTATGTAGCAAAGGTTTTAGCCGCTCAACCATTACCTTTGTGATTATTTTATATATGACATTGCATAAGGCAATAGGTCTGTAATTTGAAATATGTACCCCCTCCTCCCCTTTTGGAATTAAGGTAATGAAAGTATGATTTAATGCTTTAAGCATTCTTTTACTACCTTTGGACTCCTCTATAATAGCCATTACATCCCCCTCCAAGTTATCCCAGAATGCCTGAAAAAACTCAATTGGAAAGCCATCTGGACCTGGTGTTTTTCCAGTTCTCATTCCAAAGACTACATTCTTCAGTTCCTCTCTATCAATGGGTTTAAGTAGGGTATGATTTTCTTCTTCAGAGATAACAGAGGGTATGACATCAATAACTTCTTTTTGAGCCTCTTCATCTTGCACCATACTTTCCTTAAATAGTTTAGAAAAATAATCCATTGAATGGAAATGCATACTTGGAATTGTATCAAAGGAGTGTCCGTTCTCATCTTGAAGAGCTTCCATGTTGTTCATCTGTCTCCTAGCACAAGCAGTCCGATGGAAAAATTTGGTATTTTTATCACCTTCTAATAACCAAGTGGTTCTTGCTCTCTGTTTCCAGTAGGTCTCCTCTTGGTTTTCAATGTCCTCAACCACTTTACGCAATGCATCATCCTCTTATTTGAGCTGCTCTATAATTGTTCCTTCCCTAAAGTATTTTTGAACCTCATCCCATCTGGCCACCAATGGAGCTCTTTGGACTTGGAAGTCTGTCTTGTTAGCTTGCCTCCATTGTTTCAGTTGATATTTGACATAATGAAGTTGTTTGTGGAATCTAAACATTGTTGTCCCATATGTTGGGCGACCTTCTTCCCACCACTATGGAATTTTATTTTGAAGTTCCTCTTTTTGTAACCAAAAGTTTTCAAATTTAAATGGTTTGTGATGCTGCACTGTCTTGATCCCTCCTTCCAACAAAATGGGAAAGTGATATGAAACTGGACCCTCCAAAATCTAAAATTTTATATTCCATTTTACAAATGCCTCCTCTGAAACCAAAAAACGGTCTAACTTCACCTTTTTGCTATGTGGCTCCCTTCTCTTATTAGTCCAAGTATAGTTGGTTCCAAGACATTTAATATCGACCAAGTGTAATGCCTGGACTTGGGCAATCATAAGTCGATCCCCTGGGTCCAAAATTGGGGTTCCCCCTTCCTGATCTCTAGAGGATAATTTAGCATTAAAATCCCCAAAAATAATCCAATATAAATCTTCCCTTGAGACTCTCATGTTATGCACAACTTTCCATTGATGCATCTGACCATCTAGGTTTTGAGCCCCATAAAAATTTGTGATTAAAACATGTTCAACTGTGACATTATTTCTAAAATGTGATGTGAGAACACCCCTCCAATCTATATGTTCTATTGCAGTCCATTCAAGAGAGTTCCAAAGAGTAACTATCCCCCATGAGGCACCTTGGGCAACCACTTCCATATGACAAGCACCCCTCCAAAGTCTGTTAATTGTTTTACACAAGATCTAACGACATTTTTATCTCCTGGATAAGCAAAAAATCTGTTTTACATTTTTCTAAGAGTCTTCGAACAACAGATTGATGGGTTCTACTGTTTAAACCCCTAACATTCCATGATTGTATAATCATTGGTTACCTTAAGAGCAGTAAAAATCTATTGGCCTCACCGATCCTCCAGTGATCAGTTTGTCTCCTTGAACTACTATCAATTCCTTATTTGATTTTCTACCCACTCCTTGAGAGTTGCTATTTTTTGACCTCTTTTCCACCTGAGTTATCCCTAAAGTTGGCCTTTCTATGTTCTTTTCTGCTATGCCCATGCTGACATCCTTAATTATTGGCTGCTCTTGGTTGTGCACTATCAATGCCCCTGTACTCTCTGACTATGGTAACTCACTGTACTCAATTACCTGCTCTATGATGGGGGGAGATGAAAGAGAAGCTTGAACATGGCTGTTATTATTTTCATTATTCCCATCCATTCCTTCCATGAATTGTTCTTCTTGGTCCATTAGTGTCTTAAATATCTCATACCTATTGGAGGGCTTGAGTTGGGTTTGCTCTTTACCATATTTTTTCTTTTGCCTTCTCCTTCTTTTGGGCTGTTCAAAACCATCTCCTTGTGCTTCTTTACCCTGAGAAATATTGGTTGGTTCTTTGTTGATTGTTGACTTACACTCCTTAGGAAGATTTGAAATTCCTAGAGGAGCCTCCATTTTTATGTTCATGTTATTTGGGCAAGATCGGGCCAAATTCCCATATTTGTGGCAAACTCTGCATCTGAAGGGCAATGCCTCATAATCCAATTGTTGAATCCAAGATAGTCCTGCAAGTTCAAGTTCCACCTCTGCCGGTAGAGGCTGGCTAAGATCCATTTCCACACATAATATTGCATAAACAACTGTGTTTCGTTCTATTGTGTCTTTGGAAACACCCAAATGTCTTCCAAGGGAATTACTGATAATTTCCAATACCTGCTCACTCCAAAACTCCATTGGAAGTGCATACAAATGAATCCAAATAGGGACAACAGTGGGTTCAATTCGAGGATCAAATCCCACTCTCCAAGGTTGAACAAATAATCCTTTCGGACCATGATTCCTCTTTTCTGATTCGAAAGCCCTATTTCTATTGGCAAGTGAAGAAAAACTAACAATAAAATATCCATTGCTAATAAACCATAAAAAATACTCACCAAGAGGCTCCCAGTTTTGCCGAACCCAGGAATGCAAAAAATTTAGGGTAGGGCGAATACCCATGAATTTACAGATCAAATCATGATTGGTTCTATATAAAACTGTTTCTTCAACCACAATGAAAATCTTTGGCCTTGATTCTGACTATGGCAAGCATCCATTAACTCGTTGAGATGTTGATCTATTTCCAACAGCCGTAAAGAGCATTTTTAATGCAATTTTTTGTGCTTCTTCAGTATTTTATGGAGATTTATCCTTTAAAAAATCTATAAAAGAACAATGTCTCTCTAGAAGAGGATCTGGAGGTGTCCCCATTGGGCCCTCCTGGAGCAACAATCTTGTCTTCAAATCCATAGTAACCTGAAATCTCTTCGGCTACCAAACTGATGCCCTAGTTTTCTCTCCAGTATTGCTCCAGTATTCATAGCTTAGATCTTAGAAATGCCTCATATAAATCTTTGTTTCAATGAATACATCAAACATTTCCACCCCAGACTTGGAGCGAGTCCTTAAACCATTCTTGGTTAACCCTTCGATCCCTTGAGCCCATCGAGTGTAGAGGAATCAACATACATCTACGGTCACCTCGAATACCAATAGATCCAACCGATAATCGTACATGATAGGGCAAATTTTCCCCTCTACATATTTGGTGAACCCAACATGAAACACGTCCTTAGTAGCCATATAGGAAGCTTTTTATTTTTTCTCTTATTTGTTTTTATTTTAAACCATAAATAAGACCATTAAAATTTGTTTGTTTAGATTATAAAAATATAAATTTTTTTAGTAAAATATTTTGTGTATCTTTTTTTAGCATTAGGTCTCCCTTCATCTCACCTATCCTTTTCCTTAATCCTTTTGGCTCCCAACCTTAGGATTAAGTGAAAGCTTTTATAATCTGATTAAATTCCCCAAGAAGATGATCAAATTGATAGAGATAATCCCAATATAGATGTGAAAGAGGGCATATATACTGGTAATGACTTGGATCCTATTGAGGGGTCTAATGGACACCTCACATTTAAATAATTTGGTCATATTTGGATTTTTTTAAGCATAACAGGTATGCTTTGAATAAGGGTATGGATGAAGAAGCCCAACTCAAAGAGGTCGGGATATCTCATCATCAAACCATTTCTTCTCAAAATACTTGTATCGATCCATTGTTTGAATCTTCTCATAATGTTAATCTATTTCATAAACCTATATATCCACTACTACAATCACCAAAATTGGGATAATTTTGCAAGTTCTTCAAATTAGTAGTGCACCTCAAAATCATGTTCAATTTATTCTATTCCCCATAAAAGTTTTTCTATTCTGCCAAATGTGAGTTATCCTACACAACAAGATACCACACAAAACATTCCATATCATAACCCATACCTTAACAGTGTTAATATTTCTAACATTAACCAAACCTCTTTTCAACAATCCACCTATAACCCTCTAGGTAATCTAGGGGTATTGCACAACAACAATCTCGATATACAAAGTTTAACAAGTGTAGTGAAATAATTGGTGTCAAGAATGGATATGCTTCAACCTCCAAGTTTCACTTATGACTATAAGGATGTGCAATCAATCTCTAGAACCTATGGTCGTTGCTAGGTCCTACCCTAAGCATTTCCCAATGTCGGTCTTACCTATTTTTAAGGGAACAAAGGACCCAATTGAACATTTAAATATTTTTAGAACAACATGTCATGATATTATATATGATGATATGTTGTTACTAAAGACATTCCCTAAGATCCTTGGTGGTATGCCATTGTAATGGTATTATCAACTACCTCCTCATTCTAAGGAATTTTAAAGAGAAAGCTGGGTTATTCATTCAACAATTTGGAGCTTGTATTGAGAAAAATGTGACTATGTAAGATTTTTTTCTTTTAAAGTAAGGTAAAGATGAAAGTTTTTCAAATTTTTTGGTTTGATAGAGAAGTTTAGCTAGATGATTAAGATACACCTTATCTCCTCAAGACATGTTAGAGATCTTTATTAGAAATTTACAAGAACAAATCTCATATGAGTTGAAAATGACAACCCTTACCTCTTTAAAACAAACAATAAATTTGGAAAGAAGAGTAGAGAAAGCTATTATTCTAAGAGGTCAACTTAAATCAAGAAAATAAGAGGAGAGGACCATGAAAATTAAATATAAGAATAAGCATGTAGTTGGTGTTGGGTAACATATAACAGGTAAACCAATAATGTTAATGTTGCTAGTATCTCACAAAAGATGGTACGTAGTAGGCCTCAAAAACCCCCACCAAGGAATTTCACTACACTCAACATGCCTATGTTGATAGTCCTCAAGAAAATCTTGGAAGATAAGATGATTGAGTTGTATCCTATAAGGTAAAATGATACCATAATCATTTGGTATAAGCTTGATCAACAATGTGAGTATCATAGAGTGGAAGGGCACATGACACATTCATGTAAGAGGTTGAAACATGTGGTTCAAGACTTAATAGATAAGAGTCGTCTTATCATAGAGGACTCCCAACCTGATCCTAACCACAAACCTCCAAAAAATCAACCTCCCACTCAACAAGCACCTACTACTAATCAAGATATGAGGATCTTACAAAATCCCCTACCCAATCATCAATAAGAAACAACCAACTAGGTGTCTTATCATAATGTACCATATCCCTACAACAACATGGTGGGTATTATAGTAGCTACTACAAGGAAACAAGCTCAAGCTCAACCGACTTAACAATCTAAGTAGGAGACGAGTTCTATATCCAACCAAATTTCTAGACCACCTTTAGTTTTGAAGAGTACCCAAAAAATGAGCACAAGTATAGAGAAAACAATATTAGTGTTGAATCCACAACCAAAAGTCTCCTTCGATATTCAAAAATAGTTAAGTAACATGCCAACCAATATTTTCATCTCAAATATTTTGCTAACTTGTCCTATTCATAAGTGATGCGAGAGCATCCAGTGGTAGCAGAGCAATCTTGCATCAACAAAAAAAAAATAAAAAATTCTAAGTGTTTTGAAAGTGTCGCGATATCGCGACAGAAAAAGTGTTGCGATATCACGACATGTCACATTTTTGTGACTTAGGAAGGAGAGAGAAGGCATTGAGAAAAAATGTCGCGATATTATGACCGAAATAGGAGAGAGAAGGCGTAGAAGAGAATTGTTGCGATGTCGCGATCGAAACAAGACAAAGAAGGCGCTGAGGAGAAACGTCGTGATATCATGACCGAAAAAGGACAGAGAAGGCACGGAGGAAAAATGTCGTGATATCGCGACATGTAGCATTTTCAAGATCGCAGGACAAGAGAAAGCACCAAAAGGGAAAAGTGTCGTGATATCACGACATGTCGCATTTTCATGCCCCGAAGAGGCAAGAGGAAGCAAGAAAGAAAAATGTCACGATATCACGACATGTCGCATTTTCGTGACAAAAAGACAGGGAAGGATCCAGAGACAGAAAAGTGTCGTGATATCGTGACATGTCACATTTTCATGACAAAAAGGCAGAGGAGTCAGAGACAGAAAAGTGTCGTGATATCGTGACATGTCGCATTTTCACGGCCAAACGAGGAGAGAGAGAGTAGAGGAGAAAAAGTGTCATGATATCACGACATGTCGCATTTCCATGACCGAAAGAGAAGACGAATACAGAGAGTCAAAAATGGAGACATTTCGAATACCAAGACAACGAAGCGACATGAGAATGCGAAACAAAATGTTCTGGAAGAGGAAACGATGGGCCACCAACTGGAAATGGAGTGTCACCCGAGGACCTTTAAAAGGGAGAGTGAAGGCAAGCACAAGGGGCTAGAAAATTTATGTAACAATAATAATAATCTATCTTTCAGAATACAAGATTACTGGGCCAGAGCAACTCTGCTGCTATTTCTGTAAATCTCTCCATGCTTTTGAATAAAATTGAATTGCTTTCTTCAATGTAATTTTTGGCTCTCGATCAAGTGGTATCAGAGCAGGAGTTCCTGAGTGTGTAAACAGATCGCCGAACATGAGGCAGTTTACACCAGGATCTATGGAAGGGTTCTGAGAAGAGAGAGTGGAAGTTCTTGAGTGTGTAAACAGATCGTCGAACGTGAGGTAGTTTACACCAGGATTAGTTGAGATTTACGAGAGAAGTGATCAGAATGCCTCCACGAAAGAACCGTGGTCATGGGAGAAATGTGGTACGAGAAGAATATTTCAGAGCGTTGCAGAGGCAAGTGCAAGCCCTGCAAGAGGAGTTGCGAAGAGGGGCCGAGCCAAAGGGAGAAGACCATAGTGACGATGAAGCCTGGGAAACTGATGATCCATCATATGAAGAGGAAGCAATGAATCCTGCTGAAGCTAGATTATTTAAGGCCATATCTCAGGCCGAGAAGAGGCCGAAGTTTGATGTCTCTACATATTATGGGAATCTCAACCCAGAGGAGTTGATTGATTGGATCAACGATATGGAAGAATATTTTGATTATGAGGAGGTTGCAGATCTAGATCAGATCAAGTTTGCAATAACAAAATTAAAAGGCCATGCTAGTATATGGTGGAAAGGAGTGCAGCTAGAAAGAAATAAAAATGAAAAGAAAAAGATAACCAAATGGGACAGAATGGTAGAGAAGCTGAAGAGAAAGTTTATTCTTGCAGATTATGAATTGATTATGTTGAGAAAAATGCAGAGTTTGAGACAGTCGAGCAAAAATGTCAAAGAATATACATAGGAGTTTTACAAGATCTCAACCAGAACTGGCCATTCAGGGGCTAATAAGGAGAAAGTAGCTCGTTACATCAACGGGTTAAGAATGAACATTCAATAAGAACTCAGTTTGGTCAGGATGACCACCATTGAGGATGCGTATCAGTTTGCCTTGAAGGTTGAAGAGAAGCTGAACAAAAGATTTGAAGGCAAAAAAAGAGGAAGATATCATGGTGGAAGAACTGGTGGAAGAACTAGTGGAGGAAATTATAAAGATCAAAAGAGGACTAGCGAAACAAGTAATAACCTGGACCAGAAAGAGGAGAATACCTACCGTCCTCGTAATCAGAACAATGGTTACCAAAGAGGAAGAGGTAGACCTGGACATGGGTATGGAAGAGGAGGATTTCGTGGAACATGTTTCCAGTGTGGGGAAGAGGGACATCGGTCATACGAGTGCCCCCAACACCAAGACAAGACGAATAAAAGACCTGAGGGTCATGCCAGAGCTACTGTAGCAGATGAAGGTGTTGAATCAGAACATTCTTAAGAAGAAGAAGGAGGAGAAGTGTTGATGACAAGAAGAGCATTTTTGAATGAGGAGGAAGAACTAGACCATAGGAATAGCCTATTCTGCATAAGGTGTAAATGTGTAGGGAAGGTCTGCAATGTTATCATAGATAATGGTAGCACAGATAACTTAGTTTCAGAAGAGATGGTTGCTAAGTTGAAATTGGGGAAGAGGAAGCACCCACATCCATACCAGATTGTGTGGTTGCAAAAAGATCACAAAGCACTAGTCAGTGAGCAGTGTTTAGTCAAATTTCACATTGGAAATTATCAAGATGAGGTCCTGTGTGATGTTTTACCTATGGATGCTTGCCATTTGTTGTTGGGGAGGCCATAGAAATTTTACAAGCGTGCGATGCATGATGGGCATGCGAATACGTACTCTCTGACGAAAGATGGAGTACATCACAAGTTGAAGACATTGAAGGAGGTGGATGAAAAAGTATTCAGTAGTGCTAGAATCTGTCTGGTAGATAGTAGAAAATTTTTGGGGGGCCTGAAGAGGGATTCGATGTGTTATGCATTGATTCCTACTATTAAGAAGGAACAGTATACAGATATTCTAGCAGAGTTCGAACGTCTGTTAGAAGAATTTCCAGATATTATATCAGATAATGTGCCTAAGGGTTTACCACCAGTGAGGAAGATCAGTCACCATATAGATTTGGTACCGGGATCTAGTTTACCCAATAAGGTAGCCCATAAAATGACTCTTGTAGAAAGTGAGGAGCTAAACAGGCAAGTCCAATAATTGCTAAAAAAGTGACTGATTCGAGAAATCTTGAGTCCATGTGCAGTACCTACAGTACTAGCACCAAAGAAATATGGAGAGCGGAGAATGTGTACAGACTCTTGAGCTATTAACAAGATCACCATAAAATATAGTTTTCCATTGCCAAGTATGGATGACATTATGGACTATTTGAGTGGAGCCAAGTACTTCACCAAGATTGACCTGAAGAGTGGTTACTATCAGATTCGTGTCAAAGAAGGAGATGAGTGGAAGAAAACTTTCAAGACCAGAGAGGGTTTGTATGAGTGGTTGGTCATGCCATTTGGGCTAACCAATGCACCAAGCACATTCATGCGGCTGATGAATGAAGTATTGAAGGAGTTTTTAGGAAAATTTGTCATTGTCTATTTGGATGATATTTTAATATTTAGCAGGACCCTGGAAGAGCACCTGATGCATATCAGAAGGGTTTTTGAGAAGCTAAGGGAGGAACAGTTGTTGATTAACTTGAAGAAGTGTAATTTTGTGAAGGAGTTAATATATCTGGGATTTTTCATCTCAGTAGAAGGTCTAAAAATGGACCCAAAAAAGGTGAGGGCTATCATTGAATGGCCTACTCCAAGAAGCATAATTGAAGTGAGATCATTTCATGGTCTAGCAAGTTTTTATAAAAAAATCATTATAGATTTCAGCAGTATTTGTGCACCCCTTACAGAAACAATGAGAGGGGATAAGAAAGAATTTAAGTGGACCTTAGGAGCAGATAAGAGCTTTGATATGTTAAAGAAGAAGGTCACAAAGCAACCTGTTTTAGCACTTTCAGATTTTAATAAGGTATTTCAGGTAGATTGTGATGCTAGTGGTAGTGCCATAGGAGCTGTATTGAGTCAAGAAGGTAAACCTATTGCCTATTTTAGTGAGAAACTCAATGATGCCAGGAAGAAGTATTCAATTATTGATCAAGAGTTTTATGCTATAGTTCAGGCTCTAAAGAAATGGAGGTATTATTTGTTTCCAAAAGAGTTTGTTCTATATACTGATCATCAGACATTACAGTATATTAATAGCCAAGGGAAGCTAAATCAGAGGCACTTGAAGTGGGTGGATTTTTTACAGAGTTATACCTTTGTGTTGAAGCATAGGAGTGAAAAGTCAAACAGAGTTGCAGATGCCTTAAGTAGAAGGTAGTGTTTATTGATAGAAATGAAGGTGGAAGTGGTAGGATTTGATGAACTGAAGGGTTTGTACCCTGAAGATCCTAATTTTGTAGAAGCTTGGAAGGCTTGCTTGGCACCTGTTACTTTGGACAGGACCAAGTGGTTGGATTTTCTGATCCAAGATGGAATGTTGTTTAGAGGAAGTCAATTATGCATTTCAAGGAGTTCAATGAGAGAAAAATTAGTCAAGGAGAAACACAGTGGAGGGCTGGCTGGACACTTTGGTCAGGATAAGACCATTGGCTTGGTTAGTAAGAACTACTATTGGCCGCAATTGTAGCAAGATGTGAAGAGATTTGTGCAAAGTTGTAGAGTATGCCAGATGGCGAAAGGTGTGAGACAGAACACTGGATTATATCAGCCATTACCTGTACTAGAGAGACCATGGGAGGACGTCAGCATGGATTTCGTTCTTGGCCTACCAAGGACACAAAGGGGAAATGACTCCATATTTGTGGTGGTTGACAGGTTTTCAAATATGGCACATTTTATTCCCTACCAGAAAACTAGTGATGCGGTTCATGTTGCAGGTTTATTTTTCAAAGAGGTGGTATGACTTCATGGTCTACCAAAGAGTATCATTTCTAACAGAGATACCAAGTTTGTTGGGTATTTCTGGAGAACCTTGTGGAAGAAATTGAAGACAAATTTGAAATTTAGTTCAACATACCACCCACAAATTGATGGACAAACCGCGGTGGTGAATAGAAGTTTGGGCAACTTATTGAGATGCTTGATAGGAGATAAGCCCAAGGGATGGGATCTAGTTTTGCCGTAGATAGAATTTACGTACAAAAATTCTGTCAACAGGAGTACTAACAAATCTCCATTCCAGATAATATATGGAAGCAGTCCAAGAAATGATTTTGAGTTGAGGAAGCTGGATACAAGGGAAAAGTGCAGTGCCGAGTCTGAGGATTTTGTAGAGCATCTGAAGAGCTTGCATGAGGAAGTGAAGAAGCAAATTACTAAGATGAATACTCAATATAAGACAAGGGCAGACCAGAAGTGACGGTTTAAGGAGTTTGAAGTGGGAGATGAAGTCATGGTCCATCTGAGAAAGGAAAGATTTCTTGCTAAAACCTATAATAAGCTAAATATGAAGAAGTTTGGACTGTGCAAAATCATAGAAAAATGGGATTCAGGCAACGCATATGAAGTGGAATTGCCAAGTGGGCTTAACATATCACCTATTTTTAACATTTTATATTTGGTGGAATACCATGAGGGAGACAGTAGTGAGACACCAAGTGCAGAGTTGTGGAGTATTCTAGCATCTACTCCAATCACAGACGATATCGAGGAAATGTTAGACACTCGAGAAGGCAGAAGTACTAGGAACAAACAATATTATGAATATTTGGTCAAGTGGAAGGGCAGACCTGTAGAAGATGCAACTTGGTTGTCAAAAATAGAGGTTGACCGCCTGGGTCTTCCTCTAACAGTACGAAGTGAAGGTCACTTCTCAATCCACCTCGGGTGTCTGATGCAGGAGCATCTAGTGGCAGCAGAGCAATCTTGCATTAACAAAAAAAGAAAAGAAAAATTCTAAGTGTTTTGAAAGTGTCGCGATATCGCGACATGTCACGTTTTCGTGACTTAGGAAGGAGAGAGAAGGTGCGGAGAAAAAATGTCGTGATATCGCGACCGAAACAGGAGAGAGAAGGCACGGAGGAGAAATGTCGCGATATCACGACATGTCGCGATGTCACGACCGAAATAGGACAGAGAAGGCGCTGAGGAGAAATGTCGTGATATCACGACATGTCGTGATATCGTGACATGTCGTGATATCGCGATCGAAATAGGATAGAGAAGTCACGGAGGAAAAATGTCACGATATCGCGACATGTCGCGTTTTCGTGACCACAGGACAAGAGAAAGCACTAGAAGGGAAAAGTGTCGCGATATCACGACATGTCACGTTTTCGTGACCCGAAGAGGCAAGAGGAAGCAAGAAAGAAAAATGTCGTGATATCGCGACAGAAAGAGAAAAGGAAGGGCCCGAGAGAAAAGTGTCACCATATCGCGACATGTCATGTTTTCATGACCAAACGAGAAGAGGAGCCCGAGAGAAAAAGTGTCACGATATCGCAACATGTCGTATTTTTGCGATGAAAAGGCAGAGAAGGAGCCAGAGACAGAAAAGTGTCATGATATCACGACATGTCACATTTTCACGATGAAAAGGCAGAGAAGGAGCTAGATACAGAAAAGTGTCGCGATATCGCGACATGTCGCATTTTCATGACGAAAAGGCAGAGAAGGAGCTAGAGACAAAAAAGTGTCGCGATATCGCGACATGTCACATTTTCATGGCCAAACGAGGAGAGAGAGAGCAAGGGAGAAAAAGTGTTGCGATATCGTGAGATGTCGCATTTCCACGATCGAAAGAGAAGACGAAGATCGAGAGTTGAAAAGGGAGACGTTTTGAATACCAAGACAACGAAGCGACATGGGAAGGTGAAACGAAAGGTTCTGGAAGAGGAAACGAAGGGCCACCAACTAGAAATGGAGCGTCACCCAAGGACCTTTAAAAGGGAGAGCGAAGGCAAGCACAAGGGGTTGGAAAATTTTTGTAACAATAATAATAATCTATCTTTCAAAATACAGGATTATTGGGCCAGAGCAACTTTGCTGCTATTTCTGTAAATCTCTCTATGCTTTTGAATAAAATTGAATTGATTTCTTCTCTGTAATTTTGGCTCTCGATCAATAAGGAAGCCTTGTTGAAGCTTCTAAGTCAACAATCTGCCCTACAAGATCTTTTTCCTAGTAACCTAGCTAATATTGTAGGTTCCCTTGGCATTAATCATATATCCTTTTATGATGAAGATCTTCCTTCCTCAAATTTTCAAGGGGATTCTCCCATTTACATCACTACATATATTGGGGATAAGTTTATCAAGATAATATTGGTGGACAATGGTTCCTACCTGTTGGTCATGAATCTACCACAGGAAAGGATTTTCTAAAAACTATGCACCCTAGACCCGACCAAAATTGAAAGGCTAGGAGAAAGAGATGTCTCCTAGACCAATCTCCAGAGAGGGCTGGTTCCCTTACTAAAACTAAACTTGATTTCAGACTAAAGTTGCAGGAAAGAGATGGGAAATACGTAGAAAGAAACAAGAAATTACGAAAAGATATGGGAAATATGGCCGTAGGCCGAATTTGTTAGATCGGGGAAAAGAAACTCAGCAAGATGGAACTTCAAGTGGATAAACAACATATAATAACAGAAAATAGCATAATTCATCTACGACCTTGCACAAACTACCTCCAGAATTGCATTCCAAAACTTACTTTCTTACAAGCAGTATTTAAATTCAAATGCAAAATTTAAATCTAACAGCAGATCAGAAAGACAAGCATAACTTAGAAATACATGGAATAGAAGGAAATTACACAGAAAGACATTTGCAAAATCAGAGGCCAAATATCTTTCATTCATGCAAGAACTTAAAAGCTTTCATGCAATATCTCTCAAATTCCCCACCCTTTTTTTTGAGATCTACATTGATTTATATAGAAGCCTTGCTTCTTTACAACATTAAAAATATGCAACGGACCTCCTCGAGATCTACAACATGTGCAACGGAAACAAGGAAACGATACCCTTAAACCAACCTCGAAAAAACCAGACATTAAATGCAATAAGGAGTCAGTCGTCTTCATTAAATTGTCGTTCTTGAAAATATGCTTGAAATCGTTAGAAAAACCACGAACAACCGCTTTGGATAATGGAAATCTTTAATTCTAATGGCTTGGAAATGTTCTTCTACCTTGCTCACATCGGAAAGTAGCAAAATATTTAATTTTGGAGCACTTTTAATCATCGAAAATCGCAAAACCTTATCGGACCGTTTGAACTACTTTCTGGCACGAAACTGTAACAGGTCGCAAAAACGTAACAAGTCACGAAATCACGACATCTTTCTGCTCCGTACGCTTTTGTCGCTTTGAACCCGTGAAAATCATCCATGTTGTGAAATCATGACGTATTTGACTTCCTTATCTCCTTCACAACCTTAACTCGCAAAAACACGACGCGTCGCAAAATTGCGACGTTCTGTACCATTATGCTCTTTCTCTGCTCTGTTTCCGTGAAAATGTGACAATGCACGATTTTGCTACATTCTTCATATTTTGTTCTCTTCGCTGCTTCAAATTGTGAAAACATGACACTGCGTGATTTTGCTACATCTTTCCATCGGCACCTTCATCATTGTCTCTAGGTCGTAAAAACCAAGCAAGTCATGAAATCGCTACACTATCTCCCCGTTGCTCAGTCTTTGCTTTTATGTCACGAAAATCCGACATGTCATGATTTCGCTACACTTTTCATGCATTCTGTACGGTCCTACTTCTAAGGCACAAAAACATGACACTCTTGCCTCTGTGCTTCTTCAACTTTCACCATGTCACGATTTCACTACGTTCCGTACAATTGGGCTGTCTTCTTGCTTCCTCGCAAAAACCTGACAAGTTGCAAAATCGCTACCACTTTCTGCACTTGGTCCTTCTTCAACAATGTGTCACGAAATCGCAACATTTTTCTGCGTTCTCCACTGCTACCACTTCCTGTCACGATTTCGTGATGTCTGCTTCATGCCTTGGTCTCATGTGTCGCAAAATCGTGACGCCGTTCATGCCTTCAACTTTTTCATCTACCTAAACCACGACCACACAACATGTAGCAATTTCGCTACATCTGCCGCCTTTCTTGGCTTCATCCCACAAATGTCATGAAATCATGACGTATTCATGCCTTAAGCCTTTTTGTCTCCACTTTTCCGCGACCATGCAACACATAGCGATTTCGCTACATCTTCGGCCTTTTGTGCTGTGTGCAAATTTCTATCGCGATATCGCTACAAAGTTGATTCTCATCGCCTGTCGCTCAGTTATGTCACGATTTCATGACCTTTTTCTCTGCTCCGCTCCATGCTCATTAGAAGCCACGAAAACGTGACATGTCGTGATTTCACAACGATTTTGCTGCGCTTCCTTCATTGACCATTTTGATCACGATTCTTCGACACGTCGCGATATTTCATGACGATTTTGTTGCGCTTCCCTCGTTGACCATTTTGATCGCGATTCTTCGACACGTCATGATATCGTGACGGTTTTACCCCCTGCTGTCGTTGACTACGCTGACCATGATTTTTTGACACGTCGTGAAATCGCTAAGACTTTGCATTTATTTTCTCTCTCCTCAACTAACCCGCAATAACACGACGTTTCGCGATATCGCGACGATTTTTAACTTTGGCTCTCCATGCTATTTTTTGTCACGATTTCACGACAGTCTTCAGACTTAGCTTATTTTTTGTATCAAAACCTGTAGAGGAGTTAGAATTTCAACAACTTATGCATGAAAAATCAATAATCAACATAATGTGGCAAAAATGTCAACATTCTTGGCGGCTCACGGGGTATACAGTTCTGCTGTATGCACGAATCCCAGGATTGAATCCATTGGGCAACAGAGTCAAGAAAACTTAGAATAGAAAGATGGATGATAGGATACATCTCGACAGACTACTGCAACAACTCTTACTGAATGACTGAAAACTCAAGTAAATCTGTATTCGACTGAACTGACCATGGAATGGAAATGACAAATGATGGAATAATGGAATGGAGGGAGTGATGCGGTAGATACAGTAACAGAGTGCTTCTGTGTTACCAACTGCTATGAAATGGAAATGGAAGTGAATGGAATGGAAGGTGGGAATGAAAGGAGTGAAGTGGTGGAATGGAACCGATAAATGCTAAAACAACAATGAAATTAGAAGAAAAGGAAAAGAAGAACCGAGAATATTAGAAAAGGGGAAAAGAAACAATAGTAGTGGCTTGATTACTGTAGAAGAAAAAGGAGTAGAAGGAGGGAATAAAGAGGGGAAGGGAAGAAAGAGTGAGGAAGCCACTAACTGCTGGGAAAGAAGAATAAAAAAGAAAGAAATACGTACCTACGGGCTCCCATGCAAAAAGAGCCAAAGTGGACAGAGGAAAACAATACCTTTTTTTTTTCTTTTTCTGTTTTTTCTCATTTTTTATTTATTTTTTGCTATGTACAATAGTTTACGACATGATTGGCATGTCGCCACCAGAAACCCAGTCTTAGGGGGTTATCCAATGAATCTGCAGTGTCTCGACCAGATCTGATCATACTTGAGTCGATCCTTGAAATTGGGATGACCTCCTCCTAAAGTTCTCCATGTTGCAAACATGGGCAAGTTATCCTGTATGCCAGTACCCATACAATCGACAAATAATGTAGCAAAGAATTTTGCCACATGGAAGGCTCCTGTAGGTACCAGTTGCAATACTGGCTGAAGCCAATACCACCATCTTGAAGAGTCCCCTGGTTGTGGACTAAGAATAGGTTCCTCCAACTCCTGGATTCGATCACAGGAATTGCCCAGCAACAATCCTTTCTCCAGGATCTCTTCAAGCTCTTCCTCTTGATGAGGCATGCTCAACAGGTTTTGGCTAAATACTTGCATGTTGTGCACGGTTATGCCCTCTTTGTGCTCAGGTTCTACCACTTGAGCTTGTTCTTCTTCTCCTTCACTCATCTCCTCTTGATCCATCTTCTGATAGAAACTACAAGCAACCATATTGTTCATTGTTGGGAAAGTACTTGCATATTCCCATCGTTGGCCTTGGATGAAATCTGCCTCTTGAGCTCCACACAACTGCATCTCAGGCCTCTGCACAGTATAAAGGATATGGTGTGAAAAATGCTGTGTGGGATAGACTGGAACAGGAACTACCGAAGAAAGTAATGGAGTTTCTCCCCATGGTAATTTTCTTGATAGGAGCAAAAGCTGCTTCGCTCACACTGCTTCCTCAAATATTTGAGGGAACCTTCGTTCACCTGATTGCAGCAACAGGAGGCCTATGTCCGGATGGAAAGCTCGAACATAGAAGAGGTGGGCTTGGGTGGGTGTCGGTCGGATCCTATTTGGAATTCTCTTCCAGCTTTTGTTGAATCAGACATTGAAGTCCGTGATGCTCTCTAAAGGTGCTCTCGTGATGCACATTAAAAGCTGAAAGGGATCCTGAGAGCCGTTAAAGGGATCTTCGTCGAATCTTCTGATTAGTGCTCTCGCTAGGTCATCCCATGAGATGATGCTTTGACGCCTGAGCAGTCTGTACCACTGCAACGCCCTTCCTTCCAAAGATAGAACTAGAATCCTGATTATGACATCCTTGTGATCTATGCCATGGATGGTTGACAAAGCAGCAACATCTTCAACATGCTCCACAGCCATGCCCTCGGTACCATCATATTTTGTTAGGGCATTCAAGGCACTTTTGGGAATCTCATGTCGGATTTGGAGATTCAGAGGGCTAGGATCATCCCATCTAGGATAAACCCTCGCCATTATAGCAGTGGTCTACGAAATCATGGCTATCGCCATTAAGTCAGAGTCGCCAAGTGCACATTCTTTTCTCTGCTTGTGAGGTCAAGGCTGCTCACCAAACCTCGATTCCTCTGGGGTGTCTTCTTTTAGCTTGCAAAGGCTCTACGATCAAGAAATTTGAATCTTCAACTCAGCAAAGTCACCAGATGAACTTACAAATCTCCGCTATGAGGTCAAGACAGCTCATCAAATCTTGATACCTCTGGGTGTTAAACAATGAAACATACAATATCATCGATTATGGATATTTTGAGACAGAAGAAGTCTGTCCCACCAAGCGTGCCAAAAACTGTTGGTCACAAATCGTCCATAGGAAAGGATTTTCTAAAAACTATGCACCCTAGACCCGACCAACATTGAAAGGCTAGGAGAAAGAGATGTCTCCCAAACCAATCTCCAGAGAGGGCTGGTTCCCTTACTAAAACTAAACTTGATTTCAGACTAAAGTTGCAAGAAAGGAATGGGAAATACGCAGAAAGAAACAGGAAATTACGAAAAGAGATGGGAAATATGGTTGTAGGCTAAATTTGTTAGATCGAGGAAAATAAACTTAGCAAGATGGACCTTCAAGTGTATGAATAACATGTAATAATAGAAAATAGCATAATTCATCTACGACCTTACGCAAACTACCTCCAGAATTGCATTCCAGAACTTACTTTCTTACAAGCAGTATTTAAATTCAAATGCAGAATTTAAATCTAACAGCAGATCAGAAAGACAAGCATAACTTAGAAATACATGAAATAGAAGGAAATTACACAGAAAGACGTTTGCAAAATCAGAGGCCAAATCTCTTTCATTCATGCAAGAACTTGAAAGCTTTCATGCAATATCTCTCAAACTCCCCACCCTTTTTTTGAGATCTACATTGATTTATATAGAAGCCTTGCTTCTTTACAACATTAAAAATATGCAATGGACCTCCTCGAGATCTACAACATGTGCAACGAAAATAAGGAAACAATCCCCTTAAACCAACCTTGAAAAAACCAGACATTAAATGCAATAAGGAGTCGGTCGTCTTCATTAAATTGTCGTTCTTGAAAATATGCTTGAAACCGTTAGAAAAACCACGAACGTACCGCTTTGGATAATGGAAATATTTAATTCTGATGGCTTGGACATGTTATTCTACCTTGCTCGCATCGAAAAGTAGCAAAATATTTAATTTTGGAGCTCTTTTAATCATCGAAAATCGCAAAACCTTATCGGACCATTTGAATTGCTTTCTAGCGCGAAACTGTAACAGGTCACGAAAACGCGACAGGTCACGAAATCGTGACGTCTTTCTGCTCCATACGCTTTTGTCGCTTTGAACCCATGAAAATCATCCATGTCACAAAATCGTGACGTATTTGACTTCCTTATCTCCTTCGCAACCTTAACTCGCGAAAACGTGACGCATCACAAAATCGCAACGTTCCGTACCATTATGCTCTTTCTCTGCTCTATTTTTGCGAAAATGTGACAATGCACGATTTCGCTACATTCTTCATATTTTTGTTCTCTTCACTGCTTCAAACCGCGAAAACATGACACTATGCGATTTCGCTACATATTTTCATCGACACCTTCATCGTTGTCTCCAGGTCGCAAAAACCAAGCAAGTCACGAAATCGCTACACTATCTTCCCGTTGCTCAGTCTTTGCTTTTATGTCGCAAAAATTTGACATGTCATGATTTCACTACACTTTTCATGCATTCTGTACGGTCCTACTTCTAAGGCGCAAAAACATGACACTCTTGCCTCTGTGCTTCTTCAACTTCCACCATGTCGTGATTTCGCTACGTTTCGTACAATTGGGCTGTCTTCTTGCTTCCTCCTCGCGAAAACGTGATAAGTCGTGAAATCGCTACCACTTTTTGCACTTGGTCCTTCTTCAACAATGTGTCACAAAATCACGACGTTTTTTTGTGTTCTCCACTGCTACCACTTCCTGTCATGATTTTGCGACGTCTTCTTCATGCCTTGGTCTCATGTGTCGCGAAATCGTGACGTCGTTCGTGCCTTCAACTTTTTCATCCACCTGAACCATGACCACGCAACACGTAGCAATTTTGCTACATCTACCGCCTTGCTTGGCTTCATCCCACAAATGTCGTGAAATCACGACGTATTCATGACTTAAGCCTTTCTGTCTCCACTTTGCCGCGACCACGCAACACGTAGCGATTTCGCTACATCTTCGGCCTTTTGTGTCGAGTGCAAATTTCTATCGTGATATCACTACGAAGTTTATTCTCATCGCCTGTCGCTCAGTTATGTCGCAATTTCGTGACCTTTTTCTCTGCTCCGCTCCATGCTCATTAGAAGCCATGAAAATGCGACATGTCACGATTTCACGACGATTTTGCTGTACTTCCTTTGTTGACCATTTTGACTGCGATTCTTTGACACGTCGTGATATCACAACGGTTTTACCCCCTGCTACCGTTGACTGTGCTGACCGCAATTTTTTGACACGTCGCGGTTGCGTTCATTTTCTATCTCCTCAACCGACCCGCGATAACGTGATGTGTCGCGATATCGCGACGGTTTTTAACTTTGGCTCTCCATGCTTTTTTTGTCGCAATTTCGCGATAGTCTTCAAACTTAGCTTGTTTTTTGTATCAAAACTTGTAGAGGAGTTAGAATTTCAATAGCTTATGCATGAACAATTAGTAATCAACATAATGTGGCAAAAATGCCAACACTACCTCAATCTATGCACTTATAAATTTTTCTAAAATTTTGGATTAAAGGAGGAAGACCTAACCAAATTTGATGTCATCATTAAAGCTTTCAAAAATGAGTCCCAAGAGGCCTGCGGTATTTTATCCCTTCCCATTAAGGTAGGACCCAATATTTTAGATACCTTATTTTATGTGGTATCTTGCCCCACATATTTAATATTCTTCTTCGATGCCCATGGATTCATGCAATGAGAACTGCCCCTTCTACTCTTCATTAATGTTTGAAATATGAATTTAAATATTAGCTTATCACCATTCAGGGTGATCCTCATCCATTCCAATATTGCTCGATGGTTGATCAAGCTCAATCTAGTCTTAGTTTCTGTCCATTTGTTTCTCTCCATAAATTTCTTCTACTTCTCTTTCTACTTCTTCTCTTTCATCCTCTAAAGTCATCAAGGAGTTTGAAAATTTTAAAATAAATGATGAACCACCAACCATAATTTCATCATAGGATCAAATCAACCTACTCGATGAAAGTCCTCTTCTAGATCTAGCAAAGCTACCACCTTCACCTTGAACTATGGGTTTACCCCATAAAAAGGGTGAAGTACACATTGGTATGTGTAACTTTATCTACGTGGGTACCCCCATCAAAGAAAATATCTATGGTAGCAACCCCTTTCCTATAGAGCAATCCTTTGTCCATTGTTATCTATCCAATGATTACCCACTTCTTAAGAAAATCCTATCTAGTATGGGATATGTAGGTAAGGGTTTGGGGTCACAACAAAAAGGTATTCAAGAACCTTTGGAAGTTGAGATTTAGCCTGGGAGATGGGGTATAGGTTACATTCCCAATAAAAACTAGCCTTTACCAACCGATGATGATCACCTTGTCACTTATACCAAATTTTTGGATTGTCATGGCTTAGAGAGGGATAATGAGGATGAGGGACCTCCTTATCCCTCCAACATATTGTTTTTCAATGTGGTAACTTTGGTGCACCCCGAGTTAGTTGTGATCCTAGGTAAGTATACTGAAGGAGATACTCTTTGTGATATGGATCATGAAGATATCCTTCAAAATAGCTTTTTCTTTGATGGGTTAGTTCGTTGTGTCACCCATGTCGAGTCTTCTAGTTCTCAAGTGGACTTCATTCCTAAGTCTTCTAAAGACCTTGAGCAATTAGGAGTCATCATTATTATCACTAAGAAGGAAGGCACATTCAAAGTATGTGCCAAATTTCATTTAGCAATTCCTAGAGAATGTTCTAAGGGGGATGCTCTTTGTAACGTGGTTCATGGAGATTTCCTCCGTACTAGCTTTTTCTTCGAGGATTTTATCCCTTGTATCGTCATTCCAGTAGATAAGAAAAATGGTACCATAAAAATGTGTATCAATTTTTTTTAGAGTATTTAAACCAATTGTAGTTGTTGGACGAGAAGCGTATTCATGCCTTGGAGCATCTTCAAGGCTATCAGAATAGGATCAAACGAGCTTACTCTAAGAATGTTCATAATCGTTCTTTTAAAGTTGGGGAACTTGTCCTCAAGGAAAACTAGAAGAACACTAATGCTTATTCAGATCTAAAAGATAAGTTTCAACCTAATTGGGTAGGCCCCTTTGTCATAGCGACCAATTTTGGCTCAGGAACCTATTATTTAGCAATGCTAAGAACTTAAAGAACCAATGGACATAATGCACTTAAAATGATATTATGCATGATTCTTCATATTCACTCTTCATATTGCATTTATTTTGTTTACTCATACCGCATGACTGCCTATCATATCTTGTAGGAATTGCTTGATATTTTGTTCCATTTGCATATTTGCTTGTCATATAGTTGCATTGTTTCTTGATCATACTTGCATGACTACTTTATCATATATATTCTTTGGGAATTCATGATTTTTAGGAAAAACTTCAAGATTTATCACTTGCAAGAGGAAGCACAGTAACAAAAATATAGAACATGAAAATAGTACACAAGTGACACAGAGATCTACGTGGAAACCTACAATGTGCAGGAAAAACCATGGGGCAATGGAAAATTATCTTTTATTATTTTCAACAAAACTTTACATCCATGTTTATCAATGTTCTCAACAACTATATCTTATGCAAGGGATTACATCCCTTTTATAAAGTAGAAGGAAGACTCCAAACTGTTCGTTTCCTCTTCCAACAGAAGCCTACAAAATACTGTTCGTTTTAGCTCCCAAGATTGTTTGTCTTCTACATTCTTATCTTCTACCTAGACGCCACTCCTATGACGTCTACTTGGCTTAACATTGGGATGAACATCTACCTGGCTAGATGTCTGGCTGCCCAAACTTCAGGCCTAGATGTCTGCCAGCCTAGACATCTGGTAGCCCAAACATCAAGCCTAGACGTCTGATAGTCCAGATGTCAGGCCCAAACATCTACCAACCTAGATGTCTGACAACCCAAACATCTAGCAGTCTAGACGTCTGGCCTACTTGAACCTACTGTAATATTGTTTCCTGGCTGCCTGTACTGCATAGTGACTTCACTTCCTAACATTCTTCCACTTGAAGTCAATATTAAGGAATTCTTCTGCCAAAGATCTTCATCCAATGCCAATTGCCCAATGTTGCCCTTGTTATTTTTCCAGCAAGCCCAAAGAATTTTTGTACCATTTAAACTTCTCTACCTTGATCGACTTTATAAGAATATCTGCAGGATTCACTTTAGTGTCGATTTTCTGCAACAGGATCCTACCTTCTTCCACCACATTTCTAATAAAGTGGTACTTGACATCAATGTGTTTCGTGTGATCATGAAATGTTGGATTATTCACTAGTTAAATAGCACTCTGGCTATCACAATGCAACATAATTTTCTCTTGCAATACCTTTAAGTCATCCAAAAATTGCTCTAACCAAATTGTATCTTTTTTGGCACGAGTTGTTGCAATGTATTCTACTTCAGTGGTTGATAAAGCCAAAACAAACTCCAACTTAGAAGCCCAACTCACCGCTCCTCTAGCAAGAGTGAAGGTATATCCTGTAGTGGATTTTCTCCCATCTCTATCTCCACCATAATCAAAATCCACAAAACTTGTAACTTGGAAATCTGTCGATCCAAAGTAAATGGCAACATCTGAAGTGGCTCTTAAATATCTGAATATCCACTTCATCGTATTCCAATGCTCCTTACCAGGATTTGTCATGTACTGGTTGACTACTCCCACTGCTTGGGCAATATCTGGTCTGGTGCTCACCATGGAATACATGAGGCTTCCTATTGCTAATGAATACTGTACATGAGACATGCTTGTCTTCTATGTTTTCGCTCTAGGACACTGGTTGGAAGACAAATTTAAGTGTGGAAGGAGTGGGGTACTAATTGGTTTAGCATTCTGCATATTGAAGCACTGCAAAATATTTTCCATATATGACTTTTGACTTAACCAGATCTTTCTTCCTTTTCTGTCCCTATGTATCTTCATCCCTAAAATTTGGTTTGTTGCTCCTAAATCCTTCATTTCAAATTTCCTAGCCAAATGAGCCTTAAGATCAATGATTTTCTTCATGCTAGGGCTTGCAACTAGTATATCATCAATATACAACAAAAAAATAATAAAACTACCATCATCAAACCTTTTATAGTATGCACAATGGTCAGCTTCACTCCTACTAAAACCTTGGCTCTTCATGAAGGTGTTAAATTTCCTGTACCACATCCTTAGCGCCTATTTCAACCCGTACAATGATTTCTTTAGTCTATAAATCAAATGCTCTTTGCCTCTTTCTTCATAACCCTCAGGCTAATCCATATATATCTCTTTCTTGAGATCACCATACAAGAAAGCATTATTTACATCAAGCTACTCTAGTTCCAAATCCTGTGCAGCTACAAGTGCAAGTAGAACTCTAATAGTAGTCATATTCACAACTAGAGAGAAAATTTCATTAAAGTCAACACCTAACTTCTGCACATAGCCTTTTGCCACCAAGTGAGCTTTATAGCGTTCCAACAACCCATCATTGTTCTTCTTCACTTTGTACACCCACTTGTTTCCAACAATATTTCTTCCAGGTGGGATATCCACAAGTTCCCAAGTTTTATTCTTACGAAGTGCCTCGATTTCCTCCACGTTTTTGCATTTCCAAACTCTCTGGCTTCCTGAAATGAACTAGGTTCACCATCATCAGTTAACAAAACAAAAGAGGACTGATACACATGAAAATACCTTTCTGGACACTTTTGTGGACGTGTAGATCTTCTAACCCAATGATTTGTTCTGGCTCTTGGTCTTGTGATCGTTGTGGCTGCTCTACTTCCTATTCTACTTGCTATTCTATATGTTGATCAAAAACTTTAGCATGTTCATCTTCGCTCAATTCTACTTCAATATGTACAACATTAGGGTTTTACTATACCTCCTTAATTTGCATGGATTTTTATCAACAATTACATCTCGGCTAATAATTACCTTGTGGGCAGTAGGATCCAACAGTATATACCCCTTCACTATATCTCCATAGCCGAGAAAAACATATTTGCTTGACTTTGGGTCAAGCTTGAACTTTTTTTCTTTGGGTACATGGGTAAACACATCACAACCAAGAGTACGCAAATGAGAGTAATCAACTGTATTACAACACCAAACATTCTATAGAATCTGTCCATCTAATGTAGCTGTAGGTGACTTGTTAATAAGATAAACAACTGTATTAACAACCTCTGCCCATAAATTTTTCTTCAACATGGCTGCACTAAGAATGCTTCTTGCACATTCCATGATTGTGCGATTCATCCGCTCAACTACAATAATTTGTTGTGGAGTGTAAGGTACAGTATTCTAGTGCATAATACCTTATTGCATACACAATATATCAAATTCCTTGGAGCAATATTCACTCCCATTATCTGACCTGAGACACAAAATTGACTTGCCCAAACTCTTTTCTACCCATGCTTTGAACTCCTTAAATTTTTGCAAAGCTTCCAACTTCTTCATAAAGTAAACCCACACCCTCCTAGAATAATAATCTATAAAAGTCAAAAAGTAGATGGTGCCATTCAAGGACTGAGTGGGGATAGGTCCAAATATATCCAAATGTATAAGTTGCAGAAAATCAGAACTCTTACCAGGACTTGCAGTAAACTGAACCCTCTTTTGTTTACCAAAAAAATAGTGCTCACATAAATATAAATTATAATATTTAATCCCAGAAAGCATATCTCTGTCATGCAAAATTTTTAGGTCTTTTTCACTCATATGGCCTAGGCGTTGATGCCATAGCATTACTGCATCCTAAATAGAAGTTGTTGCTACATGGTTTGTCACCATATCACCACATAAATGGTATAATATCCCATAATATTCTCCCTTTGCTACTACAAGAGCTCCTTTGGTAATATTACAGTAGTTGTTATTGAAAGTGACAGAATACCCTAACTTATCCATCATTTTGATTGAGAGCAAATTCTTCCTCAAATCGGGCACATGTTGCACATCACATAACATCCTTTCTCTACCATCGTCTAGCCTAATCCTTATATCCCATCTTCCCATAATTTATAAAGGATGATCATCATCCAAATAGACCTTTCCACCATAGTATGGCTGATATTTGTCAAACTAGTATTTGTGGGGAGACATGTGGAAGGATGCACCTAAGTCCAAAACCCAGGTATATAAACTGATTTGCTGTTACTAATATAGAAGGCTTTACATGTTGCCATCTCTCCTAAATCTACTGCACTGGCCTTAGCTGATGACTGATTTTGCTTTTCACCATTCTTTAATTTCCAATAGTCCTTCTTGGAGTGTCCTGGCTTCCCACAATGCCAACACTTCCCTTTCTGCTTACATCCTTTAGACTTAGATCTGGATTGTTTTCTACCTTGTTTACTCCCCTCGACCGATTGACCTCTCACATATAGGGCTTCATTGGTTGAGGGTTCCAGAGACGTTTCTCACCTCAAATATTCTGCCAACAAAGCGACTACCACATTATCAAATTTGAGAGTTCTTGATGATGAATTACTGATGGTCATAACCATATGATCCCAAGTGTCTAGGATGGAATAAAGTAGGGTGATAGCCCTATCTTTATCCTCCATATTCACATTAACTGAAACCAATTTACTGATCAGAGTATTAAACTCATTCAAATGATCTACCACAAATGAAATTTCCTTCATCCTCAAGCTATAAAGCTATTTTTTCAGAAAAACCTTGTTAGTTGCTGATTTTGTTTCATACAACTTTTCAATATTTTGCCAAAGGGCTTCCATGATATTTTCTTCAGCTACATTGAACAAGATGGAGTCCGCTAGGCAGAGACAGATTGTAGAAACCACCTTCCTTTTAAGTGTTACCCACTCCTCATATTTCATGCTGATCAATTTACTCGTGACCCCTTCCAAGGCTTGAGCTTGGTCATTCTGAACCAACAAATCCTCCACCTTCATCTTCCATAGAGCGAAGTTCCCACCATAAAATTTCTAAATCTTGAACTCGGTTACACCTTTTGTCATTTTTGTAGCTCCCACTCACACAAAAACTTAGCTTTGATACTGGATGTTAGGAAAAAATTCAAGATTTATCACCTGCAAGAAGAAGCACAATAATAAAAATATAGAACATGGAAACAGTAACATAAGTGACACAAATATTTATGTGGAAACCTGTAATGTGTAGGAAAAACCACGGGGCAATGACAACTTCTCTTTTATTATTTTCAGCAAAAATTTACATCCATATTTCTTAATGTTCTCAAAAACTATATCTTATGCAAGGAATCATATCCATTTTATAGAGCAGAAGGAAGAATCCAAACTGTTCATTTCCTCTTCCAACGAAAGCCTCCAAAAGACTATTCATTTTAGCTCCCAATACTGTTCATCTTCTACATTCCTATCATCTACCTAGACGTTCACTCCTATGACATCTACTTGGATTGACATCAGGCTGGACGTCTACCTAGCTAGACGTCTAGCTGCCCGGATGTCTGCCAACCTAGACGTCTGGCAACCAAGATGTTAGGCGTAGCTATCTGGCAGCCTAGACATCAGGCCCAAATTTTTGTCAGCCTAGACATCAGGCATCCCAGATGTCTACCAACCTAGATGTTTGGAAGCCTAGACGTCAGGCCCATATGTCTAGTAATCTAGATGTTTGGCCTCCTTGAACCTGCTGTAATACTATTTCATGGCTGCCTATACTGCATAGTGACTTCATTGATGAGACCTAGTTAGGTTCTAGCTCACATGCATTGCACTCATACTAGGACATTGATGCTTAGCAAATTCCCAACCTAGGGTACATCCCCATGCATTTTTTCATCATTGCTTTTTGCTCATTTCTTTCGTTATTTTCTCTTATCATATATTCCTTGAATTTGAAAGTATAATTAATTTTTAATCTCTCGATGTCAAGAGATATGGTTCTTCATATCTTGTATGTCCTTTTCCCTTTGAAAATTTTCAATCATTTTTTATTTTTTCCAATACAAAAGATATATGTTCCTTCTTTCATCTGCACATCTTGTTTTGCTCACACTCTTTTTTTTATATTATGATTATTAAGGGATCATCATGAGATAGTGTAGATACCATGTGAATATAATTTATGGTGTTAATACGGCCACTAACTATCTTATGCACATATTTTAACTATAAGATTTTAAAAAAGACACACATAATTTCTCTTTCCTCTCTATTCCTTCTATCTTTCTTCTAAAACACGCATACACACACACACTCACGCTTTGATCACATATATTTTGCACACACCACATCCCTATTGGGTTACACTCTTTTTGGAAAATCAATTACATCGAAACAATTATAAGGATAACTTCATGGTCACCAGTGAGGGGTAGCCTCCACTCGACCATTTGCGAGTTTACATCCTAGTAGGTATCTCTCCAACTATGACCATTAGCGAGCATCACACCCATAGTGGGTATTTCTTGATAGTTGATCACATTGCGAGCATAACACCCTTACAGGATATTTTCATGGCCACCAGCGAGGAGCAACCTCCACATTCGTACATTTACGAGCATACATCCTTACAATGTTCTACTCATATTTTTCTTTTTCTTTGTTTTCTTTCTTTCCTTTTAACTTATTTGGAACTTTGATTCTCTCTTATTTATTATTTTTTCTTTCTCTTCCTCCTATCATTATTTTTTCCTCTCCTTTTTCTTCTTTTCTTCCATCACCTTCTTCTTTCCATCTGCTCATTCGCTTGTTTCATTTGCATTCATTTTAGCTAGATTTTATACATGCTTTTCATTAAGTTAGATTCATCTTCATTCTGCATTCATTTAGTTAATATCATTATGCATTGCATTCATTATATTTGTGATCATCATGCATAGCTAAAAAAAATAAGAAAACACACATAATGCACACATATTTTACACCATAATAATAAAAGCAACATGTATTACTCGTAAAGTACATAGTGCATGTATGTTGATTGGTGTGCCATAGTAAAAATCTTGGCACACTCAACCATCATCGGGGATGCATGCCATAATAAAAATTGATATACCATTCCAATCCTTGCCCTAGCCATGTGAGCCAATATCCTTTACTTCACTTGCTGGAGATGGTCTTGGTTGGGGCATGTTCATGGATCATAAAACAGATAGTGTCCAAGACTATGAATGACTCTGTGATCGTAGGGACGATGATGGTGGGATCCTCTACTATGTTGGAACTACCTACAAGTACAACACCTGGTAGGACTCCCTCCATGTTGCCATCTCATGAACCTAACTTACTCTCTATATATCCTCCTATAGTAGTTGGACCACCTCACCCTATTGGTTGCTTATGATGACAACCATCCCCTCTGTCTAGGCTTACTACTGCTCTTGCTCTAATCGACCCATATACCCACTAAGGTGCTCTACCTCCTCCCTCATCGTGTCATACTCTATCAAGGCCTAGTATTGCCATGTGCAGAGTATGTCCATCCCCCCCTACATCATTGCCATCCTAGCCTATAGTACCTCTACCTCCATCGTCAGGTCCTCTTGACCTGCAACCCTACTAGGTCTCGTCTATGTTGCCATGGGGGAAATTTCAAATGCTTCCCCTCCCCTTGAGCTAGAGAGGGTGATGGTCATCCTCATGGCCATCACCATATCTATCCTGATATGCACTCATGCCTACCTAGGTGGGTCTGAATACCTCTAGTATTTCTCTACTGTGCATTGGTTAGCCTTTCGAAGTGCCAATTGCACTCATCGATCCATGACTTGGCATCTCTACACTAACACTAGTGGAGAGATCCTTGGGGGTATAATGCCCTTGTACCATCTCTTATACTTGAGAGCTACCTTGAAATTGTCCACTTTTGGATCGACATAGAGGGGATCATCTAGGTCCTCTATGAACTACCCCACATCAAGATCCCATTCAAATATTGATGAGTCCCTTTGAACCTGCCTGAACCAGTAGTCATCGAGATATAGAATCCCTTGGATAATACTAAACTATCACTGTACTTAATAAAATTGATATAGCTCTCACTCACCCTTCTCCATGATGACCCATTGGATCCTTTGAACCTAAGCTAGTTCCTTCGTATCCTTATCCAAGGTGTAGACACCACAATCACCATATGATCTAGTGGTCTCGTAGCTTGTCTATTACCTATATCCCTAGTGGTAGGATACTTGCGTATGCTCTATTATCATGCTCATAGTGTCGATTCCACCTATATGCTATTGGTCACTTTGGGTTGGGTGATGGCCTTGGTAGTGCATTTTGTCTTTGAACTGCTATGTGCTCCCAACACCTCACATGGAGTAATGTTGTACAAACCAATATTGTATGCAACTTATACACGATGTAGTGCAAAGTCCTGTATAAGCAAGTAGACAAATATGGCCCCCATGCGAACCTAACTTGCTAGTCTCACATGTCTACCACTACTCCTTCCAATGCCCATGGTAGGTATTGCCTTCTCGTATGACACACTAGCAATCCCACCACCACCCCATAGAGTATGGAGGTCAATGCCCCAAATCCATATCATCATGGCATCTTATTGACATAAAATTTGTTCTATTAGATCTCATGTGTTGGGTTACCCAACAACCTCTCTAATGTTGTTAGGAACCTACTATTAAAAATATATATGCTAACAAAAATGCTAAAAAATAAAATTAATACTCAAAATAGACTATGGAAATATAAATACAAATAGAACAATATCACAAATAACACTGAATCACAGGACTCTCTGAGGAGGCAACCTACTTCAATACTTTCATTCAATTATGCAAAAAGGTACGTATAATACTGCCCCTTGCATTTTTAAAGAATTCCTCTAGCACCTAACTCCAAAGGATGGCTTACATGCAAAATTCCTCCCAAGATAAAATCTCCTACCTACAAGCGGTTACATTCTTGAAAAATAGTTACATAAAAGGATGCCACTTGGCTAGGCACTTCTAGATCCATAACTATTACAAAAAATTATAAAATATATTAACATTGGTGTTCCTCATGTTCCACAAGGACTATTACATCATGGTGTTAGGATGGGGTCCTAACATGCCCTTCTCCTTTGAAAAGCTTTGTCCTCAAAGCTGAAGGTGAGGAAACTGCTGCTAAAGTTGTTGAAGAGGTTCCCTTGTCACATCTTTTGATTGTAAGCCACACCACTAGACCATGGTATTTGTGATAACATATCAACGAAGGTTGCATGTTATTTGGTCTAAAATACATTCAGGTTCAAGGATGATGGAACCTTCCTCATCCAACTATGGAAGTGTAGATTGCACCTGGACCCTATTGCCAACAACTTTCTTGAGAGATGATACATGGAAAACTGGATGAAGTTTGGAATTAGCCAGAAGGGATAATTTGTATGCTGTTGACCCGATCCACTGTAAAACTTGATAAAGACCATAGAACTTGGTGATAAGTTTTTAATAACCACACAACTAGAGAGATGACTTCTTGTATGGTTATCGGCGAAGAAAGACCATGTCACCAATGGAAAAACTATGTTTGGTGTAGTGTTAATCAACTTGATATTTCATACGATTTTGATCCATGTCTAGATTGATCTTGAGTTGGCAAAGAATGTAATGATGTTGGTGAAGAGTCGAATCTACAACTTGAACCTTGAAACTACCTAGAATGTAAGTTAGAGCTGGTGGAAGCTGGCCATAGACTGCTTCAAATGGAGTCACCTCAGTGGTAGTGTGATAGGTGGTGTTATACCACCATTCGGCCAAAGGAAGCCACTTAGCCCAATGTGTAGAATGCTCAAAAGTGAAGTAGCAAATGTATGTTTCCAATAATTTATTGATAGTTTTAGTTTGACCATTAGTTTGAGGATGATAGGTCAAAATCATCTTGAGCCGTGTTCCTTGTAATTTGAACAACTACTAAAATTGACTGGTGAAGGTAGGATCCCTATCAGAAAAAATGGATTGAGGTATACCATGGAGACAAAATATAGAGTCAAGGAAGATTTGGGATAGACATAGTGTATGGATGGAAGAGGGAACAAAAATGAGCATATTTTCAAATACGATCCACTATTACCAGAATAATCGATTTACCACCAATTTTGGTAACCCTTCAATAAAATCCATTGAGATATCTGTCCATACCTACTCAAGAATTGATAAAGGTTGAAGAGTAGCTAGAGAACTGATAGTCTCACATTTCATACATTGGCAATGATCACATTCGACCACAAAAATATGAATGTATTTTTTCATTCTGTGCCAAAAAAAGGTACGCTTGACCTTGGTATAGTTTTTTAGAAAACCCGAATAACCCGCTGTGGGAAAAACATGTATTTATTGAAGGAGAAGGTCCTTTATGGGTGATTGAGAGGGTATAACCAAATGGTCATGAAACCGTAAATCTTGACCATCCCAAGTATAGCCAGGGCATGAGTGAGGATCTACTTAAAATGTGCAAATGAGGGTCTACAATGAAGAATATTAACCTAGATACTTGTGAAGTTGATGTATCCATTATGGAATTGGAGTGGAGATAGCATGAAGCATGGCTTGATTTTCATGGAGTTGAGACAAGGCATCAACCACCACATTCTCTTTACCCTTCTTATAGGAGATGTTGTAGTCATAGCCAACAATTTAGAAACCCATTTTTGTTGTTCAGGAATGGCCACCCTTTGTTCTAAAAAATATTTGAGACTTTAATGATCAGTTTTGATGGAAAAAAATTGGCCAATGAGATATGGGCACCAATGATTGACCACATATAAGATGGCAATAATATCTTTCTCATAAGTAGATTTACCTAAATTCCTATTAGAGAGGGCCTTGCTATTAAAAGCCAATAGCCTTCCTTCTTGCAATAAAACTGATCCAAGACCAGTGTATTATGCATCGCTTTTAATGATAAATGATTTAGAAAAATATGGCATTGCCAATACGAAAGTAGTGGTCATGGCATATTTTAAATCAACAAAGCCTTTTCAGTAGGTTCTGATCATTTAAATCAATCCTTCCACAACATGGTGATCAAGGGGGCTACGATCTTGTCATAATTATTCATAAATTTCCTATAATAGCCTATGAGTCCCAAAAACCATGAAGGCCCTTTAGGGTATGAGGTTTGGGCCAATCTTGGACCGTCAAATTTTTTTTAGGATCCACTTGAATGCCATCCTTAGTGACAATGTGACCCAAGTATTCAACCTCTTGCTAGCCAAAGGAAAATTTGGACATCTTAGCTTAAATTTGATGGTCAAACAAAAGGTTGAGTGTTTTATCAAAGTGTTGAATATGCTCATCCCATGAATGACTATAGATTAATATGTCATCAAAAAATACTAGAATGAGTTTACGTAGGAAAGGATGAAAAATGGAATTTATCAAACTCTAAAAGGTAGAAGGTGCATTGGTTAACCCAAATGGCATAAAAAAGAACTCATAATGTACTTCATGAGTTTGAAAAGCTATTTTTGGAATATCCTCATCCTTGATGCAAATTTGATGATATCTTGACCGTAAATCCAACTTGGAAAAATATTGGACCCCATGCAACTCATCAAGGCGTTCATCAATCACATGAATTGAGAGCTTATCCTTAATAATGACTTTATTGAGGTCTTGATAATCCATAAAAAAGTACCAAGTGCCATCCTTTTTCCTTACTAATAACACTGGGGAAGAATAGGGACTAACACTGAACCAAATAATCCTCGCAACACGAAGCTTATGTACTATTTTATCAAATTTTAACTTTTGAGCATGAGCATACCTGTATGGGCAAACATTAGGAGGAATACTACTAGGAAAAATCTATATGGCATGGTCATGGGAGCGATGAGGAGGTAGCCCCTTGGTTTCCTCAAAAGATGAAGCATATTTGTCTAATAATCCTTGTAATAATAGTGAATTACTCAGTTATGTTCTTTCAGGCATGGTTATAGCAAAAAATTGTGCCACCACTCCACGGGAGGATTTTTTTAACAACTTTTCCATATTATAAGTAGAAATAAAATATGCCACACCGAATTTCATGCCATGTAAAGTATATTCTTTCCCCTCTTAGTTGAAATTCATCCATAATTTGGTAAAACCCCATAAAACTGGTCCAACATTCGTAACCATTGTGCTCCCAAAACTATATCACACCCCTAAGGGGTAATGCAAATATGTTTGTGTAGACATAAAAAATTGACCCAATTTGAGTAGGCAATCTTCCTTAGTGCCCTTAAGAGACCCTCACCCTTTACCAAGTGCAAGGAAGGCCTCTGTCCCTCCTTTTTTTAATTTGTTTTTCTTTTAGCGAAATCGCACCCCATATTTACGAGGCATGACTTCACATCAGCAATATCGTACCCCATCAGGATGGGGTGCGACTTCACTGTTTAACCTAGTTTTTTAATTTAATTTAATTTATTATTTTTTAAGCTCGCTTAGACCTAGGTTTAAAACTTCTCACATGTTTTGGCATTGGTTGTGATTTTATTTGTGCCCGCTTTCCTTCCTCTAATTTTATCTATAAAGGGAAGGATGTTCTTGCCAAATCAGAGATATGCAAAGTTATAAGTGCAAGTGTGATATGAAATTTTTTTATGTGCAATATATATATGAATTATTTAGAGTTCATTTTGATTTACTTTATCTGCTGCAAGCTAACCCCCTAAGTGTAAATTTTAGATTGATCTTCTATTGCATGGATTGGATTGATTTGCTATGTGACTTGGTGGATCTGTGGCATAGATTGGAGAGATAGAGTTCCCGTTTGGATACTTGGTCCTATTTTGCCTGCTTCTGTGATGTCCATTAGGGTTTTATCACTTTGTTGTCTACATTTATTTCATATTCTACTTTTGCTTCTTATTTTTCTTTATTCTATATCAAAATCGTGCTTGGCATTGGTGAGGCATGACTTAACTTACCCTAACTAGGGTAAAGTTATTCGCAAAAGCAAAATTTCTCCCCGTCCAGGCAGGGCATGACTTTGCTATTGCAATATCGAGCCTACTTTAGGCAAGGCACGATTTTGCCCTAGGGCACACCGATGGCAATTTTTAGATTATGCTTTCACTATTACATTCCATTATATCTCTAGATCATATTGTTGTACTTTTATTTCTATTTTCAACTGTTGTCTTTCTGATTTATGATTAAATCTACAAAGGTCAATTTTTGCTTTTGTATTACAAGGTCATCTAAAAGGACCTAGGGGGCTTGACTACTACTAGATCTATCATACAACGGCCTATGCAGGATCCCTACTACTAATTTCATTTTTTAGTGTTTCATAAGTGATCTTGCAGGAACATGAATCTTTGATATCATTAGACAAGAGGCAAAAAAGGCTAAATCAACCATCGATCTAGATAAGTGCTCTATCACTCTTATTGGTTGAGAATCTAGTTTCATTGTTGATTTCTAGGCATTTGAAAGTGAAAAACATCTAGCTTACATCTAGGGATAATTTCTGTGTATTTACTCTTGCATATTTCTACTTTAAAGGTTTTTTGTGAAGAACACAAGCTTATACTGAGAGGGGGGTGAACAATATAAGACCACTTTTTACTTTTTCTTTCCCAATCAATATTATGCAATGTATCAATAGCAATATCAACAGCAGTAATCAAAGCAATGCACAAATCACCACACACAATAGAGACACCAATTTAACATGGTTCACCCAATGTGGGCTACTCCACGGAGAAAATATTTCACTAAAATTTTCTCAACAAATCTCTTGGGAAACCTTTCCCTATTACAATGTTTATGGACCTCTGTCCAAAGGAGACACCAATCCCCTAATCAAGTTCATGGATCTCTATCCACAGGAGACACCAATCTCCTCAGCTAGTTCATGGATCTCTATCCATAGGAGAACTCCTTTCTCCTCTACTCTAGCTGGTGATCTTCTAGAAGAACTACTGCCTCCACTACACTGGCTAATGGATCTCTATCCACTGAAGACTCCTGTCCTCACTCAGAAGACCTGTCCTCACTACCTTGGCTAATGGACCTCTATCCACTAGAGACTGTCATCCTCTATACTCTATCACCTCCAAAGCTTGCTCTCAACTCTATCTCAAATCTACACTAAACATAGTCCTTCGGTCTAGCACAAATCTGCTCAATCTCTATCTCTGATCTAGCAAATCTGTCCTCAAATCTACACCAAACTCTATCCTCAAATTTGCACTAAACATAGTCCTTTGATCTAGCACAAATCTGCTCAATATCTATCCTCAAGCCTTAACACAAAGCTTGAATCAATCACAAATCAACTCTGCTAGATCTGCTCCAAACCTTAACTCAAGGTTTGAACAAATCAATCAATCAACTCTGCTCTCAAGTCTTCTCAAAGACTTGTCTCAAATATACATTGTAAGCTTCCACAAAATCTCACACTAATCTATCCACAAGTCCTCTCTAGAACTTGTCCAATCTGCTCAACAAGTCTTCACCAAGACTTACCTCAAATATGCTCAACAAGTCCTCACTAGAACTTGTCCAATCTCACAGAAACATATAGAGAATTGTTAGAGACTCAATATGCTTCACACTCACAACAATTCTCAATCACTTTCGATCTCTTTTTACCATAGAAACATATAGAGAATTGTTAGAGACTCAATATGCTTCACACTCACAACAATGCTCAATCACTTTCAATCTCTCTTTTTACCACAGAAACATATAGAGAATTGTTAGAGACTCAATATGTTTCACACTCACAAAAACTCAATCACTTTCAACCTCTTTCTCAAATCAATTTAGAATATAGAACAATTTGTTTCACAGAATTAGAACTATCACTTCAACACTTCCACTTGACTAGGCTCAATCAACTCCACTCAATCAATCACTCAATGAAATACTTCCTTGCTTACAAACCCTAGTCCAAGCATATGAATACTCACTCAATTATTTCCAACAATGCTTATCAAACAATCTCACATAACAATGATACTCATGATCTTTCACAAACCCTAGTTCAAGATAGTTCTCAACTTCACATAACAATGATACTCATGTTCTTTCACAAACCCTAGTTCAAGCATATGAAGGTTCACTCAATATTTCCAACAATGCTTATCAAACAAGGTTTTTATCATCAACTCTCACTCAAAAAAACCTTTAACAAGCAAACTCAACAATGCTTACCAAACAATCCTTTTCACTCCAACTTAGCATTCATAACATCCAATCCAACAATATTTTTCTCACAAGGAAGATTTACCCATACCTTTTATTTTGATGGAGATATGTCTTCAAAACCTGTCTTAACCACAATCAAAATTTTCTTTACCAACACTAGGGTTAGGTTACCACAACCTCTCTCAAGATCTCCACAAAATAATTTTCTCAAAGATTATTTTTCATACAAAATAACAAATCCTTTTGTACACCTTATAATCTCCAAACTCACAATATTCAATTTAATAATTTCACCATAACACTACACTTAACAACAAGTATAGCAAAGTCCTTATACACCTTATAATCTCCAACTTCATAAACTCTAATCACCAAAAATTAAAATCAAATATTTAATTTTTAATACCCTTATATCTCCCTCAAAAACTTTAATCAACCTTTATTTTTCACAACAAAGCAACCTCCAAAATTACACAACCTTAGCAAGAGAATCAAAATCGATGCATACCTTATTTAGCCCAACAAAACACTTTCGATGGGTTTCGAACACCTAACCTCACCACTCCAAGCGCCTTAGCAAGATGTGCACCCACCACATGGGCTACAAGCCTCTAGACAAAGGAAAAGGCTAACACCTTTCCTTTGTTTTCCACCTAGTGCACAAACTTCACCAACAAACCTTCCTCCACTTTGCAAAATGCAAACCCATAGGATTCGATCCCTGCACCTCATGCTTGCCAATGACTTGGTGCCTCCCTTGCTGCCAATTGTGCTACAAAGCACTTTGGGATATGAAACAAAAACCTCTTCTCCTTGTCTTATATGCTGCCACACACAACCTTCGAAACACACGATCACTTCCCTTTTCAATGCACACAAAATACTTTGATCACGGATGAGAATATTTACCAAAGCTTTACCCCCTTTTATATGCATTAGGCTATGTCTTCGATGACGTCAACGATAATTCAAAAATTTAAATTATAAACTTTATAACCCTATATTTAGGGTTAGCTTAATTAATTTATAAATTAACTTATAATTAAATTATAATTAATTTAAAATTAACTTAATAACTTTAAAAGTTAATTAAATTAATTTATAAATTAAATTATAATAAAAAATTAATTTATAATTAATTAAATATTTGGATCTTGCACCTTTAATATTATAATAAATTATTATAATATTATTTTGCTTGGGCCTTCCTTTTGCCCTTTAAACCTCATCTGACCACCTGGGAGAAAACTTCCTTTTGCACTTGATTACGGAACCTGAAACTGATGTTGCTCACTGAAACTGACACTTATTGGTGTTGACTTCTTGACATCAATGACAACAAAACTTGCTCATATTTCCAACAATCTCCCCCTTTGTCATTGATGGCAACCCAATTACCTTTTACCATTTCCTTAACCTTTTTCTATTCTACTCCCCTTAGGAAACTACTCCCCTAACTCAATGCTCTCCCCTTAAATCAAATCTCTCCCCCTTACTCAAATATCTCCCCCTTTGACATCAATGGCAAAGGGTCACCTTTGGGGCTCGGGGCTAAGAATGAAACTCTTAGCTTAGCCCCTCCCCCACCTCCTCTTGAGGTGGTTAATTCTAGGGTGGGAGTATTTCTACTCCCAGCATGCACTGATCTTTACCTTTGTCCACTTTCCTTCTCATCTGGTCCTTCTGATTCCTCTGACTATTCATGTTCCTGCTTGTCTCTGGAATTTTTGCTCTACACCACTTTGTTGTATGTCCATCATTATTGCACTTATAACACTTAATGTTATTATTCCTTGGAGGTGCAAATATCTTGGGATTTCTTCTGGTGAAGCCATATCTATTCCTATCATGAACCCTGCAATTCATTGCCTTGTGACCAAACTGATTACAAGAGTAGCAATACCCTTGAAAAAGTTGCCTATTTTTGAAATTCCCATATTCCTATCTTTCATGTGTCCTACACTGAGAAGCCTTGTGCCCAAACCTGTGACATGAGAAGCATCATCCATTGAAACTACCTTGCCTTGACCTCATTGGTCTCTTAGTCTCTTTTACCCTATGTTGGTTCTTGTTCCATATGTTCCTCTTTTGTGCATTGTTCCTTTCCTTGTTGAACTTTCTATTGTCCAACTCATCCTCAGAAGTCTCACTCTCTCTTACACTCTCTTCTTCTGAAGTTTCTTCTTCTTCAGAACTTGAGGTTGACTCCTCTCCTTGTTTCTTTTGTACCTGTTCAAAACCAAGACCTGTTTTGTTTGTTGACCATATTTGTACCTTGATCATCTTATCTAAAATCTTTGAGCTCCTTCCAAACTTGTGTAACCTATCCTTAGACTCTTTTACTTCTTCCCTTAGTAGAGCCACTTCATGTTCTAACCTTTCACATTCTAAGACCTTTGCTTCTAACTTATCTTTGAACTTCCTTGTCTTAGCCATTGACTTATTTAGATCCTCTATAAGCTTTCCTTTCTCTTCATCACATTCTTGAAACTGAAGCTTAAGTTGGGAGTTTTGCTTTCTTACCTTCTTTAATGCATCAAGGGCATGAATAAGTTCACCTTCAAGATCAACTTCTCCTATTTCTGATTCTTCCTCTATTTGTTTACCTTTGAAAACATCTTCATTCTTTTCTGACTTGTCTTCTATAGGATCACCTCCTTCTTCTTCTAATGCCATTAGAAGATTCTCTTCTAGTCCTTCAAGTGTATCTTCATATTCATCATCACTAAAACTGAAACCACTCTTTGTACAACTATCTTCAAGATGACCAAAGTTACCACATCTAAAACACTTGAGGATTATTGGTGACCTTTTCCTAACCATTTCCTTTTCTTTTTCCAGAAATAGAACTTCATATTTATCATTATCTGAGGAACTATTATCACTATCACTTGAGTACTTACTTGCCTTGTCTGCATAGTAACTCTTCTTCTATCTTTGAAAGAACTTCTTTCCTTGCTTGCCTTGACCATCCCTGCTTTTATTTTGGTACCTATATTTTTTTGATTCCCTATTCTTATGATCCTATTTTTCTTCATCATTGCTATTTCTAGCTTCTTGAAAATCAGTTGCATAGTGACCATACTTTCCACAATTGAAACATCTAACTAATTTCATACCTTTAAATCTTCTTGGATCCTTGTTCCTTCTACCATAATTTACTTCTTCATCACTGGATGACTCATTGCTTGAATCTGACTTCTTACCCTTTGTCTTCTTAGTAGCTTTGAAGGTTGCTTCTTTTTGGATATTAGGTTCCTCTTTTGTTCTCATCTCAAAAGTTGTAAGAATGCCAAGTAATTCATCCCTTGTCAAAATATCACCATATTTTGATTCCTCTATAGCTGAAATATTTTCACTAAACCTTTTTGGGAGAGATCTTAAGATCTTATCACAAACATCAGATTCTTGAACCTCAAGTCCAAGTCCTTGCATGGAGTTAACAACCTCATCTACATGAAGTAGATAAGCACTAATGTTTTCCTCATCCTTCATTTTTAGATCTTCAAATTGTCCCTTGAGATTTTGCAACTTTACCTTTTTGACATTTTTATCTCCTTCATATATGCCTTGCAACTTATCCCAAATTTCTTTTGTTGATTTGCAATGCATAACCTTAACAAACTCTGTTCTATGCAAACCTCTCAAAATTGCATTCATTTCTCTTGAATTGTAATGATGTAGAAGCTTACCATATTTATCTATAGGTGGAGTAGTTGGTGGTGTGTATCCATTTTCAACTGCTTCCCATATTTCATTGCCAAGTGCCATCAGGTGAATCTTCATTCTCATACTCCAAAATACATAATCACTTCCATCAAACACTAGTGCTGAATTATCTGAGGATCCACTCTTAGAATCCATTTGTGTTCTTGTAAGATTTTCCTTCAAGCTGTTAAACTCTTTCGAAGGAACCCACTCTGATACCAATTGAAGAACACAAGCTTATACTGAGAGGGGGGTGAACAATATAAGACCACTTTTTACTTTTTCTTTCCCAATCAATATTATGCAATGTATCAATAGCAATATCAATAGTAGTAATCAAAGCAATGCATAAATCACCACACATAATAGAGACACCAATTTAACGTGGTTCACCCAATGTGGGCTACTCCACGGAGAAAATATTTCACTAAAATTTTCTCAACAAATCTCTTGGGAAACCTTTCCCTATTACAATATTTATGGACCTCTATCCAAAGGAGACACCAATCCCCTAATCAAGTTTCATGGATCTCTATCCATAGGAGACACCAATCTCCTCAGCTAGTTCATGGATCTCTATCCATAGGAGAACTCCTTCTCCTCTACTCTAGTTGGTGATCTTCTAGAAGAACTATTACCTCCACTACATTGGCTAATGGATCTCTATCCACTAAAGACTCATATCCTCACTCAGAAGACCTATCCTCACTACCCTGGCTAATGGACCTCTATCCACTAGAGACTATCATCCTCTATACTCTATCACCTCCAAAGCTTACTCTCAGCTCTATCTCAAATCTGCACTAAACATAGTCCTTCGATCTAGCACAAATATACTCAATATCTATCTCTAGTCTGGCACAAATCTATCCTCAAATATACACCAAACTCTATCCTCAAATATACACTAAACATAGTCCTTCGGTCTAGCACAAATATACTCAATATCTATCCTCAAGCCTTAACACAAAGCTTGACTCAATCACAAATCAACTCTGCTAGATCTGCTCCAAACCTTAACTCAAGGTTTGAACAAATCAATCAATCAAATCTACTCTCAAGTCTTCTCAAAGACTTGTCTCAAATCTACATTGTAAGCTTCCACAAAATCTCACACTAATCTATCCACAAGTCCTCTCTAGAACTTGTCCAATCTCTCAACAAGTCTTCACCAAGACTTACCTCAAATATGCTCAACAAGTCCTCACTAGAACTTGTCCAATCTCACAGAAACATATAGAAATTTTAGAGACTCAATATGCTTCACACTCACAACAATGCTCAATCACTTTCACTCTCTTTTTACCACAAAAACATATAGAGAATTGTTAGAGACTCAATATGCTTCACACTCACAACAATGCTCAATCACTTTCACTCTCTCTTTTTACCACAGAAACATATAGAGAATTGTTAGAGACTCAATATGTTTCACACTCACAAACACTCAATCACTTTCAACCTCTTTCTCAAATCAATTTAGAATATAGAACAATTTGTTTCACAGAATTAGAACTATCACTTCAACACTTCCACTTGACTAGGCTCAATCAACTCCACTCAATCAATCACTCAATGAAATACTTCTTGCTTACAAACCCTAGTCCAAGCATATGAATCACTCACTCAATTATTTCCAACAATGCTTATCAAACAATCTCACATAACAATGATACTCATGATCTTTCACAAACTCTAGTTCAAGATAGTTCTCAACTTCACATAACAATGATACTCATGTTCTTTCACAAACCCTAGTTCAAGCATATGAAGGTTCACTCAATATTTCCAACAATGCTTATCAAACAAGGTTTTTATCATCAACTCTTACTCAGAAAAACCTTTAACAAGCAAACTCAACAATGCTTACCAAACAATCCTTTTCACTCCAACTTAGCATTCATAACATCCAATCCAACAATATTTTTCTCACAAGGAAGATTTACCCATACCTTTTATTTTGATGGAGATATGTCTTCAAAACCTGTCTTAACCACAATCAAAATTTTCTTTACCAACACTAGGGTTAGGTTACCACAACCTCTCTCAAGATCTCCACAAAATAATTTTCTCAAAGATTATTTTTCATACAAAATAATAAATCCTTTTGTACACCTTATAATCTCCAAACTCACAATATTCAATTTAATAATTTCACCATAACACTACACTTAACAACAAGTATAGCAAAGTCCTTATACACCTTATAATCTCCAACTTCATAAACTCTAATCACCAAAAATTAAAATCAAATATTTAATTTTTAATACCCTTATATCTCCCTCAAAAACTTTAATCAACCTTTATTTTTCACAGCAAAGCAACCTCCAAAATTACAACCTTAGCAAGAGAAAAATCGGTGCATACCTTATTTAGCCCAGCAAAACACTTTCGATGGGTTTCGAACACCTAACCTCACCACTCCAAGCGCCTTAGCAAGACGTGCACCCACCACGTGGGCTACAAGCCTCCACACAAAGGAAAAGGCTAACGCCTTTCCTTTGTTTTCCACCTAGCATGCAAACTTCACCAACAAACCTTCCTCCGCTTCACAAAATGCAAACCCGTGGGATTCGATCCCTGCACCTCATGCTTGCCAATGACTTGGTGCCTCCCTTGCTACCAGTTGTGCTACAAAGCACTTTGGGATATGAAACAAAAACCTCTCCTCCTTGTCTTATATGTTGCCATGCACAACCTTCAAAACACACGATCGCTTCCCTTTTCAATGCGCACAAAATACTTTGATCACGGATGGGGTCATTTACCAAAGCTTTACCCCCTTTTATATGCATTAGGCTATGTCTTCGATGACATCGATGATAATTCAAAAATTTGAATTATAAACTTTATAACCCTATCTTTAGGGTTAGCTTAATTAATTTATAAATTAACTTATAATTAATTTACAATTAACTTAATAACTTTAAAAGTTAATTAAATTAATTTATAAATTAAATTATAATAAAACTATTATAATTAATTAACTCTTTGGGTCTTGCACCTTTAATATTATAATAAATTATTATAATATTATTTTCTTGGGCCTTCCTTTTGCCCTTTAAACCTCATCTGACCACCTGGGAGAAAACTTTCTTTTGCACTTGATTACGAAACCTGAAACTGATGCTTACTAGTGTTGACTTCTTGACATCAATGACAACAAAACTTGCTCATATTTCCAATATTCTGAAATAAAACCCTAGGTTAGTGAGCATTCAAAAGAAAGAATCATTCCAGGATAGCTCTTGTATGCCTGCATTCTATTTCCAATTGTATTATTCTATTTTCTGCATTGTCCTTTATATTTTCTTGCTTAGATCTAGAAAGGCCAAATTTAGGTGATTTTCTAAAATTGAATACATCAAACAATCCTGAATATCCCGAGGACTTGGAGCGAGTCCTTAAATATTTTCTGGTGAATCCTTCCCCCTAGCACCGAGTGTAGAGTACATTATACCCTCGTGGTTTACCCCACAAAAGGGTTCCCTCCTTGCGGATCCAGTCCTTATGTTTGGAAATTGTATGTGGTAGGGCAGTTTTTCCCTCTACATATTTAGTGGACTCGATGTGAACATCTCCTTTTTATTTTTAAACAATAAGCAAGATCATTAAAATTGTGTGCAAAATATTTAAAAAGACAATTCCTTTGTGTTTAAGAGTGTAGGTATCCTTTGGTATTAGTCCTTCTTCTTGTCTTTCTTCCCTTTTTCAATGGATTTTGACCTTGAGGGAGGGAGAATAATCCTTAGGATTGATGATATTTTTTAGGAAAATAATCAAATTGATAGAAAAAATTATAACCTAAAAGAAGAGACTAATAATCATCTTGATCCTATCCAAGATCCTAATGGGAATATCATCTTTAAATATTTTGATCATATATGGACCTTTTATAAATATCATAAACATGCTTTGGATATGGCCTTAGAAGAAGAAGCATTACTTGAAAAGGACATCCCACCTCAGAATCCTTTGAGTGAATCTTTGAATCATGGTTATCAAACTTACCAACCTACTTATGCCACTACTATGACCACCAACATTGGAATGAATTCAATAATTTATCCAACTAGTAGTAGCACTCAAATTGGTTCTCAATTTCCTCTTCCATCCTCTAATATCAACAATATTTCCTCTATTCCATCACAAGTAAATATTCCATTCTCACAAGGCACCACCTATAACAACAACCTTCACATGTCCAACCTAAGTCAAGGGAATATTGGAAATGCACATAATTCAAAAATACAGAATTTGGCAAATATGGTGAGTCAATTGATCTCAAGAATGGATATGATTCAACCATCAGGGTTTACATACAACTATAGGGATATGTGTAGCTATCCATTGGATCCTATTGTTGCTACCAAGCCTTATCCTAAGAATTTTTCCATGCCAATATTACCAATATACAAAGGGACTAAATATCCAATAGAGCATTTGAGAGGATTCAAAATAGCTTGCCATGATCTTGTTTATGATGATATGCTTTATTGAAAATATTTTTAAAGAGTCTTGTCCGAGTAGCATTAGAATAGTACTATCGGTTAACCAACTATTCTTTGAAAATTTTTGAGAAGACCGCAAAGATGTTTGTTCATCATTTTAGTGCTTATATTGAAAATGAAGTGACCATTAGAGATCTATATGATTTAAAGCAAGATAGAGAGGAAATTTTTTCAAAATTTTTAGCTCATTGGAGAAGTTTAGTTGGCCGATTAAGACAACCTGTATCTCAAAAATATATGCTTGATATATTTAAGGGAAATTTACAAGAACAATTATCGTATGCTTTTGAAACTACTATTGTCACATATTTAGACCAAGCAATTAAGTTAGCAAGAAAAGTGGAACAAGCCCTCATTAGGAGAGGTCATCTCAAGGTTAAAGAAGATAATCCAACTAAGTATCAACCTAAGAATAAGCATATAGGAGGTAATAGTGATATACGCTTGTTAATAATGTCAATAATAGCCTACAAAAGATTATGGTTCAGAAACCTTCTCAAAGGAATTTCACGAGACTTAGAATCCCTATGGAATCAGTTTTAAAGCAACTGTTAGATGCTAAGGTAATAGAGCTACCTCTAGTAAGACCCTAGATGCTACAACTCATTGGTATAAAGTAGATCAACATTATGCATATCATAGAGTATAAGGATATTGGACTAATTCTTGTAAAGATTGAAACATGTGGTTCAAGACTTAATTGATGCCAATCGCATTGACACAAGTAGTTTTCAGTATTCTAATAGTTAGTCAAATCAGAATAGAACAAGATAAGCTAATCAAGTATCTTATAATAATGTACCTATCATGACCCGCCACTCTCCTACCTTATTTAAAGGATATTAATTGATCTTGGGGATCAATTAATGCCTGATAAAAAGGGCATAGACCCTAAAGAATCCTACACAAATTCTAATAAAATAATTTTATGAAGGATAGGAAAATATTAATTGTCCTTTGGAAAAGATAATTAATTAGAAACTAACTATGAGGTCTTGTGAAAGATAAAATTGAGGAATTATCTTTTACAAAATTATAACAATATAGGAAATTATGTCTACACAACCTAGTGGATCCAAGTTAGATGGGTCTTAGAAGGACTAGGGGATTATTAAATATTATATCCATTGGGAAATACCCATATGGCATCCCTATATTGGTAGAAATTAAAAGGGAGATCCCTTACCCTATCAATAATAGTTCTAACTTTGTATCCATCCTATGCCTTAATAGTATTTGTCCCCATGGGAAAAGATACAAAACAAAAATAAGGACACTCTCCTTATCTCTAAGTGGACCCTTTTTCTACTATTGGTCATACTATACAAGACATGATGAGTCATAATGGGTCCAAGGCATATTTTTAATATTATTATAATGTGGCCACTATTTGGCCCATGAGTGGAGAAATATCCTTTAAATAGAGGACATTTTATGAAGAAAGGGCAACTGGAGAAAATCTTGGAGGTCTAGGGAGTATGCTCTCCACTTCGGTGGATTAGAAACCAGAAAGCCTCTAAGAGATTTCTAAAGTTTTAGTAAAAACATTCCACCAAGGTAAGTCTAAGGAGTCTTTGGAGGATCGTGAAGGAAGGAGGACTTGGAGGCTTGAAAGGGACCATTTGGAGGTGGAAGACTTTCGAAAGCAATCCAGGTCATACTTTCCTCTTTCACTACGTAACAAGTTTAAGTAGAAAGGGGGAGAATGTATTAATTTTTAATACTTAGTTTAGATCACCAAATGTTTGTCTTTAGGTGATCTTAATTAGAGATTATATCTACTTTAATTTAAAATAGATTCTTTTTGAACCTCAAACGCTCGATCTAAAGAAAAATCAAAAATCAGTCTCGGGTGATTCGTGCGAAGTGTAATCGGGTCCTTTATATATGATGTGGCATTTGATATATTTCCTTGGGGTAAAGGAAACCTAAATGCTATACTACCTGTATCATTAATTAATCCATAGTGGCCACCTACCAACATAGTCCCCACTACCACACCTTAGTGGTTATTTAATCATAGTGGAAAGAAACCTTTATAATCCAAACTCCCCACAGTGTAGTCCATATGGGACATCAACTTTTTTGCCATTTCAACCTGGGAAATTATGGTGTCGCAGTGAAGACCCCGATTCAATTTTATTGGGAAAAATATTTGGGATGGAAGTCACTACGGGTTTAGTCGTAGGTCGTGCTAGACTATTTGAAAGGCGATCTAGAGATACTGTGAGCTAGGGAAAAACCTGTAGAAACTATTCTTACCTCCTAGCTTAGGTGTATACTTGATTAAAGCTTTTTGATCGAGTCCTTGGTGTTGTGTATTCGATAGTGTAGGGCAACTGCTTTAAATGTAGACTTGACCACATAAATTTTATGGCTTGTTCTTCGCGATGTATGGAGCGGGGTTCAATAGTTGTTTGGGTATTTGACGTCGTCAATAACCCTAGATCATCACCTAGTACCGAATTCGAGATCCCCACTCGATGAATACCTCTACGAGCTTGAGTAACCATTTGAAAGGATAGATCCCTATGGGAAAATTACATCTCCACAGTTCACGAAATCTCTGAATCGTCGAAGAACTTTGAGAGCTAAAATTGGTCATATCACACTTAAGTGTGTTCTCTAAAACTTGTGGTAATAACAACCCCTTAAGGTGAATGAAAGAAGGTTGTAGATGCCCTGCTATTTATATTTGCTTCTGCTGGTATGACCAGAATGGGAGATGAAGGATCAATCAGATCCAATACCAAATCAATCAGATCCAATATCAAATTAATCAGACCCACTATCAAATTAAGCAGATCCACGCTAGATGGTGGTTGGCTGGTCTTGGGAGATGGAGAAACCCTGAGAACTTTGCTTCAAAACTCTAAATTAGTTTTAAATCCCTATTTAATATTTCTATGTGGTAGTAATAAGGTAAAGAGTGTGTTTTGGAATAAATTTTTCATCCACCGTCAAACTAACCTACTCATCAATCGAGGAAATACCCTTTTTTAATTTTTGGTGGAAGTTGGACTCATGGTTATACACCACTCAGGTCAGAGCAAGTCGACGGATTCGTCAAGAAACCTCCTTCTCAGGTTTTGTTTGACTAAAGTTTTAATATTTATAGTTTTGGCTAATCCCTCATGGAAAGGTACCATCAAGGTGATAAAATGCTTAGTACTCATAGTTAGGTTTAATTATCTCGACATTGGCGATGTGCCTTATTGTGTCAACCCTCAAGTCATGACACTTGGCTACTCCACTATAACCACTAGATTACCTCAACTATAGTAAATGCGAACTATGAGCAGGGTAAATGGTGTTTCGAGTTGTCACTTTGCCTTCGTTGCATGTTGCAATCTGTCAATAGTCAAACTTTCAAACAAAACAAAATAATTGTTATTTGCTTTTTAAAGGTAATAGGCTTGAATAGTGAACAAAGGAATCAAGGTTATAGAAATACCATTATGCAAATAAAACATGAGGAAAATAGATATTCTAAATTATATTAAAAAGGGTATGGTTTAATGTTTAGATATGGATTAGATGGTCTATAGCTAAATTTTCCATCGCATATTGAAAGAAATATAGATTACATTTAGTGTTAAAAAGGTTAATGGGGAATCCTAACTTTTAGTAAGATATTCAAGCCTTCGTTAAGTTATGAGTCTAAGGAGTATTATGGTGATAATTTTGTTTGTCTTACAAATATAGTGAATAAGTTGTATAGATTATTTAATTAAAAATATGAATGCTTCATAAATTAAGGGTATGGGACTTTAATTTATGAAGCGAAGGTTGATTGTTCATCAACCCTAAGAATGAATTTTGGAATTATACTGAGGGAAATTATGAAGTTCTCTCTCTCCTATCAAAGAGTCTTCTCCAAAATATAGTCCAATGATTATCATAATCACATATGAGATGTTATAGTTCAATAATATGGCTTAGGGAAAGGTGCCAATGGGTTCTTTAATTACATCATGACTATTTGAAGGAACAGATGGATTCCTTATGGGTATGAAAAGTACCTTCATGTTATAACGATGACTTAGAGAAAGGAATTAAAAGATTCCTTAATTGCATTGTGTTCCTATAAAGGGACAATTTAATTAACTAAAAAGGGTGTCATTGAGGCCTTCTATGTTGTAATATATTACATCTCAAGTTTATGAATATGAGGAGAGATCATATTTTGGAGGTTGGGTTTATTCCCCATGAGGGTTCCTAGGATAAATCATTGTGTCACTCTATTTTGTGGTTTGATGTGTAATTTCTTGTTCATATTGTTTTACTTTCAAAATGGAAATGGCATATGTATGAGTGATTAGATGGGATAGTTATGCATGTTTCTAGATAATTGCAATGTTTACCTTTGAATTACTATTTATTCAGTTTCATTTATGATGCTAAGAATGTATGCTTAACTTCTAATATGTTGATGATTTAATGTGATGCGATTATGTCATTTACTTTCTAGATTAAATTGAATAATTATGAATGATGCAACTAGTTAGTTTTACTCTATGTAATCAATGGTTGTGTGGAATCATAAAGCCGATCATAATGGAATGTAATTCTTGCTTAAATAGACCTCTCATGTATTGTTTCAATCTAAGGTTGTGATGTAATGAATCTTATCATAAAAGAACATCATTGACTTATATTCACCTCCTAAACACTCACAATGGTTTAAATTAGATCACATTGGAATTTGGAATGGAATGAAACCCACAAGATGACAAGAGGATTTAGAATAGAAAACCAAAACAAACCTTATATCCTAAAGCTAAGAAGTTGAGTGTGCATGAAGAGGGGTATTTCCATGCTAGGCAAGTATTGTCTTTAAATGACTCTAATGAATAAGCAAACTGGATACCTAAATGAAGGAATGGACAAACAAGTTTTAAGAGGTTTAAAGTTACATAATCTTGCTTAAGATGACATTCCATGGATACTATGAGTTTAATCATGAATAGTGATCTGTTATCCTATAGATTCCATCAAAGAGATGTGGATCGGATCTAAGATCTATGAATAACCATTGGTGTGGTTATTCCACCTATGATGGTTTTCCATTGGTGTGGTTCTCCATCATCAAGGCATTCACCTACGTACTGATCTTGGTGGATAGTATGTTTATTGGTGATTTCCCCTTTTATGTGGGATGAAACCTAACGCTTGGCCAGCGATCTCATACCAATGGGGTATGAGGGTTTCGTAGAAGCTGATCACTTCTACTCCAAAGAGACTCTGATCAAGTCTCAATAGCTCTCGATGCTATTTGCCTTGATAAGTTTTAATCCAAATGGAATGAATCTTGATTATGTCTCTTGCCTCATGGAAATGTAAGTAAAAAAAAAAATTGAGTGGTTGAGTAGTGACAACTGGGGTTGTTACAGTTGGTATCAGAGCCCAGGCTAACTAATAGATTCTAGTTAGATCTAGGTTAGCAAAATATTTGGGCATGAAACAAAACATGAGAGAAAACTCAAAACATAAATTCTACAACTCTAAACAATGCACACTTGGTAAGGACAAGGTCAATGCTTGAGATTATGATGTCTGAGTTCATATCCCCCATGAGTAGATCCATAGTAGTTCAAAAGTGGAAGAGCTAAGAGAACCCTCCTGCATGGATTTTAAGCGGTGTACCTTAGACTCTTTTGGGAAAATTACTCGACATCTATATCTTTAAACTTACTTACTCCTTATCTTCAAGTGTGTATGAGTCAAATGTTCAAATTTACTAAGGGATTCACTTGAACTATGATAGTCAAACCAATTTGGACAACTTAAATAACTATGGTACTAAATGGAAGTGAAACCTTAGGATATGCAGACATAAATTCAACCATTTAAGTTAGTCAAAAACTAACTAGTGGAAATTCAAACAAAACAATGTTTTCTTTATTTTTATTTTTGATCAATGTTACAATGCACTCTAGAATTTTCCAATTAGAGGTTATGGTGCAATGGCGGAAGAAGTCACCCGACAACACCAGAACCTAAAACTCCACTATGTTGGAGGAGTACAAGGATGGTGAAACCTCGCATCTAAGTCCGTAAATCCTCCAAATCTCACCAGACTCATCTCTGACATGAGAATTAGGGAACTCCACCAAGTATGCTCTGGAATCCCAAGAATCACCACCACATGTAGCTTCACCAACATCCCTAAGCAGCCCGACTCCTCAGAAAAGTATGCACCCGGCCACCCGGGTGGTGGTTGAAAGAAATAATGAGTGTTAAGCTATTTAAATTGGGAACTGACCACTATGTCATGCATGTGGTATTAAAACTTATAAGAAAACTAGAGTGTAGTTTTGCAATAGTTGTTTGAAGCACAAAAAATTATGTATATGAAACCGGTGTAAACCAAATACCGAAGATAGAAGTAAGATGATACAGAATTAATTGCAATTCCACCATATGACAATAAGGTCAATAGGGGTACACTTTACAACAATAGTACCATGCGATAGATGCATTTTTCCAACAGAGAAGTAAGGTACAAAATCATCCATTGGAGTCATCGAAGGGTCGATGATGAGATGTGATACAAATTAAGGGAAGGACACGTGGGTTATGATGATGTGTTCTATGCACATCAAAAGAAGATTACTCCCTTGGGAATTGGAGGAGAACCCAATAACTCAATTTGATGGATCTATAAATCTATAAAAATAAATGGACCTCGAAATACTATCCAACAAATAAAATCGAGGTAAAACTCCAACATCACAGAATGGAGTAAATAGTGTAGAATTTATCTCAATTTCAGATACAAAAATAACCTAAGCACTATTCATGGTAGTGAATATCATATTGCTCATATTAGGGTTTACCCTATTAGTACTAGTGATCTCGAAGATGAACATCATAGTGTGTCTCATAATTATCTTACTCCTGCTAGCCGATATGTTGGTACATACTCTTTGAGTTATGGCTTCTAAAAATGTCAGAACCGATAATGGTAATCCTATGGAAACATCAAAAATTTGACCACTAAAGATCATCAAGGCAAGATATCCTTTGAGGATGATCTTTTAGAATTCCAAGAATAGACTGGATGTAAGCGACTGACAATGGTTGAAAGAAGTAGGATTTGAGGGAGCGGCTCGATTAGAGCCAATACATGTAGACAGATGTTATCTATTTGCCCTAGTAGAAATATGGGATCCCAATAGAGGGACATTCCAGCTACCCACTGGAGAAATGACTATTATGTTAGAAGATGTATACAGGATATACCGGATACCGGTAGAAGGATGCACAGTAACCGTCGCTAATGAAGTTGAAATGGGGCATATTCTGGAAAGAGTGTTCAAAGCATATTGGAGGAATGTGAACACTGATAGGGGGTGTATAGAGCATGAACTTCACTATGTGCAGGGTAGACTGACACATAAGCATGCGGTTATAATGGAGCTCTTATCGGGTGTCATTTTTCTTGAATCAAGAAGTGCATGATTTCCTTGGAATTTATTGGGAATCATGCAAGATATAGTGGAAGAGTCCATGGTGTATGCATGGGCACCAACATTATTGGCCCAAACCTATAGAGAGTTGTTCGATTTAAAAACAACGATGAAAACTAGATTGAACTGTAGCACTTTGCTACAAGTTTGGGCATGGGAGCACATAGCGATAGCAAGACCCCAAGGGCTACCTTATGATGCACACCAATTTATGGGGCCAGAGATGCCCTATGCATTGAGATGGCAATAGAAAAAGGAATGGTCTAACCATAGACCACTTGAGGGAAATAAAGAGTGATTTCGCTCTATTTGGGAGAATCTGCACTCCCATGATGTTATTTGGAGACCTTGGAGAGAGGGCCCAATTTGGGCAGAATATGGTGTTCAACTCGCTTGGGTGAGATGAGCAAGATGGTTGATCAGATGTACTAGTATGCAATACAAGTATTTTCAATATACTCGAGTATTGTGATAGTTCGATATTACACAATGGATATCGGACCCATCCATGGTTTATACGAGGAAGGGGTGAACAATCGTGATACCTCCACCAATAGAACCACTAGCTTTAGAGCCTGATGAGGCTATATGGACACCCAAGGAGGATGATGCAGGCACAACCCCTGACTACGATATTTGGTGGACCACTCAATGGCAACGCCAAGAGGAATATTCTAGTGAGGAAAGAAACTAGTAGAGAAACAACTAAGGCTATAGAGGAGGAACACTCATCTAGGAAGAGAAATGAGGAAGAATCTTCCAGAAGATGTGTGCACCAATGGTTGGACACAGGAGCTGGACCATCCAACATAGGAGAAGAGGAACCTGTGAGAAAAGTGCAACACGAAGTGGAGGCACTGAAGAAACAAATTTGACTGTTAGAAATTCAATAGTTGAAGTTAGTAGACAAATGGGTGCAACAAAGGTTTAAGTTGGATACTGAGAGAGAAGTCACCATCTCAGAGCGAGAGAGGTTTCGATTAGAGTTAACACAGATGCACTACTAGAGAGATACAGTAGGGATAGCCTTGCAAGTAGAGAATGCACAATTACGCGATGGAAGAGATATATACCAAGCTGCATTCTTGACTTCTTGTATGGATGCACTTATAAGTCATGGGTTACTCCTTCCATCACAACCAACTACTACGGGGTAGCATGAATAGGGAAACACAACTCAGGAAACTGGTCGAAATAGAACCCAAGCCACTTCTCGAGCAGTTTCTCCAATAGACTCTCAAACTGGTAATGTAGTTATGGACCCGATAGGTGAAAGATCCGAGGAAGAACAACCTTGAGATCCGAAGCCACTAATCTAGAAACTATATGTATTAGTATGCCAAGGGATTTGGCCAATTGTAAATAGAAATTAATTGAAATATATATATATTCCTGGTATAAAAAATGAAATATTGTGTTTTCTATCATGAAACTCAGAGTAGCTTATGAATGTAAGGTAAACTTATTTAATTAAAATAACACTAAATGAATTTGAAGGATGGATTGGTGTCCATTCTTGGAGAAGGTATGGGACTTCTCCATGATGATATAAACTAGGAGACATCTGGGTGGATGCTCTGGTATTAAAATGCATATTAGGATATATGTGAATATCCTAAATTGAGATTCTAAAATTATGATATGTCTTTGTTAACACTTGATTTTATCAGGTTAATTCATGCTAGAGGTTAACCAAATTATATTGTGATACTCCTTGGTGGGAGTTTTGATAAAATTAATAAGAATTTTTATGTCTAATAAGGTACAAATGCATAATTTCATGATATCTCTATAACATCATTTTGCAAATTCTAATACTACAGTTCTCTAGATCAATTATTTGTGCAATTTGAAATGAATTGAAACTATAGTTTTGTGATGATATTGTGTATTGATGATGCTTTCAATACTTGTTGATATGCAAAATGGATGTTATATTGTTTATAAGGACATGGTACTGCTGATATTTTGCATTTTTGTAGGTCCAGGTACTCTCATGGATGGAAGATGAAGCTTGCCATCAAGATTGAAGTGTTGGATGAAAGAAGAATCTGATTGTAAAATAGTAGGATAAATGCTAGCTTTTGCTAGACAAATATGTTTTTGTAAGGTAGATGTCCAAACACAGAGGACTATGTTTAATCTAAGGGGGGTGTATGTCATGACCCATCACCCTCCTACCTTATTTAAAGAATATTAATTGATCTTGGGGATCAATTAATGCCTGATAAAAAGGGCATAGACCCTAAAGAATCCTACAAAAATTCTAATAAAATAATTTTATGAAGGATAGGAAAATATTAATTATCTTTTGGAAAAGATAATTAATTAGAAACTAACTATGAGGTCTTGTGAAAGATAAAATTGAGGAATTATCTTTTACAAAATTATAACAATATAGTAAATTATGTCTACACAACCTAGTGGACCCAAGTTAGATGGGACTTAGAAGGACTAAAGGATTATTAAATATTATATCCATTGGGAAATACCCATATGGCTTCCCTATATTGGTGGAAATTAAAAGGGAGATCCCTTACCCTATCAATAATAGTTCTAACTTTGTACCCATTCTATGCCTTAATAGTATTAGTTTTATATTTGTCCCCATGGGAAAAGATACAAAACAAAAATAAGGACACTCTCCTTATCTCTAAGTGGACCCTTTTTCTACTATTGGTCATACTATACAAGACATGATGAGTCATAATGGGTCCAAGGCATATTTTTAATATTATTATAATGTGGCCACTATTTGGCCCATGAGTGGAGAAATATCCTATAAATAGAGGACATTTTGTGAAGAAAGAGAAATGTAGAAAATCTTGGAGGTCTAGGGAGTATGCTCTCCACCTTGGGTGGATCAGAAACCATAAAGCCTTTAAGAGATTTCTAAATTTTTAGTAAAAACATTCCACCAAGGTATGTCTAAGGAGTCTTGTGAGGATCATGAAGGAAGGAGGGCTTGAAGGCTTGAAAGGGACCATTTGGAGGTGGAATAATTTTGAAAGTAATCCAGGTCATACTTTCCTCTCTCACTACGTAACAAGTTTAAGTAGAAAGGGGAGAATATATTAATTTTTAATACTCAGTTTAGATCACCAAATGTTTGTCTTTAGGTGATATTAATTAGATATTATATCTACTTTAATTTAAATTAGATTCTTTTTGAACTTCAAATGCTCGATATAAAGAAAAATCAGAAATCAGTCTCAGGTGATTCGTGCAAAGTGTAATCGGGTCCTTTAAATGTGATGTGGCATTTGATATATTTCCTTGGGGTAAATGAAACCTAAATGCTATACTACTTGTATCATTAAGTAATCCATAGTGGCCGCCTACCAACATAGTCCCCACTACCACACCTTAGTGGTTATTTAATCATAATGGAAATAAACCTTAATAATCCAAACTCCCCGTAGTGTAGTCCATATGGGACATCAACATTTTTGCCATTTCAACCTGGGAAATTCTGGTGTCGTGATGTAAATCCAGCTGCAAGAGGTCAAAACAAAATACCTCTTATTACATAAAAACTATAATAAATGGAAATAATATGTAAAACCCTCCATTTACATAAAAACTACAATAAATGAAAATAATCAGTAAAACCTTCCATTCACATAAAAACTATAATACATGGAAATAAACCAATAATTTTTTTTTTTTTATTCTTGGATTCACTTCCCCCCCTTTTACAATGCAATACCAAGGGAATATATATCCCCAAAGAAACCCTAAAAGAAAACCCTAAAGCTTGAAGCCCTAAAAGAAAACCCTAAAGCTTAAAGCCCTAAAAATAAAATATTACTATTTTTGGCAAATTGATTTTTCCACCAAAAACTGCCTTTTTAAGTAATTACTATTTTCGGCAAATTATTTTTTCATCAAAATTTACCTTTTTTAGTAATTACCATTTTCGGCAAATTATTTTTGCGTCAAAGAATTCCATTTTGAGTAATAAAAAAATTATTTTAAAACTTATTTAAAAAAAACCCTCTAAAGATAGGCTCCTGCATCATTCTCCTTTGGTTGAAAAGAACTCTGCTCCTGTGAGTTCCTTTGATCAAACTCATAATTGCTCTCCATATAGGGCCACACATATGCAAGTACTCCTCAAAGTACCAATCTCCTTTTGAGGTTCTATATCTCAAACCTCCTGCAAGCACTACACATAGTGCTAATTCTTCCTTCAAGGTTTGAAAATAACAAACCTCCTACAAGCACTACACAAAGCATCAATTCTTTCCTCTAAGGTTTTACATAAAAAAAACTCTTGCAAGCACTTACACAGAGTGCCAATTTTTTTCTCCATGGTTTTACAAACCTTCTGCAAGCACTACACAAAGTGCCAGTTCTTTCCTCTGAGGTTTTACATAAAAAAACCTCCTACAAGCACTTACACAGAGTGCAAATTTCTTTCTCCAAGATTTTACAAACCTTCTGCAAGCACTACATAAAGTGTCAATTCCTCCCTCTGAGGTTTTACATAAAAAACCTCCTGCAAGCACTTACACAGAGTACCAATTTCTTTCTCCAAGGTTTTATAAACCTTCTGCAAGCACTACACAAAGTGCCAATATCTTTCTCTAAGGCTTTTACATAAAAAAACCTCCTGCAAGCACTTACACAGAGTGCCAATTTCCATCTCGAAGGTTTTACAAACCTTCTACAAGCACTGCATAGAGTGCCAATTTTTTTTGGAGCCCCTTCGCTCTCCTCTCCTTTTCTCTTTTATTTTCTTCTCTTTTCTCCCCAACAAGATCCAACTTGCTTTGATACCAAATGATGTAAATCTAGCTGCAAGAGGTCAAAACAAAATACCTCCCATTACATAAAAACTATAATAAATGGAAATAATATGTAAAACCCTCCATTTACATAAAAACTGCAATAAATGAAAATAATCAGTAAAACTTTCCGTTCATATAAAAACTATAATACATGGAAATAAACCAATAATTTTTTTCTTTTTTATTCTTGGATTCACTTCCCCCCTTTGACAATGCAATACCAAGGGAATATATATCTCCAAAGAAACCCTAAAAGAAAACCCTAAATCTTAAAGCCCTAAAGCTTAAAGCCCTAAAAATAAAAATTTACTATTTTTGGTAAATTTATTTTTCCACAAAAAACTGCTTTTTTAAGTAATTACTATTTTCGGCAAATTATTTTTCATCAAAACTTGCATTTTTTTAGTAATTACAATTTTTGGCAAATTATTTTTGCGTCAGAGAATTCCATTTTGAGTAATAAAAAAATTATTTTAAAACTTCTTTTAAAAAACCCTCTAAAGATAAGCTCCTGCATCATGTCACAGTGAAGACCCCGTTTCGATTTTATTGGGTAAAATATTTGGGATGGAAGTCGCTACGGGTTTAGTCACAGACCATGCTAGATTGTTTGAAAGGTGATCTAGAGATACTATGAGCTAGGGAAAAACCTATAGAAACTATTCTTACCTCCTATAGTTTCTATACCTCCTAGATTAGGTGTATACTTGATTAAAGCTTTTTGATTAAGTCCTTGGTGCTATGTATTCGACAGTGTAGGGCAATTGCTTTAAATGTAGACTTGACTACATAGATCTTATGGCTTGTTCTTCATGACATTTGGAGCGGGGTTTAATAGTTTTTTGGGTATTTGATGTCGTCAATAACCCCAGATCATCACCTAGTATCGAAGCCTAGACCCCCACTTGATGAATACCTCTACAATCTTGAGTAATCATTTGAAAGGATAGATCCCTATGGAAAAATTATATCTCCATAATTCATGAAATCTCTGAATGGTCGAAGAACTATGAGAGCTAAAATTTGTTGTATCACACTTGAGTGTGTTCTCTGAAACTTGTGGTAATAATAGCCCTTAAGATGAATGAAATAAGGTTGTAGACACCTTGTTATTTATATTTTCTTTTGCTGGTATGACCAGACTGGAAGATGAAGGATCAATCAGATCCAATACCACATCAATTAGATCCAATATCAAATTAATCAAACCCACTATCAAATTAAGCAAATCCACGCTAGATGGTGGTTGGTTGGTCTTGGGAGATGGAGAAACCTTGAGAACTCTGCTTCGAATATCTAAATTAGTTTAAAATCCCTGTTTAACATTGCTTTGTGGCAACAATAAGGTAAAGACTATGTGATGGGGAGCCAAATTTTACAGCAAGAGAAAACTCAATTTTTTTATTCAGAGAACATGGAAAGATTTACAAAGTACAGAAAGAAAATAAATCCGCAGTCTTAGTCTTTCCAGCCTGCGTCAAACTCTCTGAGCAACCTCATTTTATAATGACATTTTCTTGTTGTAACCATTACTCATAACGGTCTCTGGAACTGCTATAACGAACTCCTATAACTATTGCACCGACTTCTGGTAACTGTCTAATTGTCGTTATGCAACGGTCCGTGAAACTGCAACATGTCGCGATATCGTGACACTTTTCCTCCCTTGCGGTCTCTCTCCTCTCTTTGTCATGAAAATGCGACATGTTGCGATATCGTGACACTTTTCTGCCGTTTGTTCTCTTTTGCCAATATGTTGCGATATCGCGACACTTTTTCGTCCTTCGGCCTTTGTTATCAAGATGTCACGATATCATGACACTTTTTCATCTTTCGGCCTTCTTTGTCAAGATGTCACGATATCGCGACACTTTTTCATCTTTCGGCCTTCTTTGTCAAGATGTCACGATATCGCGACACTTTTTCATCTTTCGTCCTTCCTTGCCAAGATGTCACGATATCGCGACACTTAGTCTTTGCTTCCAAACATGTCACGATTTCGTGACACTTGTTCACACTTGGTCTTTGTTGCAAAATGTGTCACGATTTTGCAACACAAAACAGGTCACGATTTCGTGACACTGTTCACACTTAGCTTCCTTTGCCAAATTGTGTTGCGATTTCACGATATGAAACTTGTCGTGATTTCGTGACACTTTACCGACATAGCTTCTGTTACCAAAATGTGTCACAATTTCATGACATAAAACTTGTCATGATTTCATGATGCTTTGCTGACTTAGCTTCTGTTGTCAAAATGTGTCACAATTTTGCGACACAAAACTTATCGCGATTTTGTGACGCTTTACCGACGTAGCTTCTATTGTCAAAATGTGTCGCAATTTGGTGACACAAAACTTGTTGCGATTTCAAGACGCTTTGCCAACATAGCTTCTGTTGTCAAAATGTGTCACGATTTCGCGACACAAAACTTGTCACGATTTCACGATACTTTGTCGACGTAGCTTCTATTGTCAAAATGTGTCACGATTTCACGACACAAAACTTGTCACAATTTCGTGACACTTGGCCGACGTAGCTTCTGTTGCCAAAATGTGTCACGATTTCATGACACAAAACTTGTCACGATTTCGTGACACTTTGCCGACGTAGCTTCTATTTCCAAAATGTGTCTCAATTTCGTGACACAAAACTTGTCACGATTTCACAACACAAAACTTGTCGTGATTTCGCGACACTTTCCACACTTAGCATTTTTTTCATTGTTTTATTTATTTTTGTTGCAAGATCGTTCTGCTACCACTGGATGCTCCTACATCAGACACCCGGGGTAGATTTTAGAAGTGATCTTCACTTCTGTACTGTGAGAGGAAGACCCAGGCGGTCAACCTTTATGTTGGACAACCAAGTTGCATCTTCGATAGGTCGGCCTTTCCACTTGACCAAATACTCTGAATATTGTCTGTTTCGGGTACTTCTACCTTCGCGAGTGTCGAGTATGTCTTTGATTTCCTCTTTGGCTGGAGTAGATGCTAGAATTCTCCATAAAGCCATACTTGGTGTCTCGCGGCTACTCCCTTCATGATATTCGACCAAGTCTAAAATATTAAAAATAGACAATATATTCAGTTCACTTGGTAGATCTACTTCATAGGCATTTCTTGAATCTCGTTTACCTATGATTCTGCATGGTCCAAACCTCTTCATATTTAGCTTGTTGTAGGTTTTGTTAGGAAACCATTCCTTGTGCAAGTGAACCATGACTTCATCTCCTACCTAGAATTCCTTGAAACGTCGCTTCTGATCTATTTTGTCTTTGTACTAAGCATTCATTTTACTGATATGTTGTTGGACCTCTTCATGTAAATTCTTCATGTGCGTTGCAAAATATTCAGCTTTAGCACTGCGCTTTTCGCTTGTATCCATCGGCCTCAACTCAGAAGCGTTTCTTTGGCTTTTCCCATACACTATCTAAAATGGGAATTTACTAGTACTTCGATTGATAGAATTATTGTAAGCAAACTCTGCCTATGGTAAAGTCAAATCCCATCCCTTGGGATTATCTCCTACCAGACATCGTAGAAGATTACCCAAACTTCTGTTTACTACTTTTGTTTGTACATCAGTCTGCGGGTGGTACGCAGAACTAAACTTCAACTCTGTTTCTAGCTTCTTCCATAGAGTCCTCCAGAAATAACCTACAAATTTGGTATCTCTGTCCGAGACTATGCTTTGGGGTAGACCATGAAGGCATATGACCTCCTTGAAAAATAATCCTGCAACATGAACGACATCACTTGTCTTCTAACATGGAATAAAATGAGCCATCTTGGAAAACCTGTCAACTACAACAAAAATGGCATCACTTCCGTGTTGTGTCCTTGGCAGACCAAGAACAAAATCCATACTGATGTCCTCCCATGGTCTTTCTGGTATAGGCAATGGTTGATACATTCCTGTATTTTGGCTCACTCCTTTCGCCATTTGGCACACCCTACAACCCTGCACAAATTTTGTCACATCCGGCTGCAACTGTGGCCAATGGTAATTGTCACTAACCAGGGCAATGGTATTATCTCGATCGAAATTTCCTGCTAGTCCTCCGCTATGTTTCTCCTTGATGAGATTTTCCTGCATGAAACTTCTAGGAATGCACAAATGGTTTTTCCTAAACAACATCCCATCTTGGATCATAAAATCCAACCACTTAGTATGATCCACAGTAGTAGGAGACAAACATGCTTTCCATGCCTCTACAAAATTTGGATCGTCTGGGTATAAACTCTTAAGTTCATCAAACCCAACTACTTCCACTCTTATTTCTATCAACAAATTATGCCTTCTACTCAAGGCATCTGCAACTCTATTAGATTTGCCACTTCTATGCTTCAGAACAAAGGTATAACTCTGTAGGAATTCAACCCACTTCAAATGTCTCTGGTTAAGTTTACCTTGACTATTTATATACTGCAAAGCTTGATGGTCAGTATATAAAATAAACTCTTTGGCTAGCAAATAATGTCTCCATTTCTTAAGATCCTGAATTATAGCATAGAATTATTGATCATAAACAAAGTATTTCTTTCTAGCATCATTTAATTTCTCACTAAAGTATGCAACATGTTTACCTTATTGGCTTAACACAGCTTCAATAGCACTGCCACTAGCATCACAATCAACCTGAAATACTTTGTTAAAATTTGGAAGTACTAAAATGGGTCGTTCTGTTACTTTTTTTTTCAATATCTCCATACTGGTACCTGCCTTAGCAGTCCACTTAAACTCCTTTTTATCCCCTCTCATGGTTTCTGTCAAGGGTGCACAAATACTGCTAAAGTCTCTAATAAACTTTCTATAGAAACTTGCAAGACTATGAAATGATCTTACCTCTGTTATGTTCCTTGGAGTAGGCCACTCAATGATAGCCTTCACCTTCTTTGGATCCATTTTCAGACCCTCATCTGAGATGACAAATCCCAGATACACCAACTCCTGCACAAAACTGCACTTCTGTAAATTAATTAGCAACTACTCTCGCAGCTTTTCAAAAACTGTTCGAACATGCCTCAAATGTTCGTCTAATGTCTTACTAAAAATTAGAATATCATCCAGATAAAAAATAATGAACTTCTCCAGGAAGTCTCGTAATATGTCATTCATCAGCCTCATGAATGTACTAGGTGCATTAGTTAACCCAAATGACATAACCAACCACTCATACAAACCCTCTTTGGTTTTGAAGGTTGTCTTCCACTCGTCACCCTCTCTGATGCGTATTTGATGATATCCACTCTTAAATCAATCTTAGTGAAGTATTTAGCTCCACTCAAACAATCCATTATATCGTCCATTCTGGGTAATGGAAATCGATACTTAATGGTAATTTTGTTAATGGCTCTGGAATCAGTACACATTCTCCATTCACCATTCTTCTTTGGTGCGAGTACTGCAGGTACTGCACAGGGACTCAAACTTGCTTGAATCAATCCCTTCCACAACAATTCATGAACCTGTCGGTTCAAATCTTCATTCTCTACAGGAGACATTCTATGGGCTGCCTTATTGGGTAAGCTAGCTCCTGGCATCAAGTCAATTTGATGACTAATCTTCCTTAATGGCGGTAAACCCTCAGGCACATTATCTGATATTATATCAGGAAACTCTTCTAACAGACGTTCAACTTCTGCTGGAATAGCCGTATTTTCTTCCTTATTTACAGTAGGAATTAATGCATAACACATTGAATCCCTCTTCAGGCCATCCAAAAATTTTCTACCATCTACTAAACAAATTCTAGCATTATTGCATACCTTTTCCTCTACCTCCCTCAATGGCTTCAATTTGTGGTGCACTCCATCTTTTATCAGGGAATAAGTATTTGCATGCCCATCATGTGCTGCACGTCTATAAAATTGCCATGGTCTTCCCAACAACAAATGGGAAGCATCCATAGGCAAAATATCACACAGGACCTCATCTTGGTATCTTCCAATTTGAAACTTGACCAAGCATTGTTCACTGAACAATGCTCTATGGTCCTACAACCACATAATCTGGTATGGATGCGGGTGCTGCCTCCTTTTCAGTCGTAACTTAGTCACTATGTCTTCAGAGACCAAGTTATCTGTACTACCATTATCAATAATAATATTATAGATTTTACCTGAACATTTGCATCGTGTACGAAACATGATTTTTCTCTGGTCTGGTTCCTTCTCTTTGTTCAACAAGGTTCTCCTTGTGACCATCACTTATCCTCTCTCTACTTCTTTAGAGTGCTCAGATTCAACACCATCATCAATGACCGCAGCTCTGACATTACCTTCAAGCCTTCGATTCAGTGTTTCTTGGTGTTGGGGACACTCAAATGCCCGATGTCCCTTTTCTCCACAATGGAAACAAGTTCCACAAAATCTTCCTCTTTCATATCCACGCCCACCTCTACCTCTTCCCCTTTGATAATCATTGTTCTGATTACGAGGGTGATAGGCATTTTCTTCTTTCTGCTCCTGGTGATTACTTGTTTCACCAGTCTTCTTCTGCTCATTATAATTTCCTCCACTGGTTCTTCCACCATGACCTCTTCCTCGTTGTTTGTTGTCAAATCGACCTTCAGAGCAAACTGGTAAGCATATTCAATGGTGTTCATCCAAACTAAACTCAACTCTTCTTGCACGCTGGTTCTCAACCCATTGATGTAACAGGCTACTCTCTCCTTGTTCGCCTCTGTATGGCCGGTTTTGATGGAGATTTTGAAGAACTCCTCTATATATTCTTTAACAAACTTGCTGGTCTGTCGTAAACTCTGCATTTTTCTCAACAGATCTAATTTGTAATCTATCGGGATAAACTACCACTTTAGCTTTTCGACCATTCGATCCCATCTGGTGATCTTTTCTTTTCCTCTTTGATTTCACTCTAGCTGCACTCCTTTCCACCATATGCCAGCATGGCCTTTCAACTTTGTTCTTGCAAACTTGATCCGATTTGGATCTACTACCTCCTCATATTCGAAATACTCCTCCATATCGCTGATCCAGTCAATCAGCTCTTCTGGATTTAGATTCTTAGAATATGTGGAGACATCTAACTTTGACCTTTTCCCAATTTGAGATATGGCCCTAAACAATCGAGCTTCCGTAGAACTCATTGCTTCTTCTTCTTCTTCTGACGGGTCATCAACCCCGTAAGCTTCATCATCACTCTGGTCTTCTCCTCTTGGCTCTACTCCTCTTCACAATTCCTCTTGCAGGGCCTGTACTTGTCTCTGCAATGCTTTGAAGTCAACTTTAGGAACCATGTTCCTTCCAACACCACGGTTTATTCGTGGTGGCAGTCTTCTTTACTTTCTTCTCGCAACCCTTAACCCCAGATCCTGGTGCAAGCTGCCTCACGTTCAACGCTCTACTTACACACTCAAAATCTTCTTGCTCTGATACCACTTGATGGGGAGCCAAATTTAATAGCAAGAGAAAACTCAATTTTATTCAGAGAACATGGAAAGATTTACAAAGTATAGAAAGAAAATAAATCCACAGTCTTAGTCTTTCCAGCCTGCCTCAAACTCTCTGAGCAACCTCCTTTTATAATGACATTTTCTCGTTGTAACCGTTGCTCGTAACGGTCTCTGGAACCGCTGTAACGAACTCCTGTAACTACTGCACCGACTTCTGGTAACTGTCTAACTGTCGTTCTGCAACGGTCCACAAAACTGCAACATGTCACGATATCGTGACACTTTTCCTCCCTTGCGGTCTCTCTCTTCGTTTTGTCACGAAAACACGACATGTCGCGATATCACGACACTTTTCTGTCTTTTGTTCTCTTTTGCCAATATGTCACGATATCGTGACACTTTTTCGTCCTTCGGCCTTCTTTGTCAAGATGTCGCGATATCGTGACACTTTTTCATCTTTCATCCTTCTTTGCCAAGATGTCGCGATATCGTGACACTTTTTCATCCTTCAATCTTCTTTGTCAAGATGTCGCGATATCGTGACACTTTTTCATCTTTCGTCCTTCCTTGCCAAGATGTTGTGATATCACGACACTTAGTCTTTGCTTCCAAACATGTCACGATTTTGTGACACTTGTTCACACTTGGTCTTTGTTGCAAAATGTGTCACGATTTCGTGACACAAAATAGGTCACGAATTTCGTGACACTGTTCACACTTAGCTTCCTTTGCCAAAATGTGTCGCAATTTCACGACACAAAACTTGTCGCAATTTCGCGACACTTTACCGATGTAGCTTTTGTTACCAAAATGTGTCACGATTTCGCGACACAAAAATTGTCACGATTTCACGATGCTTTGTTGACTTAGCTTCTGTTGTCAAAATGTGTCGCGATTTCGCAACATGAAACTTGTCACGATTTCATGACGCTTTGCCAACGTAGCTTCTATTGTCAAAATGTGTCACAATTTCATGACACAAAACTTGTCACGATTTCGCGACGCTTTGTCGACGTAGCTTCTGTTTTCAAAATGTGTCATGATTTCATGACACAAAACTTGTCGTGATTTCGCGACACTTTGTCGACGTAGCTTCTGTTGTCAAAATGTGTCGCGATTTCGCGACACAAAACTTGTCGCGATTTCATGACACTTTGCCGACGTAGCTTCTGTTGCCAAAATGTGTCGTGATTTTGTGACACAAAACTTGTCATGATTTCGTGACACTTTGCCAACGTAGCTTCTATTGCCAAAATGTGTCGCGATTTCGTGACACTTTCCACACTTAGCATTTTTTTCATTGTTTTATTTCTTTTTGTTGCAATATCGTTCTGCTACCACTGGATGCTCCTGCATCACTATATTTTGGAATAAATTTTTTGTTCGCCATCAAACTAACCCTACTCGTCAATCGAGGAAATACCCTTTTGTAATATTTTGTGGAAGTTGGACTCATGGTTATACACCACTCAGTATGGAGCAAGTCGACGGATTCATCAAGAAACCTCCTTCTCAGGTTTTGTTTGACTAAAGGTTTAATAGCTATAATTTTGGCTAATCCCTCATGGAAAGGTACCATTAAGGTGAGAAAATGCTTAGTACTCATAGTTAGGTCTAATTATCTTGACATTGGCAATGCGTCTTATTGTGTCAACCCTCAAGTCATGACACCTGACTACTCCACTATAACCACTAGATTACCTAAACTATAGTAAATTCAAACTATGAGTAGGGTAAATGGTGTTTCTAGTTGTCACTTTGCCTTCGCTACATGTTGCAAGCCGTCAATAGTCAAACTTAAAAAAAAAAATTGTTTGCTTTTTAAAAGGTAATAGGATTGAATAGTGAACAAAGGAATCAAGGTTATAGAAATACCATTATGCAAATAAAGCATGAGGAAAATAGATATTCTAAATTATATTAAAAGGGTATGGTTTAATTTTTAGATATGGATTAGATGATCTATAGCTAAATTGTCCATTGCACATTGAAAGAAATATAGATTACATTTAGTGTTAAAAAGGTTAATGGGGAATCCTAACTTTTAGTAAGAGATTCAAGCCTTCGTTAAGTTATGAGTCTAAGGAGTATTATGGTGATAATTTTGTTTGTATTAAAAATTTAGTGAGTAATTTGTACATATTATTTAATTAAAAAGATGAATGCTTCATAAATTAAGGGTATGGGACTTTAATTTATGAAGCGAAGGTTGATTGTTCATCAACCCTAAGAATGAATTTTGGAATTATACTGAGGGAAATTATGAAGTTCTCTCTCTCCTATCAAAGAGTCTTCTCCAAAATATAGTCTGATGATTATCATAATCACATATGAGATGTTATAGTTCAATAATATGGCTTAGAGAAAGGTGCCAATGGATTATTTAATTACATCATGACTATTTGAAGGAACATATGGATTCCTGATGGGTATGAAAAGTACCTTCATGTTATAATGATGACTTAGAGAAAGGGATTGGAAAATTCTTTAATTGCATGATGTTCCTATAAAGGGATAGTTATATTAACTAAAAAGGGTGTCGTTGAGGCCTTCTATGTTGTAATATGTTACATCTCAAGTTTATGAATATGAGGAGAGATCATATTTTGGAGGCTGGGTTTTTTTTCCCATGAGGGTTCCCAAGATAAAATATTGTGTCACTCTATTTTGTGGTTTGATGTGTAATTTCTTGTTCATATTATTTTACTTTCAAAATGGAAATGGCATATGTATGAGTGATTAGATGGGATAGTTATGCATGTTTCTAGATAATTGCAATGTTTACATTGAATACTATTTATACAGTTTCATTTATGATGCTAAAAATATATGCTTAACTTCTATTGTGTTGATGATTCAATGTGAAGTGATTATGTCATTTACTTTTTGGATATTGAATAATTATGAATGTTGCAACTAGTTAGTTTTACTCTATGCAATCAATGGTTGTGTGGAATCATAAAGTCGATCATAATGGAATGAAATTCCTGCTTAAATAGACCTCTCATGTATTGTTTCAATATAAGGCTATGATGTAATGAATATTAACATAAAAGAACATCATTGAATTATATTCACCTCCTAAATACTCACAATGGTTTAAATTAGATCACATTGGAAATTGGAATGGAATGAAACCCATGAGATGACAAAAGGATTTAGGATAGAAAACCAAAACAAACCTTATATCCTAAAGCTAAGAATTTGAGTGTGCATGAAGAAGGGTATTTCCATGCTAGGTAAGTATTGTCTTTAAATGACTCTAATGAATAAGCAAAATAGATACCTAAATGAAGGAATGGATAAACAAGTTTTAAGAGGTTTAAAGTTACATAATCTTGCTTAAAATGTATTCCATGGATACTATGAGTTTAATCATAAAAAGTGATTTGTTAACCTATAGAATCCATTAGGGAGATGTGGATTGGGTCTAAGATCTATGAATAACCATCGGTGTGGTTATTCCACCTATGATGGTTTTCGATTGATATGGTTCTCCATCATCAAGGCATTCACCTATGTACTGATCTTGATGGATAGTAAGTTTATTGGTGATTTTCCCTTTTTTGTGGGAGGAAACCTAAAACTTGGCCATCGATCTCATACAAATGGGGTATGAGAGTTTCATAGAAGCTGATAACTTCTACTCATAAGAGAATCTGATCAAGTTTCAATAGCTCTTGATGCTATTCATATTGATAAGTTTTAATCCAAATGGAATGAATCTTGATTATCTCTCATGCCTCATGGAAGTGTAAGTAAAAAAAAAATTGAGTGGATGAGTAGTGACAACTGGGGTTGTTATAGTACCATACCAATATAATAACAACATGGTTGGAATGATAACAACTACTTCAAGGAAAACAATACAGAAGATGGATGAGTCAGCAAAAGTTCCACTCTTAGAACTTTTACAAAATTCTCAAGCCCATAAAGAAGCTATGATAAATGTTTTGGAACAATAGCCAGTACCCCCAGATATCTCCTCGGGTGACATGAAAAAAGTTATAGACTCTCTTCGAAAGCCTCGTCTAACATTTTTAGATAATGATATGACTTCTTTAGGAGTGCAAGAAGATTCTTCGCTATATATCACTGCTTACATTGGTGACACCCTTATTAAGAGGGTGATGATTGATAATGGTTCTTCACTTAATGTTTGTACACATCATTTCTTTCAAAAGTTTGGATTGAAGAAAGAAGATTTGATTACATCCAATGACATCATTAAGACTTTTAGCAATGATTCTCAAGAAGCTTGTGGCACTATTTTACTCCCTCTTAGAGTTGGACCAAAAATTTTAAACACAATGTTTTATGTGGTGTCTTGTCCTGCATATTTTAATCTTCTTCTTGGATGACCCTGGATTCATGCAATGGAGGTCATCCCTTCTACTTTTCACCAATGCATAAAATTTGAATTTGAAAACCGAATCATTTCTATTATGGGTGATCCTCGTCCATTCAAATTTTGCTCACCAGAAGATCTCGCTCAAATTAATTCATCACAATCTTCCTCTAAAAATTCTTCTACAAATATTTCATCACAAGATCAAGATGATTCTTCTTGTTTAGATCTTCTCTTTAAGGAATCTCATCAAGGTTTGAAGTGGAGTGTTAAGGATGAGGGCCCACCCTCACCTAAGGTCTTAACCCTAGAGTCATGTGTTACAGATGAGGATTTATCTCAGAATGATACTGACTTTGATGGGTCTGTCCTTTGCGCAGTGCAAGTTGAGTCTTCTAGTTCTCAAGTGGACTTTGGTTCTATGTCTCCCGAGGACCTTGAGCAATTAGGAGTGATTCTTGCCCCACCTCCTCTTGAGGATGAGTTGTCCATCCTCATCGAGGAGACCATAGATGTGAACATAGGTTCTGAGGAAACCCCTAGAATCCTTAAGTTAGGCAAAGCCTTGACCATGAACGAGCAGGAGCAGTTGACCAATTTATTGAAAGAATATCAGGATATTTTTGCTTGGTCATATGCCGACATGCTAGGGCTTGATCCCTCTCTTGTCATGCATCATTTGGTAGTTAAGCCTAGTGCTAAGCCTGTTAAGCAGAAACTTTGGAAGATGCATCCGAAGGTCACCCTTTCAATCAAGGAGGAGCTCCAAAAACTCCTTGATGTCGGTTTTATCAAAGCCATCGACTATTATGATTGGATCTCCAATATCGTTCCTATAGCTAAGAAGGAAGGAACAATCAGAGTATGTACCGACTTTTGGGACATTAACTTAGCATGTCCCAAGGATGATTTTCCTTTGCCCAACATAGATCAGATTGTAGATTTCACTGCCAAATGTGGAATGCTTTCGCTCATGGATGGTTTCTCGGGTTATAATCAAATCATGATTGCTCCTGAGGACCAGGCCAAGACAACATTCACCACCCCTTGGGGTACCTTCTACTGGAAGGTCATGCCTTTTGGCCTTAAGAATGCAGGAGCTACCTATCAGCGGGCCATGACTTATATTTTCCATGACATGATGCATGATATTCTCCAGGACTATGTGGATGACCTTTTGGCTCATTCCTTAGAATGAAAGGATCATGTCCATGACTTAAGATGAATATTTGAAAGGCTTCGACAATATAAGGTTCATCTTAAACCTGCTAAGTGTGTGTTTGGGGTCACATCTGGCAAGTTGTTAGGTTTCATAGTGTCTAGGTGAGGCATTGAAGTGGATCCTACCAAAGTAGTAGCTATCATTGATATGCCTCCTCCTCGTACCTTGATCGAGCTCCGTAGTCTACAAGGTAAGCTGCAGTCTATCTATCGGTTCATTGTCCAGTTAGCCGATAAGTGTCAACCTTTCCTTTAGATTCTTAAGAAGGATGTGGTTTTTTGATGGGATCTCGAGTGTCAGAAATATTTTGATGATCTCAAGAGGTATCTTACCTCTCCACCTATTTTAGTTCCCCCTGTACCTGGTAGGCATCTATTGCTTTACATAGCAGCCATTGCTCATGCTTTAGGAGCCATGTTGGCTCAACATGATGATGAAAGTAAAGAAAGAGCTATCTACTATATTAGTAGAACTTTGGTTAGCTATGAGACCAGGTACACTCCCTTAGAGAAGCTTTGCCTTGTCATAGTGTTTGCTTCTCAGAAGTTGAGACACTACATGCTCAGCCATAAGACATTAGTAATCACAAAGTTTGATCCCTTGCGTTACTTGATGTCTAAGCCTCACCTATCCAGTCGAGCCGCTAAATGGGTGTTGGCCCTTAGTGAGTTTGATTTGAATTTTATAGGTCAGAAGGCTATCAAAGGTTAGGTGATTGCTGATCAGTTAGCCTCCACTCCCCTAGAAGTCACCCATCCTATAGTTGTTGAGTTTCCTAATGAGTGCTTCAATGTTGAGATTGAAGAGTCCGAGTCTTGGACTTTATTTTTTGATGGAGCTCGATGCATGAAGGGTGTTGGAGCTAGAGTCATTCTAGTTACACCATAAAAATAGCTCATCCCTTTGTCCTTCAAGCTTCGTTTCTCTTGCACTAATAATACTGTGGAATATGAAGCTTTGATCCTTGGTCTTAGAGCAGCCTTAGCTTTGCAAGTTAAGGTCCTTTCGGTCTTTGGTGACTCTCAACTTGTGGTTAATCAGATTAACGATGTTTATCAGACTCGGGATGATAAACTTAAACCCTATAAGGAGATTGTTACCAGGTTGTTGTCTTCTTTTGAGCAGGTAACCATAGAGTCTATCCCTAGATCCTCAAACCGCCATGCGGATGCCATGGCTACTGCTGCATCTTTGTTCCCTTTGGAGTTAGAAGATGATCAAGCTTCAATTATCATCTGACAACTCTAGGAACCCATATCTTTGAGTTCTTGTTTGGATCCCCTAGAGTGTTTTGCCATCGGAGATTCCCCATCTGAACCATGGTATATCGACATCTTTAATTTTCTTAAAGATGGCTCGATGCCTGATGGTTTAGACCGCAATCAACGTAAGCTATTGTGCAAAAGAGCATGCCGATTTGTTATAATTGGCAATACTTTATATCGACATTCTTTTGAAGGTATCCTTTTATGATGCCTTAACTCTGATGAAGCTCGACTTGCTCTTAGTGATGCTCATGAAGGTTCATGTGGAGGCCATTTTAGCGACAATGCAATTGCCAAAAAGCTCCTTCAGATGGGGTATTATTGGCCTTCCATGGAGAAATATGCATGTGATTTTATTTGATGCTACGACAAGTGTCAATGCCATGATCACCTTATTCATGCTCCTTCTCAAGACCTTCGGGTGATATCTTCCCCTTGGCCTTTTTCCATGTGGGGATTGGACATTATTGGGAAAGTTAACCCATGTTCATCTGATGGTCACAAATTTATCATCACTACGACTGAGTACTTCACTAAATGGGTTGAAGCCATGCCTCTGGTTACGGTGACTGGAACTCAGGTTTCTAAGTTCATCTTCAACCAGATCCTTTGTAGGTTTGGGATTCCTTCGATGATTATTTTTGACAATGGTACTCCTTTCAAGAACAAGGATATCCATAATATTTGTGCTAAGTATAATATTCAGCACATATGGTCAACTCCTTATTACCCCTAGGGTAATGGATAAGCCAAGGCATCTAACAAATCCTTGATCAAGATTTTGAAGAAGCTGGTTAATAAGACCGGTCGTGACTGGCATACTCAACTTTATCCCACCTTGTGGGCATATCGTACTAGCATGCGTACTCCTACAGGAGCCTCCCCATATGTCTTGGTTTATGGGTCTGAGGTAGTGTTCCCTTTTGAGCTAGAGGTCCCTTCTTTGTGCATCTTGTTACAAGATATCGAGGTTGGTGATGAGTTTCATGCAGAACATTTGCACCAGTTGGAGTTGTTGGATGAAAAGTGCATCCATACCTTAGAGCATTTATGAGCATATCAGGATAGGCTCCAATGATCTTATTCTAAAAATGTTTACAATCATTCTTTTGAGATTGGGGATCTTGTCCTCAAAGAAAACCAATGGAACACTAATGCTCATGTTGATCTTCGAGGTAAATTTCAGCCCAACTGGCTAGGGCCTTTTGTTGTAACAACTAAGTTTGGTTTCGGTGCTTATAAGTTAGCTTCCATGGATGGTAAAGAGCTTAAAGAACCCATGAACATAATGCATTTGAAAAGATATTATGCTTAGCTTGTTATTTATTTTTGCATATGCATTTAGTTAGGTCACATTGCATGTTTGCTTGACATATTATGCACACTTGCCTATCATATTATGCATGATTGCTTGACATTATGTTCTTGCACTTTTGCTTGTCATATTTGCATTATTGCTTGCTCATGACTGCTTGTTCATATAGTTTTTGGGGATTCATGACAATGGCATGTGATGATACCTAGTTAGGTCATAGCTCACATGCATTGCACTTTCACTAGGGTTTTGATGCCTAGCGAAGCCCCAACCTAGGGCCCATGCATTTTCATCCCTTCTTCTCTTCTTTGCTTCCTTTGCTCTTTCTTATCTTCTCTCTTCTTCTTGTATTCCTTGACTTTGAAAGTTTTTACAATGATCATCATTTCTCTCCAAAGTCAAGGAATGCAATCCTCTTTTGGTATGTCCTTGTCTTTTTGCATGATTCTTATTTCTCCTTTGTCTTCTCTGTTCTAGATAAGGATATACATTCTTCTCTTCTTTGATTACACATTTCCTCCCTCTTGAATTTTCACTAGTTGAAACTTCAAGCTGGGGGTACACACGCATAATTCATTGCTTCTCATTTTCTTCCTCTCTTTTCTTCTAGCACATGCACACACTCATCATGTTATGCTCATATTGATTGGTCCATACATACATACGCATACACCTTCTCAGGTTGTACTAGCATACACATTACATATATCATTTTACATCAACATACATTATAACACCCCTATCGGGTTACATCTCTCTTTTGACTCAGTGGGCCCAACACCCCATTACAGGATCAACTCCTTGGCCATTTTAGTAGGTCTCGGCATACATCCTAGTGGGTAATCACCCCATAGCAGTCACTAGTGAGCAATCACCCATAGTGGGTTACACTATACATCTCACTTATTGGTCCATATTTAGTGAGTACTACACCCATAGCGGGTTATTCACTCCATACATGGACCATATTTTGAGCATAACACCCTCTAGTTAGGGTTTTGATTCAACTTTCTTCTCGATTTTAGATGGTTGACCTTTGGAGTTTTATCATTATTTTCTTCTTCTTCTTTCACTTCATAGTTTTCTATTTTCTTCTTCTCTCCTCTTCCCTTCTTCTTTCTTTCCTCTTCTTCTATTCATCCATGCATTTCATGCTAGTTGCATTAGGTTCATATTGTACCCAGTACTCTTTGGTTTGATTGTTTGTTTGCTTGCTTTGTTCTCTGTGTTCTCTATGATTTACCTTTTCTTTCTTTGCTCTTTTTGAGTTTCTTAAGGAAGTTCCTTTCCTTTCAAAACTCGAGGGGGCACCCTAGCCATAGAGGCATTAATGGTAGTAATATCTCACCCTTTTGCCCAAACCTGGCCACCCCATTTTTTGTGTCTTTGTTGCCCATAGGAGTTTACATCTTTCTTTGATGTATTTACTAGGCCATAAATGCATCAAAGAGGGGGAAAAATGTAGACATGAAAAATTGACCCACTTTGAGTGGGAAATCTTCCTTAGTGCCCTTAAGAGGCCCTCACCCCTTGCCAAGTGCAAGGGAAGGCCTCTGTCCCTCCCCTTTTTAATTTGTTTGTCTTTTAGCGAAATCGTGCCCCGTATTTACGAGGCGCGACTTCGCACCAACAGATATCGTGCCCCATCAGGACGGGGCATGACTTCGTTGTTTAACCTAGTTTTTTAAATTTATTTTATTTTATTATTTTTTAAGCCCACTTAGACCCAGGTTTAAACCTCCTCGCATGTTTTGGCATCGGTTGTGAGTTTATTTGTGCCCGCTTTCCTTCTTCTGATTTTGTCTATAAAAGGAAGGATGTTCTTGCCAAATCAAAGACATGCGAAGTTTTAAGTGCAAGTGTGATATGCAAACTTTTTATGTGTGATCTATATGCAAATTATTTAGAGTTCATTTCTGATTTACTTTCTCTACTGCAAGCTAACCCCCGAAGTGTGAATTTTGGATTGATCTTCTATTGCGTGGATTGGATTGATTTTTTGTGTGACTTGGTGGATCCGTGGCGTAGCTTGGAGAGATAGAGTGCCCATCTGGATACTTGGTTCTCTTTTACCTACTTCTATGATGTCCATTAGGGTTTGATCACTTTGTTGTCTGCATTTATTTCATCTTCTACTTTCACTTCTTATTTTTCTTTATTCTATAGTAATGAAATCGCATCTGGCATTGGCGAGGCATGACTTCGCTTGCCCTAATTAGGGCAAAGTTATTCGTAGAAGTGAAATCATGCCCCATCTAGGTAGGGCGTGACTTTGCTACTGTGATATCGTGCCCGCTCCAGGCGAGGCATGATTTTTCCCTAGGGCACACCGGGGGTAATTTTTAGATTCTGCTTTCATTGTTACATTCCATTCTATCTCTAGATCATACTACTGTACTTTTATTTCTATTTTCTGTTGCTATATTTCTTATTTATGATTAAATATCCAAAGGTCAATTTCCACTTTTGTATTACAAGGTCATCTAAAAGGACCTAGGGGGCTTGACTGTTGCTAGATCTATCATACAATGGCCTATGCAGGCCCCCTAATACTAATTTCATTTTTTAGTGTTTCATAAGTGATCTTGTAGGAACAAGAATCTTTGATATCATTGGACAAGAGGCAGAAAAGGGCTAAATCAACCACCGGTCTAGATAAGTGCTCTATCAATCTTATTGGTTGAGAATCTGGTTTCATTGTTGATTTCTAGGCATCTGAAAGTGAAAAGCATCTAGCTTGCATCTAGGGATAATTTTTGTGTATTTACTCCTGCATAGTTTTGCTTTAAAGGTTTTCTAAAATAAAACCCTAGGTTAGTGAGCATTCAAAAGAAAGAATCATTCTAGGATAGCTCTTGTATGCCTGCATTCTATTTCCAATTGCATTATTCTATTTTTTGCATTGTCCTTTATCTTTTCTAGCTTAGATCTAGAAAGGCCAAATTTAGGTGATTGCCTAAAACTGAATACATCAAACAATCCTAAATATCTCGAGGACTTGGAGTGAGTCCTTAAACCATTCCTGGTGAACCCTTCCCCTAGCATCGAGTGTAGAGTACAACATACCCCCATGGTTCACCCCACAAAAGGGTTCCCTCCTTGCGGATCCAACCCTTTTGTTTGGGAATTGTACGTGGTAGGGCAGTTTTCCCCCTCTACGAGTTTGTCTTGATATTATAGTCCTCAACTTGAAGTTTAAAATTACAATATTTTTATTTGCACGAAAGGGTACCTCCATTAGCAATCATGACCTCAAAGGAATTATATGTAGTAATGTAACACTTTTCCTATTTGGCTACAGGAGGATAAATAAAATTATGGGTACTACCTAAGCTAATAAAAATGATGACCTGTTGTCCTTTAAAGTGGCCAATCACTTTCATTGTTTGGGGTGTGGAAAATCCTACTAAGGTGTGCATTGAGATTTCTAGTGGGAGTCCTATGAATCTATTGCCTGTTCTGATGTTTCTCCCTCTAGAGGATCCTCCTCATCCTCTAATGATTCTGTGATTGGCATTTCATTAATATTGAGAAAAAATAATTTGTGTTGCATACATTTATGCCTTCAAGAATGCTTTTCATCATAATTGAAACATAGCCCTTATGCACTACGATTTTACATCTCTTCACAAGTTAATTTATTTACAGTGGACAATTTGTTAGTAGAGCTTATCATCGAATTGGATGGAAAAGACAACCAAGATTGAGAAAATTTAGATTTACATCATAGAGGCTTAAATTTATCTTCTACCAATTTAGCCATTTGTATTTCCTGTGGTAATGATTGGGATATCAATAGTTTTTACCTCATATGAATGTCATCCTTCAACCCACTCACAAAACAACTTTGGAAAGAGTCAACAGTTAGACCAATAGTATGATTGACAAGATTTTCAAATTGAGTTTGGTACTCTTAAACGATGGATGCTTGTCTAAGTTTGAAAAGGGCTCCTATAAAATATTCAAACTCATTAGGACCAAAGTGAGTAAGCTTTCAAATTCTTGCCAAACAAGACCAGGCTTGACCTTTCTAAGCCATAAAAACCAATGGAGTGCATCAAATTCAAAATTGAAGGAAGTCATGGTCAACCATGAATAACATGGGATATTATGAAGAGTGAAATACTATTTTACCTTACAAATCCACCCCTTAGGATATTTTTCCATAAAATTTTGGAAAGTCTAGCTTTAGCAACTTAAATCCATTATTATCGAGGACATGGCATTGGAAACTACTTGTACCAAAATCTTGTTGCTCCTGATGAACCATTGAATTGGAAGAGATATAACTATCCCAGTCAACTTTGATTCCTTATGTACATTAGTGAATGCACTCAGAGCATCTTGAAAACTTTTGATTTATCCCTTTATGTCTTCTAAACTGGAGTTGACCGTTGCCCATAGTTTATTGCTCATAGTGTCCACTTTATGTTGAATTTTTTGATCTAATTCTTGTTGTTGCCAAGTTCCACTAGCCATGTTCGAATATTTGTCTTTTTTGTAAAACTTACTAAAAATAGAAAGGTGGTTTCAGAGGTTACTATTTTTAGTGAGTCCAAAAAATATTTTGGGTGCTATATATCAAAATGATCAGCTCGAAAATATGATCACAATGAGCTATATTCCACAACAATGACTTTGGACACCCTAGTTACTATTTTTAGTAAGGACCCCAAAAAATGGGTTGGGTGTTATATATCAAAATGATTAGCTCGAAAAGATGATCATAATGAGATATATTCCACAACACTAATTTTGGGCACCCCAAATTTTTTTTATATTACTATTTTGTTGAGTCTACTAGTGTGGTTAGTTTTTTCTCTAGAGTCTATGCAGAAGTTAGGTCTGAGTCGATCACCCCTTTCTAACCCCTACCTTATTTATTTTGACAACTAACCACTGTCGACATTGTATTATCACTTGTCTGGTTTAACTCTATCACATATATTCCATGTCTATTTAAATTATGACTCACAGGTAACTGTCCTGACACTAATAACCTGATGAGCTTGTATTGGCTGTTATTGATTATCGTAGATGTTCCCTATTTATTTGAATTCTGATTATCACAGGTAAGTATTCTAACCTAACAACCTGATAACCCTGTATTGACTATTACTGATAAAATTTTTGGACTATAACTGGAACTAAATCCCCTATCCCTATTTTTGACTTTGTTGGTTTTCTATCTGCTTGTTATATCTTTATATACTATTTATTTTTTTATTATTTGTATGCAAGAACTCTAGAATAAGGATGCCTTCTTTGTATACTCAATTTCTATGACAAGGATATGGTAATAGGTTTGAAATTCATAGAACATGATGTTTACTATAGGATAATGTTTTGATAGAACCAAGGTATGCTAGGTAAAGATGTATGTAATACCCATAGGCCCTTTGTTATACCGTAGTGATGAACAATAGTGCTCGGACCAATATTTCAGGCCACTATTCAAGGAGGATTCCACACATATCCTTGAGCACACTATCTGTCTCTTTGATAGTATGAGAGGGTAATTGTTAGGATACTATCCTAACATTAATTAATAATAATAATAATATATTTTATCCTATGGTTATAATAATAAAATAATATAATAATTAATTATATTAATTATTATATTATTATAAGGTTAGGGTTAGGAAGCATTGCAACCTTTCACCTATAACCGTAAGTGGGTATAAAACACCATACTATTCTATCATAAGAGATATCCATGAAATATTATATAAAACATATCAAAACATTGAAGGGACTTCCGACAATACAAAAGGCGATTCTTTTAGTTTTAGGTCTATTTATTATTTATTTATCAATTTATGTGCTAGGAACCCTAGGTTCCTACCATATGGTATCAGAGCCTTATGGATCCAACCATATTGGTCAAGGAAATGAAAAATGACATTGTAGAAATTAGAAGAATGATTGAACAAAAACAAAAAAAACAAATGGAACGTTCTGATCGTATTATACAATATTTAATGGAAATGCAAGAGGAGACCCTAGCCATGGAATCTCAAGTAGAGGAGGAGACCATAGCCATGGAATTCAAGGTAAAGGAAGAGCCCATAGCTAGGGAATCCCAGAGGATACTGATTGCACTCCCCAAGAAAGAAAATAATATTTCAAACCCTAAAAATATTTTTTTAAAAGAAATACATGAAGAAGAAAAAATTATAAATGTAGAAGTTAACCCTAGAATTTTTTTCCCTTCAAAAGAGTCCATAGTCACGAAATCCCAAGTGGTACCTATTGCACCTCGTCCGAATGAAGAAAATAATTCTAACTCTAAAAATACAAATATTTCCATAGAAAATCTTGGAATGCATGAAGATGAGAGTGATAAACCTGTAAAACAAATAGACATCACCTTGAAATCCTTGCACTCTACAGCGAATACCAGCAGTGATGAAAATAGAAATAAAAAATGGAGGACAACCGTCATTTCCATTATTGGGGATTGCACTTCTATTTTCACTAGTGGAGTGCACAACAACAATAAAATGATTTTGAGAGCTTTGGGAATAGGCATCATTCATCCCAATGATATTCACACATTGTACCTACACAACGCTGAGATGGACATTGACAGAATAAAAATAAACCTATTAAAATTCCCCGTCGCCCAGCACCATAGTCACACCAGTCACATCACCTGTACACATCATTTTTTCGCAAGACCTCCCCCATGGCCACCTCCGCCAGATTTCATTTCTTGTAACAAGAAAATTTTTAGGTGCGTGATTTTATCATAGTTCTTTTGTAGCACAGTATGTATTTTCAAGAGATTCGTAGAGCCACAGAACTCACACATCCTCACAGTATTACCCCGTGAAGAATATGGTTAAGACTACATGGGCACGTATGATATAAGCTCCCTCTCGTAGTAACGAATATGATATTGTCTGTGGCACAGATTTTAATATATCCTCATCTTGGGTTTATGCGCTCTACTTGGTGAATGCCTTCAATTCAATATTTTGTGCTTACAATATCTACGAGAAGATCACAAGTGTTCTCCTTCCTCTAAACACTTATGGGCTCTGCGGTGGCAGTCCTAGACAGAAATATTTATGTGATAGGCAGCAATATGTATGGAATCATTCACATAAATGTTCACGTATATATAATATTCATGTATTTGATACACAAGGCTTAGATTTTAGATGGACTGAAGGATGCCCTACCCAAGTGGCGAGGAAAAATGTCGTGGTTGTTGCCACCCATGAAAAGATGTTTTTTTTTCAGAGGATGTGAGAATGACTATGCATCTCCTCGTGCTGATGTTTTCGATCGATCTTTTGAGAAATGGACCCCTATTCCAACCAACAATCGATTTTTCTACTATGGAAGGTTGCTTTGAGCTAGACGATGTTGTCCTCATGGGAAACAAGATATGGTTGCTCTCTATTTATTTACAATGTGATATCACAATTTTCTCATGGTCTATAGTTCTGGCCAAGTTTTGCAATCATTGGAAATTGATGTGTTCTACGGTTGCCATTGCCATCAAATTTACTATTACAATAAAAAAAATATATCACACAACATCAGTCTGTTGATGCCACACTACGTCTCCACAGTATAAAAGGCAGTGAAATCATCTCCAGTATACTTCACGGTTTTGGAAGCAGAAGCAAGTCACTCTATAAATTTGGAGTGATTTATTAGAGAATACATCTGTCACAGCTAAGAATCGGGCATGTTGAATCCATGTTTATTGTATTTATATTTGGCTAATTACATGGAATATGGGTTATACAACGGTGTGTGTTATTTCTGATACGAAATGTCAAGAATGGTAGCAGATGCTATTCCTCATTGGTTTTTGGGAAGGGTGAATGAAAATTTTGTAATGTTTTCTCGTGTATATTTATAGTGATATGAAATAATATTAGGGTACTATCACTTTAGGCGATAATTCTTCGAAATTTGAAAGTTGTTACAAACCGTGAGGTACGTGGAACGAGATTCCATTAATGAAATATGCATTGCTACAAAATCTAAGAATGTTTTAGGGAAGTGGCAATTTACTTCCCATCATACCGTTGTTAGCTCCTATATGCGTAGCATCTACACAAGCTATAAACATAGTTGAATAGTTATTCACTAAAATTCAAGCATGAAATTATAAAAATCACAATGGAAAATGACGATATTAACTTACCTCCGAGGATTGCGAAGTGGAGAATGGAAATGAATGCAATAAAGCTCATCTTCATCTTCATCGCTTTCAATTAAGGAAATGCTAACAAATGTGGACATAAGATTACGGGCCTGGTGAGCAACTACATGTTGGTGCTGCCACGACGTGTGGTGGAATGATAAGAATAGCTGATATATCGTTTGTATATCTGAAGATAACTCCAGCAATCATAGCACCAATCAACTTGTCCCAGAGGTTAAGCATCGTCCAAAGCTACAGAAGAAACATTTCTCATCCTGCTGGGCTACTTGATAACACTGAGAACAAATGTGAGAAATTTTCACAGAGACGTGTTAAAAATGATAGGGGTGTTATTTTTACAAAGACGTGTTAAAAATGATAGGGGTGTTATTTTTACATAGACGTGTTAAAAATGATAGGGGTGTTGACAGATGATATATCTTACCCATAATTAGCATCTGGGTTGGTTACACTTTCAACCTTTGAATCTATTACCAGTATCCGAACTCGTCCAATGAAAGTGTGTAAATGTAGCCAAATGTTTTACTGCTAGCGTGGAATGCATGGACAATACACACCGAAGGCAAACAATTATATTTTTTAGACAAAAAACACACAAAATTTATCAAAACATATTGAAGTGAATGAATATTGACATAGCGCGTGGTCTACACGACACAAGACATGAGATCTGAAAGCATATTTCAGAATGTTACGCTGTGAATAGACGAGAAGTGACCGATGTTAATGTGCATTATAGTGTGACAATTGAGTTTTTCCCTAAACACAAACTTAACTACAAGAAGCCTGTGATGTTGGGATTGGCGAACTTCGTAAAAGCATATTTCTAAATTTTTCCAGCTTTGAGGACAAAGCTCTTCAAAGAGGGATGGCATGTTAGGATACTATCCTAACATTAATTAATAATAATAATAATATATTTTATCCTATGGTTATAATAATAAAATAATATAATAAATATTATAATAATTAATTATATTAATTATTATATTATTATAAGGTTAGGGTTAGGAAGCATTGCAACCTTTCACCTATAACCGTAAGTGGGTATAAAACACCATACTATTCTATCATAAGAGATATCCATGAAATATTATATAAAACATTTATTAAAACATTGAAGGGACTTCCCGACAATCCAAAAGCGATTCTTTTAGTTTTAGGTTATTATTTATTTATTTATCAATTTATGTGCTAGGAACCCTAGGTTCCTACCAGTAATATTTTGAGATGTTGTGTCCCATGTACTATGGATAATAAAAAGATATAAATATTCCTAGGACTAAAGGTTTATTTAATCCTAGGTGATCTCCTTAAATACTCGAAGATACATGAGAGCTTGATTTCCTATGTGGATGTTTTTTGAGGCCTGGGTATTATAACTTGATCACCCCTCACTTCACTAGATACTTTATGGGTTATCAAGCTTAGTCAATAATGACAACTCCTCCAAGATGTTTTAAAAACCTCAACACAGGGTTTCTAACCTATACAACTACTACAAAAAAGAATGAATTGTATTTTTTTCCTAGATTTTTTAATAAGGAAAATGGGGAAAAAAATTGAAACATAGAAATATTATATCTAATAGTCAAAATGGTAGAAATCATCATAGTAACAATAGAACACGATCCTAAAAAGTGCTTTAATACCAAATTTAATGAACCGTTACACTAAAACCTTAAGGCGTTAGTGAAATCCAAACACACCAGGATCATAACATCCCACCATGCTCGATAGCCTAGACTTTGGGCTGATAGACCTCCTTGTCACTTGTTTTACTTCGTGGACCACTTTAGGAACCAGAATATAGATGCTGGGTTGACAGATCTCCTTATCACCCTCTCCGTGACTCAAACTTGGGTTGTTGCTCTGATAACACTTGTTAGGAACATACTATTAAAAACAAACACACTCATACAAAATGTTGAAAAATAACATTAATGATAAAAATACAACTATGGAAATATAAATACAAATAGCATAATCTCACAAATAGCACCAAATCGTAGGCCTATTTGAGGGGACAACCTCCTGTAATACTTTCATTCAATTATGTAAAAATATACATACAATACTGCCCCTCATAGTTTTAAAGAATTTCTCTAGCACCTAACTCCTAAGGTTGGCTTACATGCAAAATGCCACCCGAGGTAGAATTTCCTACATACAAGCTGTTACATTATTGAAAAATAGTTACATAAAAGGATGCCACTTGGCTAGGCGCTTCTAGATCCATAACTATTACAAAACATTACAAAATATATTAACATGGGTGTTCCCCACATTCCACAAGGACTATTACATCATGGTGTTAGGATGGGGTCCTAACAAATGCTACCTGTTGTATCCGTACCATGTAAATCATCATTTCTCAAATGGGGATCCTCAATATGTGCCATACATCCTCTAGTGTTATGGTCATCTCCTCTATCGATAGCTAGAATGTGGATGACTTTGAAACCACCTCTTTGCTAGCGCTATTAGTAGAAATTTGTTAGCATCAACCTAAGGCATCTATGCTAGATGCAATATCCCCATGTATCGTAGGGTATCCCTATATTTCACTAATTCACCTCACAACCTCCTCTAGAGTGCTCGATTGCCACTCTCTACTCAATATTACATCATACTGCAGTAAAACATTCAATAAAATTTCATCAGTTCACCATTAACATTTCACATTAATTTAAAAAAATATTAATTTTACCAAAATCACACCCAATACATACAGGGTGTGAATTTGGCATTGCCATGCAACCAAATTTGCATTCAACTATCAAATTCACATTGGCAGCAAAAACCCCAAAAATGCTAAAAATCATAAAAAATTTAAATTTAATGCTTGAAATCTAATCTAACCTAGTCTAGGGTTGGGTTTAGGTTCGTACCCATGCTCGGTTTGCTATAGTTCAAACTTCACTCCTCGCAATGATCACATGGTGTGTAGGTGTTGTCACTTCTACAACATGGTGTACATTAAGCCTTCTAATAATTTTTACTCCTCAAAAAAATTGTTCTCTTTTTCCAATGTGTTTTTATCTCTCCTGAGTTTTCTACCAAACCCTTGCTACAGAGCCTAAAATAGTGTGCAGTTGTTTCTATCTACTAACCATGCAGGAAAATCCTCCTTCTGATGGCGATGGTATTTTGTGACAAAGTCCCCTGATGCAGTTTGGTCCCAGGGAGAAGAAGGAGCGCACTACCAGTAGGGCGCAACACAAGTTAAAATGGTCAAAGGCATGCCACTCGACCTCAACCTGGAAAAATTACTAAGTGTAGGTCGGGCTCTGGTACATCCCTTAGGTGCACTAGGATTTGGTGCACTAAATTAGATGCACCAGCCTCTGGTGCACTCCATCAGGTGCATCGAGCTCTGGTGCACTCCATTAGGTGCACCAGGTTCTCACACACTCCATCAGGTGCACTAGGCTCTGACACATTCCCTTAGGTGCACTAGGCTCTCGTGCACTACCTCAGGTACATTGGGCTCTGGATCACTCCCTTAGGTGCATTGGCCTTTGGTACACTCTCTCAAGTGCATCAACATCTAGCACACTATCTGGTTGCACTTCACATCCAAGCCTATCAACTTCGACGTCGATCTCTCCCAGCTACGCTCCACATCAACAAAGTTAAGGTACATCCTTATCCATTCGAGCATAGCCATTCTGAGAAGCTTCTAGACTGGACGTTCTGGGATTTCAAGTCTATCTTCCATGGAAGCGGTCCCCATGAGTGAGGAGGCAGCACCAATGAGCTAAGTCTATCAGGGCATTGAAGGAGTTCAACGATATTTCTAAGGAGTCATCAGTCCTAGCCATGCCTAATTACTATTTCATGATTGTACTCTCTTGTAATCCTTATCTTGGCTGCCACCGCCATAGTTTGTTGGTGTGCATTTAATGTTCAAGCGATAGAATTTTCTATATAAGCCTACCTTCTTATTGTAAAATGGATGGGTGTTTGCTAGAAGCTTGTTGTAACTCGGATTCTGCTATAAATATAAATAGTGTCTGGCTCTAACTCTGGACTTCTGATTGTGTGTATGTCTTCTATTGCTTATCTTCTATTTAAATTCTCTGCTTTATCTGTAGGCTTGAATTCTAGTATCTGGATTTAGCTTCTGGTAAAACATGAATTCTGGAGTAGCCTTGGAGATTATGCATGTTAGATGTTCAATTTTAATTTTTGTTAGCATTTATGTTAAATGGCTATTTGATTCGACCTATAGTTAAGTTATCATGTTGTTAGCCCATCACCCCTATTCTATCCGGCCTGTGGCCATATTTCCCATTCCTTTCAGTCATTTACATTCCTTTCCAGTTCCTTAATCTTAAAACCCCTAGTTAGAATAGCAAGGGAACCAACCCATCTCTGGAGATTGGCATGGGAGGCATTTCTTCCTCTCGGCATTTCAATGTTGGTTGGGTCTAAGGTGCACTAAATAACCAAACCCTTACCTAAGGCAGATCTCTGACCAACAGTTTTTGGCACGCCCGGTGGGACCCAAACGTTCCACTGCATGAGCAATACTAAGAAGTTGATGTTCATCTTATTGCTAACAAATCTGAACATCTGGTGACTCATTCAAACTCAGATACCTCTGAACCTCATAGACCAGCTTAAAAGATCACGCCTTCATGCGTACGAGGTGGCAGATTAGAAATACAGAAGAAGTTGAGTTCTACGAACTTGACATTGACGTTCTGGGAGAGCATCCTAGAGTGGTCAGGCCAAATATCCCACTGGATGGGACATCTTCGTAGGAAGCTACTATTGCTACATGGAATCCAACTCCCGACAGCACAACAACTAGCTTACCCCTAGTTTCGCCTAATTCTCTGGATCATCAGAATACTCTAGTTCCACCTAACATTGATTCGGGTGCTCTGAGTGTTCCCATTGTTTCGGCTCAACCACTGCAGCCACCACTCCAAGCAAATCCGCCACCCCATATGGTGTAGCCAAATCTGCCCAGGCTATTTCTAGCCTGGAACCACATCGGACCTCTTGCCCTATAGGCTCAACACATTGTACCGCCTATCACCCTAAAAGCTTTACCCACTTACGACGACACGGGAAAGATGGTGCATGAGCACATTCAAGACATCGTAGGACTGGAAACTATCCACCAAATTACCAATGAAGATGTCATGGTGAAGTTGCTAGTGCTTTCACTAAGAGGTAAGCTCCTCTACTGGTACCGGTCGCTCTCGACCGACACCATCACCTCATGGGACCACCTGGCAGGGCAACTCATAAGGGGCTTCAATGAGCAAGCAGACCCCTTCTCTCTGCTACACCAGTTTACCTCTATCCAGAGGCACCCTCAGGAGGAAATAGCTGACTTCAATGTTAGGTTCGCTCGAACCTGGGAGAGAGTCACTCCCGGCCTTCGGCCCACATCTGAGCAGGTGACGTTCTACTTCCTAAGGGTATTCCACTATGATATTAGCATGAATATCTAGTATGCTAATATTAACACATTTCTAGAATTATACCAACAAGCATAGAAGGTGGAAAGCCGACCTTGGTAGCCATCGAGAAGTTACCTCCAAAAGCGACTACACCAATTTACCCAGATTTTCCATAGAACATGTATCCAAGTGCATCTGCTTCCTCTGCACCTCAAATGTACCAAAATCAGCCATGGGCTCCTAACCCACAAAATTAGGTACCGACTCCTCAATATCCAAACCCCATAGTTCCCCAACTTCCGACTCCTCCTTAGTACCCAACATTGCCAACACCATTGGCACCATTACCATTACCCGCACCCACAGCTACAACATCTCTAAATGTAGATCAAGCCAAAGAGTTATGGGATGTGTATGGGTTTATGAAAACCATAGCGAATGATATGGCTATCATGAAGAAAAGCTAGTTTAGGGATCAGGGCTACCCGCCAAGGAGACCTCCGCCCTTGATCACAAGGGAGCAAGCTACCTCCACCGGAAGGCCTCAAGATAGAAATTATGCGATCCTAGAATGCGATGAAGCTAGCTCATCAGTAGAACCTACTGGTGCTCCACCTGCAATGACCCGCATGGCGAGGAAACTTGCATGGTTCACATAAACTATGTACAAACACTTGCAGAGAGTGCGCCCGGCGGACAAGTAAATATGATAAGGGAGGCTGACCATAAGTTCATGATCCCCCTGTCGAGCAGGTCTCTGTTTTGATGCGAACAAGCAAGAAGCTGATTGAGGTTGACCCGGTGCAAATGGAACCACTCAAGGTGCCTGTCAATCCCAGACCACCAAGCGAGAAGGTAGCTATCCCACCAGGAAGAGAGCCAACTCAAGTATCGGAGCCTACGGAAAATGCTCGGTTAAGAGACTATCTACCCCCAAGGGCAAGAGCGAGGACCCCTCAACCACAAGCTTTGACCTCTCAGCCCCTGATGGAAGCAAGAGATCAGGTGAGGGAAAAGTTATGGTACCCCTCAATCACCAAGCATCAAAGAGTGGAAGCAATGCAATAGTACCGAACCTAGTACGAAACCGCTAAAGAGGGAGGTGAGTCTGGTGCTGGAGCATACAATATCATCGAAGAGCTAAGGAAAATTTTGGCTAAGGTAAGCCTCTTTGACGTGCTCCAATTGCTTGGTCAAGTTGACCTATTGCAAGAATCCCTCAAGTCCATTAAGGGCAAGGGGAGGCCGACCCAGACCATCTTGGTACAACCGTTGACCACCTCTGCTATCGGTAAGAATAGGCCACCACCATTTTACCTATCCCTCAGGATGGAAGGATGGGTAGTGCATAATTGCATGGTTGATTCTGGTGCCACCACCATGGTAATGCCCAAAGTTGTATGTGAATTCATGGGCATGGAGTACACTAGGAGCAGTCCTAGAGTGCTTCAACTAGATGGAACCCTAGTTAGGACAGTTGGGGTCATCAAGGACATCCCGATCATGTTGCACAAGATGCCGCAGATCATAGTAATCCAAGAAGTTGTGGTAGTTGACTTGGAGCCCTATTTCAGCATGTGCTTATCAAGGGAATTCACTACCAAGCTTGGAGGCTATCTGTCTCTCGACTATTCACACCTGGAGGTCCCCTTCAGGGGGAAGAGGGTAAATATTTTTAATGAGAAACCCTCTACCTTTCTCATCGAAAGGATCCAGGATGTGGAGAAACCCATGGACTCGGTCAACATCATTGATGGAGTGGAAGAAGTGGAAGAAGAGGTGGAGTTGATGGAGGAAGCTCTGGATGAGCTACGCATAGAGGATGAGTTCTCTATGCATGATTTCAATGCTATGATAGAATCAGACATTGGGTGTTACTCGATAACTAAGCCCAAAAAGGCTAAAATATTGAGTGACACTGACCCCATGGATGACCAATTATGGAAGCTCTTCTTTGATGGTGCTCGATGCAAGAATGGCGCTAGAGCTGGAGTTGTCCTCATCTCTCCGTCTAGAATTCAGAAAACATACTCGTACAAACTCGCTTGGAGCTGTACTAATAATGCCATTGAGTATGAAGCCCTATGTTTGGGGTTACGAAAGGCAGAAAAGTTAGGAATAAAATAGTTACAGATATTTGGGGACTTCGAATTGATCTGTAACCAGGTCACCAATAAATGTGTTGCCAAACAACACTACCTCAAAGCATACCGTAATAAGGTATGGGATCTGCTCGAGTCCTTCTCGACTCTTAACATTCAATTTATTTTGTGAGAGTGGAATAAACATGTTGACATTTTGGCATCCATCGGAGCAAGATGCTCCCCGACCGAGAATCTGATGCAAAGGCCAAAAATAGTGAGGGTTATCTACCGGCCCTCCATGCCAGATAAAAATATCCATTGGTAGGTCTTTGACAATGATGAGTAGATCATCAATTTTTTGATTGATGAAGTTGGAAGCATTGAAGATAGAGCTCTCAATGATGAAGAATATGAGGGCCTTATCCAGCTGAAGAACAACCACCTCCCCAAGGGTTTGATCACCCTTGAAAGTTTGTTTGACCAGGATGACAAGGCTCTTCCCCACAAGATCAAAGTGGATGCAAGAGAATACCAGGAGCTAGAGCTGGAGTCTGGGAAAATGATCAAGGTAGGGACTGATTGCACACCATAAGAAATCGAGAAGATCAGGACCCTCTGTAGAGAGTATCCAGACATCATCGCCTAGAGCTACCATGACCTAAAGGGGTATGACAAGAACATCATTCAGCATACGATTGAACTCCAAGAGGGAGTTAAGCCCACCCGACAGAAGCAAAGGCCTGTGAATCCAAAGATTGAAATACTAATGAAGGTCGAGCTTCTAAAGATGTTGGAGGTAAAGATAATCTACCCTATCAAGCATTCATCCTGGGTAGCAAACCTAGTCCTAGTTTGAAAAAAGAACGGAGATATTCGCCTCTGCGTCGACTTCCAAAATCTTAACCAAGCATCCCTGAAGGATCACTACCCATTGCCCCAAATTGATCAGATTCTGCATGTAGTGGCAGGTGCCCAGAGGTTTTCCCTTCTAGATGGCTTCTCAGGGTATAACCAAATTTGGGTCAAGGATGAGGACCAGTATAAGACCGCCTTCACCACCAAGTGGGGCACCTTCACGTATCAACGCATGCCGTTCGACCTCTCCAATGCCGGAGCAACCTTCCAGAGAGCAATGGACTTAGCCTTTGGTGAATTGCTCAACCGTGTCATTGTAATATATCTAGATGATATGATGGTTTTCTCCCACAGGAGGGAGGAGCACGATTTACATTTGCGACAGGTTTTTGAGAAGTGTCGGGAGTTTGGAATATCGATAAACCCAAAAAAATCAATTTTTATGGTCAAAGAAGGTAAACTCCTTGGTCATCTCATATCAGAGAAAGGTCTTGCTATTGATCCCACTAGGGCCGAAGCCCTACTCAAGCTACCTCTATCGACAAACAAGAAGGGCCTCCAATCCTTCTTCGGACAGATAAATTTTGTCAGGAAGTTTATTTTTGACTTCGCCCAGGTAGTGAAGCCTATGACTGAGCTCCTCAAAAAAGATGCAGAGTTCCTATGGATAGAAGAGAGAAGGTAGGCATTCAAGGAGATCAAGCACAGAATTGCCTAGGCTCCCATCCTAGTAAACCTTGATTATTCCAAAGACTTCATTCTATATGCGATTGGGGAGCCAGAAAGCTATGCGGTTATGCTAACCTAGAAAAATGATGATGGGGACGAGCGACCCATAGCATTCCTCAGTCAAGTCATTCTCTCACATGAAGAAAAGCACAATTTTATTGAAAGTCAAGTGCATGCGGTAATGAGGGCGTTGAAGAAGTTTCATCATTTCATCTCGTAGAGCAAGACGATAGTGTACGTGGTACACCCAGACGTCCGAAACTTCATCAGTCAGGGTGAGCTTGGTAACAAGAGGGTAGGTTGGATCACCAAGATCCAAGAATATGATATAGAGGTCCGGCCCACCAAGTTGGTCCATGGTCGGGCTCTATGCCTAGAGCTTGCCAAGAGCGCCGCAACTGAGGTAACAACTTGCCAATGGGAAGATCCATTGCTACAGAGCAACATGGCAAATCAGTCAACAGATAGCAGGGATTGGACTGAAGACTTGGTAGAGTACTTCAGCACTGGATAGTGCCCTACCGGCCTTGAATCTTCGCAAAGGAGGCATTTCAGGCTTCAGGCCTGTAAGTATGTATTATTTCTCGAGGGGTTGTTCCATAAAAATATCGATGGTGTCCTCCTGAGATGTGTCAAGGGGATAGAAAAATAGAAAATCCTGGATGAGTTCCATTCTAGAATGTTCGAGGGCCATCTTGTCAGAAGGTCGATGGCTTTAAAAATAATAAGGGTGGGCTATTTTTGGCCCATCATTTTTGTTGATTCCTTCAGTGTGAGCCAAAAGTGTGATAAATGTCAAAGATATGTTGGTCGCATCAAGAATGCTTCCCTACCTCTGCACCCGATTCAGGTTGAAGCTCCATTTCAGCAATGGGGTTTGGACTTCATCAGAATAATTGAGCCTAATTCTTTCATAGGGCACAAATATATCTTGATGGCTACAGACTACTTCACCCGATGGTCGAAGGCAGTGCCCACCAAGCGGGCTAATCAGGACGTCGTCATCACTTTTTTGGAAGGGCTGATAACCCATTTTAGAATATCGGATGCCATAGTGATAGATAATGGTTCCCATTTCATTGGGGCCAAGATGTGCACATTCACCAGCAAGTACGATATCTACCTAAAAACTTTGTCAAACTATTACCCGTAGGGCAATGGTTTGGTAGAGTCTACTAATAAAAACTTGCTCCGGATCCTGAAAAAGATGTTGGAAGACAACAAGCGGACCTGGCACCTACTTCTAGATTTTGCGCTATGGGTGGACCAAATTTCCATCAAGAAATCCATTAAGACGTCCCCATATTCCCTGGTATACGGGAAGGAAGCAGTGCTTCCAATGCATATTGAGTTGCCAACACTACAGTCTCTCCGGTCATTGGATGGCGAGGAGGAAGGGTTTGACCCTGTTAGCATTAGAATTTCCCAACTATTGCAGTTGGAAGAGGAAAGGGAGAAAGCCTATGAGGCTTTCATGAAGCATGTCATTACCACGAAGAATTGGTTCGGCAAGAGGACCTCTGATCGCTCTTTCTAGGTTGGGGACTTAGTACTTAAATGGAATGAGAAGAAATCCAAACCTGGAAACCATGACAAATTTGATGCATTCTGGGAGGGCCCATTTCAAGTTTCTCAAGTTCATCCGGTAAACTCTTTCACACTATAGGATCTTAATGGGTTTACTCTGCCACTATCAGTTAATGGCATTCACCTGAAGGTGTACTACCAGTGAAGGGTAGTACAAGAGTTTCTTGTACAACTATACATATTTTTTGTGTTTTCCCTATGCATTTCAGTTTGCTTTTTGGAGTATCTCTTTGCCTCCTCCCGTGCTAGCAATAGCATAGTTTTTAGGGCCATAATCCTAACTTGCAAGAGAATATCAAGGGATGTAGTTTTATTTTTTTTCTATTAAGCCATGTATAGAGGCAAGTAGCAGTTTTGCTCCAAGGTGTGCTAGGGTTGGGTGCACAACCAAAGGTTCACCCAGGGCAGGCACACAACCAAAGGTGCGCCCAAGGTGGGTGCACATCTAGAGTGCACCAAGGTCAGGTGCACAACCAAAGGTGCACCCAAGGCGAGTGCACATCCATAGTGCACCAGGGTCGGGTGCACAACCAAAGGTGTACCCAAGGCGAGCGCATGTCCAGAGTGTGCACAGGCCAGACGTACAACCAAAGGTGCACCCAAGGTGGGTGCACATCCAGAGTGCACCAGGTCCAGGTGCACAACTAAAGGTATGTCCAAGGCATGCGAATGTCTAGAGTGCATCGGGGCCAGGTGCATAGCCAAAGGTACGTCCAAGGTAGGCACACGTCCAAAGTGCACTATGATCGGGCGCACAACCAAAGGTGTGCCCAAGGTGGGTGCATGTCCAAAGTGCACTCGGGTCGAGAACATAGCCAAAGGTGTGTCCAAGGTGGTCACACATTCCAAGGAGGTCATTGCACTCCAGTATGCAAGCACATCCTAGTTTCTAGTTTTTTGTGCACAAGGCACTTTTCTCTAAACACCTTCGACACATTATCCAAAGCAAGACACAAGGAAATAAATGCAACAAAGGTGGCGCTTCACATCCCCTAAGGAATATTGCACCCCACTTCATTAGTTAGCATTGGGATGTACACTCCTCCATCGATTGTCATGTAGGAGATCTTCCATAGTACCCCAAATCACTCCCAGCATTTACTCCACTTAAGCAACATTAATGCAGGTAGGTGTAGACCAAAACTATAAAAGGATGCATTGCACACCAGTTATACCTTTTAAAATTCTTAAACTTTTGTGCCACCCACCACTGCTAAGTTTTAGAGAACGACTATCATGGGTAAGAGCAGACAACTTCAATGGAGCGCACTGTTGCGTTAAACTATTATACACGAGTAGATTATTGCTATAGCACAATTCGGGTGGATCATGTTGAGGCATTGTCATTCCCAGTGCACTTGGATGATTTACCGATGAATATGGGCAAGAAAGGAGAGCCCAAGAAAAAAAAAGAGAAGGTCCCAAAGTCTACAAAGGGTGAGCAGGAGCAGACAAAATAAAAAAAGGAAAAACCCCTACCGCCTCCACCTGAAGATAAACTAAGCAAAATTTGGGACTGTGTCCTCACTAGGACCAGTATAGAGAAGTTATGCCAGGATGTTGAGCAGATGATAACTAAGGTGTCCAAAGTGAATAATCGGGTAGTTGCCTACCACTCCCTCCTATACTGGTACCTGTGCACCCCTTCCCGAAGTTGGTTTGCATAATTGCCCAATTTTATGACCCTCACACTAGGTCGATGAAGGACAAAGAGGGAAGTAGGCTATTCTCCATATCTACAAAAAAAATTCATGTAGCCTTTGCCTATGGGTGAGAACCTTCTGGTCAAGTTATCATTAGAAAAATTAACACCAAGGAGTAGGGGGAGAGATACACCAACATGCCATCGATGAGGTGATTCATGGAGTCCCATTACACAGAGACACTTGCACCTAAGACTTTACCACAACTCCCCATGTCCTTGAGGAGATTCAAGAACTCTGAGCTCTTCTCCATGCTAGCATGGATCACTGGTCAAGCCTCTAATGCCCAGGTAAATGCCTAGTAGGAAGCTATTGTCGAATGTGTATCCCACAGGGAATTCTATGCTTTCGATGCTACATCACGAGGGATAAAGCCCATATTTTTCAATTGGGTAGATTGGTGTCATAGAAACTACACCTCCGATTATGTGCAATGCATAACAAAACATGATGTTTCAGAGCTGCTCATTCTTAGTGTGGTACTTCTTCCACCAGTTGCATTCGCATCCCTGCTTTGCCTTCATTGACAAAAGCTGCATGAACGAGAAGGGCGAGGCACTCCCGGTGTACCAATGGACTTCGAGCCTATCAAGGCGTGAGTCCTACTACAATTTTAATCGAGTCTTTCTTGGGCCTGATGCTAGAGATCATTTATGGTGTCTGTGAGCGGGTGCCAAGAGCTATGAGGGAATATGTGATAGAGCAACAGCTCGGAGATATTTTTTGACTGACATAGGGGCTTGTGGTACAGATTTTTGGGTTTTTTGGCAAACCCTTCCTATTGTCGTACTACACTACCGAGTACCTATTTGCCCTCAAAGTTGCTCACCAGTGCAACTTCGTAGATGATATGTACGACAAGGGGTGGAAAAGACAGCACACCTGCACCTGGCCTATCGAGCTTGGCCCCATCAAAGTGACAAAAAATAAGCAAAACGTTCATCTGGCAGTTACTTTGTATGAGTTTGGTCTGATTGACCTACCCCAATGGTGGAAGTATGACCCAGATGGTGTCTTTAAGGAAAAAATTGCAAGGGAGAAATTCCACCATTGTCCTTGCCCGAACATCGAGAAGCAGCGTAATAACCCTTCTGGGCTGGATCTCGAATGGCACATTGAAATAATGTTCTCCTTCCCCCCATGGCATGATTTTTACATCATGGAGGTTGAGTACAACCCTAGGCGGTATCCAACGTAGGACCCCGATGATCGAGTGTTCAAGTTCATGAAAGAGAAAGTGCCCCATTGGTCGAAGGAGAAGATTGCGAACTGGTGGATAATGAGGTGCCACCATAGAAAAGGGGTATCTGACCCAACGCTATAGATAGATCACCAATTTTTTGATATATTTGATGAAAATTATGACTCCTATCGGCCCGTCTTCTTTGATGACCTTGTGCCTAGGAGTACGGAGAGTCCCAGTAGAGTGGAAGACATGTCGATAGTGCAAGAGCAACGAGCTAGTCAGTCACCACCTATTAAGGGCAAGGGTAAGCAACCACTTTATGAAGAAAAGGCTGCTCCAAGGAAGAGGAGTGCGCTCGATGCACCTACGCCCCAGAGCACCGTGAAGAAGACTTGTATCATTAAAATCAATATCACAAGTGTAGGCTCTATGGTGAAAACATCGATCATAGAAGGGAGCACTTCAAGGGTTTTTGTTCCTCCTTAATAGGTGTAGCATACCCAACCAGTGCTACAGGAATAGTAGGTGCTGAGAGAGAGAGAGAGAGAGAGAGAGAGAGAGAGAGAGAGAGAGAGAGAGAGAGAGAGAGAGAGAGAGAGAGAGAGAGAGAGAGAGAGAGAGAGAGAGAGAGAGAGAGAGAGAGAGAGAGAGAGAGAGAGAGAGAGAGAGAGAGAGAGAGAGAGAGAGAGAGAGAGAGAGAGAGAGAGAGAGAGAGAGAGAGAGAGAGAGAGAGAGAGAGAGAGAGAGAGAGAGAGAGAGAGAGAGAGAGAGAGAGAGAGAGAGAGAGAGAGAGAGAGAGAGAGAGAGAGAGAGAGAGAGAGAGAGAGAGAGAGAGAGAGAGAGAGAGAGAGAGAGAGAGAGAGAGAGAGAGAGAGAGAGAGAGAGAGAGAGAGAGAGAGAAGTCTTGACGATAGAAGAGATCTACTATTTTGGTCGCTACATTCATTTTCTCATAGCTCCTTGCTTTCTCCGTAAGCTAGTTAGGTTTTTGTGTATTATTTTTCTATTTCAAGCTTTTATTTCTTTTTTTGCATCACGTTTTTGGCAATTTGTAAGCTAAAATTTATTCTAAACCAAATTTGGACCCAGTCCATACAAGGTGTAAATTTGGCAAGCCAAATTCACACCTACCCTTTACAGGGTGCGAATTTGGTCAATTAAGGATTAGGGGCAAGTTTCTTATTCCAAAACTCTTATTCGTATTTTTGCATATTTCCTTTGTGTTATGGTCATTCTAACTACATTTCATTTCACTGTTTACATCTATTTCATCTCACTTATTTTTTTCAAAGGTCAAAAATTATTTCATTTCCAAATGATCAACTAAAAGGACCAAGGAGGCTTGACTGCTGCACCTCCAAGCTTAGTCACATAGTGGCCTAAGCAACCCCTCAAACATTGATCAAATTTTCTAAGAGTTTTGAAGTTGTTTTGTAGATTTTAAAGTTGTTGGATATTCGGGATAAAAGGTAAAAGCTAGGATCAACCACTAGATCAAGTAAGTGCTCTAAATAGACTTCTTAGGCTATTTTTTGTTTGCTTTCTATCTATTTTTGTTCTAAATTTAGATCATAAATAAAAAGAAAAATATTTGACTTTATTTCTAGGCATTTGAAAAGAGAAAAAACATATAGTTTACATCTTAGGTTAAATATGTTTGTGAATTCTCTTGAACCCTTGTTAAATTATTTATTTATTTATTTGCAAAACTAGGGTTTTAATTCTCGTCGAAATAAAAAATCATTCTACGAATAGCTCCTTGTTTGATTGCATCATTTTTTACCCTGCATCGTTCTTTTATACTTCATAGCTTAGATGTTAGAAAGGCCAAACATAGGTGCTTGTTTAAATGAAATCAAACATTTCCACCCTAGATTTGGAGTGAGTCCTTAAACCGTTCCTAATGAACCCTTTGATCCCCCGAGCCCATCGATTTTAGAGATGTCAACATACTCCTGCAGTCACCTTGACTCCTAGCGGATCCAACTGCGAATTATACGTGGTAGGGCATTTTTCCAACTCTACAATTATATCATTAAAAAAACTTACCATTTTGCAATGTGTTATATCATTTACTATTAGGTCAGAAAATAAAATTAAATAATTTTAATAATTTATATGATTAAATAAAATATAAATATATATAAAAAAACTTCTTATTTTATTAAAGAATAAGGTTTCAATATTTAACCTTATATATATATATATATACTTCTATTAAATTATATATTGAAATGCCAGCTATTAATTTTATAGTTTTTATTTTATTTTTTATTGACAATTTTTTTTAATGGGTTATATAGAATTGAAACATGAGATTTTAATCTTGGTCTCCTTAAGTCAAAATTTTTTAATCCATCTAATTAATATTATTTAATTAATATTATCTATTTATTATTTTTTAATTAATTATTATAATGAATAAAAACACAATTTAAACAAATAAAATTCAAGACATGTAAAATGAGAACCATCTTATAAAATTACAAGTTTAGGTTTCATAAAATGGGATTTAAATTTTAAATTAAAAAAAATGACATTCAAAATTATCCCATGCATCTATGATTTTAAGTTGCACGGAATTAAAGTAAAAAATAAATTGATAATTAAGATTTCAAACATAAAATTAATTTATATGATTTAAATAAGAGCTTGATAATTGATTGTTGTTCTTGGGGGTCTCAAATCCTTTCGTGGCTTCTGGGGGCCTCTGGTTTTATTGTTGCTGATTCCTTAAGGGACTTCCTTTTCTTTGACCCTAAAGTTGTGGTTGAAGGTTGTTTGGGATATATGGCTATTGTTTTTTGGTTTGTGCTCTAACATCTGCAGTCATGCATCCTCGTGCTTCCTTCTTGGTGAATTCTTGTGGCACTTTCTCGTCCTTTCCTTCAAAAGTGTTATTTTGCTGTTGCTGTGTCCTTTGCTGGGTAGGTGTTTTCAAAGGCTTCCTTTTCTGCATAAGGACCCTGTGGCCTGGGGTGTTCCTTTTGCTGTTGAACCACGATAGTACCATCTTCAGGATATTATTTCATTTTACTTATTTTTGTCTCCCCTGCGTGGGATGCTGGTTCTCTTTAGATATTTTTTTCCCAAGGGTGGTTTCTGGTTTTCCTGCCCTTGGGATGTTTCAAATTTTGAAACTTTGGCTTTGTTTCCTTTTACTGCCCATAGGAAAATTTTAAAAGAATATTTTGTGGTTGGGGCGGTTTGGCGCTTTCTCCTGCCCTTGTTCAGCGCCTTGTGATTCAAATTTGGGTTTCTGGCGGGCTTTCCCTTCCTGCCCATTTTTCCTTTGGCGCAAAGGAAGACGTCTTCCTTTGATGCAAAGGATTGTGTGTTCCTTACTTTGTTCCTTTGGGCTGTCCTTGCCTGTCCTTTTATCCATCCTTGGACAAATTCCTTTTGTTTCATTCTGATGTTTCATGTTGTATTCTGATCCTTTGTAATCAGGTTTTGGGATCCTTGACAAAAACCCACTTTTAATCTACCAAAAAAAAAAGAGCTTGATAATTGATTTGAATTTACATCTTTAAAAGGAGAAATAATCACTTAAACTCATACATTTTAATAAATCACATTTTTTTATAAATTATTAAAAAAAAATTAAAATTGCAAAGTGTTTTCATAATAAACTATGTTCACACAATAGCTAATCAACTTAAGATGCATTAGATATTTGATCCTAGTTTTTATTCATAGCGTTTCTTAGATATGAAAGAGTAAACTTTAAACTTATTTAATTAAAAAAAACTTAAATAAATATTTAAGTATACATTTTATATTTTATCTAAGAAGTGTCTATAAGAACTAATTGTTTTTTATAGAGTGCTTTGTCTATCATATTTTCCTTTAGGTTTAGAATGAACGTGTAAATGTAGAAGCGTTTTTTTTTTTAATTTAAAATTTTTGTAAAATTTTTAACAATATATGTTATGATTTGAGTTGATTACATTTTGAAGAGTTTTTTTTTTTTTTAAATAGAAGAAGGGGTTTTGAAAGGAACCTCAAACACGCTTCTCAAAGGTTTATTAAATATTAAATATGATCAAATTTTTTTTTATTGTAATACTTTTTTTAAGTAACAAGAAGTAATGATTGGTACAACCGAGGTCATATTTTTCTAGGCATAAAAGAAGTCTTTTTTCTTGTAATTAGAGTTTGGATAACTTTTTTTTAATCAATTTTTCTCACACAGGCATGTATATATACCTTGTTGTAGTTTGAACCTAGTTTGTTAAGAAACTTTAGTGGTATGTTGTTGGACTTTCATTCAAGTTAACTAAGTTTTTAAAACTTGTACAAATTAAATGAAAATCTAACAACATACCACTAAAATTCTTAAAAATAAATATATTATAGTAAAATATTTAAATAAAAATAATTTATTATAAACCTTATAAATTTTGTTAAACTTTAGGTGTAGTCAAGCAATGGAACAAAGTGATTAATTTGGTTATAGTCTTTGTGAAAGGGATGCAAACCCTAGGTGTAGTCAAGTGTTGAAGGAAGAGGGTTGTTCGCAGACTATCTCTTTAGTCTATGAGAAAGCCATTTATGTCAGAAGAAATATCTCTCAAGGATCTTTGGGCTTGGAAGTGGATGAACCTTTACCCTCTATTAAGATTTCGAAGGATGAATTTGGGTTGAATTTGATTGATCATGAAGCTCAAACAATTATTTGCAAACTCAAGGGCAAAAGACTAGGCTTGAAGGAGCTTAAAGGATACATTACAGATTGGTGGACCAGTACAAAATTTTAAGTAACTCTCCTACCTAAAAATTTCTTTTCTATTTCCTTTTCTAATTTAATAGATAGAGATAGGGTAATGGATTATAGATATAATTGGATTTTTAGACAAAGGGGTGTCTATATAAGACCTTGGACTCCTAGTTTCAACCCATTTACAGAAGAAGTTAATGGCTTCCCAGTCTAGGTGAATCTTTATGCTCTCCCTGTGGAGTTTTGGGGAGAGAAGATATTCATCAAAATAGGTAATGCCATTGGTGCATTCGAGTATATAGATGCCCAAATAGAGGAAAAATTTTCCAATAAGAAAGATTGGTTGTTTCAAGGTTATGCATAGTAGTGAATCTTCGTTAATTCACAAATATCAGCATTTTTGAAAATAGAAATTGGCTAATTTTGTGACCTTGGACATCGGAAAATTCGCCCAAAATTTCTAGGTCCAAAAATATTTTAGGAGTCGAATGCCTCACATTGATAATAATATTACCAATATTTTTAAAATCGCCAGCACTCCCACCTAAATCGAGAACCCTTTTCGCCTTGAAATTATAATATTTTATTTATCTCACCAAATTTACCTTTTATACTAGTATATATACCTAACATGACAACCATACCCATATAACTAAAACATTCATTCTTATTGAAAAATGACCTATAGTAGAAAAAATAATAATCAGTTGTAGAGAGAAGAACATATGATCGATTGAGGAAAATAATAATTAGTTGCAGAGGAGCAGTGGTTCAATAGAGGAGTAGTGGAAAATAATAATTAGTTGCAGAGGAGTGTGGTTCAACTGCAAAGTGCAATCGAACCAGTTCAGATGCATTTTTATAGCCGAATGTAGTTTGACTACAAAAGTGCAACTGATCGAACTGCACTTTTGTAGTCGGATGCAATCTGACTGCAAAAGTGCAACCGATCGGACCACACTTTTGTAGTTGGATGCGGTTCGAATACATATGATTAGTAGAGAACCTTCTAGGAGGTGTAAATTTTGATCTACAACTTCATTTTAATTTTTTTAAACCACCTAGCTCGAAAATATCTATGCTTTAAACTGATCTTTGATCGGTTTGGCACTTGGTAAAATCCTGAAAAAACCTTCAGAAGACCTCTAATATGAACTATGAAGTTGCTAGAATGCGATACTTGAGAAAAAAAAGTAGAGATTTAGTAAGGGTAAATATTTATGTCTAGGTAGCTTAAAATGATGGATTTGGTAAATATTATTGTCTTATCAGAAAAATATATGAAAAATAAGTGGTAGTAAGATTTTGCAATTGATTCACCCTATTTTTATAATTTTTGGTGGAAAATAAAGGTAATTCACCCTATGTTGGACATGATTCGCCTGGATTTTGAAACTAATTCATCTTATTTTATAATTAGATTTTAGGTACGACACCTTATGCATAATCCTAGGCTATTTGGATGGATGCTTCAATTCCTAGGCCTCAATCCATTACTATCTCCTTAAGCAAATGGGAATGAATCCAAAATATTGAATATGAAAACTTCTCCCTAAGATGTTATGGTTGTCAACAATATGGTCACCTGAAGAAGAGATGCTTGATCATATGATCATGCTCTAATTCCTCCTTGGTGGAGGAGAAGGCCTTGCATGCAAATGATTCAAAACCTTCAAATGTCCTAATTCAAAATAAAGAAGCTCATCCTTCAGATGCACCAATTATATAGCAGAAATCATGCGAGCAACATAAGACTCAACCCCAAAAAGAGAATTTTAATGATATCATTGACAAAAGCCAAATGGTTACTAAAGACCATCCAGATGGTTCTATGGAAAATATTAGCATCTCAGATGGTATTCTTGAAGCTAATTATAAAATAATCGATGACGATCAATTTTATAAAAATAAAGATCCTACAAAATGTGTTACAACTAGATATTACCTCAAGAGCTTGAAGTGCAAAAATGCATTCTCAGATCTTGTCACTCTAAAGGAAGAAGAACCTTTGCTACAAAAAATAAATAATAAAATTATTTCCTCTTTTATGGATGGGTGTTTTGTTTGTTTTCCTTCTATATGTTGGAGTTATGTGTCATGTAAGGGTTCTTGTTAGTTAAAAAAAAGTTTATAAAAACTTAGCAGTTTGAGAAAGATGAGAATATCTTTGATAGAATGACAAATATGGGTATTTAATTAACTTGTTAGAAATTTAATGAGAGCAATGTAATGTTTTATTTTTGTAATGGGAGTGGTCCCACTAGAAGCCACACATAGCTTAAAAAAAATTAAATTGTTAAAAACACCTTTACTATGCACATCAATATTAGAAAATTTGTCTAATCCCAATAGTCCCTTGTCCATAGGATAGGGACTAAAGACATATTAATGTTTTATATTTTAGATATAGACATCAAACATATTTTTTAAAATTTATTTTCTAAATATTTGTTGTTTTAAATTTTAATATTTAAAAAAAGTATTATTTAGAGCATACTTATGGTAGAAGATTATATGTTAGAAATTTAAATTATAAATGGTTTTATTTGTATTATATCAATGATTATATAGGGATATACAATCACTTAGTGATTATATATATATTGATTGTCAAGATTCTAAACTGCTTGAATTCATATCATTTGATTTTTTTTTAATAATATTTTTTAAATTGGTTATATAGAATTAAAATGGTTCATCCATATTACATTGTGATCATTATGATATTACAACAACTTAACAATTATACATGTATACATTTTAACCTTGAGCCTCCTCAAAATTTGGAGATTTTAATTTATTATACTCATGCTATTTGATATTTTTATATAATATATTTTATTATATTTTTTGTGTTATTTATTTATTTATTTATAAATAAGCTATATGTAGCTTGTATTACGAAAAATCCTATAAAAATAACAAAATATTATATTTATTATTAATTCAATTAAACCATATTCAACTTGTCTTTTTATTAAAGATATTTTTCATTTCTTTTTCTATTAATTATATTCTTAATATTTCTCAAAAAGCTATTTTATGCTATTGGCATTTTGACATAAAATATAACTTGGCAAGTTGCCTTCTAAAATTTGAATTTTAACAAGATGAAGATCAATACTATGTTTGGCTAAATTATCTGATACCCAAATTTCTTCCATATAAATATGCTCACATTTCTAAGACATTATCTTTTTTTTTTGGTTGGATAATAAGGGGTTGTACTCAGGTCCTCCACCCTTGAAAAATTACAACTCTCTTATTTAGAGATTGAGAGTTTATAAATATATATACTTCTCATCTCAATTGAGATGCTATAGCTAGAAACCTACATCATTTTACATAAAATGTTTGAATTCTTGATTTTCATTTTTTGGATCTTTTCAATTTTTTGTATGAATACAAATATTCTAGAATTCAACATTCTTCTTGATATTTTTCTATAGCAACCTTCACAATACCAAAAATTCATCTCTACTATCTATGCATTGCATCTTAGTAAAGTAATATTTCTAAAACATCGCACTATCATAGTCCGCTTTACCAAATCTAGATTGCTAGTTTCCTTCCTGAAACACAAGTGCAACCACAAAAATTATAATAAATAGTTTATATGAAAACATATTATTATTATAAAATAAAGCAGATATTACCAATGGAAAATATTAAAGTAAATCTTAATCATTATTTGATTCAGGCAGTTAACATTTTCTTGTCAGCTTCAACTAAAATTACTACTTCCTCTAATCATAGAAAGGAGAATTTAACTTCACAATCCTCAATCAAAACCCCTCTATTGGCTAGACTATTTGCACAATTATTTCCTTCCTTTAATGTATGTTAAAAGTGATTTCTTCAAACTCTTTATAAAGATCTTGAATTTCCATAATTATCTCTTGTATGTTTCATGGAGCCTTTGCTTTCCTTAAAATTGCATTTATTATTATGAGAGAATCACCTTCCATACATACTCTGTTCCATTTCATTTTTTTGCATAGTTTTAAACCTTCTAAAGCTACCTAAGCTTCAACTTCATTATTTGTCTTAAATCCACTATTAAAAGCATAATAAGACAAAATATCTCCTCTATTATTTCTAATTATTCCTCCTCCTCATGGTCCTAGATTTTCTTTAGATGCTCCATCAAAATTTAATTTAATCCACTCCACATCTGGTGGTTTCCACTTTATATTCTTTACCTTATTTTTACTTCTCTTGTACCCAACATCATAATTCCATTTAATGACTTGAATCCATCTATCAAGGCTCTCTACTTCCAGGTTAGAGACTGCATGAGTTGATAGGATTGGTTTAGACTCCTCTATGGATAAACATATTTTCCTTTTCACTACCTCTAAACTGCTTTCCTTTCCTTTAAATATTCTTCTATTCCTTTCTAGCCATATAGTCTAAAGTATTGTATATTTTGATAAATACCATATTGTTTGTAAAGCCTCACTTTTATAAGTGCTCTACCATTGCTTTAACCAGTATTAAATTTTGCTATTCATCACCATGCATTTACCAAACATATTAAGAATCCATTGCCATAGCTCCTAGACTATTGAGAAATATCCCAAGAGGTGGTCTATACTCTACTCATACTTTTTACAAAGAACACATTGAGAAGGGCCATGAAAAACCCTTTTCATAAGGTTATCCTAGGATACAATACTTCTATGGCCTACTAGCCAAACAAACATTTTGACTTTGGGAACGCTTGGGCTATCCCAAATATCTCTCCATATTCTAGTGATATTACTATTTTGTTAGTGTTTTACATTATATCCTCTTCTTGTTGTGTATTATCTTGAGCTATTCAACTCCCAAATAAATTTATCCTTGTCTTCCCTTGGAATAATCATAGTTGTTATCTTTTTACTCAATTTCCTCCTAGCATTAATGTCATGTATACTTGTAAAAAAATATTCTTTCCATTTGTATCTTCCTTCCTGATCCTTGTACAAAATGTTTTAAACCCTATCACCATATTTATCTTGAATCAATCTCATCCAAGGTTTCAAAATTGAATCTAAATTAATATTTTTTTATCACACCAAGTATCCATCTAAGTAGAATTTCTTCTCCAGTTCCCACCACCCATCTTAAACCTTTAATCATTAGATCAATATATTTTTTTTAAACCATTCGAAAGAGCAAAACTATTTGGTTCCAAGACATTATCTTCAATAATTATTTTTTTTGTTTTATTTTTGATAACGGTAAACCAAGGTTTTTGAAAGGTCCTAAACCCTTTTACAATCCTAAACCAATCTATCAAATCTTATAATTTATTTTTACTTATCCACTAAAATTATAATACATTATGGCATGTTATATCTTTAGTTTATTTTGGTGCAAAAACATTACAACATACCACAATGCATCCCTATTGTGAATTTTTCAATGCAATCTATTGAATATATTCTGATACATTACTAAAATAGATATTATCAACACACTCAATTGCTTAATAAACCAGTGCATGTTCAAGTATGCCTATGTAATAATGCAATGATCAAATGAGAACCAAACCCTATCAGGAATGAGAAAAACAACTTATAGGAAATATCGTATTGCCTTCCTTGCTCTGCATAAGATGAAGCTCTTTTTTTATTTACAATTCAAAACTCAATTATTAGTCTACCACTCTCAATGTTTTATAGGAGAGAGCCAATATTTGTACTAAAATGATCTACTTGGAAACATAAATTGAATAATACAGACTTTAGGACATGTTTTTTATGTGCCATAAAAACTTCAGGAACTAGGAAAACACCTATAGACTAAGTACCAACTGGGATTTACACCAAAGAACCAAATATGTTGAATTTAGGAACATATGATGAAAGAATTGCACATATTTATAATAATTATAGACCATTTACTAGAAAGTTTTGAAATTCCTTGTATCTTAATTTTCATTGCCTTGTGTAATATATAAAAAATCAGCAGAAAAAGCAGTAATAACTTATCATTCAAAATACAAAAATTTCTAAAATCCATATCTTTATCATACACACTAAATTCCTCAAGAAAAACATTGGAATCCCAATATAAAAACAATAAAAGTATACCGATCAACATCTAATACTTCTAAATTTCCATCTCCAAATAACTTTTTCAAAATATCATATATTATCCCTTGCTATAATATATTTTCCTTTCCAATAGCTAAAATACGTTTATATGAATAGTAGTTGGGGAAACCCATATTTTAACCTCTTCATGAAGCATTCCCAATTTGCTAACCAATCTGCCACCCCATTTCTTTCTCTAAATACATGGGGCACTTCAAAGTTCTCTAATGAGCTTAGAATCCTTAGAACATCTTCTATTGAACTTGACACCTACCCACTCACTGATATAGATGAGAGAAGGGAGTCCTCCTATGAATGACCTTCTCAAGCAAAAATTATCCACCCTCTTTACAATCATCCATTGCATGGTAATCACACATGCAATCGACAAGATTTAAGATAACAATACGAATGTAAATTCTTTGTGATTCCTTGTACGATACTTACTCTCTTATACAACACTTTATCTCTCATATGACACTTTATATCGTACAATGCTTCCTCTATCGTACGATATCCTCTATCATATGACACTTCCTATCATATGATACTTCCTCTCTTGTACAATATTTTATCTCAAACAACACTTCCTCTCGTATGATAATATCACAACCTTTGTATGACTATCTTCTCAACACTCTTGAATGATGATGGATTTCACCAAGATGATAAGGTTTCTCTTACTTCCTTCATGATTCTTTTTATGAAGAATATCCTTGGGAAAAGTTGAACAATAATCTTGTTTACTTCACTGGTAGAGAATTTATTATCTTCTTCATACATTAACTCTTCAAACAACCATTTTTGATTTTGTTAGAATCCTCACCAACCCTCACCTACAACCTGCATTCCTATTTGAATGAACATAACAACAAGGTACAACATCTTTCTTTCTTACCAATGTACTAATAAAATAAAAAATGAAATATATATTTTATTAACATCAAAATGCCTGTAGACTACATAGAATATCAAAAATCCTATGTATGAGTACTTTCTACCTTATTATCCACTTGATCTTCCTCACCATCTCACTTCTCTACCTTTTAGCATCCCTCTCTCTGCTTTCATTCTCCTTTTATTTTCTGCTTATTCCCTCCCACAATTCATTTCCTCTTCTTATTGTCATTTCAAATTCCTTCTCTATTTATCTCATTTTTTTTCTAGATTTCATTTCTCCACTTTTTTTCTTATGTCGTTCTCTTATTTTTTGGTGTCCCTATGTCTATTTTTCTTTTTTTAGAATCTCACCATTTGTATCCCCACTTATTTATCTTCTCTTCCTGTTTGATTTCATTTATTTTTTAGGTAATAATGGGTGATTTTTACCCTTTCCATAATCTTCAAGATGCCCCTACGTCATACTCTTTGGGTAAAAGAAAATGTTCCATGATACCTAGATCATGAATTGTTCTTCCAAGCCACTATTATTTTATCTTGGATGTCTCCACATGACCAAATTTGATGACTTGTCATTGCCTTCATTTGAGAACAAAACCACCTCTTATAGAATGCACTTAGCATTTGTTCCACCTTGTTCCATCCCATCACATCCATACAACCACAATCAATAAGTATTTTGCTGGCTACTTCCTCTTGGTTTCAATGCCATATTTTAAAGTGATTATATCCTCCATAAATCTCATAAGTATGTAGGTTCCAATGTGTCCAAATATTCCACACTAATTGCAACAACCCATCTTAGGACCTTCATCCCCTGTACTAATATTTCTTCTCACAAATCTAGTTTCATTGTTTCTTGCTTGACCTATGTATCCAAGGTCTTGATTCCTTGGCCTTATTTATGGTATTATGGGTATTTTCACACCTTGCCCATGTCTTTCAAATCCCATACCATTGAATATTGTTCTTCTCATCGACTTGGAGCCAATGCCTTTGGTGTGCCTTTCAAAGCACCCAAAATTTTCATCCCCACTCTAATAAGAATGTCTTTCACCATAATTTGAATTACCATTATTACTATCAATTTTGGAAATATGGCCTTCATCATAGCCATCAATGACCTGATGAGGTTCATCTTTCTCTACTATCTTTTTACCACTTTTTTTCTTTTTATTTTTCCTTATCTACAACAAAAATCACTGTATAATTATCTTCATCGTCACTACTACTGGTGTCCTAGGATGCCTGCCTCTTCCCCTTTTCTTCCTCATTTTCTATTGGTATCATCCCACAAGATGGTTTATTAAATAAGCTCGATCTAGGACTAAAATATAAGTTATTTCCAATGCTCCTCATGGGTGGAAACCCATATTTTGAATTTTTTTACATATTCTTCCAACAAATCCTTCACTTTATGTAGGATTTTATCCATCTTGTCCACTATCCCTTCTTCTATGGGTTTAGTAATAAAAGAAAAACATGCTTTCTTCTTCTTCATTTCCTCCAAGGATTTTTTCATACCAAGCATATTGTAGGATTGTTGTACACCTTTTCTCTTTTGTTCTTCAATGGATTTAATGTGTACCTCTTGCTATCCTTCTCAATAGTGTAGGTGTTCATCATACCATCATGCACTATATTTCTATCAAATTGCCATGGTCTAACCAATAAGACATTACAAGAATCTATAGGCATAACATCACATCGTATATCATCCATGTAAGAACCAATTTGGAAGTCTACCATACATTGTTTAGTTACCAAAATTTGATGTCCCCTTTGCAACCATGAGACTCTATATAGATTTGGATGTTCAATATTCTTCAACCCAAGCTTTTCTACCATCTTTGTAGACACTAGATTATTTGTACTCTTGCTATCCACAACAACCTCACGACATATACCTTTTAACTTATAAATTATCCTGAATAGGCTCCTTCTTTGTTCAAGTTCATGCACCTCCTTTGTCAATTTAAAAAATACTCTCAGCATCATGAGAGATTCTCCTTGTTGTAGTTCCTCCATGTGCTTTGGTGAGGCAATATTCTTTTCATATTCTTGTAGAATCTAGTTATTGGATTCCTTACCACACTTAGTTTGTAATTCTTAAGGAAACTCAATTTCTCTATGTCCTTATTCCAAACATCTATAACACTTTCCAACAAAACCACATCCTCTATTTCTTCTAAATCCACCTTGTCCTCTTGATAATTCATATTTTTATTAGGTAATTTGATTGAAATCACTTTGATAAGTACTAACTTCTTGTGTATGCTTCCCTCTACCACTATTTTATTGTTCTCTTCCTCTAGAGAATTGTCCTATTTTTCTAGAATTATTTTGTTGCCTTCACAACAAATTTTCCTCGATATTGAGTGCATACTAGTATACCTCTTCAATAATTCTGATTCGAATCATACTAATCTCATCTTGTATGGATAATCTTAGTCCATTTATATATCTTTCCACCTATTTTTCATCATATTCAATATGACCAGCCCTTATGGTCAATTTATAGAACTCTTATGTACACCCCTTTACTCCCATATCCTTTTGCTTAAGATTTTGTAGTCTTCTAAACAATCCTATTTGGTAATCAACAAGAAAAAATTTAAAGTTCAATCTGATCATAAAATTATCCTAAATTTCAAAATTTCCCTTCTCTTTTTGTTGCCTCTTCATTTAGACATGATCCCATAAAATTGAAGCATGTCCCTTAAATCATGTGCATGTAAATTTGACCCACTTTGGATCCTCCATAGATTCATAATCGAAGAATTTTTTCATGTTTGTTATCGAATCAATCAATTCTTCTAGGTTTAAATTTTCATTAAAATTTTGAGTATCCATATTTGGTTTATGTCCCATATTTGATATTGCTCAAATTGATTGCTACTCCAATTCTTCTCCTTTCTCTTCACATTGAGATTTCACATGACTAGTATCCTCCCCTTCACTATCACTAATCTCCTCAAGATGAATACCTCTACTTTGGGCAGTCTCAATTATATTTAGCCTAGCATATATTCCTTTCAATTTTTTTGCTATATCCATGGGTCAGGGTCCCAAACTATATGATCTCCCTCTTCCTCATTATGCCATATTCCTCTAGTATATATCACAACCTTGATTTGATACCAAATGATGCATATGAAAGAAGGGAGTCCTATGGACAACATTCTCAAGCAACAAATTATCCACCCTCTTTACAATCACCCAATGCATGATAATAACATGTGCAATAAACAAGATTTTAGACAACAATACAAATTTAAACTATTTGTGATTGTTTGTACAACACTTACTCTTGTATAACACTTCCTCTCTCGTAAAATACTTCCTCTCTCGTAAAATACTTCCTCTCATAGGACACTTCCTCTCAAGTTACACTTCATCTCATATGATACTTTCTCTTGTATGACACTTCCTCCTGTATGACACTTCCTCTCTCATACAACACTTCCTCTCGTATGACACTTCCTCTTGTTTGATACTTTCTCTCGTACAACACTTCCTCTTGTATGACAGTTTCAAAATATTTGTATGACTATCTCCTCAACACTCTTGAACAACAATGGCTTTCACTAAGACAATAAGGTTTCTCTTACTTCATGATTATTTTTACAAAGAATATCCTTGGAAAAAGGTGAACAATAATCCTATTCACTTTGTTGGTGGAGAGTTTATTATCTTCTTCACATGTTAACTCTTCAAATGGTAGAAATTTATGGTTTTATCGGCATCCTCACCAACCCTTACTTGCAACCTACATTCTTGTTTAAATGAACAAAACAACATACAATATTCTTCTTTCTTATCAATGTACTCATAAATATAAAATAAAATATGTATTTTATTAAAACCAAAATGCCCATAGGGTACATAGAATGCCAAAAATCCTACATATGAGAAATTTCTGCCTTGTTATCCACTCAATATTTTTCACCACCTCATTTATATACCTCCTTATTTTCCCCTCCAACTGTTCATTTCCTCTTCTTCCTACCATTTCAAGTTCCTTCTCTTTTTGTCTCCCACTTTTTGTCTAACTTCTATTTTTATACTCCTTTTCTTATGATAATCTTTTATTTTTTGGCATCCTTATGTTTGTTCTTCTTTTTTAGACTCTCACCATTCTTCTCCTTTTCATTTTCTCTCTTTTTTCCATTTTTTTTTAAATTTTCTAGGTAATACTAGGTGATAATTACTCTTTTTGTAACTATTGATATGCCCCTGCATCACTCACCATAACCCTCTTATTAATACAATTGATAATGTTAAGTGAATCTCCCTCCACTATCAAATTTCTCACTCCTAGATACCTTGCCAATTTTTCTCTAGCCAAGAATGCTCCAATTTCTTCTTGATGACTTCTCATAGTGCCTAAATACTTAGTGACAACTCCAATTAGGATTCTCTTACTATCCCTTATCATTGCTCCACCCCTAGCCTTACCAAAATTTCCTTTAGATGCCCCATCAAAATCAAGTTTTAGCCATCCCTTCTTGGGTGCTTGCCATTTTACACTTCTTGGATCTACCTCCATACCTATTGGGCTTAGATCCTTTTGTTCACTTATCCTTGCTTCCTCTATTGAATTTGGTTTTACCTTTATCCTTACAACTTTCTTGGTTTAAATACAAAATTTAATGAATACCAAATACCCCCCAAACCATAATCTAAGGGACTCATATTTGAAGGAGAAATTATAGGCATATATTTTCCACTATAGCAACATAGATAATCTGACTATTTCTATATGTAGCTCACTTTTCCCCCTTAAATATTTTTATATTTCACTCCAACCATACACCTTGTTGGGCAAAATATTAGTTAGTTTTTCTATTGTTCAATTAATTACCTCCATTTAATTGTCAACCCGGAGTAGATTGAAGTATTGTGAGAAGCCGTGCAAAATATATGCTTATAATTTCTCCTTCAAATATGAGTCCCTTAGATTATGGTTTGGGGGGTATTTGGTATTCATTAAATTTTGTATTTAAACCAATAATATCATGCTACGTATAAGAAAACAAGATTGAAAGTGTTCAAAAACTAAATTACTACCTTGCTGGAAATCACAAAAAATAAGAGAAATAACAAAGAAGTAAATTAATCTCTGAAAATAAATACAGAAAATAGGAGAAATAGGGAAGAAATTTGTTGTAATTGGGCCCATGCTTCTAGCAGGTTCTGGCCGCGGTAGACTATCACCGGATGCTTTAGAATATTTTTACAGGAAAATACTTAAAGATTTTATTAACAGTTGTAGTAGAAGAATTTTTACAAGAAAAGTCTGGGGGGTCTTATTCAGGGGTGGCCTACATATTTATAAGATATACAGACACACCTTGTTATAATTATTAGAACAAATTAGAAAATTATTTGCTTTTATAACTGCTTGCTTAATTGAAGGAATCGGACAAAATATCATGATATTTCAGCGTATTCTATTTCCAGAATATGTCTGATATTTATTTTTCTAATTTACATAAATCATTTATGTAGCAGTTGGAAAATGGGTGGCAAGTCATATTTGACGTTGTCCCATGTTTGATTTCAATGCTGGAATTCTTTTCATGCTGGTTTCTGAAGTTTCGCTTTGTTCTACCGACCACAAAGTCATGCTGGAGTTTGATGTTAGTGGAAATCAGGCACCGTATCTGAATAAGTTGGGAAGCAGGCACCTTATATGCAGAAGTCAGGAAGCAGGTACCTAATAGGAAGTAGGCACCTAACGTGAAGCAGACGCCTTACGAAAATAGGTGCTTTATGGGAAGCAGGCACCTAATGAGAAGTAGGCGCCAAACGAAAAGTAGGTGCCTAATAGTTAAATGGCAAATGAAAGTCAGGTTATTCAAAGGAATTTAGGTGCCTGAATTCATACCTGTTGTTGATATTTCATAGATGTTTTTACTTCATAAAATTGCAAGTGCCAGGTTCGAGTGGGACCTCGACGAAAACATGCCAAAATGCAACAATTTCCACTAAATCTACACAAATTACACTTAAAGACAAATATTAGAGAAAATGCAAAATAAAATATTAATTATATGTATAATTTCCATTAAACATTTATATCTACAAGAAAATGTGTCACACATTATGGGGAAAAGAGTACAAAAAATGAGCAATTCTATGGCTCATAATTCCTCCATGCTTAAGGGGTGGCATGTCCCTATGCCACTTTAAACTGGTAAATACCAGTTCTATTTATAGCATCCCAGTAAACCTTATTAGTTTGTGTCCTTTTCTTCTTAGCAGCCTTGGTTTTTTATTTATCTCGAGACTTTCATCCCTTTGGTGCCTTAGGAGTGGCTATCTCCTGACCTTGCTACTTTTGGAGTTTTCTACACTAAGCTAGTTCACTTGGACTTGCTCTCTTCTTGGACAATTATCTAGTCCAGGCCATCTTGCATTTTTTAATGCTTAGATAAAAACCAGAGAAATTGGTGGCATATTTTTAGAATGCAGGCTCATCCATTTTCCAATACTCTTGGTGAGGGGGCAACTTTTCACCCATAGGTTCTGATTATTTATTGCCAAACGAGATGCTCGATTTCTTAGCAACCCTAGTTGTGGGTAAATCTACCCCTATTGGATCAAGATTAGGTTTAGCTTTGACCTCTATTTTTATCACTAGGGGAGTTTTTATGTTTGATTCCAGATCTTTAGGTTGCACAGGACCTAGAAATCCCATCCTCATAAAATATGACTTCATTCATGAAGGCTTTCCATCCTTCGACCCATATAAGTACCAAAACTACTTAGGTCGGACAACTATAATTTTGCTGTGAAGCCTTCTAGATTGATCCATGGCCTCATTTTATGATTCTTTATGGGCCCTATTAGAAGCCTTATTCTAGTTCTTCTTGTCTGTTGCCATGTCTTCTTTGAGCTTTTCAAATTTTTGTTTTTGGGTAGAAAATAAATTCTTTGCTACCTACCATTTCTCATCAGAATCCAGCTTTGATTCCTTATTAGATTTGATGCCCAATGCATTTAATTCGAAAACTCTTGCTCTAGTTCTAGGTCATAGAT